>CP136059.1:389975399-391175399 GCA_032464435.1 Aegilops umbellulata | reverse complement strand
ATCATTTGAAGCACAAGAGCAAGGAGTTCATCATCAACACACCATTTGTTACTTCTTGGAGAGTGGTGTCTCCTAGATTGGCTAGGTGTCACTTGGGAGCCTCCGACAAGATTGTGGAGTTGAACCAAGGAGTTTGTAAGGGCAAGGATATCGCCTACTTCGTGAAGATCTACCGCTAGTGAGGCAAGTCCTTCGTGGGCGATGGCCATGGTGGGATAGACAAGGTTGTTTCTTCGTGGACCCTTTGTGGGTGGAGCCCTCCGTGGACTCGCGCAACCGTTACCCTTCGTGGGTTGAAGTCTCCATCAACATGGATGTAGGATAGCACCACCTATCCGAACCACAGGAAAAACATCCGTGTCTCCAATTGCGTTTGAATTCTCCAAACCCTTCCCTTTACATTATTGCAAGTTGCATGCTTTACTTTCCTCTTCTTAAATACTCTTTGAATGCTTGCTTGAATTGTGTGATGATCGCTTGACTTGTCCTAAAGTTGCTAAAATCTGCCAAGAACTAAAATTGGGAAAAGGTTAAGTTTTTATTTGGTCAAGTTGTCTAATCACCCCCCTCTAGACATACTTCCGATCCTACAAGTGGTATCAGAGCTTTGGTCTCCATTTGCTTTGATTTCCATAGCTTTTGGTGGTCATAGCCTTGGTTTCACAACCTAGGAGAGTATGGCGTCTAGCGAGGGAAATTATCACTGTAGAGGTCCTTACCTTGATGGTACAAATTTTGCTAGTTGGAAGTATAAAATGAAAATGCATATTCTTGGACATAACCCCGCCGTTTGGGCTATTGTGTGTGTTGGTTTGCAAGGTGACTTCTTCGATGGAAAGAACCAAACCGTGAGGCTATCGCAGATGAGTGGAAGATGCTACAATACAACGCTCAAGCTTGTGATATTCTCTTCAATGGATTGTGCCCCGAAGAATTCAACAAAATCAGCCGTCTTGAGAATGCAAAGGAAATTTGGGATACTTTGATTGATATGCACGAAGGTACCGACTCCGTTAAGGAATCCAAATTGGATGTGCTTCAAAGTCAACTTGACAAGTTCAAAATGAAGGATGGTGAAGGTGTCGCTGAAATGTACTCTAGGCTTGCTCTCATCACAAACGAGATTGCCGGCTTAGGGAGTGAAGAGATGACCGACAGATTCATCATCAAGAAGATCCTAAGAGCCTTGGATGGAAAATATGATACCGTGTGCACATTGATCCAAATGATGCCCAATTACAAAGATCTCAAGCCAACGGAGGTCATTGGAAGAATTGTTGCTCAGGAGATGTCACTCAAGGATAAAGAGGAACTTCACAACAAATCAAGTGGTGCCTACAAAGCCTCATGTGAAGCCCCCACATCATCAAGTGAGAAACAAAACTTCAACGAAGAATTGAGCCTAATGGTGAAGAACTTCAACAAGTTCTACAAGAGTAGAAGCAAAGATAGAGGCTCCAAGTCAAAGTCCTACAGTGACAAAAGATCTTCTAGTCGAGAGCGAAACTTCTACAATTGTGGAAGACCCGGACACTATTCCAATGAGTGTACGGCTCCCTACAAAAGAAGAGAAGATTCTCCAAAAAGAAGAGGCAAAAGAGAAGAATCACCATCAAGAGAGAGAAGGAGTAGAGATGATCGTTATGAACGAAGATACTCATGGAGGAGCAAGAATTCGAAAAGAAAGGAAAAATCATCAAGGAGCTACACAAAACAAAGACATCAAGCTCATGTTGGTGAATGGGTATCCGGCTCCGACTCCGACAACCACTCCGAGAGAAGTTATCACTCCGATTCCGAATATACTCAAGATGAGGGTGTTGCCAGTCTAGCACTTGTGTCAACCAACTCCTACGACATATTTGACTCACCAAACAAAGTAATTGGAAGATGCTTCATGGCCAAAGGTCCTAAGGTAACTCATCCTGAGTATGTTGATTTCAATAGTGATGAAGATGACTTGTTAGGTCAGGATGATTTACTTGTTGACAACTCTAGTGATGAATACTATGATGAAACGTCAATTAATCATGCTAATCAAGATAAAGCGAATGACAATGATAAGGAGAAAATTGAGCCTCTAACTAAAGAACTAAACACTCTTAAGTTAGCTCATGAAACTATCTTCGAAGATCATCGAGAACTTTTAAGAGCTCATGAGAAGTTACGCTTTGAAAAGCTCAATCTTGAGCAAGAGCATGAGTTTTTAAAGGCAATCAATGATGATCTCCGCAAGAAAAGTTCTTCTTACATTGCCAAGCGTTTACTCTTATCCACTTACATGCCTCAAGTCAAGTCCAATAACAAGAACAATTAAGATTCTTCCTCTAGTAGTAACAATTATCATGTTAAATCCAATATTGTTGCTTCTAGTAGTTCTCTTGATTCCACAAACGATTCTCTTAGCCAAGTTACACGTGAGCAAGAAAATAGCTTATTGAAGGGAATCATAGAGAAAGGAGTGTACAAAAGCCTTGCCGGAAGTAAGCAATTCGAGGAGATTGTACGCAAGCAAGGAAGGCACCGGAAGAATCAAGGTATTGGTTTTGAACGAAAGTTCAATGCCAATGGAGTTGAGTGGGAAGAAGATCAATACCCCAAGACAAAGTTTGTTCCTCAACAAGAGAAGTATGATCCTACTTCTTTCAAGGGGACACAAACTCAAGATGATCTTCCACCACAAGACTACAAGCAAAAAGGCAAGGACAAGCTTCAAGAGGAAATTGATGCATTTGAAGAAGCTCCTAAGACCTTAGTCAAGTGGATTACCAAGACTACTTCAAGTTCCACTTCATCAGGTACGACTACAACTCCAAGGATTCCCATCAAGATGGTGTGGATCCAAAAGAAGAAGAACTAGAGAGTTCTTGAGGGTGACTCCGCCAACACACTTCACTCTTATCATTTTGGCAAGAACAAGTGCAATCAACTTCCATATCGTGCACTAGATCAAGGAGTCACAAACCCTCTTGTTGGTAAGACAAGGGACAAGGTAACCTAAAAGTCTTCATAGACATCGTCTTGTGTGTGCATCACTCTATGTCTATGGATATCCTTGTTTGTTCCTTGTGGGACTAACCCATGTAGGTATTGAAAGTGCAATTCACTCAAAAGGATAGCTCCAAGTGATCTACATTGAGCATCCACATCTTCAACATCTACATGAAGTCATCATCGACAAAACCCAAGGTTAGTTCATCCCTGTTAGGGGGAATATCACATCTAGGGGGAGCTTTACTCTAAGACTTGAGTTAAAGCAACTCTAATGATGTGAACACAACAATGCTTTATGTAAAAGTGGTAACCCCACTTGAGCTTAAACGATGAGTATGACCTATGATCAAATGTTCTCATTTGACTCCTAAGTCAATATGCTCATATATAGATGACCTAGTCATCACCAATTGCTTGATAGATGCTAGAATTGGTTGTGCATGCTTTGTCACATATTTCAAATTGCCATTTTATTGTGTGAGCATGTTGGTTGCATATTTTACTCATTCGAGGACATCCACTTGTTGTTTTGATTGTTTGGCTTTATTTTTCTTTTGCCAAGTGGATGGACAAGAATGCCTAAGAACCTTCTCTAGCTATCTATGCTTTTCTCGTCTCAAACTTTATTCATGCTACATCACAAAATTGATCAAGTCAGATTCGAACCACTCTGTGTGAGGAGCACTCGGAGTCCCCGATTCGTCATAGACTTAAACTTCCAAAACCTCTTTGTGATTCTCGGTCTGACCGATACCCCACTTTCGGTCTTACCGAGATCATTAAGTCGATCTATGTTTTCGATCTCGGTGCAACCGATTTGAACCATTCGGTCACACCGAGTTGCAACAACTGTATACAGTTTTGCATCTCGGTGCCACCGAGTTGTTCCACTCGGTCACACCGACAGGGTCGGCCTATATATAGACACGGGAAATTTTTTGGAAATTTCTCCGAACCCCTTCGCCCGCGCGATAGCTCGCTCTGCCAACGTGGTCTCCGAATCGTCTCCTTGCCGCCAGCTGCCTCCAGTCGCTGGTCTTCGTCGCCGTCAACGGGAATCAACCCCGCCGCTGCCGTCGTAGCAAGTCTCCGCCGAACTAGGGTATGGACTCGATCTTTGTGCTATTCCCAATCCGATTCCTAGCACATTGTGATCATATTGATTCTAGCCACGTTTGATAAACTCCTATCCAGTCAATGAACTCGTAGAATAGGTTTGATTCAAAAATTTTAGGGTTAGGTTTCCGCCGAAACCATCTCGGACCCACCGAGTTGAAAAACTCGGTCCCACCGATTTGGCTTATGCCATTGCACAAGTAAGACTCGGTGTGACCGAGTATTGCTAATCGGTGTGACCGATTTTGGAACTTTGTGAAACCCTAGCAGTCTCGGTGCCACCGAACTGTGACTCGGTCTGACCGAGTTCACTAGTTTAGGTTCCAAAAACTGCTTCGGTATCACCGAGTTTAAAAATTGGTAGATCCGAAATGCTTTCTGTGGGAAACCAAAACTAAGTTTTTGAATCATTCTTTTGCAAAAATCTCTGCATTTTGTGATGCTCATCCACTCTACCTCATCTGTAAACTATTCACAGGGTCAGCAGTCAGCTTGTTCATCATGTCAGACCAGAGTGATAGCCAGAACATATCAGAACAACCAGTGCAGATGAGTGAGGGCACTAGTCCCTCCAGCTCTTCAGATGAAGGCAGCAGGAGCACCCCCAGCAACCTGCCAAAAGCTGCCACAAGACAAAAGAAAAAGAGAACCTCAGAATCAGAGGATGAGGACTATGTGGCAGAGGAGGAAGCAACTTCCAAGAAAGTTGAACTCAAGAAAGAGCATGGCTCAAGACAGAGCACCAAGCCAGGCTTAAAGGTCAAAAGGCCAGCAGGCAGGCAGCCCATGCCAAAGGCCAGAGCCTCAACAAAGATTTCTGAGAAGCCTGCACCCAAAGAGCCAGTTGCTGCTGAAGGGAAGAAGGAAAGGAAAAGAGGCAGATGGTGCAAGAAAGTTGATCCCATGGCTGAATTTGAACAACATTCTTCTGATGAAGAAGAGGAAGAAGAAGAGGTTGCTGCACCAGCACCTAAGGCACCCAAGCTGATGGGAGATGCTATAAGATCAGGGGCTACTGCATCTAAGCCCAAGGAAGCCCCCAAGGATGCATCCAAGGCCAAGCCAGCTCCAAAGCCAAAACCAAAGAGAAATACAAGGAGCATCCCAGCTTCTGAGAAGAACAAGGCCCAAGTGCCTGAAGCTGTTGGAGAAGATGAAGAAGGACAAGTTCTGAGAAAGTTGAAGCCCAAGATCCCAGACCACAATGATGTTAATCCTGTGGCTGAGGATATGAAGATCAGAAGAGACTCTGGGCTAAGAAAGTGGAGAGCAGAGGATCCATATGCTACCAGGAGGAGGACTGCTGTTGACTACAGGTTCCACACTAAGGAACAGCAGGACTTCTATGAGACAGTCTTGTTGGACAAGAAGCCTGTTGTGTGTGATATGAGATGGGTTGACTGGGAATACATCAAGGAAAATGAAGAGCACTACCCAGGAGTGCAAGACAACTTCAGTGCTTGTGGAGTTGCTGACTTTGTTGGGCAGAAGCTCACAAAGTGGAACGAGGAGCTCATTATGCAATTCTACTCCACAGCACACTTCTATCCAGATGGAAGGATCACATGGATGTCTGAAGGTACAAGGTACCAATCAACTGTTGAGGAATGGGCAAAGTTGATCAATGCCTCAGAGGAAAATGAAGATGACCTAGATGTATATACCAAGAAAAAGATGGATCATAACACTATGGCAAATATGTACAAGGAGATTCCAGCAGATGATCTTGACACTCACTAGTTTGGGTCTGTGAAACACCTGTTGTCAGGACTGCCTACGATCAACTGGATCCTTAGGCACACACTTTTGCCCAAGTCTGGAGATCACAGGATGATCGGAGGTCATGCCATTAACCTGCTACATATATTTGATGTGCCTCAGAAATTTAAGGTCATGAGCCTCATAGTAGAGACTATCAAGAGGACTGCAGCAGATCAGAAGAGGAGCTGTGGTTATGCCCCTCAGATCCAGATGTTGATTAACTCAAGAATGGGCACAAACACATACTTGTTGGACAAGGAACATTTGCCTATTCATCCAGATTTCGAGGACAACCAAGTTGTGATGAATTAAAATGAACCATCATCAGCCCAAGCACAAGCTAAGAAGGAGAAGGCAAGGAAGGAGAAAGCTGCCAAGATGCCAACTCAAGAGGAGGCATCTGAGTACTTCTTGAAAAACAAGCAAGAGCAGCTTAGTTACCTGATTGCATCCACCCTGAGGATTGAGAAAGGTCTGGCCACCCTCACTCTGAACCAGGAGAGCTTATAGAGAATCGTAGAACAAAAGTTCTATGACTTGGATGTCAAGGTGACAGAGATTCAAACCGCAGTGGAGCAACTTCAAGATGACATGCAGGAGAGGAAAGGGAAAACTACCACTGATGCGTTTGCCAGAGTGCCACGAGGTCCGAGGTCGTCTGCAGTGCCAGTTCCTGACACAAGAGCCACCGCCTCAGCTCCAGCCACAGCACCAGCCCAACCAGCTCCAGCATCTACTTCAGCTCCAACTCCAACTCCAGCCTTCGTCCTTGGAGTGATCCAGACTCCACCACCATCAGAAGATCAAGCCTGAGTGTCGATCTAGCACTATGCTTTTTCTAGGAACTTTTTGGTAACTTGTTGCCAAAGGGGGAGAAAATGTATAGATCATAGGCTTCAAGAGAGAGAGAGTGTGTTGTTTTTTTCTCTCTTGCTTTATTTGGTGGTTTTTCAAACATTGTTTGCTTTTGGTCGAGATACTTTGTTATGCCTGTGAGACATTGATGATCATGTGTTTGATCATAAGCTACACTTATGCATGCTTGATATATTTTATCTATCTTATGTGGTCATTCACTTTTCCTTGGTGATGAGTGCAGGTATTTCATTATTACCATTTTGAGCGCTCCACCAAGATGTATGTGACATGGAAGAGTAACCCATAATTCTAACTCTTTGGGCATTTGCAGTCCAAAGCAAATTTTAAATATGCACAAATTTAGGGGGAGCTCTTACTTATCACATACTTCTCATAGCGACGATATAATTCATTCTTATTATCATTTGTCGAAGCTTTGATCTATATGTTGTCATCAATTACCAAAAAGGGGGAGATTAAAAGTGCGACTATCCCTAGGTGGTTTTGGTAATTCATAACAATATATAGCTCATTGAGCTAATGCTATTTCAAGACAAATATTTCAGGAAAGCTCAATGATTGGCATGGCATGGATGGTGAAAGTGGAACCCTCAAAATGCTAAGGAAAAAGGATTGGCTCAAGCTCAGAAGCTCAAGACTCTTCATTTTGTATTTTAGTGATCCAAGATCACATTGAGTCCATAGGAAAAGCCAATAATATCAAGGAGGGATGAGGTGTTGCTTAATGAGCCTTTTGCTTCATGTGCTTAATGATATGCTCCAAAATCCTCAGCTACTTTCCCATATCCACAAATGACCTAAACTCCAAGACAAACTCGGTCCTACCAATTCTTTTCATCCGGCGCCACCGAGTTTCACATGTCATAAGCCACTGCCAAACCCTAGCAAATCGGTTCTACAGATAGGGATCTCGGTCTCACCGAGATGGGACTGCAATCTCTCTGTTTCCCTTTTGTAACTTTTCGGTCTCACCGAAAGAGCAAATCGGTCCCACCGAGATCACAATGTAAACTCTGTGTTTCCCTTTTGTAACTTTTCGGTCTCACCGAAAGAGCAAATCGGTCCCACCGAGTTTACCTGACCAACTCTCTGGTTAGCTAATTACCAAATCGGTCTCACCGAGTTTGTGTAATCGGTCTCGCCGAGATTACGTAATGCCCTAACCCTAACCATATCGGTCCTACCGAGTTGCATGTCAGTTCCACCGAAAATCTCTAATGATCACTAGGTTTACTATTTCTGTCCGACTAAGTTTGTTGATTCGGTCCCACCGAGATTGGTAAATTGTGTGTAACGGTTGGATTTTTTGTGGAGGCTATATATACCCCTCCACCTCCTCTTCATTCGTGGAGAGAGCCATCAGAACACATCTACATTTCCAACTCATATGTTCTGAGAGAGAACCACCTACCCTTGTGTTGAGGCCAAGATATTCCATTCCTACCATATGAATCTTGATCTCTAGCCTTCCCCAAGTTGCCTTCCACTGAAATCTTCTTTCCACCAAGTCCAAATCCTGTGAGAGAGAGTTGAGTGTTGGGGAGACTATCATTTGAAGCACAAGAGCAAGGAGTTCATCGTCAACACACCATTTGTTACTTCTTGGAGAGTGGTGTCTCCTAGATTGGCTAGGTGTCACTTGGGAGCCTCCGACAAGATTGTGGAGTTGAACCAAGGAGTTTGTAAGGGCAAGGAGATCGCCTACTTCGTGAAGATCTACCGCTAGTGAGGCAAGTCCCTCGTGGGCGATGGCCATGGTGGGATAGACAAGGTTGCTTCTTCGTGGACCCTTCGTGGGTGGAGCCCTCCGTGGACTCGCGCAACCGTTACCCTTCGTGGGTTGAAGTCTCCATCAACGTGGATGTAGGATAGCACGACCTATCCGAACCACGGGAAAAACATCCGTGTCTCCAATTGCATTTGAATTCTCCAAACCCTTCCCTTTACATTCTTGCAAGTTGCATGCTTTACTTTCCGCTGCTTATATACTCTTTGCATGCTTGCTTGAATTGTGTGATGATCGCTTGACTTGTCCTAAAGTTGCTAAAATCTGCCAAGAACTAAAATTGGGAAAAGATTAAGTTTTTATTTGGTCAAGTACTCTAATCACCCCCCCTCTAGACATACTTCCGATCCTACACCCGTGGTGTGGAGGGCTGGATGAACAGTAGACGGTGGAGGGGTGCCCGTGGAGTGGTGGTTGAACAGGCCCCCGTGGTGTGGAGGGCTGGATGAACAGTAGACGGTGGAGGGGTGGTTGAACAGTAGCCGGTGGAGTAGCGCGCGGTGGAGGCTGGATGAACAGGAGCCCGTGGAGGCTGGAGGAGGTCGACGGTAGCCCGTGGAGGCTGGAGGAGGTCGACGGTGGAGATGAATAGTATCCCATGGAGTCGCGTTTTGCGGTACGCCACACCCCTCCCGATCAACAGGACCCCCGTTTCGACCGTAGGAGGTCCCTTTCGTCCGTTTTGCGGTATGCCACACCCCTCCCAATCAACAGGACCCCCGTTTCGACCGTAGGAGGTCTGTTTCGTCCGTTTTGTGGTACGCCACACCCCTCCCGATCTACACGACCCCCGTTTCGACCGTAGGAGGTCCATTTCCTCCGTTCTGCGGTACGCCAGGCCTCGTTTCCATCGCCTGTTCCGTCCAAGCCCTCCTGATGAACACGACCACGCATTCCGTTCCGACCCAGCCGGTTGGCTCCCACGTGTTCCGTTGCTTCCCGATGAACACGACGCATTCCGCTGCCTCCCCATGAACACGACTCATTCCGTTGCCTCCCCATGAACACGACGATGACGCTGTTTCTCCGTTCCGATCCAGCCATGTCAACGAGCCCTCGTCGTACGTATGAGCGAGTAGGCGTTCGAGACCCCGCCCGTATGTACACATACGTGGCCGTATTTTCTTTCTTGCACCCTGGCGGCCTCTACTACGACACGTGCGCGCCTCTACATCCACCAATATATATGTACGTACATGTTCGCGACCAGAATGACAACGCTATGTACGCTTCGACCAGGTGGGTCCCGACTGTCAGGCACTTCCTTGCGTGCGAAGATGTAGCTGGTGGGTCCCAGCAGTCAGGGGGGCGAATCATTTTGTTTTTTTGCCCGGACGCACTTCCTTGCGTGTGAAGGTGTAGCTGGTGGGTCCCAGCAGTCAGGGGGGAAACGTTTTTTTTCGCGAAATACGGTGGCCCGTCCGGTGGGTACCCGCTGTCAGGTGGAGGAATAATTATTTTGCACGTAATAAGGAGGCACTTCCTTGCTGCGGCCATGGACCCAGCTGTCAGCCTCTCCACGTACAGTCCACGTCCAATGGAAGCCGTTCCTTGACCACGTTGACCACGCCGCGCCGAGAGCACCAGGGCAGTGGACGACGGTGATACGTCTCCAACGTATCTATAATTTTTGATTGTTCCAAGCTATATTATCTATTGTTTTGGACTATATTGGGCTTTATTTTCCACTTTTATATTATTTTTGGGACTAACCTATTAACCGGAGGCCCAACCTAGAATTGCTGTTTTTTTGCCTATTTCAGTGTTTCGAAGAAACGGAATATCAAACGGAGTCCAAACGGAATAAAACCTTCGGGAACGTGATTTTCTCACCGAATATGACCCAGGAGACTTGGACCCTACGCCAAGGAAGCTTCAAGGTGGGCACGAGGTAGGGGGTGCCCTACACCCCCAGGTGCGACCCCACCCTCGTGGGGCCCACGGAGCTCCACCGACGTACTTCTTCCTCCTATATACACCTACGTATCCCCAAACGACCAGATACGGAGCCAAAAACCTAATTCCACCGCCGCAACTTTCTGTATTCACAAGATCCCATCTTGGGGCCTGTTCCGGAGCTCCGCCGGAGAGGGCCGTCATCACGGAGGGCTTATACATCATCATAGCCTCTCCGATGAAGTGTGAGTAGTTTACCTCAGACCTTCGGGTCCATAGTTGTTAGTTAGATGGCTTCTTCTCCCTTTTTGGATCTCAATACAATGTTCTCCCCCTCTCTTGTGGAGATCTATTCGATGTAATCTTCTTTTTGCGGTGTGTTTGTTGAGACCGATGAATGTGGGTTTATGATCAAGTTTATCTATGAATAATATTTGAATCTTCTCTGAATTCTTTTATGTATGATTGGTTATCTTTGCAAGTCTCTTCGAATTATCCGTTTGGTTTGGCCAACTAGATTGGTAGTTCTTGCCATGGGAGAAGTGCTTAGCTTTGGGTTCGATCTTGCGGTGTCCTTTCCCGGTGACAGAAGGGGCAGCAAGGCACCTATTGTATCGTTGCCATCGAGGATAACAAGATGGGGTTTATTTCATATTGCATGAATTTATCTCTCTACATAATGTCATCTTGCTTAAGGCGTTACTCTGTTTTTAACTTAATACTCTAGATGCATGCTGGATAGCGGTCGATGAGTGGAGTAATAGTAGTAGATGCAGAATCGTTTCGGTCTACTTGTCTCGGGCGTGATGCCTATATACATGATCATACCTAGATATTCTCATAACTATGCTCAATTCTATCAATTTCTCAACAGTAATTTGTTCACCCACCGTAGAATACTTATGCTCTTGAGAGAAGCCACTAGTGAAACCTATGGCCCCCGGGTCTACTCTCATCATATAAATCTCCATCACTTTAATCTTGCTTTGCCTTTTTACTTTGCCTTTTACTTTTCACTTTGCATCTCTATATCAAAAATACCAAAAATATTATCTATCATCTCTATCAGATCTCACTCTCGTAAGTGACCGTGAAGGGATTGACAGCCCCTAATCGCATTGGTTGCGAGGAGCTATTGCTTTCATGTAGGTACGAGGGACTTGCGCGTGGCCTCCAACTGGATTGATACCTTGGTTCTCAAAAACTGAGGGAAATACTTACGCTACTCTACTGCATCATCCTTTCCTCTTCGGGGATATCCAATTCAAGCTCAAGAGGTAGCAAGAAGAATTTCTGGCGCCGTTGCTAGGGAGTCTACGCAAAAAGTCAACATACCAAGTACCCATCACAATCCCTATCTCCCGCATTACATTAGTTGCCATTTGCCTCTCGTTTTCCTCTCCCCCACTTCACCGTTGCCTTTTTATTTGCCCTCTCTCTCCCAACCTCCTTCTCCTTCTCTTTTTCCGTTTGCCTTTTTCTCGCTTGCTTTTTGTTTGCTCGTGTGTTGGATCGCTTGTTTGTCGCGATGGCTCTACCTAGATTTGGTGATCTTCACCTTAAAAGGTTAGAGGAGATCGAAAACAACGTTAGGAAGTTCATGGTTTTGCAATTTGAGCATAATAATTTCTTTAGAAATGAGCTTAAGGAACAAAAAGGTTTTATGAGTTATATCAATAAAGAGCTTGATGATATGTCTAAAGAATTGGATGGTATAAGATCCCAAATTGCTCGTGCCGAAAAGATGACTGCTGGAATTTCGGATATGCAAGCTACCTTAGTCAATAAGATGGCCGCTAAACCAAATTCCTATGAAAATCAAGATGAAGATCTAAAAGTTATTGATGTGTCCCCTATCAAATCTTTGTTTTGCAATATGAATCTTGATGAAACTGATATGATCTTCCTTTACCTAGAAGGCGTTCCAAAAATTCAGAGTATTTAGATCTTTATGATGAAATTGATGAAAGTGGGATTGAGAGAAATAAAAATCTAGATGTTGCTAAACCCACTATATTGGATTTCAAGGAATTAATTATGAAAGTTGCTCTTTAATTGATTGTATTTCCTTGTTGCAATTCGTGCTAAATTCTCCTCATGCTTATAGCCAAAAGAAAGCCTTTACCGAACATATTGTTGATGCCTTGATGCAATCTTATGAAGAAAAACTTGAGTTGAAAGTCTATATCCCTAGAAAACTCTATGATGAGTGGGAACCTACTATTAAAATTAAAATTAAAGATCATGAGTTTTATGCTTTGTGTGATTTGGGCGCTAGTGTTTCTACTATCCCCAAAACTTTATGTGATTTGCTTGACTTCCGTGATTTTGATGATTGGTCTCCAAATTTGCATCTTGCGGATTCCACTATTAAGAAACCTATGGGAAGAATTAATGATGTTCTTATTATTGCAAATAGGAATTATGTGCCCATAGATTTCATCGTTGTTGATATAGATTGCAATCCTTCTTGCCCTATTATTCTTGGTAGACCTTTCCGTAGAACGGTTGGTGTGATTATTGATATGAGGGAAGGGAATATTAGATTCCAATTCCTTTAAAGAAGGGCATGGAACACTTTCCTAGAAAGAAAATAAGATTGCCATATGAAACAATCATGAGAGCCTCTTATGGATTGCCTACCAAATATGGCAATACCTAGATATATCCTCGCTTTTATGCCTAGCTAGGGGCGTTAAACGATAGCGATTGTTGGGAGGCAACCCAATTTTATTTTTAGTTTTTTGCGTTATTCTTATGTTTAGGAATAAATAACCCATCTACCTTCTGTTTGGATGTGGTTTTGTGTTTTAATTAGTGTTTGTGCCAAGTTAGACCTATTGGATCTTATTGGATGATAGTTATTTGATCTTGCTGTAATTTCCAGAAACTTTGCGTCCAGTGCCCGAATTATTAAAAATCATCTGAAAGTGATAAAATACTGATTTAAATTTCTGCTGATTAATAAACAAATTGTATAGGTCGTCTAATTTTGGTAGAAGTTTTTGGGTTCCAGAAGTTTGCGTTAGTTACAGATTACTACAGACTGTTCTGTTTTTGACAGATTCTGTTTTGCGTGTGTTGTTTTCTTATTTTGATGAATCTATGGCTAGTAAAATAGTTTATAATCCATAGATAAGTTGGAATACAGTAGGTTTAACACCAATATAAATAAATAATGAGTTCATTACAGTACCTTGAAGTGGTCTTTTGTTTTCTTTCTCTAACGGAGCTCACGAGATTTCTATTGAGTTTTGTGTTGTGAAGTTTTCAAGTTTTGGGTGAATTATTTTCATGGATTATGGAACAAGGAGTGGAAAGATCCTAAGATTGGGGATGCCCATGGCACCCCCAAGATAATCTAAGGACACCAAAAAGTCAAAGCTTGGGGATGCCCCGGAAGGCATCCCCTCTTTCGTCTAGTTCCATCGGTAGTTTACTTGGAGCTATATTTTTATTCACCAACATGATATGTGTTTTGCTTGGAGCGTCTTGTATTATTTGTGTCTTTGTTTGTTAGTGTGCCACAATCATCCTTTATGTACACACCTTTTGAGAGAGCCATACATGAATTGGAATTTGATAGAATACTCTATGTGTTTCACTTATATCTTTTGAGCATTATAATTTTGCTCTATGTGCTTAACTTAGATCTTTTAGAGCACGGTGGTGGATTTGTTTTAAATAAACTATTAATCTCTCATGCTTCACTTAGATTATTTTAAGATTCTTAATAGCATGGTAAATTGCTTAATAATAATATGCTTGGTGTTCAAGATTTGTGAAACTTTCTTTTGAGTGCGTTGAATACTAATAAAAGATTGAGGCTTGATAATTTTTTTGAGATATGAAGATGGTGATATTAGAGTCATGCTAGTGGGTAGTTGTGAATTTGAAAAATTCTTGTGTTAAAGTTTGTGATTCCCGTAGCATGCACGTATGGTGAACCGTTATGTAATGAAGTCGGAGCATAATTTATTTATTGATTGTCTTCCTTATGAGTGGCGGTCGGGGACGAGCGATGGTCTTTTCCTACCAATCTATCCCCCTAGGAGCATGCGCGTAATACTTTGCTTTGATAACTTCTAGATTTTTGCAATAAGTATATGAGTTCTTTACGACTAATGTTGAGTCCATGGATTATACGCACTTTTCCCATCCTTCCACCATTGCTAGCCTCTCTAATACCGCGCACTTTTCACCAGTATCATACACCCGCCATAAACCTTCCTCAAAACAGCCACCATACCTACCTATCATGGCATTTCCATAGCCATTCCGAGATATATTGCCATGCAAATTTCCACCGTTCCGTTTATTATGACACGCTCCATCATTGTCATATTGCTAGCATGATCATGTAGTTGACATCGTATTTGTGGCAAAGACAGCGTTCATAATTCTATCATACATGTCACTCTTGATTCATTGCATATCTCGGTACACCGCCGGAGGCATTCATATAGAGTCATATTTGTTCTAAGTATCGAGTTGTAATTGTTGAGTTGTAAGAAAAATAAAAAGTGTGACGATCATCAATTTTTAGAGCATTGTCCCAAGTCAGGAAAGAATCATGGAGACTATGATTCCCCCATAAGTCGGGATGAGACTCCAGACGTAAAAAAGAGGCCATAAAAAAGGAGAAAAAGGCCCAAATTAAAAAATGAGAGAAAAAGAGAGAAGGTAAAATGTTACTATCCTTTTACCACACTTGTGCTTCAAAGTAGCTGTCGGGAAAGCTGATCCGCGAGCACCTATGGGGACGGAGCCCCTTTTCGGTTCGGCGGGGGGCGGAGGTCGCACGAAGAGCAGATCGAGGCGGAGCACACGAGCAGTTTACCCAGCTTCGGAGCTCTCCGGAGAGATAATACTCCTACTGCTGCTTTGTGGTTTGTATTGAGTTCTTGCTCGGGAGCGCTGAGTGCTACAGTACACACCAGCAGCTAACGAGACCGAGCGTGGGCGTTCTATTGTCCGTCCTGCCCCCCTACGTTGCGCATGGGCCTCCTTTTATATGCTCAAGGGGTTACCGACAGGTGGCAACGTAGGCAAGGGCAAAAATGGAAAAGGTGTTGTGGTAGGTACAGCTACCTACACAGTGTATCATACCTAACCCTGACGGCAGGGGACAAAGGCATTAAATGCCTATCTACGTCGCCCAAACAGTGCAGAAAAGGGACCGTCAGGGACGCCACCGCTCGCCACGATGGCGATCTTGTCAGCGCCGCTTGCCACAGTGCACCCCTGGCTGCACAGCCTCCCGCCACGTACGCCTGGAAGGGTCCCAGAGCGACAAGTTGGTGGGTGTGCTGGAGCGCGGGTACAGAGTGGTTGCTAGCCGCGGCCGTTGTCTTGTTGCGTCCGGGAGCTTGTCGCTCGCAGGGTCTTGCCGGGACGCGTGGCGCGTCGCGGCAAGTTCCTTGAGATGCCCTGGGTGGCCTCCCCGGCAAGTTCCTCCTGGCGGGCTCTTGTGCCTTGAGTGGCCTTCCCGGCAAGCTCCTCTTGCCGGGGCCTTGTCTCCTTGGCTTAAATACTTTGTTCTTGAATGGCTCCAAAGGAACCACAGAGGATATTGGCGGTCACCCGGCAAGCCTTGCCGCGGGACGCTGCGACTGCCCGTGCACAAGTTCGGGATACTAGGGTACCCCTAGTCTAGTACACCGACAGGAGCCCCCGGGCTTGGGCCATACACGGTGCCTAGCGCTGTTGGGCCAGGCCCAAAACAGGGCACGGGTACGCGCGGCCTGGATCACGCCGTATCTTACTCCGTATCCACCGCGCCCTCCCTGAACGGCACGCGTCGATTGCGGCATCGTGGGAGAGGTCGTAGGTGTTCTCCTGTGAATGCTGCCGCAAAGATCGACAAGGAGCTGGTGCAGCTGGGGATGGAGGATCTCGGGTATCCTTCTGATGAGAGCCTCCCATCCAGCGCCAAGCTCACTTTGTTCTTCAAAGGCGTGGCGACGGCCCTTCAGCGACTTCGGGAGAGGATCCCAAAGCAGCTGGCCGACGAGTCGCGCAAGATCTGCGCGGGAGCTCTTCAGAAGGTGTTGGTGAAGGTGGCCTTCCGCAACCCGGGCCTCAACCTCACAAATGTCCTCAGATCCCTGCCGGTGGAAGCTGATTTGGAGGCGCTCAAGGACCTTGTCGCACCCATTGTGGACAAGGTGAGCGGGATCAAGAGGGTTGAGGGCGATCGCGTGGACTAGGCCGCCCGTTTTCTTCTTTTCTTGCCGCTGCTAGTCATGTTACGAAAACAATTTATTAGAGTCGTGACAAGCTATCTTGTAATATAACTCTATTTTGGGCAGCGATTGCAATGTTATTTCCTTTACTTGATTCCTTCCTTTGTATGTTTTTGCCCTACGCTTTTAGGGAACTTGCCGGCGTAGGCACCCTAGTCGCGAGCGCTGAGTGCGGCACGTCAGCAGCCTACTGGCAGTGCCGTCGCCGACAAGAAACCTTGTCGTAACTAGTCGCAGCTCGCTTAAGTTGTTGAGCGAACTCGAAACAAAGTAAGGGCGCGAATCTAGTCGCAGCACACTTAAGCTGTTGAGCGAACTTGAAACAAAGTAAGGGCGCAACTAGCCACGAGCCGGTTCCTTCGCGCATAGGTTTTCCATACAAAGCATGGTCGTTCAAGGAAGATAACTTAAAATTTTAAAAAAAATCTGATTGCTCAAACTTTGGCAACTTAGCTTTTCTGTTGTTTGCTTTCCGGCAAGGCGAAACTTTCTTGAACGACATCTAGTCCATACCATTATCTTCTCCTCCCCCCCCGGCAAACTTGTGGGCGAAGGAACCTTCCTTTCCTTGAGAAAAAAGAAAGTAGAGAAAGTAATGATATGGATCCTTATGGCTCGTTATTGCTTACCGGGGGTGTTCGCTGCACAAAGTGTCAGATAACTCATGCAAAAAATGAAAAGCATCAAATTGACAAGGTGTGCGGAGCACATGAGCTCTATCTACGCACAGGGTCTGCGCCTGGCTTTGTACAAAGGATTACATGCAACAGCGGCAATACTTGTACAAAAGATGGTTGCCGGAGCAGGGTCCGGCAACCGCGCCTTACGGGTAAAACTTACGAAGATGCTCAATGTTCCAGGAGTTGCTCACCGGAATGCCATCTTCGGTCTCAAGGCGGATAGCGCCAGGCCTAGTGACTCGTTTCACCCGGTAAGGGCCTTCCCACTTCGGCGTCAACTTGTTGGAATTCTTGGCGGACTGAACGCGCCGAAGAACAAGGTCGCCTTCCTCGAGACTTCTGGCGTTAACTTTGCGGCTATAGTAGCGGCGCAAAGCTTGCTGGTAGCGAGCAGCTCGTACAGCAGCCTGAAGACGGTCTTCCTCGAGGAGCAGCGCGTCATCTTGTCGCAGCTGCTCTTGCTCAAGCTCATCATAAGCGAGCACTCGAGGCGGCCCTTATACGAGTTCCGTGGGGAGAACTGCCTCTGCTCCATAGACTAGAGCGAAAGGTGTCTGGCCAGTGGCTCGATTTGGCGTCGTCCTGATCGACCAAATAACCACCGGCAGCTCCTCAATCCAGTTTCTTCCGCACCCGTGCAGCCTGTCGAAAGTCCTGGTCTTGAGTCCACGCAGCACTTCAGCATTTGCCCTCTCCGCTTGACCGTTGCTCCTGGGGTGAGCAACAAAAGCGAAGTAGACCTTGGCGCCAAGATCTTGGACGTACTGCATGAAGGTGCGGCTCGTGAATTGTGTACCGTTGTCGGTGATGATCCTGTTAGGGATCCCGAAGCGGCAAACAATCGACCTGAAGAACTTGACTGCTGACTGTGCTGTCACCTTCCTCACTGCTTCCACATCCGGCCACTTTGTGAACTTGTCGATTGCGACGTACAAGTACTCAAAGCCCCGACTGCTCGGCGGAAGGGGTTGAGGATGTCGAGCCCCCAGACCAAAAATGGCCAGGATAAAGGGATCGTCTGGAGAGCTGGAGCTGGCTGGCGTATTTGCTTGGAATGGAACTGGCACGCTTCACACTTGGTTACTTGTGCAGTTGCATTCTGGAGGGCTGTCGGCCAAAGGAAACCTCGCCGGAAAGCTTTGCCGGCAAGCGCTCTTGCGCCAATGTGGTGACCACATATGCCTCCATGTATCTCTGCCAACAGCTTTGTCCATCTTCCCGGTGAATACACTTCAATTTCACACCGTTGAGTCTTCTTCTGTACAGTGCCTTGTTGACAAACTGGTACATACTTGACTGCCGGGATACTCTTTCCGCTTCTTCTTGCTCTTCGGGAAGTTCTCATGTCTGAAGGAAATGGATGATCTGCTGTGCCCATGCTGGAGCTTGTGGCTCGACAACAAGGACTAAAGGCACATCTGCTGTTGTGGGAACATCCGCTTCTACGGCGAGAAACTGCGGCTTAGCCGGAGCTTGACGTTCCCCAGCAAGCTTGCCGGAGCAAAACTTGTCGGGAGCGTCTGCTTCAACGGAACAAACCCTGGGGTTTGTCGGAGCAGACTGCTCCCCAGCACTCTTGGTGTTGATCGCGACGAGCTCGTGGATATGATGAAGCAGTGGAGTCGCTGTCGCAGTGGACCCGGCGAGTCGGCGATCTTGGCCTTCGGGGCGGAGAGTGCACGGTGGTTGCACCCCCACCGGTCTTGTCGCCATCGGGTCGCGCCTGACTGACTTGCCGCGGCTGCGACGTAGTCGGCTGCCCTGGAGTGTCGCCGTTGGCGAAGCCGATGAGACTCTGAATGGTGGCCCTCCAGTCGTCGATCTTGTCTGGTGTTGGAGGGAAATCTAGGAGCAGTTGAGCTCGCGCCAAAGCTTCCGCTGGAGTGGCGGGTAGCGGTGGCGAACGGTGCGAGGAGTGGGATATGCTCGGACTTCTAACTGTGTTAGAAGGAGCAATATCCCGTCCAGGCGACCGTGCCTCGCTCGCGCCAGCACGTTGGCGCGCACGCTGGCCTGGAGCATCCCGAGATCCGCCAGCTCGATCTGGGTCCAGCGAGCTTATGGTACCGTGAGTACCACGACGCTGCCGGTCCTGCGCATCCTGAGATGGGCGCGGTGCATCTACGGACACTCGGTCGTCGTGGGAGCTGGCTACACCGCCAATGGGCAGCGCAGCCTTGTCCTTGGACCTGGCGGCACCGTGGGCTCCCTCGTCAACGCCCGTTCTTCCGCCGGCGTCTTCCCCACCAGCCGTTTGCTCCGGCGGCGGTGGGTCTGTTGCGGACGGAGCAGCCGCGTCCGAAGCCTTCTTCTTCGGCGGCATGTCGATGAAGATGATGAAGATCTAGCTCGTGTGAACGCCGGATCAGGTTCACACAACCTCGACGCCCCCTACCTGGCGCGCCAGAGATGTCGGGGAAGCTGATCCGCGAGCACCTATGGGGACGGAGCCCCTTTTCGGTTCGGCGGGGGGGGGGGGGAGGTCGCACGAAGTGCAGATCGAGGCAGAGCACACGAGCAGTTTACCCAGCTTCGGAGCTCTCCGGAGATATAATACTCCTACTGCTGCTTTGTGGTTTGTACTGAGTTCTTGCTCGGGAGCGCTGAGTGCTATAGTACGCACCAGCAGCTAACGAGACCGAGCATGGGCGTTATTTTGTCCGTCCTGCCCCCCTACGTTGCGCATGGGCCTCCTTTTATATGCTCAAGGGGTCACCGACAGGTGGCAACGTAGGCAAGGGCAAAAATGGAAAAGGTGTTGCGGTAGGTACAACTACCTACACGGTGTATCATACCTAACCCTGACGGCAGGGGACAAAGGCATTAAATGCCTATCTACGTCGCCCAAACAGTGCAGAAAAGGGACCGTTAGGGGCGCCACCGCTCGCCACGATGGCGATCTTGTCAGCGCCGCTTGCCACAGTGCACCCCTGGCTGCATAGCCTCCCGCCACGTACGCCTGGAAGGGTCCCAGAGCGAAACATTGGTGGGTGTGCTGGAGCGCGGGTACAGAGTGGTTGCCAGCCGCGGCAAACGCCTTGCCGCGGCCGTTGTCTTGTTGCGTCCGGGAGCTTGTCGCTCGCCGGGTCTTGCCGGGACGCGTGGCGCATCGCGGCAAGTTCCTTGAGATGCCCTGGGTGGCCTCCCCGGCAAGCTCCTCCTGCCGGGGTCTTGTGCCTTGAGTGGCCTTCCCGGCAAGCTCCTCTTGCCGGGGCCTTGTCTCCTTGGCTTAAATTATTTGTTCTTGAATGGCTCCAAAGGAACCACAGAGGATATTGGCGGTCACCCGGCAAGCCTTGCCGCGGGACGCTGCGACTGCCCGTGCACAAGTTCGGGATACTAGGGTTCCCCTACTCTAGTACACCGACAGTAGCACCATGATCTACATGATAGAGAGTCTCTCATTTTGTCACTTTCATATACTAGTGGGAATATTTCATTATAGAACTTGGCTTGTATATTCCAATTATGGGCTTCCTCAAAATTGCCCTAGGTCTTTGTGAGCAAGCAAGTTGGATGCACACCCACTTAGTTTCTTTTGATGAGATTTCATATACTTATAGCTCTAGTGCATCCGTTGCATGGCAATCCCTACTCACTCACATTGATATCTATTGATGGCCATCTCCATAGCCCGGTGATACGCCTAGTTGATGTGAGACTATCTTCCCCTCCTTTTATCTTCTCCACAACCACCATTCTATTCCACATACTAGTGCTATATCCATGGCTCACGCTCATGTATTGCGTGAAGATCAAAAAAGTTTTGAAAATGTTAAAGTATGAAACAATTGCTTGGCTTGTCATCGGGGTTGTGCATGATTTAAATACTTTGTGTGGTGAAGATAGAGCATAGCCAGACTATATGATTTTGTAGGGATAACTTTCTTTGGCCATGTTATTTTGAGAAGACATAATTGCTTTGTTAATATGCTTGAAGTATTATTATTTTTTATGTCAATATGAACTTTCGTCTTGAATCTTTCGAATCTGAATATTCATACCACAATTAAGAAGATTTGCATTGAAATTATGCCAAGTAGCACTCCGCATAAAAAATTCTCTTTTGATTGCTCCATGCTATATTATCTACTATTTTGAACTATATTGGGCTTTATTTTCCACTTTTATATTATTTTTGGGACTAACCTATTAACCGGAGGCCCAGCCCAGAATTGTTGTTTTTTGCCTATTTCAGTGTTTCGAAGAAACGGAATATCAAACGGAGTCCAAACGGAATAAAACCTTCGGGAACGTGATTTTCTCACCGAATATGACCCAGGAGACTTAGACCCTACGCCAAGGAAGCTTCCAGGTGGGAACGAGGTAAGGGGGCACGCCCTACACCCCCAGGCGCGCCCCCACCCTCGTGGGGCCCAAGGAGCTCCACCGACGTACTTCTTCCTCCTATATATACCTACGTACCCCCAAACGACCAGATACGGAGCCAAAAACCTAATTCCACTGCCGCAACTTTCTGTATCCACGAGATCCCATCTTGGGGCCTGTTCTGGAGCTCCGCCGGAGAGGGCCGTCATCACGGAGGGCTTCTACATCATCATAGCCTCTCCGATGAAGTGTGAGTAGTTTACCTCAGACCTTCGGGTCCATAGTTATTAGCTGGATGGCTTCTTCTCTCTTTTTGGATCTCAATACAATGTTCTCCCCCTCTCTTGTGGAGATCTATTTGATGTAATCTTCTGTTTGCGGTGTGTTTGTTGAGATCGATGAATTGTGAGTTTATGATCAAGTCTATCTATGAATAATATTTGAATCTTCTCTGAATTCTTTTATGTATGATTGGTTATCTTTGCAAGTCTCTTCGAATTATCCGTTTGGTTTGGCCAACTAGATTGGTAGTTCTTGCCATGGGAGACGTCCTTAGCTTTGGGTTCGATCTTGCTGTGTCCTTTCCCAGTGACAGAAGGGGCAGCAAGGCACGTATTGTATCGTTGCCATCGAGGATAACAAAATGGGGTTTATTTCATATTGCATGAATTTATCTCTGTACATCATGTCATCTTGCTTAAGGCGTTACTCTGTTTTTAACTTAATACTCTAGATGCATGCTGGATAGCGGTCGATGAGTGGAGTAATAGTAGTAGATGCAGAATCGTTTCGGTCTACTTGTCTCGGACGTGATGCCTATATACATGATCATACCTAGATATTCTCATAACTATGCTCAATTCTGTCAATTGCTCAACAGTAATTTGTTCACCCACCGTAGAATACTTATGCTCTTGAGAGAAGCCACTAGTGAAACCTATGGCCCACGGGTCTATTCTCATCATATCAATCTCCATCACTTTAATCTTGCTTTGCTTTTTTACTTTGCCTTTTACTTTTCACTTTGCATCTCTATATAAAAAATACCAAAAATATTATCTATCATCTCTATTAGATCTCACCCTCGTAAGTGATCGTGAAGGGAGTGAAAACCCCTAATCGCGTTGGTTGCGAGGAGCTATTGCTTTTGTGTAGGTACGAGGGACTTGCGCGTCGCCTCCTACTGGATTGATACCTTGGTTCTCAAAAACTAAGGGAAATACTTACGCTACTCTGCTGCATCATCCTTTCCTCTTTGGGGAAATCCAACGCAAGCTCAAGAGGTAGCAGACGGCGAGGCCTAGGAAGGGGACGACGCGGAGCCGGGGAAGATGCGGCAGTGGATGCCCACGCGTAGAGGAGTACGAGGGTTCACTGGTTTGCTGCGGTGTGAGGCTGGCATCGCCGCAGAATAACAAGGGGTGTGGGTGAGTAGAGGGATGGCCTGGCCAGCGCTGGGAGTAGTAGGGGGCGGCGAGGCCTCCGCCGCATCGCGGCCGACCACGGGAGGCAGGAGCACGAGGCACGACCGGCGCTGGTTTGGGCGGCTGGAGCAAGAAGACCAGAGGTTGAAGAAGCACTATGGCCGTTGGATGGACATCGTACGGTCACTGGAGCTAGAATCGTGCATATTGACTAAGTTGACAAAGCCCTCCGCCCCCGTCAACTTAGTAGGCCCATAAGTCAGCCTGCCACTATACTGGGTCCCAGCAAACAGGGGGAGTATTCATTTTTTTTGTGCGTAATAAGGAGGAACTTCCTTGCGTGCGAAGATATAGCTGGTGGGTCCGAGCTGTCAGCGGCGGTAACATTTTTTTCGCGAAATATAGAGGTCCTTTCGGTGGGTCCCTGATCTCAGGTGGAGGAATCATTATTTTGCGCGTAATAAGGAGGCATTTCCTTGCGTGCGGCCGTGGACCCAGCTGTCGGCCTCTGCACGTACAGTCCACTTCAGATGCATGTCAGTCGTTGACCACGTTGACCAGGCCGCGCCGAGAGCACCAGGGCGGTGGACGACGGCGAGGCCTAGGAAGGGAATGACATGGAGGCAGGGAAGACTCGGTAGTTGTTTCCCACGCGGATGGGAGTACGACTGTACGAGGGTTTACTGGTTCGTCTGCCATCGCCGGAGAATACTAACAGGTGTGGGTGAGTTGAGGGATGGCTAGGCCAGCGATGGGAGTACGGTGGGGCGGGGAGGCCTGCGCAGGAGCTGAGCCGGCCGCGGGGAGGAGGGAGCAGGCAGTCCCGCCGGTGCCTGTTTGAGCAGCTGGAGCAGGAAGAGCAGAGATTGAAGAAGCACGACGGCCGTTGGATGGCCATCCAACAGTCACTGCTTGTGCATCAACCTTTTTTTTAGGAAAGCCTCGAATCTATGGAAAACAGCATATAGCCCATCTGTCGTTATTTCGAATAACTAGCGGGGTGACCCGCGCATTTGCGCGGCTAGACTTTCTGCATGTATCACTTGTAAAGATTTTTGAATTAATGATCATATATTATTACAAATATATAACGTAACTAAATGTAAAACTTATCGTGAGATGATCCTGTTTGATGGAAATATTTAAGTGAATTGGCTTGTTGTTTAAGTCCCAACAACAAATGATCGATGTCATATGGATCGGCGACTTGTTTTCTAAAATCATGGTCTTCCATAACGGCCATTACCTCTTTTGATTCTATTCATCTATATTTATCTTCCCTGCTTGGTTTTCCGTTAATCAGTGTCTATCATGGTATAAATGACCATTAGTATATTCACAAGCCTATTAATTCCTATGTTGCGCCGCACGTGTTAATGGATATCAGATAATGCAATATCAACAGTATTATCTGAAATTACCAAGTCAAACAATTTCACTCACAACACAATACAATGTTTTTTTAATCGTGACTATTATATATGTTGTTCGGGAATAACTTATATTTCATCACAATACAATGCCATTTTTATCCTTTATTGTGCTCGTGTTGCTTTTATTACCTCACTGGCCATCTTCGCTAAATAATATAGTTATCAGTGATAAAGTGGGGCCAAAACTTTTTGAACTATTTTTTGTCAAAATAAAGGAAGGCTAAATCTCTCTGGTGTTGGAGTATATATAGAATATCATCCCCTTTCCCAAGTCATTATGTGCGCCATTCGGTTCATGTTTATCAGCAAATCAAACATGTCTTGAATTACTTCCGTTAAAGTAATATTGGTGTATCATCATTGGAAGTTTCTAAATTAGTTTGTTTCGTGCGTACGTGTGAAACTTCTCCATTTGACATAGTTTGTTGTGTCCAAATTTGTTGTTGGCAGCACAAATAGATTTTCACTATTTCTTCCGGAAAATTATTATTTTTTCTATTTTACCTGGCGTCAAAGATTTGCTCTCGATTACTTGCTAAAAAAATTGTGACTTAGACCAAATATGAATGGAAAGAAGAAAATGTGGATCCGGGCACCGAATGGCTAGCTAATTTGATGATCACTGGTATCATCTGTGATATCATTATATGCAACAGTGGACGTTTAAACTCCTGGATTCTAACTCCTGTTGGAGCATGGGTGCTTGTTTGTTATGGATATAAACCTGCTATTTTTTTGACATCACAAAAAATAGACTGCTCTAGTGTAGTCTTCTATGCTTAGTCACAAATGCATATTCGAAGAAAACACATCCATGTCGATACATCCAAAGAACAATATAGAAATGTTTTCCCACGGACCTGGTACATATTGCATGGTACAGAATGAAATTTGCTTAACATATTTTACCTTTATTTCACTTTGAATTATAAGGATAAATTTCATATATAAAACCATGATTGTTAATTATTTCCATGTAAATATATTTAGAAATTCTATTGTTTATTTAGTTTTAAGCAAATGATCTAACTTCCTATCAAGTGAATTTATTTAGTTATTTCCGAGAGTTCAGAACGGCGAACATATAGCACTGGCTAGTCGATATGAATTTGTGTCCATGTCAGCATGTCCTGCTGGCTGTTCGTGTTTCGGCTTCAGGCTGCCAATGTGTATGTTTGTGCTCATTGAACGACTTATATGAAGCCAGCCCAAACCATTGGCGATGAATATTTTTTTCTTCCTAGAGGCTATGATTGGTTTGATAGGGTCGTACATGATACAAACGCTTCCGTTTGGTAATTTTTCCCATGGATTCCGATTGGTTCTCGTAGGGCCGTAGGCTTGTTTTTATTTGAGGGGCCGTAGGCTTGTTTGTGGCCGTATTATGTTCGGATACATCTCTTCCTCTTTCTTTCTTTCTCAAGTTGGAGCCTTCTTTTTTGTTTTTTCTGGATTGGACTATTCCTCTTTTTTGAACATAGACTCTTCCTTTGTTGGCTGCCGTACATAGCATTATTAAAGGTAAGCTTATGACTCCTCAAAAAAAAAGGTAAGCTTATGTCTAATCGTGTCAGACTGATTTTTTAACACAAAGGCATATACTCCTATATTGGACCACGTACCTGTTCAATTATTTATACATGACACACATCACGTGTCCAATTGTTTGGATCTAATAATATTTATATGTAACACTATTTCTTTTAAATCTCAACCGTTAATATTTACTATTGACGATCAAGATAATTTAGTCTATGTGGATTAACGTCGTCTCTTATTTGTCTTCTGTCTTAATTATATAATAGATTTACAGCCCATTTGCTAATTCTTAAGGTTTTTTTGGAGCCCATTTTCTTTTTGTTAGCATTACAGGCCATATTGTGGCCGCGGTTAAAAAATTATAGTATGGAATTTTGCATATTTCGGTGCGGTCCGAACTATTTTTAATCCCGAAATTTCGACTCACATTCAAACTGATTTTAAAAATAAATGTATATCAATATAAAATCCAACAAACTCTCCACGCATAAAAATTAATGTAATTTAAAATCTCTAAATGAAAAAAAGATATTTGGAACTAATTGTCGGTTTGATGTGTTTTAAAAAATGTACAGCCCATTTCCCATAACTGATAGGCCATTTTCTCGGGCAGACGAATGAAGCTCTCCTTGTCTTGAAAGATTTGCAGCCCAACAGGCCTGACAAAGTGACTTACTTAGCAAATCACAAAAAAACTGGACTGTGGCCTTGGACCCAGCTGTCAGCCTCTCCACGTATAGTACTCTTCCGATGGAAGTCGGTCGTTGACCACATTGACCATGCCGCGCCAAGAGCACCAAGGCGGTGGAAGACGGCGAGGCCTAGGAAGGGGACGACGCGGAGCCGGGGAAGACGCGGCAGTGGATGCCCATACGGAAACTAGTACGAGGGTTCACTGGTACGGCTACGGCGTGAGGCTGCCGTCGCCGCAGAATAACAGGGGGTGTGGGTGAGTAGAGGGATACCCTGGGCTAGCGGTGGGAGTAGTAGGGGTCGGTGAGGCCTCCGCGACATCACAGCCGGCCACGAGAGGCAGGAGCACGAGGCACGACCGGCGCTGCTTTGGGCGGCTGGAGCAAGAAGACCAGAGGTTGAATAAGCACTATGGCCGTTGGATGGACATCGTACGGTCACTGGAGCTAGAATCGTTCATATTGACTAAGTTCACAAAGCCCTCCGTCCTCGTCAACTTAGTAGGCCCACAAGTCAGCCACCCACTATGGTGGGTCCTAGCTAGTAGGGGGTATTCATTTTTTGGTGCGTAATAAGGAATCACTTCCTTGCGTGCGAAGATATAGTTGGTGGGTCCGACCTGTCAGTGGGGGAACGTTTTTTTCGCGAAATAGAGAAGCCCTTCCCACGTACAGTGCACGTACAGTGCGTAATAAGGAGGAGCTTTCCTTGCGTGTGACCATGGACCTCATGGGTCCCAGCCGTCAGGCTCTCCACGTATAGTCCTCTTCCGATGACTCTCGTATGTTGACCACGCCGCGCCGAGCGCACCGAGGCGGTGGGCGACGGTGAGGCCCCAGACTGGAACGACCCGGAGATGGGGAAGACGGGGTAGTGGAGTTGCAGATGGAGAGGAGTGGGAAACTTGACTGGTTCGGGTGCGGGGTGGGCCTACACTCGGTAGAGAATAACAGGAGGTGCGGAGTGGAGGGATGGCCTGGCCGTCGGCGGGGTAGCATTTCGCTGAAGAGCACAAAACAACGTCGCTAGACGCTGAAGGATGGAGCAGGCGGTTCCGACAGCGCTGGGGGAAGAAGATGAGATATTGAAGAAGAATGCCGGCCGTTGGATGTAAATCCAACGCCTTCTTAGGCTTCGACCTATTGGCCCACATGTCAGCCAGTCCATTTGTTTCTTTAGTCCATTTGGTGGGCTGGGTGAAATAATGATGTAGCATCTATGCAGCCCGTTTAAATCCCATTTCCATTTTTCTCGAAATCCGCGGACTTGCTGGGCTGGGTGAAAATATCATGTTGGGCTAGACGGAGAAATGTTATAAAAACATAAACACATGATTGCTCGTCAGTAAAATCTTTGCAAGCTTATGTACGCAATCACTAGGAGTTAACTTGCCAAGTTATATATAAACAATTATTATTATTATTTTGTAAGAACTTTCAACTTACGAAATAAAATATCATTTTAGTTTGATGGGTTAATAGTACGTGGGGTATTATTATTTTTTAGGCTAGACGTGGGACAGTTGAGTTGGTTCTAGGGGAAAGTACTGGGAGAAAACTCAGTTTACATCGAAAAAGAAAGTGGGAGAAAATTCAGAGACCTGCTGGGTCCACATGAGGAGGGGAATATGTTGGGAGGAAGGAGATTCAAAGCACGGGAGCTGAGTGAACTAGTTTTTTTATGGCCAAGTGAACTAGGTTACATACATAAGCAAATAGCCTCTAAAAAAAGCAATCAGGTTAATGGGTTCTTAAAAGAAATATTTCGGACAAAATAGATAATTACGACACATAGGCTAATGCATGAAACACTCAGATGATAAAGGTGCTTATAAACAGATAAAGTACAACATCTAGACCTTCCTGGCACGCTTGATCATGACGCTGCGGCTGTCCGTGTACTCGTCAGTTACGGGAAGCAGACACGCCCTCATGTCCAAGATCTGCCTGTACATGTCGTAGCATGCGTATGCATCCTTGGCCGCGTAGGTTATGTAGGCTAGATTCAGAGGTACCTCCCACGTGCTCAGGTCGTCTTCTTTCATGTTGGCGTATCAGGGGTCGATGATGGTCTCGGCGAGGTCAACCACGGAGTCCTTCTCCTGCCCGTTGCTAATGATCTTGTATTGCTTCTGGATGTCGACAAGCTTGTTGCACCAGATGGCCGAATCATCGCTTTCTTCCTTCTCTCCACCGTAGCGAAGGTGCAGTCGGCGCTGCGGATGAAACGGGTGAACGCTCCAGAACCTGGTGCAGCCATAGGACTAAGGCGAGGCAGAGCTTCACCGAGTCCGTATCGTTGGTGTACATCACATTCAACTTGGTGCAGCCATAGGACTGAACGGGGAACTCAAAGGGGAACTCTTTGCTGAACGCCATATCCAACAGGCTCACCCCTCAGATCGCCATTGGAGTCTCTTCGAGTGAACGAGTGTGTAGGCGGTGGCAGCAGTTCGTTTTTCAGCTCTTGGGGAACTGGATTCAACAGTAAGCTGAGTGTGTACAGGCGACAACAGTTACTACCCCTCCCTCGTCCACTGCACGCCCGGCAGAAGATGCACCCTCGGCCACACGTCGGTTCACGAGCAGGTCTATATTGGTACTGTAATAACAGGAGTTAGTGGTCACTTTACTTAAATTTAATTAGCTTTAATATAAATTTATACTTAAAACAAGCAATGCATTCGCTCGTTCTATCAGTGCCACAGGATCAACATGCACAACAATTAGAATTATTATTCTCAGGACGCACACGATCAACACATTTGTCGCACTTTCACGAAGATAATACTACCAAGTTTGAACTGTTTGTTATGGTTGTTGTCCTCTGCATCATCATGCCATGTTTCCCAGCTTGCAAGATTCAGAACCAACAAATAAGATCCAAATAATAAGTACAACAAAGATGCCTACACATCTCATTGATTCCCAACTTGCAAGATTCAGAACCAACAAATAAGATCCAAATAATAAGTACAACAAAGATGCCTACACATCTCATTGATTCCCAGCTTGCAAGATTCAGAACCAACAAATAAAATTCAAATAATAAGTACAACAAAGATGCCTACACATCTCACTGATTCCCAGCTTGCAAGATTTAGAACCAACCCATTAGAGCCTTTTGATAAAGTGAATATCAGGATTAAATCCATCTTCGCTAGCCATGTCATACAATCGAAGAACTTGGCGAATGATCTTGACCGTCACAACATCTGTAGTTGAGTATTCCTGTTTGCACAGCATGTTTGCACAACACAAACAAGGAGACAGGAGAGCATGATTTCGCTTTAATAAAGGCCTCCTTGAACTCAACCTCCAGCTCTACTTGGACGAGGTCGGCCTGGAGTTCCATGATTCAATTCATGCGCCTTTTTCTGTAGTTCACCTGAAATGAAGCAAAGATTACATCATTCAGCTAGAAAGAAGTACTTGCTCTTATGAGCTGGCAGGTTCTTCTTTAGTAGTTGCACTAAAATTGAGGAACATTAAGGTTGGCTGTCCGGCTCATGTAAGGTGCAACTATAATTTTCTTATCCTTTTGTGCAGTTCCACTAAAATAAAGTGCCATTCTGGTGACAGTGACGGCTCCATCTTGCAAAGGCTAATAAAATGTTGCACGAGATTAACAACAGAAGCTTGATAGAGATTTTGGAAACTCCAATCACCATTTTGTGCAGTTCCATCAAAATTGAGAGATGTTGCCCACGTGACATTTTAGTTGAACTGCACAAGACACTCATTCCAAAAAAAGTGTTTTGTGCAGTTCACCAAAAGGTCACAATAGCAACAAGGTGAAATGGATATCCCTATCTGCACAAAAAGATAGAAAGTAAACAGTTGCTGGTCCATAAGAATATACGAAACATATACAAAATGAAAAGAAGCATCTTAATTATGTTCATGGCAATCACGCAAGGACGGTAGAAATTTTAAAACGTCAGCAATGCTTCATGTTACCAGAAGCATTACGATCAACAATGAGATTCCTCATATATGGGACTACTTCAATGGTGGCATTGCTTGTTTACCAGACACAGTAAATCAACAGCAACTAAAGAGTTGGTTTAAGGGCATGGGACCGTGGGGACACCAGGACAGTCAGCAGCGTAAAGGAGCAACTTACTTATCATACTGGGGAAAACAGCAGGAGTGCCATTTGTAACACAGTTTAATTGCATCTTATCACTGGAGGCATTAGATTAACAATAACACTGGTTAGACATGTCCCTAAGGTAACAGTGTGATCGCTTCATTTTACGTGCGCCCTTACATTAACATCAGAAAAAGGTTGGTATAAGGACATGCGTAATCATGGACATAGTCTGTTGACTTGTCCACAACCCATGTTCCTTATCCAGTTTGTACTGCGTTTTCCCATTATTTCCCTTTTGAACCAAGAGACCGGTTGGGTATCCGGTCTCTACTACTTTCACCATATTATTTCCTCTTTGAAGCAAGTCCTAGATTCATGCTACAACTTTCCCCCCTTTCTTCATTGTTTGAACAAAGCCCTAGATTCGAATGCGTGAAGTAGCTTTACCTCTAATAATAGTAAAAATTTAGGTGGCTTTGGAAGAGCTGATGGGAGTAGAAAAAGATGCACATGCAGACACGTGGGGAGCTGGGGCAGTAGAGAAAGGCCGCTTTCGAAGAACTTATACCTGAGGGTCACCGGGATGTCGGCGGTGGCAGGTCGGATCTGCGGACAATACGGCAGGGAGGAAGAAGGGTCGGAGGACCTCCCGAGCCGGCGCTGTGTCGGGGAGAATGGCACCGGCAGAGGATCGGGCCCCTCTGGCAGCTGTGGGTTTCCTCCCTCGGCGGCGATGACCGCGTGAACGATGCACCTTTTAGTCCTCTACACACACCGGCCGACGGGATCCGGCCGGATCTGTGACCAGCGGTCAGCAGAGAGAAAATGTCGCTACCGATGTCTTGTTTATATCTAGAGAGGATGAGAGAATGAAGAGAGCAACCCTAGTAATGCAAGCGCTCAGGCCCCTGCGTCCATATATAGTGGAGTGATTATCTTTTTCTCTCCACAACAAGTGTTTCAATTTGTGTACGTGGCATTAAAGAAAAGAAACTCTCTATTTAAGGTGACTACTATACGACTCCTACTTTCTACTAGTAGTACTACAGTATTGTTCACTTGTGCTCCCCGCCCCTCCATTCATTGAACAACCCCACGGGTGAATAAACATACAGTAAGTACTATATTTATATAGAACGAACAAGCTCGAACTATTTTCGTGTAGTTAAAAGTTGAGGGCGGGGCTTTTCCCGGGCAGTACGCGCGGCAGTTTTCGGGTAGGCGGTTTGACAGAGAGGCGAGGAGGATGAGCGAGTGGGCACTAGTAGAAAAAGGGCATTTAGTCCCGGTTCATAAGGGCCTTTAGTCCCGGTTTTTTGAACCGGGACTAAAGGGTCGTTACTAATGCCTCACCCTTTAGTCCCGGTTCAAACCAGAACTGGGACTAAAGGCCCTCCACGTGGCCGCTGCCTGGAGGCCCACCTTTTGAAATTTTTTGAATTTTTTTTTGAATTTTTTTTGAATTTTTTTATTTTCAAATTTTAACCTCTAATATCTAATCACCACCCCCTCATCACTACTCAATTTATCCTCTAATCACCCCTCATCATTCGAAATCATCTAACTTCCAGACCGGTCACCCATCCCTCTCACTACTCTAGCTCGAGCACGCTTAACTTTCGGGTTCTATTCTCCTTCGCTTCCGAGTCTGCACTTGTTGTTTTCCTGACAATAGTAAGATGTCAATCCTATTAACCCTCAGGAATTTTGCTTGAGCATGAAGTGACACATTTCACTGTTTGAGTTTGAAACTATTGTTTTAAAAAAACAATAATTATTTAGTAACACTAATATTTCTTGAATAATTAGTTTGACCATTGGTTGACCACAGTTTGACCAGATTTGACCAAAATTCAAAATAACTAAAATAATTATTTAGTAACACTAATATTGTAGAATACTTAGTTTGACCATTGTTTGACCACAGTTTGACCATAGTTTGAATTTTTTTGAATTTTTTTGCCTCTCCAGATCTTAAAAGCCCCGTAACTTTTTTTCTGTTAGGTTTTTGAGGATTTTGAAAATGTTTAACGGGGTTCATATAAAAAAACTTTTTCATCCGAGTTCGTATGCAAAAGTTACGCCCATTTTTACAAATTCTCGAGAGATTTTGCAAAAAAGTCGAAAATTCATGTTTGTAAATTTTCCCAACAACTAGACCACATATCACATGGGAAACTTATTTTATTTTATTTTATTTGACATTTCCATCATTTTCTTTTATTTTTTTTAAAACTGAAAAGGCGATCCACAGGGGGGGTAGAGTTTGAAAATGGGACCTTTAGTAGCGGTTCGTGGCACGAACCGGGACTAAAGGTCTCAACCCCATTAGTCCCGGTTCATGCCTCAAACCGGGACTAAAGGTCTAATCTTTAGTCCCGGTTTGAGGCACGAACCGGGACTAAAGGTCATCGCACCCTTTAGTCCCGGTTTGTAACACGAACCGGGACTAAAGGGCCCAGGTGAACCGGGACTAATGCCTTAGCCGCACGAACCGGGATAAATGCTCACATTAGTCCCGGTTCTAGACTGAACCGGGACTAATGCTCAGTCCGGCCTGGACCATTGCCCCCTTTTCTACTAGTGGGGGCTGTGCGATTTGACGGCGCATTACTTATGGAAAGACTTGTGATATGACCACTCACTATAGTCATGAATTACTGGCGCTCCGACCGGTTGATGCCCCCCTTCCGTTCCGCGCTCTAATCTGGTGCATGACACGTCGACCCGAATGCTCGCTCTCCCACATGTCGAAGTAGTAAGAAGGAGCAAAGAATGATGTGGTATATACTAGTACTATACTACTCCCTCCGTTCCTAAATATAAGTCTTTGGAGAGATTTCACTATGGACCACATATGGAGAAAAATGAGTGAATCTGCACATAAAATGCATCTATATACATCCGTATGTGGTCCATAGTGAAATATCTACGAAGATTTATATTTAGGAATGGAGGGAGTACTACTCAGGTCGGAGGAGTGCGAACCACGGCGAACCACGGCTCTAGCGCTAATTCTGATTTGGAAAAGTAGATCCTGATCAAACTTGGTATAGATTTGTGGTGCACACATGGAATTGTTTGATGATGCTTGAGGAGGTAATAAATCTTTCTAGAGGCCCAAAGATTCAGGTCACCTTTCTAAGTATTTCAATTTCAGGCTTGCATTATTTCTAGAGGCCCAAAGATTCAGTTCACCTTTCTAAGTATTTCAATTTCAGGCTTGCATTATTCTAGAGGCCCAAAGATTTAGTTCACCTTTCTAGGTATTTCAGTTTCAGGCTTGCATTATTTCTAGAGGCCCAAAGATTCAGTTCACCTTTCTAGGTATTTCACTTTAAGGCTTGCATTATATCTAGAGGCCCAAAGATTCAGTTCACCTTTCTAGGTATTTCAGTTTCAGGCTTGCATTATTTCTAGAGGCCCAAAGATTCAGTTCACCTTTCTAGGTATTTTAGTTACAGGCTTGCATTATTCTAGAGGCCCAAAGATTAAGTTCCCAGTCGACGGCAAGCGGCCCTGCTACCCATGCCGGTGTTGACCTCAACTCGCAAGGGCCGGCGTCGGAGGGGTTCCCGGGGCCTGGGCTCTACAGAGCCTTCCTCCAGAGCAACGATGGCGAGCTCCTCCCTCGGTGCGTGAGGGGCTCCGGGCTCCCTCCCTGTCGTGAATGACTTCCGTGATGTGTTAGCTCATTCTTTGTTTCATGAAGCGTTTTTTTATTTTGTGAAGCTTGATTGACGACTTGTATGTTTAAGTGGGATATCTCATTTGTATGGACAAAGTAAAAAATTATCATGTTTTGCATGCTTGATTTGTATAGATGGTTCGTTTATGTCAAATGTGAGCCGGAGGAGGCCACAGAAGAGCCGGCCACACCAAGAGGGTGCTTGGATCCAAGGACTTATTTTAGTCTGACTAAAAATAGTCCCTTTAAGAGGCTAAAGTTCCAAGCACCCCTGACTAAAGAGGGGCTAAAACTAGTCTTGAGACTAAAAATTTTTAGTCAGGGGTACCCCTACTAAAATGCGGATTAGTCCTCTCTCTCCTCATTTAACTCCTCTCCTTTAGCACAGGCGAGTTCTGGATTGGAGGGTTTGGAGGATAATAAATGCTCATTAACTTGATTTTAGTCTCTTTACTATTTGTATCCAAGCATGGGTGAGGCTAGCAAGTTCTGCTTCTCCAATTAATTCCCTCTGCATGTAATTGAGGATGCATCATTGACCGTTCAACGTCTCGGGAACCGCTACCCTCTCCCTCCCTGGCATTCAAGCACCTATGGACCCGTTGACGACGAGGTGCCTATGGTGACTTCGTAAATTTCAAGGTGATAGTGTCGTGCGTGTGTGCGTTCATATAGGTGAGTGTATGCGCGTGTATATGAGCGCTTGCATCTGTACTGTGTAAAAAAATGTAAATGCGTGTCAAAAAGAAACTAGTCAGTATACTCAATATTGTGCACCTCCGAGAGGAAAATGATAGAACTAGTACGTATTTATTTACGGTGTAGATTCACTCATTTTGCTCCATATGTACTCTGTCTCGGTGTAGTCTAGTCACTTGTTGAAATCTCTAGAAGGGCAAATACTCCTTTCTGGTTTACAGGGCTATACTAGCAAGTAGTTGTACGTACTAGTACAATAGTGGGCTCACATAGCAATTTTGTCTTATGCAAGAGCCTGGCTATATGCGTGCTCCAATGTTCGCAACTGCAACGTTCGGTTTGCGCTTGGCTCTTCGCCTCTTCGAGAAGACGAACAATGATGTTACTACTACTGCTTCTACAGTGTCGAATCCACTGCTGCATGCCCATCCACCGCGAGCGGGACGGATAGCTTGTTGTAGAAGTACTACTAAGCAAAAGCATGTCCTCGTTTCCCAGCAACCACGCGCATGGGTGGGGGAGAAGGCGTGTAGTAAAATCATGCTTCTCCTCTTTATACGAGTTGACGCGACACATCATAGCACAGGCCCCACATGCTTGCCTCTAAACTTGGGTGAAAGACCCGAAGTGTACAATATATTTGCTGCAACCTCTAACATTTACCCACCACAAATTAAAATATATGTGGTCGTATGCATCATTCTGATGCAGAGGCCGGGGAGTCCTCCCTTTTCGAAAAAAACAAATTAAAATATATATTCCTGTCTTGACCAGATGAGCGTGCAAACTACAATCACCAGGGTGTCAGGTAGGGCCAGAAGACTATTTTAATTTTTTTTAAAACTTCGAGACGGCCACTTAGCATGGAGCCTACCCCAATGATTGTAAGCTTACAGGCACGCTACACGCTATCCTAGACTACTCTACACATGAAACTGCCACACGAGCGTCCGGGCTGCGCTTGGCTCTTGCCTCTTCGGGAAGTCAAACAATGATGGAGTACTAGTACTGCACTGGAGGAGTACTACGATACGCTTCTGGCCATCTGACACCAATTGAACTGCTGCATGTCCACGGCGTGTAGCGAAAGCTTCTCCTAGTCTTGCCAGCCACCACGCTCATGGGCGAGGGAGGGACGCTCCTGCCTTTGCGTGTATGACAGGTGGGCCCGACAGGTGTGTGGCCAACCTGTCATACAGCCAAAGGCAGGTGCAGTTAAGTCCGTGAGGGGGACGATAATCAAACTTCTCATTGATGTACGAGTTGACGCGACACATCAAAACACTGCACTCGATATATTTCAATAATTTGCGTTTACCGATGCATTAATTACAACGCATGCATGCATGCCGTGACTCTCCTTTTGATACTTTCTTTGTAATACCCCGGCCCAAGTCGAGAGATGGTTGTGCATGAGGAGGGCGAGATCATGCAGACCGAACAGGACCCGACGATGGAGCTCTCTAAGGTCTCGATGGACCTCACCGTGCTCCACTGCCCCTTGTGCCTCTGCCCCTTGACACCTCCAGTGTATGACATACGAATACACCTCGTCTATTCGGCTGATTGAGCAAGGTGCAGGTTTCTTGATTGATGTGTTGTTCGATTGATTTCTACAGTGCAAGGGAAGGCACTTGGCCTGCGCGGACTGCCGCGTCGAGCGCCCCGGGAACCAGAGGCAGTGCCAGAAGTGCGAGCGCGGCGGTGGCTTCGACATGCGGGACACGGCGGTGGACTCCGTCCTTTCGTCGGTGAGGGTGGAGTGCCCGGACGAAGGCTGTGGGCTCTACGTCACATACCACAAGCTCGCCGATCACCAGAGCGTGCGTCCGCTCGCGCCCTGCAAATGCCCCGTGCCCGTCTGCGGCTACAAAGGCCCGCCTCCGGCGCTCTACCACCACATCAGCACCGCGCATCCCATGCCCGTGCACAGGATCCAGTACGGCAAGGTGCTCCAGCTGCAAGTGCCACTGTCGGAGCTGTTGGGGAACGTAGTAATTTCAAATAATTTCCTACGCACACGCAAGATCATGGTGATGCATAGCAACGAGAGGGGAGAGTGTTGTCTACGTACCCTCGTAGACCGAAGCGGAAGCGTTGACACAACGTAGAGGAAGTAGTCGTACGTTTTCCTCGCGATCCAACCGATCACAGCACCGTTACTCCGGCACCTCCGAGTTCTTAGCACACGTTCAGCTCGATGACGATCCCCGGGCTCCGATCCAGCAAAGCGTCGAGGAAGAGTTCCGTCAGCACGACGGTGTGGTGACGATCTTGATGTGTTACCGGCGCAGGGCTTCGCCTAAGCAATGCAACGATATGATCGAGGTGGAATTTGGTGGAAGGGGGCACCGCACACGGCTAAGGAACGATCCGTAGATCAACTTGTGTGTCTTTGGGGTGCCCCCTGCCCCCGTATATAAAGGAGCCAAGGGGGAGGGGCTGGCCGGCCAAGCCTGGCGCGCCAGGAGAGTCCTACTCCCTCTGGGAGTAGGATTCCCCCCCCCCCCAATCCTAGTTGGACTAGGATTCTCCAAGGGGGAGAGAGAGAGAGGGGGGCGCCCACCTCTCCTAGTCCTAATAGGACTAGGGGAAGGGGGGAGGCGCGCAGCCCATGAGGGCAGCCCTCTCACCTCTCCTCCAAGGCCCATGTTGGCCCATTATGCTCCTGGGGGGTTCCGGTAACCCTCCCGGTATTCCGGTAAAATCCTGATTTCACCTGGAATGCATCCGATGTCCAAACATAGGCTTCCAATATATCATTATTTACGTATCGACCATTTCGAGACTCCTCGTCATGTCCGTGATCACATCCGGGACTCCGAACTCCTTCGGTACATCAAAATGTATAAACTCATAATAACTGTCATCGTAACGTTAAGCGTGCGGACCCTACGGTTCGAGAACAATGTAGACATGACCGAGACACGTCCCCGGTCAATAACCAATAGCGGGACCTGGATGCCCATATTGGCTCCTACATATTCTACGAAGATCTTTATCGGTCAGACCGCATAACAACATACGTTGTTCCCTTTGTCATCGGTATGTTACTTGCCCGAGATTCGATCGTCGGTATCCAATACCTAGTTCAATCTCGTTACCGGCAAGTCTCTTTACTCATTCCGTAATACATCATCTCGCAACTAACTCATTGGTTTCAATGCTTGCAAGGCTTTATGTGATGTGCATTACCGAGAAGGCCCTGAGATACCTCTCCGACAATCGGAGTGACAAATCCTAATCTCGAAATACGCCAACCCAGTACGTACCTTCGGAGACACCTGTAGAGCACCTTTATAATCACCCAGTTACGTTGTGACGTTTGGTAGCACACAAAGTGTTCCTACGGTAAACGGGAGTTGCATAATCTCATAGTTAAAGGAACATGTATAAGTCATGGATAAAAGCAATAGCAACATACTAAACGATCGGGTGCTATGCTAATGGAATGGGTCATGTCAATCAGATCATTCAACTAATGATGTGATCTCGTTAATCAAATAACAACTCTTTGTTCATGGCTAGGAAACATAACCATCTTTGATTAATGAGCTAGTCAAGTAGAGGCATACTAGTGACACTCTGTTTGTCTATGTATTCACACATGTAATATGTTTCCAGTTAATACAATTCTAGCATGAATAATAAACATTTATCATGATATAAGGAAATAAATAATAACTTTATTATTGCCTCTAGGGCATATTTCCTTCAGTCTCCCACTTGCACTAGAGTCAATAATCTAGATTACAAAGTAATGATTCTAACACCCATGGAGTCTTGGTGCTGATCATGTTTTGCTCGTGGAAGAGGCTTAGTCAACGGGTCTGCAATATTCAGATCCGTATGTATCTTGCATATCTCTATGTCTCCCACCTGGACCAAATCCCGGATGGAGTTGAAGCGTCTTTTGATGTGTTTGGTTCTTTTGTGAAATCTGGATTCCTTTGCCAAGGCAATTGCACCAGTATTGTCACAAAAGATTTTCATTGGACCCGATACGCTAGGTACAACACCTAGATCGGATATGAACTCTTTCATCCAGACTCCTTCATTAGCTGCTTCCGAAGCGGCTATGTACTCAGCTTCACATGTAGATCCCGCCACGACGCTTTGTTTAGAACTGCACCAACTGACAGCTCCACCGTTTAATGTAAATACGTATCCGGTTTGCGATTTAGAATCGTCCGGATCAGTGTTAAAGCTCGCATCGACGTAACCGTTTACGACGAGCTCTTTGTCACCTCCATAAATGAGAAACATATCCTTAGTCCTTCTCAAGTACTTAAGGATGTTCTTGACCGCTGTCCAGTGATCCACTCCTGGATTACTTTGGTACCTGCCTGCTAAACTTACAGCAAGGCACACATCAGGTCTGGTACACAGCATTGCATACATGATAGAGCCTATGGCTGAAGCATAGGGAACATTTTTCATTTTCTCTCTATCTTCTGCGGTGGTCGGGCATTGAGTCTTACTCAACTTCACACCTTGTGCCACAGGCAAGAACCCTTTCTTTGCCTGATCCATTTTGAACTTTTTCAAAACTTTGTCAAGGTATGTGCTTTGTGAAAGTCCTATTAAGCGTCTTGATCTATCTCTATAGATCTTAATGCCCAATATGTAAGCAGCTTCACCGAGGTCTTTCATTGAAAAACTCTTATTCAAGTATCCCTTTATGCTATCCAGAAATTCTATATTATATCCGATCAGTAATATGTCATCCACGTATAATATCAGAAATGCTACAGAGCTCCCACTCACTTTCTTGTAAATACAGGCTTCTCCAAAAGTCTGTATAAAACCAAATGCCTTGATCACACTATCAAAGCGTTTATTCCAACTCCGAGAGGCTTGCACCAGTCCATCAATGGATCGCTGGAGCTTGCACACTTTGTTAGCTCCCTTTGGATCGACAAAACCTTCTGGTTGCATCATATACAACTCTTCTTCCAGAAATCCATTCAGGAATGCAGTTTTGACATCCATTTGCCAAATTTCATAATCATAAAATGCGGCAACTGCTAACATGATTCGGACAGACTTAAGCATCGCTACGGGTGAGAAAGTCTCATCATAGTCAATCCCTTGAACTTGTCGAAAACCTTTTGCAACAAGTCGAGCTTTATAGACAGTAACATTACCATCAGCGTCAGTCTTCTTCTTAAAAATCCATTTATTCTCAATTGCTTGCCGATCATCGGGCAAGTCAACCAAAGTCCACACTTTGTTCTCATACATGGATCCCATCTCAGATTTCATGGCCTCAAGCCACTTTGCGGAATCTGGGCTCACCATCGCTTCTTCATAGCTCGTAGGTTCATCATGGTCTAGTAACATGACTTCCAAAATAGGATTACCATACCACTCTGGTGCGGATCTTACTCTGGTTGATCTACGAAGCTCAGTAGAAACTTGATCTGAAGTTTCATGATCATTATCATTAGCTTCCTCTCTATTTGATGTAGGTGTCACAGAAACAGATTTCTGTGATATACTACTTCTCAATAAGGGAGTAGATACTGTTATCTCATCAAGTTCTACTTTCCTCCCACTCACTTCTTTCGAGAGAAACTCCTTCTCTAGAAAGTTTCCGACTTTAGCAACAAAAATTTTGCCTTCGGATCTGTGATAGAAGGTATACCCAATAGTCTCCTTTGGGTATCCTATGAAGACACATTTTTCCGATTTGGGTTCGAGCTTATCAGGTTGAAGCTTTTTCACATAAGCATCGCAGCCCCAAACTTTAAGAAACGTCAACTTTGGTTTCTTGCCAAACCACAGTTCATAAGGCGTCGTCTCAACGGATTTTGATGGTGCAATATTTAACGTGAATGCGGCCGTCTCTAAAGCATAACCCCAAAAAGATAGCGGTAAATCGGTGAGAGACATCATAGATCGTACCATATCCAGTAAAGTACGATTACGACGTTCGGACACACCATTACGTTGTGGTGTTCCGGGTGGCGTGAGTTGCGAAACTATTCCGCATTGTTTCAAATGTAGACCAAACTCGTAACTCAAATATTCTCCTCCACGATCAGATCGTAGAAACTTTATTTTCTTGTTACGATGATTTTCTACTTCACTCTGAAATTCTTTGAACTTTTCAAATGTTTCAGACTTGTGTTTCATTAAGTAGATATACCCATATCTGCTTAAATCATCAGTGAAGGTGAGAAAATAACGATATCCGCCACGAGCCTCAACATTCATTGGACCACATACATCAGTATGTATGATTTCCAATAAATCTGTTGCTCTTTCCACAGTACCGGAGAACGGTGTTTTAGTCATCTTGCCCATAAGGCACGGTTCGCAAGTGCCAAGTGATTCATAATCAAGTGACTCCAAAAGTCCATCAGTATGGAGTTTCTTCATGCGTTTTACACCGATATGACCTAAACGGCAGTGCCACAAATAAGTTGCACTATCATTATCAACTCTGTATCTTTTGGCTTCAACATTATGAATATGTGTATTACTACTATCGAGATTAAGTAAGAACAAACCATTCTTTAATGGTGCATGACCATAAAAGATATTACTCATATAAATAGAACAACCATTATTCTCTGATTTAAATGAATAACCGTCTCGCATCAAACAAGATCCAGATATAATGTTCATGCTCAACGCTGGTACTAAATAACAATTATTTAGATCTAATATTAATCCCGAAGGTAGATGTAGAGGTAGCGTGCCGACCGCGATCACATCGACTTTGGAACCATTTCCCACGCGCATCGTCACCTCGTCCTTAGCCAATCTTCGCTTAATCCGTAGCCCCTGTTTTGAGTTGCAAATATTAGCAACAGAACCAGTATCAAATACCCAGGTGCTACTGCGAGAATTAGTAAGGTACACATCAATAACATGTATATCATATATACCTTTGTTAACCTTGCCATCCTTCTTATCCGCCAAATACTTGGGGCAGTTCCGCTTCCAGTGACCAGTCTGCTTGCAATAGAAGCACTCAGTTTCAGGCTTAGGTCCAGACTTGGGTTTCTTCTCTTGATTAGCAACTTGCTTGCTGTTCTTTTTGAAGTTCCCCTTTTTCTTCCCTTTGCCCTTTTTCTTGAAACTAGTGGTTTTGTTAACCATCAACACTTGATGCTCCTTTTTGATTTCTACCTCCGCGGCTTTCAGCATCGCGAAGAGCTCGGGCATAGTTTTGGTCATCCCTTGCATATTATAGTTCATCACGAAGCTCTTGTAGCTTGGTGGTAGTGATTGGAGAATTCTGTCAATGACGCAATCATCCGGAAGATTAACTCCCAGTTGAATCAAGTGATTGTTATACCCAGACATTCTGAGTATATGCTCACTGACAGAACCGTTCTCCTCCATTTTACAGCTATAGAATTTATTGGAGACTTCATATCTCTCAATCCGGGCATTTGCTTGAAATATTAACTTCAACTCCTGGAACATCTCATATGCTCCATGGTGTTCAGAACGTCGTTGAAGTCCCGGTTCTAAGTCGTAAAGCATGGCACACTGAACTATAGAGTAGTCATCAGCTTTGCTTTGCCAGACGTTCACAACATCTGGCGTAGCTCTTGCACCAGGCCTGGCACCTAGCGGTGCTTCCAGGACGTAATTCTTCTGTGCAGCAATGAGGATAATCCTCAAGTTACGGACCCAGTCCGTGTAATTGCTACCATCATCTTTCAACTTTGCTTTCTCAAGGAACGCATTAAAATTCAACGGAACAACAGCACGAGCCATCTATCTACACAACATAGACAAGCAAGATACTATCAGGTACTAAGTTCATGATAAATTTAAGTTCAGTTAATCATATTACTTAAGAACTCCCACTTAGATAGACATCCCTCTAATCCTCTAAGTGATCACGTGATCCAAATCAACTAAACCATGTCCGATCATCACGTGAGATGGAGTAGTTTCAATGGTGAACATCACTATGTTGATCATATCTACTATATGATTCACGCTCGACCTTTCGGTCTCCGTGTTCCGAGGCCATATCTGTTATATGCTAGGCTCGTCAAGTTAAACCTGAGTATTCCGCGTGTGCAACTGTTTTGCACCCGTTGTATTTGAACGTAGAGCCTATCACACCCGATCATCACGTGGTGTCTCAGCACGAAGAACTTTCGCAATGGTGCATACTCAGGGAGAACACTTCTTGATAATTTAGTGAGAGATCATCTTATAATGCTACCGTCAAACAAAGCAAGATAAGATGCATAAAAGATAAACATCACATGCAATCAATATAAGTGATATGATATGGCCATTATCATCTTGTGCTTGTGATCTCCATCTCTGCAGCACCGTCATGATCACCATCGTCACCGGCGCGACACCTTGATCTCCATCGTAGCATCGTTGTCGTCTCGCCAATCTTATGCTTCCACGACTATCACTACCGCTTAGTAATAAAGTAAAGCATTACATCGTGATTGCATTGCATACAATAAAGCGACAACCATATGGCTCCTGCCAGTTGCCGATAACTCGGTTACAAAACATGATCATCTCATACAATAAAATTTAGCATCATGTCTTGACCATATCACATCACAACATGCCCTGCAAAAACAAGTTAGACGTCCTCTACTTTGTTGTTGCAAGTTTTACGTGGCTGCTACGGGCTTTAAGCAAGAACTCATCTTACCTACGCATCAAAACCACAATGATAGTTTGTCAAATAGACTCCGTTTTAACCTTCTCAAGGACCGGGCGTAGCCACACTCCGTTCAACTAAAGTTGGAGAGACAGTCTTCCGCAAGCCATCTATGTGCAAAGCACGTCGAGGGAACCGGTCTCGCGTAAGCGTACGCGTAAGGTTGGTCCGGATCGTCTCGTCCAACAATACCGCTGAACCAAAGTATGACATGCTGGTAGGCAGTATGACTTGTATCGTCCACAACTCACTTGTGTTCTACTCGTGCAAATAACATCATACCATAAAAACCTGGCTCTGATGCCACTGTTGGGGAACGTAGTAATTTCAAAAAATTTCCTACGCACACGCAAGATCATGGTGATGCATAGCAACGAGAGGGGAGAGTGTTGTCTACGTACCCTCGTAGACCGAAGCGGAAGCGTCGACACAACATAGAGGAAGTAGTCGTACGTTTTCCTCGCGATCCAACCGATCACAGCACCGTTACTCCGGCACCTCCGAGTTCTTAGCACACGTTCAGCTCGATGACGATCCCCGGGCTCCGATCCAGCAAAGCGTCGAGGAAGAGTTCCGTCAGCACGACGGCGTGGTGACGATCTTGATGTGTTACCGGCGCAGGGCTTCGCCTAAGCAATGCAACGATATGATCGAGGTGGAATTTGGTGGAAGGGGGCACCGCACACGGCTAAGGAACGATCCGTAGATCAACTTGTGTGTCTTTGGGGTGCCCCCTTCCCCCGTATATAAAGGAGCCAAGGGGGAGGGGCTGGCCGGCCAAGCCTGGCGCGCCAGGAGAGTCCTATTCCCTCTAGGAGTAGGATTCCCCCCCCCCCAATCCTAGTTGGACTAGGATTCTCCAAGGGGGAGAGAGAGAGAGGGGGCGCCCACCTCTCCTAGTCCTAATAGGACTAGGGGAAGGGGGGGAGGCGCGCAGCCCATGAGGGCAGCCCTCTCACCTCTCCTCCAAGGCCCATGTTGGCCCATTATGCTCCTGGGGGGTTCCGGTAACCCTCCCGGTATTCCGGTAAAATCCTGATTTCACCTGGAATGCATCCGATGTCCAAACATAGGCTTCCAATATATCATTCTTTACGTCTCGACCATTTCGAGACTCCTCGTCATGTCCGTGATCACATCCGGGACTCCGAACTCCTTAGGTACATCAAAATGTATAAACTCATAATAACTGTCATCGTAACGTTAAGCGTGCGGACCCTACGGTTCGAGAACAATGTAGACATGACCGAGACACATCTCCGGTCAATAACCAATAGCGGGACCTGGATGCCCATATTGGCTCCTACATATTCTACGAAGATCTTTATCGGTCAGACCGCATAACAACATACGTTGTTCCCTTTGTCATCGGTATGTTACTTGCCCGAGATTCGATCGTCGGTATCCAATACCTAGTTCAATCTCGTTACCGGCAAGTCTCTTTACTCGTTCCGTAATACATCATCTCGCAACTAACTCATTGGTTGCAATGCTTGCAAGGCTTTATGTGATGTGCATTACCGAGAAGGCCCTGAGATACCTCTCCGACAATTGGAGTGACAAATCCTAATCTCGAAATACGCCAACCCAATACGTACCTTCGGAGACACCTGTAGAGCACCTTTATAATCACCCAGTTACGTTGTGACGTTTGGTAGCACACAAAGTGTTCCTACGGTAAACGGGAGTTGCATAATCTCATAGTTAAAGGAACATGTATAAGTCATGGATAAAAGCAATAGCAACATACTAAACGATCGGGTGCTATGCTAATGGAATGGGTCATGTCAATCAGATCATTCAACTAATGATGTGATCTCGTTAATCAAATAACAACTCTTTGTTCATGGCTAGGAAACATAACCATCTTTGATTAATGAGCTAGTCAAGTAGAGGCATACTAGTGACACTCTGTTTGTCTATGTATTCACACATGTAATATGTTTCCAGTTAATACAATTCTAGCATGAATAATAAACATTTATCATGATATAAGGAAATAAATAATAACTTTAGTATTGCCTCTAGGGCATATTTCCTTCAGGAGCCACGACTCTTGTTGTTCCCGGAGGAGGACCACCGCGCATTTTTCTTGGTCGGCGGTGTGCTCGACATCGGCGCGCCTATCGCCGTGTCGGTCGTCTGCATTAGAGCGGGGGAGTCCCCACTGCCGCACTACATGGCCAAGCTGTGGACGAACGGCCCGCCGGGGGAGCCCGAAGGCACGACCGACGCCGTCGAGGTGGAAATGGAGGTGACAAGCAGCAAGGATCCCGGCGACGTCGACATGCAGGAGCTGACCTTCTTGACAGTTCCGCCCAAGCTGCTGGCCGGGGCTAAGCTTGTGTCCCTCCACATTCAGATTGACAAGCTCACGTCCTAAATGTTTCTACAGTGCCTTCTGTTTATGTTAGTAATATGCTAATATATGGATTACGTTGGTCTACTTTAGCTTAAGAAATGGTGGGTTTTGGTAGCGATGCAGCAATTACTTCGACATCAAATCAGTAATTTCCAACAGTCGAACGGATATTTTGTGTTTGTTGGATATAAAGTTCCTTTGGGTAAGAAGTACTCAAAAAATATGTTTATCAATGCATTAATTGCAATGCATGCATAAAGTACATGCATTGGTCAATTTTCTCTTAATACTTGCATGCAATGATTTAATGCACCTTGGAATCTGAACATGTGTTGGGGAACAACCAAATTGAGCCTTATAAAATGGAAAAACTAAAATTTTGAGATAAGCCATATACAACCGAAAAGGAGGGAGTAGAAAAAGAAGTACTCCATCTGGGAGTAGTGCCGCACTTCGAAACTAGAACCGTCAATAAATTTTGAGCTTGCGTCTCGTCACATTCCAAATTACTTCACGCTATATTGAATTGCAAACCTGTTCACACTGATCACAACCTAAACGGTTTCCCACTTAGGAGCGTACTAGTACTCGGTTATAAATACTAGTATGCCAAGATGACTGCACATTCCTCCTCAACTCCTCATCCACAAAAACAAACAAGTCATTCAGCATCCTTCCCTTGCGTCTGCCATGGCCAGCGTGAGTTCTGGGTCAAGAGATTGCCACCAGGGAGAGGCGAGCATGGAAGCGAAAGCACGAGAGATGTCCCGCCTTGCTGCGAGGGCATCCGACATGTCCCGCCGCACGGAAGTAGCAGCATAGAGGTCCCTCCGCGCCGCTGAAGCAGCACGGAGGTCCCGCCGCACCGTCGATGCAGCAGACTGGTCCGGCCGCGCCGCGGAAGTAGTAGAGATGTCCCGCTGCGCCACGAATGCAGCAGAGATGTCCCGCCGCACCGCGGCGGCCTGGGAAAATTTTTCGCGGGCAGGCGACGACTGTTACAGGCGCATGCATGCGATCGTCCATAGCCAGATGGATCTGATCTCCGGCTGTGCGAGGTTGCAGGAGGACATGAAAGCCTCGTTTGAACAGGCTATCGGTGTACTAAGGGAGGGCAATGAGAGGCTCCGGCCCGAGCGCGAGCTGCTGAGGGAGAAGATCGTCCGAAGTGCAGACCAGCAGGAGGAGACCAGTGCCTTGTTGAAGAGGACCGGCGTCATCGTCAAGAACCTTGCGGACGAGAATGACATGCTCCGCAACAAGCGCCAAAGGATGGTGGAGGAATCCGTGGATGTTCTCAAGCAGCGTATTGAGGACATGAAAGAGCTCATCGCCGCTCGCCGCGGAGACTAGTTCCCGTGGCCTGCAGCAACGCATCAAGAAAGTAGAGATCAGCGAGCCAGATCCTTGTCTTCCTTCTTCTTTTGCCCTTGTGTATTCCGGGCATAGCCGCATGTGCCTTTTTTAATTATCTTTCTAATTATGTAAGACAATTAATCGTCCTTATCTTTCTGTGGAAGATCAATGTTGCGAGGCTGGAATGAAGAAAACTCTTGCTGTGGCGACCCTGGCGTTGCTGTTCTTCTAGTTGCTGCTGGGCTTCCTTCTGTTTCCTGGTTTCTTTTGATGTAATAATCGGTTTAGGATGTGGATTGTGTCGTCGGTTGTGAAATGTTGGGTTCTAGCGCGGATGTTTGGCCTTTGTTGGCCTCTTGGGATGTTGCGATTTCAATCTGGTAGCTTTTAGTCCTTCGTGCTATGCTGGAGTTGTGCTGAACTTCTTGTGAATTGTGGTGGTTTTCAGTAATGAAAATCGGAAGGGGCAAGCCCTTCTTTGATAAAAAAAAGTAATCGTCCTTATATATTCATCAGTCTTGCTATAAGTCACAGCAGATGCTATATAGGTCCATCAGATCTTACATCAAGATCCATGCTTTCAGATTTTCTTTTTTCTCTCTTAAATCTCAGTCGAGTGAGATATAGCCACGCCATTAAGCAGAGGCTCGCGCGCCATTAATGGAGACCTTGGGAGAGAGGTGGACGGCATATGGTGGTCAAAGGGCTCTCCTCCCGATAAGCATGCGCAGGGGTCTGATCGCACGCCTCTCGTACTCAAATAGCTACCCTGCATGGCGCCTCCTAGCTAATAAAAAATGGGGACGCGTGGCGGCACGTAAATGGTACTAGTAAGTAGAACGCCCATGGTTTCAATAATACTTGTGTTTCCGATTGTAACGTGATAGCACTTGTTCCAAAATGACTTTGTTGATTGTTAATGTGTGCGCCTTCGCAAATCGGACTGCAAATTTACCACAGCATGTTGGTGCCATGTCATGGCACCAAGCCAAGTTTCATTATTTTCATGCGTGGTTTGGATTTACAGGAATTAAAAAACTAAGTTTCTCAATGTTTCCAACCCAGCCACGACGCCACGAATTTTGAATTTCATTCCCATTTCGTGCATGGAACCTATAAATTTACCCAAGGACACACATGTGATTTTTCAACCAACTTTGGTGCACTGGAACATGTGCTTGTATTTCAAATTTGAATTATGCACACAAAGGTGACACGTTCGCTCCCAGAACCACGAGCCTTCTTGAGACAAGCTCCGGTTTGCAAGAAGCTTATACCAAAATTTGTTCCTATTCGGCCAAATTTTTTTACCACGGCATGGTACTACCATGACATGACACCATGCCAAGTTTCATGATTTTAAAACCAAGTTTTTGAATGTTCTCGACCGAGCCACGATGCCCAGATGTTTGAATTTTATTCTCATTTTTTGCATGGGACCTACTCGAGGACACAAATGTGATTTTTCAAATGTAGAAATTCACCCGAGGACACAAATGTGATTTTTAAAATGTAGAAATTCACCCGAGGACACAAATGTGATTTTTCAACCAACTTTGGTGCACGGGAGCATGTGCTTGTAGTTCAAATTTGAATTATGCACATTAAATGACCAAAAACTCAATTAATGTGTAAATAAGGCCGAACGAAGCCGGAATCATTCCAAAATTTAACAGGGCACTCATGTAGTTATATGTTGCCTTTCTAAATAAACTCAAGGGGGACAACGTATATCGTTTTGCACTAAAAGGTGGCACGTTCCCTCTCAGAACCACGAGCCTTCTTGAGAGAAGCTTCGGTTTGCAAGAAGCTTATACCAAAATCTGTTCCTATTTGGCCATTTTTTACCACAACATGGTAGTAGCATGACATAACATCCATGCCAAGTTTCATGATTTTCAGACGTGTTTTGGATTTACAAGAATTTTAAAACCAAATTTCTCAATGTTCGCGGCCGAGCCACGATGCCCAGATGTTTTAATTTTATTCTCATTTCTTGCATGGGACCTAGAAATTCACCCGAGGACACAAATGTGATTTTTCAACCAACTTTGGTGCACGAGAGCATGTGCTTGTAGTTCAAATTTGAATTATGCACATTAAATGACCAGAAACTCAATTAATGTATAAAAAACGACAAACGAACCTGGAATAATTCCAAAATTTAACAGGGCACTAATGTAGTTCTATGTTGCCTTTGTTAAGAAACTCAAGGGGGCCGGGGGCAGCGTTTATCATTTCACACTCAAAGGTGGCACGTTCCCTCTTAGAACCACGAGCTTCCGAATCAGCCAAATTTTTTACCACAACATGTTAGTGACATCACATGACACCATGCTAAGTTTCATGATTTCCAGGCGAGTTTTGGATTTACATGAATTTAAAATCAAAGTTTCTCGATGTTCTCGGCCGAGTCATGACGCCTAGATGTTTGAATTTCATTCTCATTTCTTCCATGGGACCTAGAAATTCAACCAAGGACACACATGTGATTTTTCAACCCATTTGGTGCACCGGGGCATGTGCATGCAATTCATATTTAGATTATGCACATTAAAAGTCTAGAAACTCAATTAATGTATAAAAAGGCCAAATGAACCCGAAATAATTCCAAAATTTAACAGGGCACTCATATAGTTCTATGTTGCTCTGTAAATAAAATCAGGGGGAGGCAGCGTATATCCTTTCGCACACAAAGGGGACACGTTCCCTCTCGGGACCACGAGGCTTGTTGAGACAATCTCCAGTTTTGCAAGAGGCTTATACCAAAACTTGTCTCAATTCAGCCAAAAATATACGTATGAAAACAGGGTTTAGATTATCCCAAACATCTCGCTACCTAGACCAATAATGTACTATGATTTTAATTCAACATAAAATGGATACGAATATTTGAATTGGAGAGCATATGGTACATGTAGTTCACAGTGAAATATGATTACTGCTATATGTATGTTTTTTGTTATCAAGATAATATTTAAATTATAGTATAACTTGACAACAATCGTATTAAAATAAGGAAAATTGATTCAAATTTAGTCCATATGGTAGACGACAATATATATGTTCACATGGTGGCGTAAAATGTTCATATATGATGGAAGATCAAAATGTACGACTACATGAATTATAAACCACAAGATCACCTAACGATATATTCGAATTCAACATAACGTGGATTCAAAAATTGAAATTCGAGATCATGGCATCTGTAATCATATAAAAAGGGACATTACTCTTTCTTTGGTGGGAATTGATTTGTTTTTTGTTGTTGTTGAGGGAAGTGCGAATCGATGTGGTACTATGCAAGGTAATCTTGTTCTCTCGATTTTTTTTTACATTTTCTTGTAGTTTTTTCAATGGCATCTATAGCAATATAGTAAAAGGGGACATGACTCTCTTGTGTCTTCTATGAATTTTTTTACACGTTAAGTTTGTTCTGCCGAACAAGGAATCTCCACCTTGTTATCCCGAAATTTTCAAGCTCGAGTTTCTTTTGTCTCACCTGCTTTGAAACTCCCGCTTCTTCAAGCCGCGCCGCGCCTTGTTATCCCGAAATTTTCAAGATCGAGTATCTTTTGTCTCACTTGCTTTGAAACTCCCGCTTCTTCAACCCGCGCCGCGCCTTGTTATCCCAAAATTTGGACGCGCGCAAGAACTCCCTCCTCATCCGAAATCGCTCCCGCAGCCCAGACACCCGAAATCCCCCTTCTACCCCTCAGCCGGAAATGAAGCTCCATGTCGCTGTGTCAAAACCGGTGGGGGTACGCTAGTAAGTTACGCTACATTTCGGACAAGCGCGTCCCTAAGCTTGGCTGCCCCCCTCCCCCTTCACCCCCCACTCCTCTGTCAGCCTCCCGTCCGTCGCCCAGCCGGAGACTCTTCCCCGACTACGTCATCCACCGCAACTGCTCGTCGTCCCTCATCCGCCACACCGGATGAGGATCCGTTGTCGATCTCGTCGTCCCGCCGGATCAGCCGCCCCGTCCTCCACCTCCAAGGAGCTTCCCCGACGTTCGCCTCGTATATCGCGGCACCTCAATCCCCACAGCGCCGTCTTGACCTGCCCCACTGGAACCGTAGCACCCTCACCAATTCCTCCGATGAAGCCGAAGCCAACTCGGCGCCACCAAGTAGACATGGCGTGTCTCAAAGGGCTACCGGTGCTCAAAGGGCTACCGGTTCATTTTCGACAGCATTTTATCTTTTATTCGATCTCAAAGGGCTACCGGTGCTCGATACCGAGTAGACATGGCGTGTCTCCATCGACGGCGCCGTCGCCGGCCACATCATCCACGGCGTCTCTCCCCCATGTCGTTGCTTCCTCGGCGGCGACTTCCACAACGACACTAGCTGCAGCTGCTCCGGCACTCGCTCGCGCTGCGGCTCTGTTCTTGCTGTCGGTCGCGCTGCTGCACTGCTCCTACTTTCGTTCGTGTTGCTGCTCTGCTCTTGCTCTCGCTTGCGCTGTTGCTGCTGCTGCACGACCTCCGGCAGCTACAGGAGCTGCTGCTTTAGCACTCGCTCGCGGTGCTACTGCACGACTTGCTCTCTGCTAGTGCGTTCGCTGCTCGAGCGTCTGCTGATTTAGATCACTGCTTCTCTGCTACTAGTGCTCGAACGCCCTAAATATCTATTGCAGTGCTCTGTTACTAGTTCAATCAGTTTCGACAGTAAAATTCAGTTTCAACTATGAAGTTCATTTTCTTCAGTTAAGTTCAGAGTGAATAGTACTTACAGTATCTGTCGGACCGGCCGTGGCGCGGCTGATGCGTTTTACATCTAGCACTTTTTGGTGATGTATTTTACATCATCTATTGCAGATGATATTAGGGTCCCACTTCAGATTAACTTTCTTTGTCTTGTCATGCTTCAGCCTCGTCGCCGTACACCTTAGCGGAGCTGCTCCAATGACGAAACCGTCCATCACAGCGGAGCAGTACCCTCGGCGTCGTTTCCAGAGGCCTCAGATCTTCTTCCCCGCCTCCGACAGTCACACCAGCATCATCACCATCCTCCACGTCCAACCCAATGATGCTGAGGTCCACAAGGCTATGCCAAAGAAGTTGTACACTCGTCGCATCACTTTGTTTCTCCATTCCTCTGTTCTTCCAATTCATGTGAGCCAAACACCCATGTTGACTAAAATCCTATGTTTCCAAATGCTCTGTTTTGCACGTGCATTCCTATCCTATTCCTGTGTTTTTCCTGTTCCTGCGTTTATAGAATCCTCCAATTCTAAGGAGCCCTTACAGATTTACTTCATTTTCAGATAGGCGTCAAAGAAAACTCTGTGTGTTATGTCCTGCTCCTGCCGTGCCATCATCCACCTCACCTGAGGTGTACCATCGACAGAAGCGTTCACTGCAGCAGAGATCCCCCCTGCAGACTTCCTTTCGCCGCCTCAGATCATCTTCCCCGTTGCCAGCAGCCACGCCAACTGCATTACCATCATCGACTGAGCAGATGAACCTAAGTACTACACAGTTCCGGAAGAGAGGTCGCAGTCTTTTGTGTTTGCTTACGTTATACATCGATTATTATTACCTGCTACTTTATCGTTCAATCTTGAGTTTTGAATTGCCCATGGGTCTCATATCGAGCCAGCAACGAATAGTATCTGTCTACTATCTGGTTCATCTGGGGTCTTCTATGTGGTTCATGTTGGGTGGGCAACAAACAATAGATGATCCATTGTCTATCTTTTTAAACTGAAGCTATAATCTACCTGCTATCATTAGTTTTGGATCCATCCACTCATTTGCTACCATCAGTCTTGATTTTTGCATGCACCCCTTAGGCCTTGCAAAATCTAGCTATTTTTTTATTATGCATGTCAGATATTGTACACAATTGTACTGAACATGTAGAGAAAAAGAGAAGACCATTGCGTGCGAATATAATGTCATGCAGACGCCGCTCCATGGTGGGCGAAGTGCCCCCCCTCCTGCATTTCCAGATTGTATTCCAGAGGAAGATAACTGTTTAGATGGAGATTTAGAAGGAGCCGACCACGCCTGTTTACCACCTGAGGTGTTTGCTCTAACCTGGCATGCTGATGTTGGTCATATCTTGCATATGGCGCCATGCATTGCTTACATTATACATCTTATATGTCATCAGCTTAGTTTAGATTTGCTTTGTGTGAATGCCACCTGTTTGGTGTCTATATCATACTCCCACCATTCCTAAATATTTGTCTTTTTAGAGATTTCAACAAGTGACTACATACGAACAAAATGAGTGAATCTACACTCTAAAATATGTCTATATACATCCGTATGTGGTAGTCCATTTGAAATCTCTAAAAAGGCTAATATTTAGGAACGGATGGAGTATATGGGAATTATGCAATGCCATCTTCTTTAGCCAGGCATCATATACGTGAATCATGCAGTGCCATCCTGTTTAGCTAGTCATCGTATATGTGAATTGTATCGTGCCATATTCTTTTCCATAATGTATTCCATTTGTCAACAATGTTTATACATTCATCTACTCTTCCTGTGCATCAGCCATTTGAGTCGGTCATGGGAAAATCTGGAGTGAAAACAAGGTCTTCTGAGCAGTCAGTGCTACCTGTCGATACAGATTTCTTGCTGGTTACAGATAGCTCCTCAGAGGAGGATTCAGAGAGAGATGACCAGTCGTATTTGCTCCCCCCCCCCCGAGGTGCATGCTCTAACTTGGCTGGGTTGTATTGCTCATATCATGCATATGGTGTCTTGCATTGCCATGCCATCTGCTTAGATTAGACATGCTTTGTGTGAATGCCTCCTGTTTGCTTTCTATATCAGATATGTGAATTATGCAATGCTATGTTTTCAGCCAGTTATCATATATGTGAATTTTGCACCACCATGGAGCCAGGCATCATATATGTGATTTATCTCATGCCATCTTTTTTTTTACGTATTCCATTTGTCGACAATCTATGTATATTGAACTACTCTTCATGTGTATCAGCCATTTGAGCCGGTTATGGAAAAATCTGGAGTGAAAACAAGGTCTTCAAATCAGGCAATGGTACCTGTTGAAGCATATATCTCGATGGTTACAGGGAGCTCCTCAGAGGAGGATTCAGAGACAGATGACCAGTCCTATATCCCACCTGAGGTGTATGATCTAAGTTGCAATGTTTATATTTCTCATATGATGCATATGGTGTCTTGCATTGCTTAGTTTAGACATCATATGCACAATATTGAATTCTATCTACTTAGTTTACAGATCATACATGCGAGCGTCAGCTGCTTAGTATATGAATCAATTATGTCAATTATATCTTGCCATCCTGTATACTTAGACAACATGTATGTGAATTATTTCATCCCAACCTATTTTAGAAAGACGTCATATAGTTTTGTCATGTCATCCTGTTTAGGTACTCATCATATGTTGAATTATGCCATTATATCCTGTTAAGTTATCCATCATATATCTGAAACTATGCCATGCTATCCTGTTTAGTTAGGCATCATATATGTGAAATTGTGTCACGCTGTCCTGTTTGGTTAGAGAACATATATGTGAATTACCACATCTGTCTATCATACAATGTCTGTACGTTCAATTTCTTTTCTTGTTTATCAGCCATTTGAATTGGAGGGGGTGATGGCAGTATCTAAGGGAGCAAAAACCCGTTCTTCAGAAAAGACAGTGCTACCCGTCGATGCAGATAGAACCATGGTTGTACTGGCCCACAAACTAGCCCCACCACACATAATCGAGACTCTTCCAAATTGCACACTTACACCGTTGGGTAGAGAACCAGCTACAACCCATCTAACCACAACCCCAGCGGATAGTAACCCACTTATAGTTGACAAAGCACCATGTCCACCACAGAGTACCCCCCACACGAGCAGTTTGTAAAGCTACTTTAGTGCCCAAAGTACGAAGACCACCACAGCTAACCCAAACTGCACGTTTAAAGCAGAAGAGCAATTGTTCTCAGGTCTGATTCCGTAGCTATGGTCCATACTCCTTTGCTATTGCATCACTGTATTTACTCATACCAACTACTTCCGAATTTGAAGGATCCAATTGACACTCCAATGGCGCAACAGGTATGTTTTAAACCTATTTCTTGAACTGGATTGTTGTTCTAACTTCTTGCTCTATGTTGATTTCAGTTTAAGTTGTATAAACAGTTATGTTCTCATGTGATGCACATTACAAGTGCTGCCAATGCTGTGTAGTTTCTCAGACTTACATTCTGTCTATGCTGATGTGTCTTAAAAATATATGAGTTGAACTGTGTCTCTATCTTAATTAGGGAACATAAACTAGAATGATATGGACAATACAGTGACCAGAGTACATAGATATATGTTTGTTTCATGCTGTTATCCTGTCCACCTTACTACTGAACCGGTTTACAAAAATGAGTTTCGTATACTACAAGCTAAACCTGTGATATGTCTGCTTGTTTCTCTTGTAGTATGCAAACAGAATATTGGAGAAGAGCACCCCACTATGCAATGGTAGAGAAAGTAATGTAGATAAGGTTCAAGATAGTGAGACAACCCTGTTGGTCTCCAAGAAAGGTGATAGAAATGATCTTGTAGATAGTGAGAAAACCCCACAGTCCTGCGTTGATGTAGTGTTCAAGTTATTGGCCAGTACCGCTGGCACAAGCTCTTCGAACTTGCTGCCTGAATCACTTCGGCTTCTTCAGTCTCAGCTACAAGCTGAAAGGGATAAGTCAGCTGTGCTGCAGCAAGAAGCCGAAGGACTGAGCAAGTCCCTGCAGAATTCAGATGCGTACTTTCTTGTGCAACAGCATGCGCTGGAGGATTTAAGCGCTAAGCAAGAGAAAGTTAATAAGCTTGCTAAGCATCTTGCCAGTATTATGGGTACCCAGGATATTGTTTCTTGAACTCTTCTGAAGTGGTTTCAGTTCTGGACTGGTTTTGCTGCGGCGTTTATATGCTGCTTTGTTCCCTATATTTCCACTGGTGGCGAACTTTGATGCCCAGTGGATGTAATATGTGTAATAGTCGTGATAGCCTAGCATAAGTTGCTTGCTTATTTATTTCCTTGTTGTCTTGTTTATTTGTTTGCTTGTAGTCAGTGCAGTTCTTTTTCCGCGGTTTGCTAGTGCCTGCAATAACCTATTTTTTTAAAACTAGGCCACAATAACCATGGGCTAATATTTAATGTAGTGACACTGGGCCTCCTACGGGGCGTAGAAAAGTGGGCCTTCTATTGGTCGTAGACAGTAGGCCTTCTATGGGCCGTAGAAACAATGGGCCTTCTACGGACCGTATCATCAATGGGCCTTATACGGGCCGTATGATCGATTGGCCAAACATGGGCCAATAACAGGCCGCATTATGGCCCTAAACGGGCTAGAGTTGGAATCGTCCGTTCATGGGCCGACCATAACGGGCCATCGTTAATAGGTCATATTTGATGACGCTATGAAAACGGACGAACGTATTAACGGACCACAAACGGGCCGACTGTAACCACGGGCTGAATTTGGCCCACAAGCAGAAAATGACAGTAATGGGCCGTAAGTAAACGAATGTTGGAAATGAGCCCAAGAATAAATGGGCTCTAAGAAGGCCGAAAGATAAAATGGGCTGAAAATGGCCCAACGGAATAACAGGCCGTTAATGGGTATAAAGTGATACACTATTCATTACGGGCCAGTTTCACCAAGGGCCGTTAATGGGTGTAAAGTAATACACTGTTCATTAGGGGCCAGATTCACCATGGGTCGTTAATAGGCCAAGAGTTACTAGGGCCTCATATGGGCCGAAAGACGTCATGGGCCATACATGGGCCAAAAGTGAAAACGGGCTAGAATCATATTGGATGGCCCAGATGATGCTACTGGTCCTAATTTGGATAGGGCATAACGGGCCTTGGGTTAGCAGGCTGTAAATGGGCTATATGCGAACAGGCCGTTAACAGGCTTTCCATGGGCCGGCCCGCCACCTTTTGACCAAGTCAAATGGGCCGACCTTTTCACCGGAATTGGCCTCTGTTGGGTCATGCCACGTGTCGACGTATCATAGGCGCCTATCTGACCCACTGACGAGCTGACACGTGTTTCGTCCGGCCAATAAGAATTTTAGACGTGGAAATTTCCCATTGGTCGGGGCTGTTAACGGGTTATTGGATCCAAAACCCGACCCAATAGCTTAACGGTGTTCCGTTACGGTGGATGCCATGTGTCGGTCACCCTTGACGAAATCACTTCTGTGATGCGCGATTTATCGTCATGGAAGTGGACACTTCCGTGATGATAATGTTGGTAATGTCATAGAACACTTCTACGACAGCACAGGTATGACTATCTAAATTCTGTCATAAATTTGTCATGGATGTACATGCATGACAAAAAACGCGACCTACTGTGACAAACACGTATCATCATAGAAGTGTATTTTTTTGTAGTGTATCTTGCAAGTCTATAGTCACCTACTATGTGTTATGATCCGGCAACCCCGAAGTGACAATAATCGGGACCACTCCCGGTGATGACCATAGTTTGAGGAGTTCATGTATTCACTATGTGCTAATGCTTTGTTCCGGTACTCTATTAGAAGGAGGCCTTAATATCCCTTGTTTCCATTAGGACCCCATAGCCACGGGAGTGTAGGACAAAAGATGTCATGCAAGTTCTTTTCCATAAGCACGTATGACTATATTTGGAATACATGCCTACATTACATTGATGAATTGAAGCTAGTCCTATGTCACCCTATATTATGACTGTTACATGATGAACCGCATCCGGCATAATTATCCATCACCGATCCAATGCCTACGAGCTTTTCCTATATTGTTTCCTGCTTATTTACTTTACCGTTGCTACTCTTACAATCTCTGCAAAACACCAAAAATATTACTTTTGCTACTGTTACTTTTATTACCGTTACCACTACTATCACATTACTTTGCTACTAAATACATTGATGCAGATATTAAGTTATCCAGGTGTGGTTGAATTGATAACTCAACTGCTAATACTTTAGAATATTCTTTGGCTCCCCTTGTGTCGAATCAATAAATTTGGGTTGAATACTCTACCCTCAAAAACCATTGCAATCCCCTATACTTGTGGGTTATCAAGACTATTTTTTGGCGCCGTTGCCGGGGAGCATAGCTCTATTCTTTGAGTCACTTGGGATTTATATCTGCTGGTCACTATGAAGAACTTGAAAGACGCTAAGACAACAATTTATCCCTCAACTACGAGGGGAGGTAAGGAACTGACATCTAGCTCTACACTTGTTTCGCCTTCTGTTTTGAGTAAGCTTGCGACACCTAAACCTGCTTCTGCTATTCGTTCTGATATGTCGCATGTTATTGATGATGCCACTTCTGCTATGCATGATACTTATGATGAAACTAATTCTATGCTTGATACTACTGTGCCACTTAGTGAATTTCTTGATGAACAAATTGCTAGGGCTAGAGAGAAAGAAATTATTGAAACTGATAATGTTGATGAAATTGATGATGAAGATATGCCTGTTATTCATGAGGGTTATATTTTTGATAAACAAGCTTCTGCAGCTATTTTAGCTTGCAAGGATAGTTGTGAACTCAAGAGATTATTAGCTAAATGGAATAAGCAATCTCTTAATGACAAAATGAGACCTGACCTTGCTTTTGCGACTTCACCTATATGTGTTGCCGATAAGGATTATGAATTCTCTGTTGATCCTGATATAATTACTTTGGTTGAATCTGATCCTTTTCATGGCTATGAAATTGAAACTGTTGTGGCACATCTTACTAAACTAAATGATATAGCCACCCTATTCACTAATGATGAGAGAACTCGCTACTTTTATATCCTTAAAAAATTTCCGTTCTCATTAAAGGGTGATGCTAAGATATGGTTTAATTCTCTTGATCCTGGTTGTGTGCGTAGTCCCCAGGATATGATTTATTACTTCTCTCCTAAATATTTCCCTGCTCATAGGAAACAAGTTGCCTTGAGGGAAATATACAATTTTGTGCAAATTGAAGAAGAGAGTCTCCCACAAGCTTGGGGGAGGCTTCTCAAGTTACTTAATGCTTTGCCTAGTCATCCTCTTAAGAAAAATGAAATACTTGATATCTTTTATAATGGACTAACCGATGCTTCCAGAGATTACCTGGATAATTGTGCTGGTTCTGTTTAGAGGGAAAGAACAACGGATGAAGCTGAAATTCTATTGAATAATATGTTGACAAATGAAAATAATTGGACTCCTCCTGAGCCAATTCATGAGCCTGTTCCTAAACCAACTCCTAAGAAGAGAGGTGTTCTATCTCTCAGTCCTGAAGATATGCAAGAGGCAAAGAAATCTATGAAAGAAAAAGGTATTAAAGCTGAAGATGTTAAGAATTTACCTCCTATTGAAGAAATACATGGTCTTAATTTACCTCCTGTTGAAGAAACATATGATCTTAATCCTCCACCTATTGAAGAACCTCATGCTCTTGATAACCCGACACAGGTAGTAAAGGTAAATTCTCTCTATAGATTTGATGAAGGTGATATTCCTCACTATAAGTCTGCTAGACAATGCTTAGAAGAGTTTGATAATTTTATTGTCAAACAAGAAAATTTTAACGCTTATTTTGGTAGACAATTGAAATACAATTCAGATATGCTTAAACACTTGGGTAATTACATGGCTGATGTTAGAGGTGAACTTAAACTTATTACCAAACATGCTTCTATGGTTACCACTCAAGTAGAACAAGTACTTAAAGCTCAAAATGATTTGCTCAATGAAATGAATAGTAAGAAAAATGATTATGTTGTTAGAGTGGCTACTAGAACTGGTAGAATGACTCAGGAACCTTTGTATCCTGAAGGACACCCTAAGAGAATTGAGCAAGATTCTCAGAGAAATAATTTAGATGCACCTAGTTCTTCTAAAAAGAAGAAGAAGAAAAATGATAGGACTTTGCAAACTTCTAGTGAACCTATTGGTGAACCACTTGAGAATCCAAATGATATATCTATGTCTGATGATGAAACACAATCTGGTAATGAACATGAACCTAGTGAAAATGTTAATGATGATGTTCATGATGATGCTCAACCTAGTAATGATAATGACGTAGAAGTTGAACCTGCTGTTGATCTTGATAACCCACAATCAAAGAATCAACATTATTATAAGAGAGACTTTGTTGCTAGGAAACATGGTAAAGAAAGAGAACCATGGGTTCACAAACCCATGCGTTTTCCTCCCAAACCATCCAAGAAAAAGGATGATGAGGATTTTGAGCGCTTTGCTGAAATGATTAGACCTATCTTTTTGCGTATGCAATTAACTGATATGCTCAAAACAAATCCTTATGCTAAGTATATGAAGAATATCATTACAAATAAGAGAAAGATATCGGAAGTTGAAATTTCCACCATGCTTGCTAATTATACTTTTAAGGGTGGAATACCAAAGAAACTTGGAGATCCAGGAGTACCCACTATACCATGCTCCATTAAAAGAAACTATGTTAAAACTGCTTTATGTGATCTTGGAGCCGGTGTTAGTGTTATGCCTCTCTCTTTATATCATAGACTTGACTTGAATAAGTTGACACCTACTAAAATATCTTTGCAAATGGCTGATAAATCAACTGCTATACCTGTCGGTATTTGTGAGGATGTGCATGTTGTAGTTGCAAATGTTACTATTTTAACGGACTTTGTTATTCTTGATATTCCTGAGGACGATAGTATGTCTATTATTCTTGGAAGACCTTTTTTGAATACTGCAGGGGCTGTTATTGATTGCAACAAAGGCAACGTCACTTTTCATGTTAATGGTAATGAGGATACGGTACACTTTCCAAGGAAACAACCTCAAATTTATAGTATCAAATCTGTTGGAAAAATTCCATCGATTATATTTGGAGGTTTTGAATTTCCTCTTCCTACTATCAAGAAGAAATATGATATTCTTATTATTGGGGATGTGCATATCCCCGTTGAGGTAACATAGTGTTATTCGAAATTTCTTCGGTTCCATGTTATTCGGAATGAGTTTATTAACAAGACCTGATCAACCTTGTTAGTGGATTCTTTTTGATGAGCATGAGATGGATGAAACTAGAAGGCACAACCTTCTGTACCCTCCTTCTACTTTCTGTTATTTAGTTGAAATAAAGTAAAAATAGTATTTTCTGTCTGTTTTCTGATTTATCCGTGCAATATAAAAATACCCCGAAAATAAAAGTCCTCCAAATGCCATGCCAATTTAATATGATTTTTTCTGAAATATTTGAGGATTTATGGAACTAAGAACACAGCAGGGGGGTCAAGTACCTGGCCACGAGGGTGGAGGGCGCGCCCTACCCCTTGGGCGCGCCCCCCTGCATCGTGGGCCCACGGTGGCCCTCCTCCACTTATTCCTGCACCCATACACTCCTTCTTCCTTCCACAAACACCAATATCCAGCTCAAGCATGAGTTCTAGCTCACTTTGCTACGATTTTCGATCTCCTTGCTCAAAGCACCTCTCACAAAACTGCTTGGGGATATTGTTCCTTGGTATGTGACTCCTCCATTGGTCCAATTAGTTTTTGTTCTAGTGCTTTATTCATTGCAAATTTGTGCTGCCTAGGTGACCATGTTCCTGAGCTTGCATGTCAAATTTATATGGTTTCAAGTAGTTCTAATGCTTGATATAGGCTCTAGGCACTTGTAGGAGTAGTTGCTATCAATTTTGTTAAATTTGGTTCACTTTTGTTTGAAGTTACTAACAATTTCAGAAATTTTTCAGGGGAAGAAATATGTTTAGGAAAATCTTCCAAGGAGTTTCTTCAAGGAAGCAAGGACCCAGGCTTGCAATGTGTGATGCTGATGAGGAGCCACCAAGGGACGCTCCAGTGCGGCCCTGTGAATGGCCTTCGGAAAATTTTATGGATTAAGCGGGAATCAAGGAAGAATTTAACGCATATTTGCGTGACGCCGATCTTGTGAGCTTTCAGGTAGACAAATGCCCCCAGTACCACCAACTCAGTAGCTCATTTGTGTGGAGGTTTGAATTTTCATCTTCACGTAATTCTCCAACTGTCCTGTTTGATCTTTATGAAAAATCTTATACCATGGACTTAGAGGATTTTACTTCTGCTTGCAAACTTCCACAATGGGGTAGTGTTAGTGATCCCCGTAAATCTGAATTTAGAAACTTCCTTTCTAGTATAACCGCGGGGGAATCTAGAGATATAACACAAGCTACCATAGGGAGCATTCACTTTCCTGCTATACATTATTTTGCTCTCTTCATAGGTAGGTGCATAAATGGTAAAGATGAAGCATGTCATATGTGTGTGCCTGACCTCAGTATTCTTAGGAGTGCTGTGTTACGAGACCAATCTTATAACTTGGGAGCCATTGTTGCACCTAGGTTGCATCATAATAGACTTAATGGAGATTTCTTTGGAGGAATTTATGCAACCCGCTTAGCTGATTTTCTTGATGTGGACATTCGTGAGGATGATACGGAGTTGCCTCCTACTTAATTAGAATTTAATTCTATGGTCCACCACCAGTTTGTCGAGAGGAATGAATCACCTCTCCAGTATCGACTAATCTTTGATAAACGGCGTGTTGTCCATATTACTCTCCCTGCTCCTGCCTTGTTTGATTATCAGACAAAAGGAAGATATGTTATTACCAGAGAGGAGGCAGATGAGTACGAGAGGAGGGCGGAGGCAGTTCGCCGCCACGCTGCAGCTCAGGAGGCGATAAACCCTGCATCGCAGTACGACCCCAGCTACACCTATGGGTATCCGCCAGGCCATCCTTGGCAATGAACCAACTTAGGCCAAAAGCCTAAACTTGGGGGAGTACGTATTTCCCACCGACATTACATTTATGTTTACACACACTCATTGCTAGATGTCGGTGCTCATACTTTTTCACTGTAATATCCATGCTAGTTTATTTACTTTTTCCTGCTTTCTTCTTGTGTGTTTAAAAAACCTTAAGAAAAACCAAAAAAATTAATAATAGCTTCTAGCTAGTTTACTTTTCTTGCCGTAGTAGTAATAATTAAAAATAAAACCCAAAAATATTTCTCGTTCTTATTTTTGCTTGTTGGGTGCTTTCCCGTGTAAATAGTTTTATTTCTTTTCTTTTCTTTGGCGGTTGATAGGAGAATACCATTATTAAATTGTTGAGGTGGCTCTTATATGCATTATTGTTGATTTAACCAAGAGCCCATATTGCCTGTCTTTTCCTGTTTATTGAATGCTCGCAGATTCCAGCTTAGTCCAATGCACGTGCACTCTTATTATTATTCACATCGTTCGGTTGTGCAAGTGAAAGGCAATTATGATGATATATGATGGACTGATTGAGATGAGAAAAGCTGGTATGAACTCGACCTCTTTGTTTTTGTAAATATGATGAGTTCATTGTTCCTGATTCAGCTTATTATGAATAAACATGTTTGCAATGACAATTAGAGATCATAGTTTCTCATGCTATGCTTGATTAGCTATGAGTTATAATGGTTTACCTTGCACGCCAACATGCTATTAAAATGGTTGTGATGTGGTATAGTGGGGTGGTATCCTCCTTTGAATGATTTAAGTGACTTGACTTGGCACATGTTCACGCATGTAGTTGAAACAAATCAACATAGCCTTCACGATATTTATGTTCATGGTGGATTATATCCTACTCATGCTTGCATCCAATGTTTATTAATTTTAATGCATGTTCATGACTGTTGTCGCTCTCTAGTTGGTCGCTTCCCAGTCTTTTGCTAGCCTTCACTTGTACTAAGTGGGAATACTGCTTGTGCATCCAATCCCTTAAACCCCAAAGTTATTCCATATGAGTCCACTATACCTTCCTATATGCGGTATTTACCTGCCGTTCCAAGTAAATTTGTATGTGCCAAACTCTAGACCTTCAAATAACCATTCTTTTTTGTATGCTCGAATAGCTCATGTATCAACTAGGGCTGCCCTTATCTTCCATTTAGGCGGGTTATTTTCAAGAGGAGTGGACTCCGCTCCTCATTCACGAGAAAATGGCTGGTCTCCGGGATGCCAGTCCCATGCTTTATGCAAACTAAATCAAAATAATTGCAAACAAAACTCCCCCTGGGACTGTTGCTAGTTGGAGACACTCGTCGTTTCGAGCAAGTCATGGATTGATGCTTGTTGGTGGAGGGGGAGTATAAACTTTACCATTCTGTTTGGGAACCGCCTATAATGTGTGTAGCATGGAAGATATCGCCATTTCTTAGTTGTTATGTTGACAATGAAAGTATATCGCTCAAAATATTATTTATCTCTATTTCAAAACCGAGCTCTGGCACCTCTATAAATCCCTGCTTCCCTCTGCGAAGGGCCTATCTATTTACTTTCATGTTGAGTCATCACCCTCTTATTAAAAAGCACTAGCTGGAGAGCGCAACTGTCATTTGCATCCATTACTATTAACTTATATTGGGTATGACTATGATTGGATCTCTTTTACCATGAATTACAATGTCTAGTCAGTCCTTGATCTTTAAAGGTGCTCTGCATTTATGTTTTGCGGTCTCAGAAAGGGCTAGCGAGATACCATCATGTTATATCATATTATGATTGTTTTGAGAAAGTGTTGTCATCCAAGATTTATTATTATCGCTCGCTAGTTGATTATGCCATTGATATGAGTAAACATGAGACCTAAGAGTTATTGCAAATGTGATTAGTTATAATCTTTGTTGAAAACTTGAATGCTGGCTTTACATAGTTACAACAACAAGAGCAAACAGAGTTTGTAAAAGTTTTTCTTTATCACTTTCAGTTTGTCAACTCAATTGCTTGAGGACAAGCAAAGGTTTAAGCTTGGGGGAGTTGATACGTCTCTGTCGTATCTACTTTTCCAAACCCTTTTGCCCTTTTTTTGGACTCTAACTTGCATGATTTGAATGGAACTAACCCAGACTGACGATGTTATCAGCAGAATTGCCATGGTGTTATTTATGTGCAGAAACAAAAGTTCTCGGAATGACCTGAATCTCCACGGAACGTCTTTTCGGAAATAATAAAAAATCCTTGCAAAAGATGAAGACCAGGGGGCCCACACCCTGTCCACGAGGGTGGGGGCGCCCCCCTAGGGCGCGCCCCCCTACCTCGTGGGCCCCCTGGAGCTCCTCTGTAACATCCCAAAATTCTAAATTTTGGAATGTTATAATTTATAGATAGATTTGATTGATTGTTTTATTGATTGATTGAAAGTGAGTGAATTCGAAACTTTTTGAAAGTTAAATGAGAGGGAATAAAAGGACTTTCCCAAAATTTCATTTTTGCTTTTATGATCTCCGTGAATTCAAATTCTTTTCATCACAAAACCCTGGAGAGAAGATGACATGACTTCTTCCATTTATTTAAATGACAAGGGGTGTTGAGAATATTTGAATTCCATTTGGAAATATTTTCCAATTCTGAAACTTTATGCAACTCAATGATTTTCCCGAGAGAAGATAAAATGACTTCTTCAAAGTATATGAAATATGAGTTGAGAGTTTCAAAGAATTAAATTCAAAGTTCTTTTGAATTTATTATTCAATTTGGAGTTATTTGAGTTTTATTCAAATTATTTTTCTCCAAAAATAAAATACATGGAAAATAGGGTAACATGATTCCCTACAATAGAAAATTGGAGAAAAATTTATTTGAAATCATTTTGGTATTTCTAAAATGATTTTTATTGGATTTTATAAGGGCAGGATCACTGTTTAAATTATTAAAAATTGTGCGTATTTTATTAAACGCTAGAAAAATGTCCAAGTTGTAGATATTCTTTTTCTGAAAATTTTGATATATTATATGCCTATATAATATTTCTATTTATTTTTATTTTTATTCATTTTTGTTCATCTGAAAAATCTTTAAAAAAAAGTACTGTGGCGCCTTCGGCCAAAGGCCCAAGCCACCAAGCGGCCGGCCGACCAAGGCCAGGAGGCCATCGCGCGCGCGCCCCAGGCGCCAGGGAGCCGCCGCCGTTGTCTTTAGGATTCCTAGTAGGACTTTGTCCCACTTCTGTTTATTCCTTTTCTTTTTCTAGATCTTTTCCCTATTTTGTTTCCTATTCCTAGTCTAATTCTTGTCCTCTACTCCAAGTAAAAACCCCCTCCCCAATATAAATACCCAAGCACCCCCCCTCTAAATCATCAAACCCAAAGCCCCCAAGCCTCACCCTGCGCCCCTCACCTCGCCGCCGCCCGCGCCGCCGCCGCACCTTGCCACCGCCGCCGCCGCACCTCGCCGCCGCCGCCCAACGCCGCCGTTGCCCCGCGCCACCACCGCACCTTGCCACCGCCGCCGCCGCACCTCGCCGCCGCCGTTGCCCCGCGCCGCTGCCGCACCTGCCACCGCCGCCGCCGCACCTCGCCGCCGCCGCTCAACGCCGCCGTTCGCCGAGGTAGCCGCGCCGCGTCTCTTTTCTTTTCATCGGATCGTTTTCTTCTAATCGTTCTGATTCTTTTCTTCTCTTCGATTCGTTTTGTTTCCGATTCTTCGCTAAACCGTTCCGGTTTTCTAGATTGGTTTTTCGTCCGGTTTTCTTTTCCGAAACCCTAGATCGAATTTGTTTTCTTCTTCGATTCAGTTGCCTCGAGACCGTTCGCCGGACCGTTCGTTCTAGTGAACGTGATCACCGGATTCTTCTAGGTTAACGAAGGTCCGTTCGTTCAACCGTTCTTCTTTTTCTTCTCGACGGATTTATTTCGCGATCGCGATCTCAGATCCGATCTTTGTTCTAGTTTATCTTTTCCCTCGTTTATCGGAATCAGGTGATTCAAGCGCCTAGAGTTTCGTTTTGAAACCGCCGTTCCGACTAATCAACTTAAACAAAGTTTTGCTACGGTAAAATTTGACCTAGTTTCACTTTGCTAGAACCGAGTTGTTTTCTTTCGCCGTTTGTTTTCCGTTGCTTTGTTCGATTCGATTCTTTTTGCAACCGGAGTTCTTAAGTTGAACTTTCTGGTTAGATTTTTTTATTCGAGTTTTCCCAGTGCATTAGATGAGTACTTATTGTATGCTTGTTGTTTGTCCGCGATAGATTGACCGGAGTGTGACGAGTAGAGCTATCAAGAGTTTTGAGTGCGAATCATCTTCATCAACATTGTAGGCTAATTCACACTTTGATCATAACCCTTTTCATACCCAGTTTTATTGCATTATATCAATCCTCAAACAATTGCATGGTTAGGATCTGAATTAAATTGTGGGATGGGAAGTAGTTGAGGTAGTACCTATTACCTGTTTTACTTATGAAACCTTTGGGAGTTACTATTACGTTATACTTATATTGCCATGCTATGCTCGTAGACGTGGATTGGGTTTTGAGAGTATTCATGACAGATGTGAGATTGTTAATTAATGGTTTACTTAAGGTGGCAACTTAAATACACATCTGGGTGGATTGCTAGGGGCACCCTGGGAATAGACCAGTGGACTTGCCCGGACACCTGGGGATATACCAGTGTTGTCCTAGGAGATCCCGGGGATATACCGTGTGATCATCCTACGGTCCGCCACCCAGGCTCAAAGGGATCATAACATTATTCATGCTAGTAACTTCCGTGTGCAGCCACAAGCCATTATGGGCTCTGGCATAGTTGAGTAAGTTGTGCGAACTCTTATAGTGGTAGACTAGCAAATGTAGGGGATGTAGGTGTACAGGTCTACCCATCGTAAGGTGCTAGCGCTTCTGAAAGACTATGTCTCGGTCATCCGTTTCTCAAACACCATGTAGTGCGAGAAACCAAACGGAGGCGATCGAGTCTTGTGGGGAAAAGTGCGCAAACCTCTGCAGAGTGTACAAACTGATCATGATTTGCCGTGTCCCCGGTTATGGACATCTTGAGTTTCTAGTCCTTGGACTATCCTGTTGATCTCATCATGTTACTTTAAATTAATTTTGTTGGGGCTTAATGATGATTATTTTTAATTGGGATTGAGGATGATGTCAACCATTCTCAATGTTTCACAACCACCATGATAGTTAAATAAAATTTATTCCTTTGCAGTAGGGAAAAATTGGCTTTTCGCAAAAACATTATAACCATAGAGCTTTTCCACCAGCCATATATGCATGTAGTGATATCCATTGTTCATCATTTTCTCTATGGTGTGAATTTGCCAGTACATTCAATGTACTGACCCGTTTCAGGCTACAACGTCTCATGTTGCAGGTTTTCTTATGACGAGTAAGTGATACGTTAGGGTTACGATTTCTACACTCAACTTTGTCGTTGGTGTTGATGGGAATCCACAACCTTGTTGCTTCCGCTATATTGGATTGAGGTAATACTATTTACGTTACTTTATACATGTGATTTACCTCTGTTATAAATCCTTCGAGTACTGTGTATGTCAGCATACCGATCCAGGGATGACACGTAAGCACTGAGACTTGACCGTCTGAGGTCAGGTCGCTACATCCTCCGACGCCAACTCCAACTCTATATATTTGCTTTCGGGGAGAAAAAAAAGGAGAAGAAATCATCACGTTTTACTATACGGAGCCGCCGCCAAGCCCTAAAAGCTCTTGAGAGGGCTGATCTGGAGTCCGTTCGGGGCTCCGGCGAGGCGGATTCGTCGCCGTCGTCATCGTCAACCATCCTCCATCACCAATTTCATGATGCTCACCGCCTTGTGTGCGTAATTCCATCGTAGGCTTGCTGGACGGTGATGGGTTGGATGAGATCTATCATGTAATTGAGTTAGTTTTGTTAGGGTTTGATCCCTAGTATCCACTATGTTCTGAGATTGATGTTGCTATGACTTTGCTATGTTTAACGCTTGTCACTAGGGCCCGAGTGCCATGATTTCAGATCTGAACCTATTATGTTTCCATGAATATAGGTGTGTTCTTGATCCTATCTTGCAAGTCTATAGTCACCAACTATGTGTTTTGATCCGGCAACCCCGAAGTGACAATAATCGGGACCACTCCTGGTGATGACCATAGTTTGAGGAGTTCATGTATTCACTATGTGCTAATGCTTTGTTCCGGTACTCTATTAAAAGGAGGCCTTAATATCCCTTAGTTTCCATTAGGACCCCGCAGCCATAGGAGGGTAGGACAAAAGATGTCATGCAAGTTCTTTTCCATAAGAACGTATGACTATATTCGCAATACATGCCTACATTACATTGATGAATTGAAGCTAGTTCTGTGTCACCCTATATTATGACTGTTACATGATGAACCGCATCCGGCATAATTATCCATCACCGATCCAATGCCTACGAGCTTTTCCTATATTGTTTCCTTCTTATTTACTTTACCGTGGCTACTCTTACAATCTCTTCAAAACACCAAAAATATTACTTTTGCTACTGTTTCTTTTATTACCGTTACCACTACTATCATATTACTTTGCTACTAAATACTTTGCTGCAGATATTAAGTTATCCAGGTGTGGTTGAATTGATAACTCAACTGCTAATACTTGAGAATATTCTTTGGCTCCCCTTGTGTCGAATCAATAAATTTGGGTTGAATATTCTACCCTCGAAAACTGTTGCGATCCCCTATACTTGTGGGTTATCAATTATCCACTATGTTCTGAGATTGATGTTGCTATGACTTTGCTATGCTTAATGCTTGTCACTAGGGCCCGAGTGCCATGATTTCAGATATGAACATATTATGTTTTCATGAATATATGTGAGTTCTTGATCCTATCTTGCAAGTCTATTGTCACCTACTATGTGTTATGATCCGGCAACCCCGAACTGACAATTATCGGGACCACTCCCGGTGATGACCATAGTTTGAGGAGTTCATGTATTCACTATGTGTTAATGCTTTGGTCCCGTACTCTATTAAAAGGAGGCCTTAATATCCCTTAGTTTCCATTAGGACCCCGCTGCCACGGGAGGGTAGGACAAAAGATGTCATGCAAGTTCTTTTCCATAAGCACATATGACTATATTCGGAATACATGCCTACATTACATTGATGAACTAGAGCTAGTTCTGTGTCACCCTATGTTATGACTGTTACATGATGAACCGCACCTGGCATAATTCCTCATCACCGATCCAATGCCTATGAGCTTTTCACATATTGTTTTCCGCTTATTTACTTTTCCATTGCTACTGTTACAATCACTAGAAAACCCAAATATATTACTTTTGTTACCGTTACCGTTACCGTTACTTCCATATTACATTGCTACTGAATACTTTGCTGCAGATACTAAGTTATCCAGGTGTGGTTGAATTGACAACTCAACTGCTAATACTTAAGAATATTCTTTGGCTCCCCTTGTGTCGAATCAATAAATTTGGGTTGAATACTCTACCCTCGAAAACTGTTGCGATCCCCTATACTTGTGGGTTATCAGGTGTGAAGGAAATATGCCCTAGAGGCAATAATAAAGTTATTATTTATTTCCTTATTTCATGATAAATGTTTATTATCCATGCTATAATTGTATTAACCGGAAACATAATACATGTGTGAATACATAGACAAACAGAGTGTCACTATTATGCCTCTACTTGACTAGCTCGTTAATCAAAGATGGTTATGTTTCCTAACCATGAACAAAAGAGTTGTTATTTGATTAACGAGGTCAAATCATTAGTTGAATGATCTGATTGACATGACCCATTCCATTAGCTTAGCACCTGATCGTTTAGTATGTTGCTATTGCTTTCTTCATGACTTATACATGTTCCTGTGACTATGAGATTATGCAACTCCCGTTTACTGGAGGAACACTTTGTGTGCTACCAAACGTCACAACGTAACTAGGTGATTATAAAGGTGCTCTATAGGTGTCTCCAAAGGTACTTGTTGGGTTGGCGTATTTCGAGATTAGGATTTGTCACTCCGATAGTCGGAGAGGTATCTCTGGGCCCTCTCGGTAATGCACATCACATAAGCCTTGCAAGCATTACAGCTAATATGTTAGTTGTGAGATGATGTATTACGGAACGAGTAAAGAGACTTGCCGGCAATGAGATTGAACTAGGTATTGGATACCGACGATCGAATCTCGGGCAAGTAACATACCGATGACAAAGGGAACAATGTATATTGTTATGCGGTCTGACCAATAAAGATCTTCATAGAATATGTAGGAGCCAATATGGGCATCCAAGTCCCGCTATTGGTTATTGACCGGAGACGTGTCTCGGTCATGTCTACATTGTTCTCGAACCGTAGGGTCCGCACGCTTAATGTTACGATGACATTTATTATGAGTTTATATATTTTGATGTATCGAAGGTAGTTCGGAGTCCCGGATGTGATCACGGACATGACGAGGAGTCTCGAAATGGTCGAGACATAAAGATTGATATATTGGAAGCCTATATTTGGACATCAAAATCGATCCGGGTGAAATCGACATTTTACCGGAGCACCGAGGGGTTACCGGAACCCCCCGGGGGGTTAATGGGCCTTCATGGGCCATAAGGGAGAAGAAAGGGGCTGGCCTGGGCAGGCCGCGCGCCCCCTCCCCCCCTAGTCCGAATAGGACAAGGAAGGGGGGGGCGGCGCCCCCCTTTCCTCTTCTTCCTCCCCCTTTCCTTCTCCTACAAGGCAAGAGAGGGGGGGAGTCCTACTCCCGGTGGGAGTAGGACTCCTCCAGGCGCACCCCTTGGGGGCCGGCCGCACCTATCCCTCCCTCCTTTATATACGGGGGCAGGGGGGCACCCTAGAACACACAAGTTGATCTTTGTGATCGTTCCTTAGCCGTGTGCGGTGCCCCCCTCCACCATATTCCACCTCGGTCATATCATTGTAGTGCTCAGGCGAAGCCCTGCGTCGGTAGAACATCATCATCATCGTCATCACGCTGTCGTGCTGACGGAACTCATCCCCGAAGCTTTGCTGGATCAGAGCCCGGGGAGCGTCATCGAGCTGAACGTGTGCTAAGAACTCGGAGGTGCCGGAGTAACGGTGCTTCGATCGATCGGATCGGGAAGACGTACGACTACTTCCTCTATGTTGCGTCAACGCTTCCGCTTCGGTCTACGAGGGTACGTAGACAACACTCTCCCCTCTCGTTGCTATGCATCACCATGATCTTGCGTGTGCGTAGGAATTTTTTTGAAATTACCACATTCCCCAACAAGGTGTCCCCCGTGGTGTTTGTTGGGTTGGCATAGATCAAGATTAGGATTTGTCACTCCGTGTTTTCGGAGAGGTATCTCTGGGCCCTCTATGTAATGCACATCACTATAAGCCTTGCAAGCAATGTGACTAATGAGTTAGTCACGGGATGTTGCATTGCGGAACAAGTAAATAGACTTGCCGGTAACGAGATTGAACTAGGTATTGGGATACCGACAATTGAATCTCGGGCAAGTAACATACCGATGACAAAGGGAACAACGTATGTTGTTATGCGGTTTGACCGATAAAGATCTTCGTAGAATATGTGGGAGCCACTATGAGCATCCAGGTTCCGCTGTTGATTATTGACCGGAGATGAGTCTCTGTCATGTCTACATAGTTCTCTAACCCGTAGGGTCTGCACGCTTAACGTTCGATGACGATCGGTATTATGAGTTTATGTGTTTTGATGTACCGAAGGTAGTTCGGAGTCCCGGATATGATCACGGACATGACGAGGAGTCTTGAAATGGTCGAGACGTAAAGATCAATATATTGGAAGGCAGTTTGGACATCGGAATGGTTCCGGATGAGGTCGGGCATTTACCGGAGTATCGAGGGGTTAACTGAACCCCCGGGGAGTCAATGGGCCTTATTGCGCCTTAGTGGGGGAGAGGAGGAGGCGGCCAAGTGGAGGGTGCGCCCCCCCAAGCCCAATCCGAATTGGGTGGGGGGCCGGCCCCCTTTCCTTCCCTCTCTCTCTCCCTCTTCCTTCTTCTCCTACTCCTACTAGGAAAGGGGGAAACCTACTCCTAATGGGAGTAGGAATCCCCCCTTGGGCGCGCCCTATGAGGGTCGGCCCTCCCCTCTTCCACTCTGTTATATACGGGGGAGGGGGGCACCCCATAGACACACAAGTTGACAGTTGTCTTAGCTGTGTGTGGTGCCCCCTCTACCATATTCCACCTCGGTCATATCGTCGTAGTGCTTACGCGAAGCCTTGCGCTAGTAACTTCAACATCACCGTCGCCACGCCGTCGTGCTGACGAAACTCTCCCTCGGCCTCAACTGGATCAAGAGTACGAGGGACGTCATCAAGCTGAACGTGTGCTGAACACGGAGGTGCCGTACGTTCGGTGCTTAGATCGGTCGGATCGTGAAGACGTACGACTACATCAACCGCGTCTTCATAACGCTTCCACTTTCGGTCTACGAGGGTACGTAGATAACACTCTCCCCTCTCGTCGACATGCATCACCTAGATGGATCTTGCGTGTGCGTAGGATTTTTTTTTAAATTACTGCGTTCCACAACGGTGGCATGCGAGCCAGATCTATGCATAGATGTTATATGCACGAGTAGAACACAAAGAGTTGTGGGCGATAATAGTCATACTGCTTACCAGCATGCCATACTTTGATTCAGCGGTATTGTATGATGAAGCGGCTCAGACCGACATTACGCGTACGCTTACGCGATACTGGTTCTACTGACGTGCTTCGCACACAGGTGGCTAGTGGGTGTCTGTTTCTCCAACTTTAGTTGAATCGAGTTTGACTACGCCCGGTCCATGTTGAAGGTTAAACCAACACACTTGATGAAAAATCGTTGTTGTTTTGATGCGTAGGTAAGAACGGTTCTTGCTAGAAGCCCATAGCAGCCACGTAAAACTTGCAACAACAAAGTAGAGGACGTCTAACTTGTTTTTGCAGGGCATGTTGTGATGTGATATGGTCAAGACATGATGCTATATTTTATTCTATGAGATGATCATGTTTTGTAACAATGTTATCGGCAACTGGCAGGAGCCATATGGTTGTCGCTTTATTGTATGCAATGCAATCGCCATGTAATTGTTTTTACTTTATCACTAAGCGGTAGCAATAGTCGTAGAAGCAATAGTTGGCGAGACGACAACCATGCTACGATGCAGATCAAGGTGTCACGCCGGTGACGATGGTGATCATGACAGTGCGTTGGAGATGGAGATCAAAGGCACAAGATGATGATGGCCATATCATATCACTTATATTGATTGCATGTGATGTTTATCCTTTATGCATCTTATTTTGCTTAGTTCGACGGTAGCATTAGAAGATGATCTCTCACTAAATTTCAAGGTATAAGTATTCTACCTTAGTATGCACCTTCGTGACAGTTCGTCGTGCCGAGGCACCACGTGATGATCAGGTGTGATGAGCTCTACGTTCACATACAATGGGTGCAAGCCAATTTTGCACACGCAAAATACTCGGGTTAAACTTGACGAGCCTAGCATATGCAGATATGGCCTCGGAACACTGAGACCGAAAGGTCGAGTGTGAATCATATAGTAGATATGATCAACATAGTGATGTTCACCATTGAAAACTAGTCCATCTCACGTGATGATTGGACATGGTTTAGTTGATATGGATCACGTGATCACTTGGATGATTAGAGGGATATCTATCTAAGTGGGAGTTCTTAAAGTAATATGATTAATTGAACTTTAATTTATCATGAACTTAGTCCTGATAGTATTTCCATATCTATGTTGTAGATCAATAGTTCACGATGTAGCTCCCCGTTTATTTTTCATATGTTCCTAGAGAAAAATAAGTTGAAAGTTGATAGTAGTAATGATGCGGAGTTGGTCCGTCATTAGAGGATTATTTTCCTTGTTGTACAGAAGTATTATGTCCTTGATGCACCGCTAGGTGACAGACCTATTGCAGGAGTAGATACAGACGTTATGAACGTTTGACAAAGCTCGGTATGATGACTACTTGATAGTTTAGTGCACCATGCTATACGGCTTAGAACCGGGATTTCAAAAATGTTTTGAACACCATGGAGCATATGAGATGTTCCAAGAGCTGGAATTGGTATTTCAGACTCATGCCCGAGTCAAGATATATGAGACCTATGGAAAAAAACTTAGCCTACAAGATGGAGGAGAATAGCTGAACTAGTGAGGATGTGCTCAGAATGTCTGAGTACTACAATCTCTTGAATCAAGTGGGAGTTAATCTTCTAGATAAGATAGTGATTAACAGAGTTCTCTAGTCACCATCACCAAGTTACTAGAACTCCGTGATGAACTATAATATGCAAGGGATAACAGAAACGATTCCCATGCTCTTCGCGATGCTGAAATTGGCGAAGGTAGAAATCAAGAAAAAGCATCAAGTGTTGATGGTTGAAAAGACCACTAGTTTCAAGTAAAAGGCAAGGGAAAGAAAGGGAACTTCAAGAAAGAATTGCAAGCAAGTTGCCACTCCCATGAAGAAGCGCAAAGCAAGACCCAAGCCTGAAACTGAGTGCTTCTACTGCAAAGGAAATGGTCACTAGAAGTGGAACTGCCCTAGATACTTGGCGGATAAGAAGGATGGCAAAGTGAACAAAGGTATATTGGATATACATGTTATTGATGTGTACTTTACTAGTGTTTATAGCAACCTCTCACTATTTGATACTAGTTCAGTTTCTAAGAGTAGTAACTCGAAACGGGAGCTGCAAAATAAATAGAGACTAGTTAAGGGCGAGGTGATGATGTATGGTGGAAGTGATTCCAAGGTTGATAAGATCACCATCGTACACTCCCTTTACCTTCGGGGTTAGTGTTGAACCTAAAATAAATGTTATTTGGTGTTTGCGTTGAGCATGAATATGATCAGATCATGTTTATTGCAATACGGTTATTCATTTAAGTCAAAGAATAATTGTTGTTCTATTTACATGAATAAAACCTTCTATGGTCATACACTAAATATAAATGGTTTAATGAATCTTGATCGTAGTGATACACATATTCATAGATATTGAAGCCAAAAGATGCAAAGCTAATAATGATAGTGCAACTTATTTGTGGAACTGCCGTTTAGGTCATATTGGTGTAAAGGGCATGAATAAACTCCATGCTGATGGGCTTCTAGAATCACTTGATTATGAATCTCTTGATGCTTGCGAACCATGCCTCATGGGCAAGATGACTAAAACTCCGTTCTCCGGAACAATGGAGCGAGCAACTGACTTATTGGAAATAATATATACTGATGTATGCGGTCCGATGAGTGTTGAGGCTCGCGGCGGGTATCGTTTTTTCTGACCTTCATAGATGATTTCAGCAGATATGGGTATATCTACTTAATGAAACATAAGGCTGAAACATTTCAAAAGTTCAAAGAATTTCAGAGTGAAGTGGAAAATCATCGTAACAAGAAAATAAAGTTTCTACGATCTGATCGTGCAGGAGAATATTTGAGTTACGAGTTTGGTCTTCATTTGAAACAATGTGGAATAGTTTCACAACTCACGCCACCTGGAACACCATAGCGTAATGGTGTGTCTGAACGTCATAACTGCACCTTATTAGATATGGTGCTATATATGATGTCTCTTACTGATTTACCGCTATCTTTTCGGGGTTTTGCTTTAGAGACGGTTGCATTCACGTTAAATAGGGCACCATCTAATTCCGTTGAGACGACACCTTATGAACTGTGGTTTGGCAAGAAACCTAAGCTGTTGTTTCTTAAATTTGGGGCGGCCTGCTTATGTGAAAAAGATTCAACCTGATTAGCTCGAACCCAAATAGGAGAAATGTTTCTTCATAGGACAACCAAAGGAAACTGTTGGGTACACCTTCTATCACAGATCCGAAGGCAAGATATTCGTTGCTAAAAATGGATACTTTCTAGAGAAGGAGTTTCTCTCGAAAGAAGTGAGTGGGAGGAAAGTAGAACTTGATGAGGTAATTGTACCTTATCCTGAATTGGAAAGTAGTTCATCACATGAATCAGTTCCACTGATGCCTACACCAATTAGTGAGGAAGTTGATGATGATGATCATGAAACTTCAGATCAAGTTACTACCGAACCTCGTAGGTCAACCAGAGTACGTTCTGCACCATAGTGGTATGCTAATCCGGTTCTGGAAGTCAAGTTACTAGACCATGACGACCTACGAACTATGACGAAGCGATGGTGAGCCTAGATTCCGCAAAATGGTCTAAGGCCATGAAATCTGAGATAGGATCCATGTATGAAAACAAAGTAGGGACTTTGGTGGAAATGCCCGATGATCGGCAAGCCATTGAGAATAAATGAATCTTCAAGAGGAAGACGGACGCTGATGGTAGTGTTACTATCTACAAAGCTTGACTTGTCGCGAAAGGTTTTCGACAAGTTCAAGGCGTTGACTACGATGAGATTTTCTCACTCGTAGCGATGCTTAAGTTTGTCTGAATCATGTTAATAATTGCCGCGTTTTATGAATCTGGCAAATAGGTAACAAAACTGCATTCCTTAATGGATTTATTAATAAAAAGTTGTATATGATGTAACCAGGAGGTTTTGTCAGTCCTAAAGGTGCTAACAAAATGTGCAAGCTCCAGCGATCCATCTATGGACTGGTGGACGCATCTCAGAGTTGGAATATACGCTTTGATAAGTTGATCAAAGCATATAATTTTATACAGACTTGCGGTGAAGCATGTATTTACAAGAAAGTGAGTGGGAGCACTACAATCTTTCTGATAAGTATATGTGAATGACATATTGTCGATCAGAAATGATGTAGAATTTTCGGGAAAGCATAAAGGAGTGTTTGAAAGGAGTTTTTCAAAGAAAGACCTCGGTGAAGCTGCTTACATATTGAGCATCAAGATCTATAGACATAGATCAAGACGCTTGATAAGTTTTTTCAATGAGTACATACCTTGACAAGTTTCTGAAGTAGTTCAAAATGGAACAACCAAAGAAAGAGTTATTGCCTGTGTTGCAAGGTGTGAAGTTGATTAAGACTCAAATCCCAACCACAACAGAAGATAGAGAGAGAATGAAAGTCATTCCCTATGCCTCGATCATATGTTCTATAAAGTATGCTATGTTGTGTACCAGACCTATTGTGTACCTCACCACGTATTTGGCAAAGGAGTACAATAGTGATCCAGGAGTAGATCACTGGACAGCGGTCAAAATTATCCTTAGTGGACTAAGGAAATATTTCTCGGTTATGGAGGTGATAAAGAGTTCGTCGTAAAGAGCTACGTCGATGAAAGCTTTAACACCGATCTGGATGACTCTAAGTCTCCATCTAGATACATATTGAAAGTGGGAGCAATTAGCTAGAGTAGCTCCGTGCAGAGCATTGTAGACATATAAATTTGCAAAATACATACAGATCTGAATGTTGCAGACCCGTAGACGAAAATTTATCTCACAACCAAAACATGATCACACCTTAGTGCTCTTGGGTGTTAATCACATAGTGATGTGAACTAGATTAATGACTCTAGCAAACCTTTGAATGTTGGTCACATGACGATGTGAACTATGGGCGTTAATCACATGGTGATGTGAACTATTGGTGTTAAATCACATGGCGATGTGAACTAGATTATTGACTCTAGTGCAAGTGGGAGGCTGAAGGAAATATGCCCTAGAGGCAATAATAAAGTTTATCATATTTCCTTATATCATGATAAATGTTTATTATTCATGCTAGAATTTTATTAACCGGAAACTTAGTACATGTGTGAATACATACACAAACAGGGTGTCACTAGTATGCCTCTACATCGACTAGCTCGTTAATCAAAGATGGTTAAGTTTCCTAGCCATAGACATGTGTTGTCATTTGATGAACGGGATCACATCATTAGAGAATGATGTGATTTACTTGACCCATCCGTTAGCTTAGCGCTATGATCGTTTAGTTTATTGCTATTGCTTTCTTCATGACTTATACATGTTCCTATGACTATGAGATTATGCAACTCCCGAATACCGGAGGAACACTTAGTGTTCTATCAAACGTCACAACATAACTAGGTGATTATAAAGATGCTCTACAGGTGTCTCCGATGGTGTTTGTTGGGCTGGCATAGATCAAGATTAGGATTTTTCACTCCGTGTTTTCGGAGAGGTATCTCTGGGCCCTCTCGGTAATGCAGATCACTATAAGCCTTGCAAGCAATGTGACTAATGAGTTAGTCACGGGATGATGCATTGCAGAACGAGTAAAGAGACTTGCCGGTAACGAGATTGAACTAGGTATTGGGATACCGACGATCGAATCTCGGGCAAGTTGTTGGGGAATAACATAACGATGACAAAGGGAACAACATATGTAGTTATGCGGTTTAACCGATAAAGATCTTCATAGAATTTGTGGGAGCCAATATGAGCATCTAGGTTCCGCTATTGGTTATTGACTGGAGATGAGTCTCGGTCATGTCCTCATAGTTCTCAAACCCGTAGGGTCCGCACGCTTAACGTTCGATGACGATCGGTATTATGAGTTTATGTGTTTTGATGTACCGAAGGTAGTTCGGAGTCCCGGATATGATCACGGACTTGACGAGGAGTCTCGAAATGGTCGATACATAAAGATCGATATATTGGAATGCTATGTTTGGGCATCAGTATGGTTCCGGGTGAGTTCAGGCATTTACCGGAGTATCGGGGGGTTACCGGAACCCCCCGGGAGTCAATGGGCCTTATTGGGCCTTAGTGGGAGAGAGGAGAAGGCGGCCAGGTGGAGGGCGCCCCCCCCCAAGACCAATCCACATTGGGTGGGGGCCGGCCCCCCTTTCCTTCCCTCTCTCTCCCTCTTCCTTCTTCTCCTACTCCTACTAGGAAAGGGGGAAACCTACTCCTACTGGGAGTAGGAATCCCCCCTTGAGCGCGCCCTATGAGGGCTAGCCCTCCCCTCCTCCACTCATTTATATACGGGGGAGGGGGCACCCCATAGACACACAAGTTGACAGTTGTCTTAGCCGTGTGTGGTGCCCCCCTCCACCATATTCCACCTGGGTCATATCGTCGTAGTGCTTAGGCGAATCCCTGCGCCGGTAACTTCATCATCACCATCGCCACGCCATCGTGCTGATGAAACTCTCCCTCGTTCTCAACCGGATCAAGAGTACGAGGGACGTCATCGAGCTGAACGTGTGCGGGACACGGAGGTACCGTACGTTCGATGCTGAGATCGGTCGGATCGTGAAGACGTACGACTACATCAACCGCGTTGTCATAACGCTTCCGCTTTCGGTCAACGAGGGTACGTAGATAACACTCTCCCCTCTCGTTGCTATGCATCACCTAGATGGATCTTGCGTGTGCTAGGAATTTTTTGAAATTACCGCGTTCCCCAACAGAAATCAGCGGACGTGGAAATAAAAAAGGAACATCAAGTGTTGATGGTGAATAAGGCCACTAGTTTCAAGAAAGGAAAGGGTAAGAGAAACTTCAAGAAGGACGGCAAGGGACTTGCCGCGCCCGGTAAGTCAGTTGCCGGGAAAAAGAAGCCAAAGAATGGACCCAAGCCTGAGACTGAGTGCTTTTATTGCAAGGGAAATGGTCACTGGAAGCGGAACTGCCCCAAGTATTTAGCGGATAAGAAAGCCGGCAACGCCAAAGGTATACATGATATACATGTTATTGTTGTGTACCTTACCAGCGCTTGTAGTAGCTCCTCGGTATTTGATACCGGTGCGGTTGCTCACATTTGTAACTCCGAACAGGAGCTGCGGAATAAGCAGAGACTGGCAAAGGACGAAGTGACGATGTGCGTCGGGAATAGTTCCAAGGTCGATGTGAACACCGTCGGCACGCTACCTCTACATCTACCTTCGGGATTAGTTTTAAACCTCAATAATTGTTATTTAGTGCTAGCTTTGAGCATAAACATTGTATCTGGATCTCGTTTAATGCGAGATGGCTACTCATTTAAATCCGAGAATAATGGTTGTTCTACTTATATGAGAGATATGTTTTATGGTCATGCCCCGCTGGTCAATGGTTTATTTTTATTGAATCTCGAACGTGATGTTACACATATTCATAGTGTGAATGCCAAAAGATGTAAGGTTGATAATGATACTCTCGCATACTTGTGGCACTGCTGACTTGGTCACATTGGTGTCAAACACATGAAGAAACTCCATGCAGATGGACTTTTGGAGTCTCTTGATTATGAATCATTTGACACATGTGAACCATGTCTCATGGGCAAAATAACCAAGACTCCAGTCTCCGAAACAATGGAGCGAGCAACTAACTTATTGGAAATAATACATACTGATGTATGCGGTCCAATGAGCGTTGAGGCTCACGGTGGCTATCGTTATGCTCTCACCCTCACTGATGACTTAAGCAGATATGGGTACGCCTACTTACTGAAACACAAGTCTGAGACCTTTGAAAAGTTCAAGGAATTTCAGAGCGACGTAGAGAATCAACGTGTCAGGAAAAAAAGTTCTTACGATCAGATCATGGAGGAGAATACTTGAGTCACGAGTTTGGCACACACTTAAGGAAATGTGGAATAGTTTCACAACTCACGCCGCTTGGAACACCTCAGCGTAATGGTGTGTCTGAATGTCGTAATAGCACTCTATTCGATATGGTGCGATCTATGATGTCTCTTACCGATCTACCGCTATCATTTTGGGGTTATGCTTTAGAGACAACCGCATTCACTTTAAATAGGGCATCGTCTAAATCCGTTGAGACGACACCATATGAATTATGGTTTGGGAAGAAACCTAAGCTGTCATTTCTGAAAGTTTGGGGATGCGATGCTTATGTCAAGAAACTTCAAGCTGAAAAGCTCGAACCCAAATCGGGAAAATGCGTCTTGATAGGAAACCCTAAGGAAACTATTGGGTATACCTTCTACCTCAGATCCGAAGGCAAGATCTTTGTTGCCAAGAATGGATCCTTTCTGGAGAAAGTTTTTCTCTCAAAAGAAGTAAGTGGGAAGAAAGTAGTACTTGACGAGGTACCCCCTCTTGAACCGAAGAGTAGCGCAGCTCAGGAAGATGTTTCTGCGGTGCCTGCACTGACTAGAGAGGAAGTTAATGATGATGATCATGAAACTTTGGGTCAAGTTGATACTGAACTTCGTAGGTCCACGAGGACACGTTCCGCACCAGAGTGGTACAGCAACCCTGTCCTAGAAATCATGTTGTTAGAAAACGGTGAACCTTTGAACTATGAAGAAGCGATGGCGGGCCCGGATTCCAACAAATGGCTTGAAGCCATGAAATGTGAGATAGGATCCATGTATGAGAACAAAGTATGGACTTTGGTGGACTTGGCCGATGATTGGCAAGCCATAGAGAATAAGTGGATCTTTAAGAAGAAGACTGACGCAGATGGTAATGTGTCCATCTATTAGACTCGGCTTGTCGCTAAGGGTTATCGACAAGTTCAAGGAGTTGACTACGGTGAGACCTTCTCACCCGTAGAAAATTTTAAGTCCGTCCGAATCATGTTAGCAATTTCCGCATTCTATGATTATGAGATATGGCAAATGGACATCAAAACGGCATTCCTTAACGGTTTCCTTAAGGAAGAACCGTATATGATGCAGCCGGAAGGTTTTGTCGGTCCTAAGAATGCTGACAAGGTATGCAAGCTCCAGCGCTCTATCTATGGGCTGGTGCAAGCATCTCGGAGTTGGAACATTCGCTTTGATGAAATTATCAAAGCGTTTGAGTTTATACAGACTTATGGAGAAGCTTGTATTTATAAGAAAGTGAGTGGGAGCTCTATAACATTTCTCATATTATATGTGGATGACATACTATTGATGATAAATGATATAGAACTTTTGGAAAGCATAAAGGCCTACTTGAATAAGTGTTTTTCAATGAAGGACCTTGGAGAAGCTGCTTACATATTAGGCATCAAGATCTATAGAGATAGATCGAGACGCCTCATTGGTCTTCCACAAAACACATACCTTGACAAGATATTGAAGAAGTTCAATATGGATAAGTTCAGGAAGGGGTTCTTGCCTATATTGCAAGGTGTGAGATTGAGGATAGCTCAACGCCTGATCTCGGCAGAAGAAAGAGAAAAGATGAGTGGCATCCCCTATGCCTCAGCCATAGGCTCTATTATGTATGTCATGTTGTGTACCAAACCTGATGTGAACCTTGCCATAAGTTTGTTACGGAGGTACCAAAGTGATCCCTGTATGGAACACTGGACAGCGGTCAAGAATATCCTGAAGTACCTGAAAAGCACTAAGGATATGTTTCTCATTTATGGAGGTGCCGAAGACCTCGTCGTAAAGGGTTACTCGATGCTAGCTTCGACACAGATTCGGATGACTCCAAGTCACAAACCGGATACGTGTATATTTTGAATGGTGGGACAGTCAGCTGGTGCAGTTGTAAAGTACATACAGATCTGAATGTCACAGATCCATTGACTAAACCTCTTCCACAAGCAAAACATGATCAACACCAGAACTCTATGGGTGTTCGATTCATCACAATGTAACTAGATTATTAACTCTAGTGCAAGTGGGAGACTATTGGAAATATGCCCTAGAGGCAATAATAAAATGGTTATTATTATATTTCTTTGTTCATGATAATTGTCTACTGTTCATGCTATAATTGTATTAACCGGAAACTGTAATTCATATGTGAATACATAGACCACAACATGTCCCTAGTGAGCCTCTAGTTGACTAGCTTGTTGATTAATAGATGGTTGTGGTTTCCTGACCATGGACATTGGATGTCGTTGATAACGGGATCACATCATTAGGAGAATGATATGATGGGCAAGACCCAATCCTAAGCATAGCACAAGATCGTGTAGTTCGTTTGCTAGAGCTTTTCTAATGTCAAGTATCATTTCCTTAGACCATGAGATTGTGCAACTCCCGGATACCGTAGGAATGCTTTGGGTGTATCAAACGTCACAACGTAACTGGGTGGCTATAAAGGTGCACTACAGATATCTTTGAAAGTGTCTGTTGGGTTGGCACGAATCAAGACTGGGATTTGTCACTCCGTATAACGGAGAGGTATCTCAGGGCCCACTCGGTAATGCATCATGATAATGAGCTCAATGTGACTAAGGAGTTAGCCACGGAATCATGCGTTACGAAACGAGTAAAGAGACTTGCCAATAACGAGATTGAACAAGGTATAGGGATACAGACGATCGAATCTCGGGCAAGTAACATACCGATGGACAAAGGGAATTGTATACGGGATTGATTGAATCCCCGACATCGTGGTTCATCCGATGAGATCATCTTGAAACATGTGGGAGCCATTATGGGTATCCAGATCCCGCTATTGGTTATTGGTCGGAGAGGCATCTCGGTCATGTCTGCATGGTTCCCGAACCCGTAGGGTCTACACATTTAAGGTTCCGTGACGCTAGAGTTGTAATGGGAATTGTATGTGGTTACCAAAAGTTGTTCGGAGTCTCGGATGAGATCCCGGGCGTCACGAGGAGTTCCGGAATAGTCCGGAGGTAAATATTTATATATGGGAAGTCCTATTTTGGCCACCGAAAAATGTTCGGGATTTTTCGGTATAGTACCGGGAAGGTTCTAGAAGGTTCCGAAGTGGGCCCACCTGCACGGGGGACCCACATGAATGTGGGTAGTGGTGACAAGGCCCCACTCCCCTAGTCAAGGCGCGCCAAGATCCCCCCTTAGAAGGAATAAGATCAAGATCCCTAAAAAGGGGGGATAACAATCGGTGGGGAAGGGAAAGGATGGGATTTCTTTCCTCCCACCTTTGTCAACGCCCCAATGGACTTGGAGGGCAAGAAACCAGACCCCTCCACTCCTATATATATAGTGGGGAGGTGCATGTGAGCTTCACCCCATGCCCCTGGCGCAGCCCTCCCCCTCTAACTCCTCCTCCGTTGAGCGTAGCGAAGCTCTGTCGGAGAACCACGAGCTCCACCACCACACCGTCGTGCTGCCGGAGTTCTCCCTCAACTTTTCCTCTCCCCTTGCTGGATCAAGAAGGAGGAGACATCCCCGGGTTGTACGTGTGTTGAACGCGGAGGCACCGTCCGTTCGGCGCTTGGATCGGATTTTCCGCGATTTGAATCGCCGCGAGTATGACTCGATCAACCGCATTCTTGTAACGCTTCCGCTTAGTGATCTTCAAGGGTATGAAGATGCACTCCCTCTCTCTCGTTGCTAGCTTCTCCTAGATTGATCTTTGTGACACATAGGATTTTTTTTGAATTAGTACTATGTTCCCTAACACTACGGGCGGCAACCTCTCCCATGGCCACCTCGGCTGGTGGAGGGTGCAGCACAGCGCCAGTGGGGTGATGCTCGCCAGTGGTGGGAGCGGTGCTTGTGGGCAGAGCCCGTGGCTCAGATGCTGGCCAATTATCATGGTCGTGAGGGCGGCGTGGTGGCTGGCCATCAGCGACCGACGGTGGTGGTACGGCAGTGCCCGTAGCATGTTTCAGACTTGGATTGTGCAGGCTGGGATGAAAACCTTGTCTGCCATTGGGCAGGGCGTCGGTGATGGCACCCATTGCCCCCTTCTTGAAGGCACCGCCGCAGTTGCTCGATCCTCTCCAAGACACTACGGGTGAAATCCGGGATCACTTCGATCGGACAGTGGTGACGCACCGGTGTCGTGCCATTCCTGAAGACACCGCTTTGGAGACCCTGGCTCATCGATGTTCTGATGTGTCCTTGTTTACCTCAAGTGGTGCTTTGTTACTTATCGTTCGTTTGCTAGGTGGTATCTAGGCTGTAGCCAATCTTGAATATCTTTGCATCCAGTCTAGGGTGTATGTGGTGTGGCTTTTGTAGCCCGATGGTTGTATGTCGTGAATGCTTCACATATAAAGCAGCCGTGAGCCTTTTTGTTTTTTAATAAAAAATAGAAACGTTTTTATTCAGCAAAGCCACTTCTTGAGAGAGCCGAGGTCTTAGGCCAGTGGCGACGGCGGAAATACAGAGTGGCGGCGGTCGTCCTCACCGGCATCGGAGGGTCGTATTCTCTTCAACAGCGTCAGGGCCGCCGCCACCAGCGCCGAGCGCGGAGATCTCGTCCTCGCCCCCCTCAGCGCTGCGGCCGTGTCGACCAGCTCGCCGGCCGCCAGATCTCCTGTTCATCGCATTTACCTGCTGCAGCAGTTGCAGCTCCACGGTGAGCTGTTGGGGAACGTTGCAGAAAACAAAAATTTTCCTACGGTTTCAACAAGATCCATCTATGAGTTCATCTAGCAACGAGTATTCAGATTGCATCTACATACCTTTGTAGATCGCGAGCGGAAGCGTTCACTAGAACGTGGATGATGGAGTCGTACTCGCCGTGATCCAAATCACCGATGACCAAGTGCCGAACGGACGGCACCTCCGCGTTCAACACACGTACGGAGCGGATGACGTCTCCTCCTTCTTGATCCAGCAAGGGGGAAGGAGAGGTTGATGAAGATCCAGCAGCACGATGGCGTGGTGGTGGATGCAGCAGGGATCCGGCAGGGTTTCGCCAAGCGTCTGCGGGAGGAGGAGGTGTAGCAAGGGGGAAGGGAGGCGCCAAGATGCAAGGGTGCGGCTGCCCCTCCCTCCCCCTTTATATAGGCCCCTGGGGGGCACCGGCCCTTGGAGATTGGATCTCCCAGGGGGGGCGGCGGCCAAGGGGGGTGGAGTACCCCCCAAGGCAAGTGGGGCGCCCCACCCTCCCACCCTAGGGTTTCAACCCTAGGCGCAGGGGGTGGGCCTAGGGGGGCGCACCAGCCCACTATGGGCTGGTTCCCCCTCCCACTTCAGCCCATGGGGCCCTCCGGGATGGGTGGCCCCATCCGGTGGACCCCCGGGACCCATCCGGTGGTCCCGGTACAATACCGGTGACCCCGAATCTTCCCGATGGCCGAAACTGCACTTCCTATATATAATTCTTTACCTCCAGACCATTCCGAAACTCCTCGTGATGTTCGAGATCTCATCCGGGACTCCGAACAACTTTCGAATTACTGCATATTCATATCTTTACAACCCTAGCGTCACCGAACCTTAAGTGTGTAGACCCTACGGGTTCGGGAGACATGCAGACATGACCGAGACACCTCTCCGGCCAATAACCAACAACGGGATCTGGATACCCATGTTGTCTCCCACACACTCCTCGATGATCTCATCGGATGAACCACGATGTCGAGGATTCAATCAATCCCGTATTCAATTCCCTTTGTCAATAGGTATTTTACTTGCCCGAGATTCGATCGTCGGTATCCCAATACCTCGTTCAATCTCGTTATCGGCAAGTCACTTTACTCGTACCGTAATGCATGATCCCGTGATCAAACACTTTGATCACATTGAGCTCATTATGATGATGCATTACCGAGTGGGCCCGGTGATACCTCTCCGTCATACGGAGTGACAAATCCCAGTCTCGATCCGTGTCAACCCAACAGACACTTTCGGAGATACCCGTAGTATACCTTTATAGTCACTCAGTTACGTTGTGATGTTTGGCACACCCAAAGCACTCCTACGGTATCCGGGGGTTACACGATCTCATGGTCTAAGGAAAAGATACTTGACATTGGAAAAGTTCTAGCGAACGAATTACACGATCTTGTGCTTATGCTTAGGATTGGGTCTTGTCCATCACATCATTCTCCTAATGATGTGATCTCATTATCAATGACATCCAATGTCCATAGTCAGGAAACCATGACTATCAGTTGATCAACGAGCTAGTCAACTAGAGGCTCACTAGGGACATATTCGTGTCTATGTATTCACACATGTATTACGATTTCCGGATAACACAATTATAGCATGAATAAAAGACAATTATCATGAACAGGGAAATATAATAATAATGCTTTTATTATTGCCTCTAGGGCATATTTCCAACAGTCTCTCACTTGCACTAGTTACATTGTGATGAATCGAACACCCATAGAGTTCTGGTGTTGATCATGTTTTGCTCTAGGGAGAGGTTTAGTCAATGGATCTGCGACATTCAGATCCGTATGCACTTTACAAATTTCTATTTCTCCATCTTGAACATTTTCACGAATGGAGTTGAAGCGACACTTGATGTGCCTGGTCTTCTTGTGAAACCTGGGCTCCTTGGCAAGTGCAATAGCTCCAGTGTTGTCACACAAGACTTTGATCGACCCCGACGCATTGGGTATGACTCCTAGGTCGGTGATGAACTCCTTCACCCAAATTGCTTCATGTGCTTCCTCCGAGGCTGCCATGTACTCCGCTTCACATGTAGATCCCGCCACGACGCTCTGCTTGCAGCTGCACCAGCTTACTGCTCCACCATTCAACATATACACGTATCCGGTTTGTGACTTAGAGTCATCCAGATCTGTGTCGAAGCTAGCATCGACGTAACCCTTTACGACGAGCTCTTCGTCACCTCCATAAACGAGAAACATGTCCTTAGTCCTTTTCAGGTACTTCAGGATATTCTTGACCGCTGTCCAGTGTTCCTTGCCGGGATTACTTTGGTACCTTCCTACCAAACTTATGGCAAGGTTTACATCAGGTCTGGTACACAGCATGGCATACATAATAGACCCTATGGCCGAGGCATAGGGGATGACACTCATCTCTTCTATATCTTCTGCCATGGTCGGGCATTGAGCTGAGCTCAATTTCACACCTTGCAACACAGGCAAGAACCCCTTCTTGGACTGATCCATATTGAACTTCTTCAATATCTTTTCAAGGTATGTGCTTTGTGAAAGACCCATGAGGCGTCTTGATCTATCTCTATAGATCTTGATGCCTAATATGTAAGCAGCTTCTCCAAGGTCCTTCATTGAAAAACTCTTATTCAAGTAGGCCTTAATGCTGTCCAAAAGTTCTATCATTTCCCATCAAAAGTATGTCATCTACATATAATATGAGAAATGCTATAGAGCTCCCACTCACTTTCTTGTAAACGTAGGCTTCTCGATAACTCTGCACAAACCCAAACGCCTTGATCATCTCATCAAAGCAAATGTTCCAACTCCGAGATGCTTGCACCAGCCCATAAATGGATCGCTGGAGCTTGCATACCTTGTTAGCATTCTTAGGGTCGACAAAACCTTCTGTCTGCATCATATACAGTTCTTCCTTAAGATAACCGTTAAGGAATGCCGTTTTGACGTCCATTTGCCATATCTCATAATCATAGTATGCGGCAATTGCTAACATGATTCGGACGGACTTCAGCTTCGCTACGGGAGAGAAAGTCTCATCGTAGTCAACCCCTTGAACTTGTTGATAACCCTTAGCGACAAGTCGAGCTTTATAGATGGTAACATTACCATCCGCGTCCGTCTTCTTCTTAAAGATCCATTTGTTTTCTATCGCTCGCCGAACATCGGGCAAGTCTATCAAAGTCCATACTTTGTTTTCATACATGGATTCTATCTCGGATTGCATGGCCTCTAGCCATTTGTTGGAATCTGGGTCCGCCATCGCTTCTTCATAGTTCGAAGGTTCACCGTTGTCTAACAACATGATTTCCAGGACAGGGTTGCCGTACCACTCTGGTGCGGAACGTGTCCTTGTGGACCTACGAAGTTCACTAGCAACTTGATCTGAAGTTTCATGATCATCATCATCAACCTCCTCTCTGACCGGTGGAGGCACCACAGAAACATTTTCTTGAGCTGCGCTACTCTCCGGTTCAAGAGGTAATACCTCATCAAGTTCCACTTTCCTCCCACTTACTTCTTCCGAGAGAAACTCTTTCTCCAGAAAGGATCCGTTCTTGGCAACAAAGATCTTTCCTTCGGATCTTAGATAGAAGGTATACCCAATTGTTTCCTTAGGGTATCCTATGAAGATGCATTTTTCCGACTTGGGTTCGAGCTTTTCAGGTTGAGGTTTCTTGACATAAGCATCGCATCCCCAAACTTTTAGAAACGACAGCTTAGGTTTCTTCCCAAACCATAATTCATACGGTGTCGTCTCAATGGATTTAGACGGTGGCCTATTTAAAGTGAATGCAGTTGTCTCTAGAGCGTATCCCCAAAATGATAGCGGTAAATCAGTAAGAGACATCATAGATCGCACCATATCCAATAGAGTGCGATTACGACGTTCGGACACACCGTTACGTTGAGGTGTTCCAGGCGGCGTGAGTTGTGAAACGATTCCACATTTCCTTAAGTGTGTGCCAAATTTGTGACTTAAATATTCTCCCTCACGATCTGATCGTAAGAACTTTATTTTTCGGTCACGTTGATTCTCTACCTCATTCTGAAATCGCTTGAACTTTTCAAAGGTCTCAGACTTGTGTTTCATCAAGTAGACATACCCATATCTACTCAAGTCATCCGTGAGAGTGAGAACATAACGATATCCTCCGCGAGCCTCAACACTCATTGGACCGCACACATCAGTATGTATGATTTCCAATAAGTTGGTCGCTCGCTCCATTATTCCGGAGAACGGAGTCTTGGTCATTTTGCCCATGAGGCATGGTTCGCATGTGTCAAATGATTCATAATCGAGAGACTCTAAAAGTCCATCAACACGGAGCATCTTCATGCGCTTGACACCAATGTGACCAAGGCGGCAGTGCCACAAGTATGTGGGACTATCGTTATCAACTTTACATCTTTTGGTATTCACACTATGAATATGTGTAACATCAGGTACGAGATTCATTAAGAATAAACCATTAACCATCGGAGCATGACCATAAAATATATCACTCATATAAATAGAACAACCATTACTCTCGGATTTAAATGAGTAGCCATCTCGTATTAAACGAGATCCAGATACAATGTTCATGCTCTAACTTGGCACCAAATAAAAATTATTGAGGTTTAAAACTAATCTCATAGGTAAATTTAGAGGTAGCGTGCCGACGACGATCACATCGACCTTGGAACCATTCCCGACGCGCATCGTCACCTCATCCTTCGCCAGTCTCCGCTTATTCCGCAGCTCCTGCTTTGAGTTAAAATATGAGCAACGACACCGGTATCAAATACCCAGGAGCTACTACGAGCACTGGTAAGGTACACATCAATTACATGTATATCACATATACCTTTAGTGTTGCCGGCCTTCTTGTCCGCTAAGTATTTGGGGCAGTTCCGCTTCCAGTGACCCTTCCCTTTGCAATAAAAGCACTCAGTCTCAGGCTTGGGTCCATGCTTTGACTTCTTCCCGGCAACTGGCTTACCGGGCGCGGCAACATCCTTGCCGTCCTTCTTGAAGTTCTTCTTACCCTTGCCTTTCTTGAACTTAGTGGTTTTATTGACCATCAACACTTGATGTTCCTTTTTGATTTCAACCTCTGCTGATTTCAGCATAGCAAATACCTCAGGAATGGTCTTTACCATCCCCTGCATATTGTAGTTCATCACAAAGCTCTTGTATCTAGGTGGGAGCGACTGAAGGATTCTGTCAATGACCGCCTCGTCTGGGAGGTTAATCTCCAGCTGAGTCAAGCGGTTATGCAACCCAGACATCTTGTGTATGTGTTCACTGACAGAACTATTTTCCTCCATCTTACAACTGTAGAACTTGTCGGAGACTTCATATCTCTCGACCAGGGCATGAGCTTGGAAAACTAGTTTCAGCTCCTCGAACATCTCATATGCTCCGTGATGCTCAAAACGCTTTTGGAGCCCCGGTTCTAAGCTATAAAGCATGCCGCACTGAACGAGGGAGTAATCATCAGCATGAGACTGCCAAGCATTCATAATGTCTTGGTTCTCTGGGATGGGTGCTTCACCTAGCGGTGCTTCTAGGACATATTGTTTCCTGGCAGCTATGAGGATGATCCTCAGGTTCCGGACCCAGTCCGTATAGTGGCTGCCATCGTCTTTCAGCTAGGTTTTCTCTAGGAACGCGTTGAAGTTCATGTTGACATTAGCTTGGGCCATTTGATCTACAAGACATATTGCAAAGTTTATTTAGACTAAGTTCATGATAATTAAGTTCATCGAATCAAATTATTTAATGAACTCCCACTCAGATTAGACATCCCTATAGTCATCTAAGTGTAACATGATCCGACTCGACTAGGCCGTGTCCGATCATCACGTGAGACGGACTAGTCATCATCGGTGAACATCTCTATGTTGATCGTATCTTCCATACGACTCATGTTCGACCTTTCGGTCTCTTGTGTTCCGAGGCCATGTCTGTACATGCTAGGCTCGTCAAGTCAACCTAAGTGTTTGCATGTGTAAATCTGTCTTACACCCGTTGTATGTGAACGTTGGAATCTATCACACCCGATCATCACGTGGTGCTTCGAAAAAACGAACTGTCGCAACGGCGCACAGTTAGGGGGAACACTTTCTTGAAATTGTTATGAGGGATCATCTTATTTACTACCGTCGTTCTAAGTAAACAAGATGCAAAAACATGATAAACATCACATGCAATCAAATAATAATAGTGACATGATATGGCCAATATCATATAGCTCCTTTGATCTCCATCTTGGGGCTCCATGATCATCTTGTTACTGGCATAACACCATGATCTCCATCATCATGATCTCCATCATCGTGTCTCCATGAAGTTGCTCGCCAACTATTACTTCTACTACTAGGGCTAACACGTTTAGCAATAAAGTAAAGTAATTTACATGGTGTTTCCATTGACACGCAGGTCATAAAAATAATGACAACTCCTATGGCTCCTGCCGGTTGTCATACTCATCGACATGTGTCGTGGAATTGTCACGTCAGATGTCCTAGTAAGAGGACTTAGTCGTAGAGCCATCGCAACGGGTTAGCTTGAAGGGGTTAAAGTGGACACAAGGACACGGTTTTTATACTAGTTCGGCCCCTTCGATGAAGGTAAAAGCCTACGTCTAGTTGTGATGGAATTGATTGGTTTCGAGGGCTTAGGGAGCGATATGATTCGCCTAAACCTCGAGTTCTTCTTCTCTGTCCCCAAACCGCCGTCGGGTCGTCCCCTTATATACACGGGTGACGCCCGTCGGTCTGCAAAGTCTCGACCTCCGGCTTATAAACGTGCCCGTGTCGGTCTCTCTATTCCTATCTTACAGTACAAGTTGGCCCCAGGCCGGTTTACACCATAAACCTTTAAACACTTTATAGATCTTGGGCCTTTCTACTCCTCCTTGGGCTTTAACATCTCGGGTCTTGTTGACGGTGGTAACCCGGGCCCTGCAGGCCGGTTTACCCCGGATAGCAACATCCCCAACATTAGGCCCCAGATTGATTTGAACAGGTTCATGTCAATCCTTAATAAGAATTTCTGTCTTCAAATGTCTTCCAATGACTTGTTAAACCGTCGTTTCTCCGTCTCCTCTGCTGTGGTAAACCGATGTGACGTCAACGCAGGCTACCGTCTCCTTTCGCTAACCCGCAAGAATCAAGGCGACGGCTGGGCTTCCGAAATCTCCGGCCCCTGGATTCGCGCGCCTGATACACGCGCCGCGCCTTATAAATAGGACTTGAAGGCCATCTTCCTTTCCTCCCCTTCTTCGTCTTCCTCGCGACCCAGACCTCAGAGCTCCGCCGCCGCCGTCAACTGCTGCATCAACTCCGGCCGCTGCATCAACCTGATCGGTTCAGAGCACCGCGGCGACCTTCCGCATCTGTTTGGACCCCGGTAAGGCCCCTGTTCTTGTTGCTTTAGATCTGTTCTAGGGTTCATCGTCCTGCTACTGTTTCTTGCTCATCCCCATAGCAGCCTTTACGAACAGACGACGATACCTGTACCTGGATTTGTAGTTTCTCTTAGCAGTCGCCATAAACCTGCATTCATTTCCTTAGATCTCACTCTTGTTCCTGCTTGTCGAACTTATGTTGTTCTGCTGTGAGCCCGACTTCATATTACCTGTTTTTATTTCTTTTTCGCCCTAGCTGTAGATCCATTGCTTTGAAAGAATCCGTACGGGATCTGTTTCTGCTTTCATACTCACAGCTGTTAGATCTGGTCGGTTTAACTCTTAGCAAAAAGTGAACAAAACAACCCACACATCCATTAGTCCCCTTGATGAACCACTGGTTGATATCATTGTGGATAACCTGACTCTATAAGATCATCTTCGGTTTATAATCACACTTGTTCTCAAACCGGAAAACATTTATCTTGTAGATCTCCTCATGGCCAAACAGGTGTACGAATGCAACTGGGTTCCCTCTTGCATCACTGAGACCCATTTAAACAACTTAGTCCTGACTGGTGCTTTGAGTAGCAAAAATACCATCCATTGGAGGGTTCCAGGAGACGAATGTCCTCCTACCCCGCAGGAGGGAGAAGTGGTGGTGTTTGCAGATCACCTGGCCCGGGGGTTTAACCCACCCGGTTCGAAATTTTATCGGGACGTTTTGGCTAATTTTAGGTTGCGCCCACAAGATGTTGGTCCAAATTCAGTCACGAACATCTGTCATTTTCAAGTACTTTGCGAGGCATACTTTCAAGAGGAACCCACTGTAGAGCTGTTCCGGGACTTTTTCCATCTGAACCGACGTACTGAATTCACCGATGGCCCTAATATGGAACTGGGCGGTATGGCGATCCAGAAGAGGAAAGAGGTGACTTATCCTCACGCCAAGTTGCATAGTCATCCGCAAGAATGGAACTGCACTTGGTTCTATTGCAAGGATACTTCCCCTGCTGAAGAAAATCCACTGCCCGGTTTCCGTCCAGAGAGACTTAGCAACACTCACCCCTTCCCCCCACGGCTAACCGCCAAAGAGAGGAGTAAGTATGCCCCTCAGTTGTCCAAGCTCAGAGCCTTTATGGCTAATGGTTTAACGGGGGTTGATCTTGCTCGTTGCTGGATTTCATGGAGCATCCTGCCCCTTAGCATCCGCTCCGGTTTGATGTGCCAATACACGGGTCGGGTTGATGATCCTTTGAGGCACTGTAACATTCAGCTGACGGAGGACGAAGTCGCTGAAGCTGTGAAGAAGATGCTGAACGAACCGGAACATGTCTGCGCTCGAGCCGGCCTGCTTCCATTTTGTGCCACAAACAAGCCACCTGCTGTAAGCAACTCCTCTGTTCATAGAATCTTTGATCTCCTTATATACATGTTGTTAACTTCCAGTCCTTTTCGAAACAGGGAGATGATCCATTTTGGAGCAAGAAGCTACAAGAGCCGACCGAAAAGGTAACCCGACCCAAGACGAGGGTGAAGAAGCCTGCTCAGAGGAAAAGGAACACCGCTTCCTCCACTCCGGATCTAGAGGAGGATGATGTGGGTAATCCGGACCTCGGGGTAGACCTCGATTCAGTTGGTTTGCTTTTTATACGTCTTATTGATGATGATATTTGTCAGGACGACGCTGAAGTGAGCCATGCCGAAGGCCCAGAGGTAACTATTCTTTCTTCTGATGCCGTTCTTTTGCCTTTGAAAAAACCTCGCCAAGCAAACCGGAGAATTAAATTTTCTCACCCTCTTGCTTACTTGGATCCCGAATTTCTTGTGAAGACCCAGCAACATGAAGCTCGACGCACCACCCGACATAGCGGCCAGGTAGTCACCTCCGCCGGTTTACCGAACAGCCCGGTTCGGAAACGCCGCTCAGAGGTCTCCGATTTACGCGCTAGCTTTCCTCCTAAAGCAGGTTTAACCCGTCAGCCTCTAAATCCATCTGACTCCGATTATCAGGTCACTTCCCATTCCTCTTCCGGTGAATCTTCAGCCACTCAACTGCCCCCGTTGAAGACAGTTATTGGGTAAGTTGGACCGATCACAACATATCTCTGTATGGGTCTCTTAATCCATTTTATACCGTTTTTTCAATCTTTGGGCTTTTTTCAGGGCTAAGCCTAGACCGAGCAAGAAGGCTCGTCTGGATAATCCGGCTGAAGGAACTGCCGCTCCTGAACCGGAGAAAACTCCTGGTGCTGACGCTCTGGGTTGTGAAGATACTCAGAACTATCCATCTCCGCAAGATGACATCTGCGCTGAAGAAAGGACTACCGAACCTGCTAACCGTACTGATCCGCCTGCCAGTCCTGTTCGGGTTGAAGGATCCATCCCCCCTTCTGCAACTGCTGATAAACCGACAGGGCCACTGCAGAGCAGCGACTCCAAGGATGATGATGTCGTTATTACCGGTATTGGCCGCTCTGAACCGGGGAACACTGCTACTTTGACCAAGCATACTGCCAAAGACGAAATCTCGGCCACAAAGGGCAAATGGGACCTTGACTTGTCTACGTTCGCCTCTTTAAGCGCCCCGGATCTTTATTCTGGGTATCTGAACCGGCTGTACACCAGTCGGGATTATGAGGCTGCCATGATCAAGATGATGAAGGAGAAACTTGAGGTAACTCCCTTGTGCTTCATTCTATTGCAACTTAGCTTATCAATATTTCCAAACTGAGGTAGTAAACCGGACCAGGCTGCTTTTGACAATTAAGGTCTGGTTTAGAAAACCCCAGGTTTCAACATCGGTCATAATCAGAAAACATCATCAGATAACCATTAGCCCCCAAGTGCCAAGTTTAAATACTTGTATTAATCTTGGGACTCTTTGTAATGGAAAACTTGCGTTAAAATCAAGTATGCATTAGCCCCCAAGTATCGAGCACATAACTTGCTTGTGTGGTTGATACTTCCAAACCGTGCAATATTTTCTGAACACTGTTGATGACCTGCTGCAGGGGGATTTGAAGACCAAAGAGAACCAAGTCTCAGACCTTCAGGAAGCTTTAAAAGCCCAGCAGATTGAAACTGAAAAAGCAAAGGAGGAATTGACCAAAGCCTTAACTGTTATGGAGCAGCTGAAAGCAAGCCGCAAAAAGGAGCAAGCCGATTGGGCTACTGAAAGAGCTCTTTTGACGAAGAGGGCTGAAAATGCCGAAGCTGCTCTTAAACCGGTGGTTGATGAGTTATCCACCGTGAAGCGACAAATACACTCCATGACATCTGCCGTCTTTGGTAAACCTTTCAATGCCCTTCTTCCAATTTGTACCTTGTTTGCTACACCCTATGTCCGGTTTGTAATCCACCTTGAAACACTGCAGGCTCACGTATTGGACACTTGGGTTCTGATGTGCGGATGAAACTCAAAGCTGCTTAGCCTCTGATTGAACAGTTATACACCGGAGCCCAAAGAGCTATCACCACTGCATCGCACAACAACCCTGCGCCGGCTCTGATTCAAGACACATTAAAGAGGCTGTCCATGCTTCCGGCCCGGATTGAAGAGTTGAAAAGATCAGCTGCTCGAACTGGAGCTATCACTGCCTTGATCCGGGCCAAAGCGTGGGTACCAGATTTCGATCCTGTCGAAGCGGCCCAAGGATACCCCAGCTTGAAGGAAGACGGTTCAGACTTTGGTGAAGATGATTTGAGGGCGATAAACCGGGCGGTGCGCCCCCTAGCTTGTCAATTGGCTGAGGAGGCAGATCTGTCACGTTACCAAGCCCAATATGACAACCAGAACAAACGAGTATCTGCCCCGGTCCCTGAAGCGGGAAACCTTGTTCCTCCAATCCGTAAGCATACTTACGCCCCAGACATTGAACCTTCTTCGCTGATTCACGAAGAAGCCGTTTTCCAAGCGCTAATGGGAATCGACTGGACCACTGCTGATTTCCAGCCAATGGGTAATCAAGATGGAGCTGAAGCGGCGCGAGATGACCCCCAGCCTTCGAACCGAGGCGTCGAACAGGCGTAATCAACGCTCCGGTTTACTTGGTGACGTCTTAATCCGTCAACGAACAATATATTCAGGCACTACGTTGCCTTGTAATAAGATAGCTTAATACTTCTGCCTTTGAACGTGCCTTCGCGCACGGGTACTGATGCTCTTTCCAGCGACATTTCCAACTTATGTTTCCCGTCTTTACTGAGTGCACAATAAGATTTTTCGACCACCTGAACCGTGCTGCGCCTCTGCCAAACCGGGCAATTTTCCTCCGGGTTTAAAACGGACCAGGCTATGCCAGCTGAATCGGTTTAAGGATACTTGATGTTCCGAAGAACCAAAAAACACCACAATAAAGGCAGAAAACAAAACCAAATATGAAAAGGCAACGCGATAGTAAAACGCATGCGAATAGTGGTTACTATGAACCGTTCAGAAGGCGTGACCATCGTCAAGACAAACCGAGCCCCCAAGAGGTGTAGCTACGGTTTAAGTCGACTAGGTTCCTTACTGAATCGTGGCAAATATGCCGGCCAAATGGCATTGCATTGGTTCGTCAACCAAGCCCCCAAGTGACTCAATGGCTAAAAAGCCGACCAGAAGGCATTACCATCATCAAGACATGACCGAGTTCCCATAAGGCGTAATCTACGGTTCAAGTCGATTAGGTCCCCAACTGATTCTGTGGCAAATATGCCAGCCAGAAAGCATTACCGTCGTCAAGGCCTGACCAAGCCCCCCGGAGGTGTAGCTACGGTTCAGGCCGACTAGGTCCCCAACTGACTTTATAGGGATAGCTATGTTCTCTTTGGTTCGAATACGACCTATGTTTGAACAGCTGTGTTCTCTTTGGTTCGAATACGACCTATGTTTGAACAGAAATCCCCATGTTTGAATAGCTATGTTCTCTTTGGTTCGAATACGACCTATGTTTGAACAGGAAGCCTCATGCTTGAACCGGGCATTGAACCGGATATTAAGAGTTTCACGACCCTGTAGGAGACATCTTCCCTTGAACCAGCTTTTAAACCGGAATTTGAACTTCTGTGAAGCGACCTCCAGGGGTAAGTACACGTGATGTGAAGAACAGTAGAGACCCCGCTTTACTTGAGGCTCTGGTTTATTGTATTCAATCATAATATATACATGGTCATGATATGTACATAAACAGAGCCCAGGGCTCATGTATAATAAGGTCGAAGATGAGCTATGTTCCACGGCCTGCTGGTCTCCTCCTCTGACGTGCGTGAATCCTTGCGCTCTCTAATATCAATCAAGTAATATGACCCATTATTCAGATTCTTGCTGACCACAAAAGGTCCCTCCCAAGGCGGGGATAATTTATGCTGATCAGATTGATCCTGGATGAGCCGAAGCACCAAATCCCCCTCCTGAAAGGTTCTGGTCCTAACCCGACGGCTGTGGTAACGGCGGAGATCTTGCTGGTAAATCGCTGAACGGGCAGCTGCCAAGTCACGCTCCTCATCCAACAAGTCAAGAGCGTCCTGCCGTGCCTGCTCATTGTTCGCTTCAACATATGCTGCCACTCGAGGCGAGTCATGTCGTATATCACTTGGCAGAACCGCCTCTGCTCCATAGACCATAAAAAACGGCGTAAACCCCGTGGATCTGTTAGGCGTGGTGTTGATGCTCCATAACACAGACGGTAGTTCCTCCACCCAACAACCCGGCGTCCTTTGCAAAGGGACCAGAAGCCGGGGTTTGATACCTCTCAAGATCTCTTGGTTCGCTCGTTCCGCCTGACCATTAGACTGTGGGTGCGCTACCGAAGAAACATCAAGCCGTATATGCTCCCGTGCACAGAACTCCTTCATGGCCCCTTTGGATAGATTGGTACCATTATCTGTGATGATGCTATGTGGAAAGCCAAACCGGAAGATCACCTTCTTTATAAATTGAACCGCCGTGGCAGCATCACACTTACTGACAGGTTCTGCCTCCACCCACTTGGTAAATTTGTCAACCGCCACCAGTAGGTGGGTCTTCTTATCTTTGGAACGCTTAAAAGGCCCAACCATATCAAGCCCCCAAGTCGCAAACGGCCAAGTGATTGGAATCATCCTCAATTCTTGAGCCGGTATGTGTGCTCGTCTAGAAAATTTCTGGCACCCATCACATAACCTGACTAGGTCTTCCGCATCAGCATGAGCAGTTAACCAGTAGAAACCGTGGCGGAACGCTTTAGCCACCAATGATTTTGAACCGGCGTGGTGGCCGCAATCCCCTTCATGTATTTCTCGTAATATCTCACACCCCTCCTTAGGGGATACGCACCGTTGCAGCGCTCCTGATACGCTGCGATGATGTAACTCTCCTTGGAAAATGGTCATAGACTTGGACCGTCGTACTATCTGTCGAGCCAAGCTTTCATCTTCTGGCAACTCACCCCGGTTCATATATGCCAGGTAAGGGAGCGTCCAATCCGGGGTGGCGTGAAGAGCCGCCACTAACTGAGCCTCCGGATCAGGAACAGCCAACTCCAGCTCACCGGGCAGCTGTACCGATGGGTGGTATAATACATCCAAGAAAACATTGGGTGGGACCGGTTTACGCTGAGAGCCCAAGCGACTTAAAGCGTCTGCTGCCTCATTTTTTCTGCGGTCCACATGATCCACTTGATAGCCTTTGAAATGCCCAGCCACCATATCTACTTCACGTCGGTATGCAGCCATAAGCGGATCCTTAGAGTCCCAGGTGCCAGATACTTGCTGAGCCACCAGATCCGAATCACCAAAGCACCTAACTCTGCTCAGATTCATCTCTTTAGCCACCCGAAGACCATGAAGCAAAGCTTCATACTCCGCCGCATTATTTGTACAGGGGAACATTAAACGGAGGACATAACAAAACTTATCTCCTCGTGGGGAAGTTAAAACGACTCCAGCCCCCGAGCCTTCCAATTGTCTTGATCCGTCAAAATGAACGGTCCAATAGGTGTTATCTGGCTTCTCCTCAGGCGCTTGTAACTCCGTCCAATCGTTTATGAAATCGACAAGTGCCTGTGATTTTATGGCTGTTCGGGGTACGTACCTTAAATCGTGCGGCCCGAGCTCGATAGCCCACTTGGCAATCCGACCAGTCGCCTCCCGGTTCTGTATAATGTCACCCAAAGGAGCAGAACTGACCACCGTGATTGGGTGCCCTTGGAAATATTGTCTCAGCTTCCGGCTTGCCATAAAAACTCCATATACCAGCTTCTGCCAATGCGGATACCTTTGTTTGGACTCGATAAGTACTTCACTGATGTAGTAAACCGGTCGCTGAACCGGATGTTCCTTTCCAGCCTCTTTTCGTTCTACCACCATCGCCACACTGACTGCTCTGGCATTCGCTGCAACATATAACAGAAGTGGCTCTTTATCCACAGGGGCTGCCAACACTGGCGGATTGACTAGTTGTCGCTTCAAGTCCTCAAACGCTTTATCAGCCTCTGGACTCCAGACAAACTGATCCGTCTTCTTGAGCATTTGATACAAAGGGATCGCCTTCTCACCAAGGCGACTGATAAACCGGCTTAACGCTGCAATCCGCCCGGCCATGCGCTGAACATCATTGATGCATTTCGGTTTGGCCAGGGAGGTGATGGCTGTGATCTTTTCTGGATTGGCCTCAATTCCTCTATGGGACACTAAAAATCCCAACAGCTTGCCTGCAGGTACACCAAAAACACATTTAGCCGGGTTGAGCATCATTTGGTACACTCTCAAGTTATCGAAAGTCTCCTTCAAATCGTCAACCAGGGTCTCCTTCTTTCGTGACTTGACCACAATATCATCCACATAAGCATGCACATTACGACCAATCTGCTCGTGGAGGCAATTTTGCACACATCGTTGATAAGTAGCCTGCGCACTCTTAAGCCCAAAGGGCATAGACACATAGCAGAAGGCTCCAAAGGGAGTAATGAACGCTGTCTTCTCCTGGTCCTTAACTGCCATCTTGATCTGATGATAGCCCGAATAGGCATCCAAAAAACTTAAACGCTCGCAACCTGCCGTAGCATCAATGATCTGATCAATCCGGGGGAGAGCAAAAGGATCTGTTGGGCAAGCTTTATTCAAGTCTGTGTAGTCCACACACATGCGCCAGGTACCGTTTTTCTTAAGAACTAGCACCGGATTAGCGAGCCATTCGGGATGAAAAACCTCAATGATAAACCCAGCTGCTAGGAGCCTGGCCACTTCCTCACCAATCGCTTTACGTCTTTCTTCGTTAAACCGCCGTAAGAACTGCTTTACCGGCTTGTACTTAGGATCCACATTAAGGGTGTGCTCAGCGAGTTGCCTCGGTACACCAGGCATGTCAGATGGCTTCCATGCAAAGATGTCCCGATTCTCACGGATGTACTCGATGAGCGCGCTTTCCTATTTTGGATCCAAGTTTGCACTGATGCTGAACTGCTTGGATGAATCGCCAGGTACAAAGTCAACAAGCTTAGTTTCGGCCGCTGACTTGAACTTCAAGGCCAGATCGTGGTCCGTAGTTGGCTTTTTTAATGAAGTCATATCCTCCGGATCAACACTGTCTTTGTATTGCTTTAGCTCCTCCGTAGCACAAACCGATTCAGCATAAGTCGCATCTCCTTCCTCGCATTCCAAAGCGATTCGGCGGCTCCCGTGAACCGTTATAGTACCCTTGTACCCTGGCATCTTAAGTTGCAGATATACGTAGCAGGGCCGTGCCATAAATTTTGCATAAGCTGGCCGCCCGAACAAAGCGTGGTACGGACTTTGGATTTTAACCACCTCGAACGTCAGCGTCTCTGATCTGGAATCGTGGCTATCGCCAAATACCACTTCAAGGGCTATCTTACCAACCGGATATGCAGACTTGCCAGGCACCACCCCATGGAACACTGTGTTGGTCGGTCTGAGATCCTTATCTACCAGTCCCATACGACGGAAGGTCTCATAATACAAGATGTTAATGCTGCTCCCTCCGTCCATGAGCACCTTGGTGAGCTTATAACCTCCCACCTGTGGCGCTACCACCAGTGCTAACTGACCCGGATTATACACCCTGGGAGGATGATCTTCTCGGCTCCATGTGATAGGCTGCTCCGACCCACGCAGATAGTGAGGCGTGGCCGGTTCGACAGTACTGACTGCCCGCCTCTGAAGCTTCCTATCTCGTTTATCCAAGCTCGTAGTAAAGACATGATACTGTCCACCACTCAACTGTTTCGGGTTGCTCTGATAACCGCTTTGATTCCCTTGATTATTCTGATTGTTTTGGCTGACCTGTCCGCCCGGGTTACCCTGGAACCCTGGACCGGAATTCCCGCCACCGTACCCTGATCCGGAACCGGAACCGCCACCGGAGCTGTGATCATATTGGAAAGTGTTTGAGCTTTTGAACTCCTTCATGATATAACAATCCTTCCAAAGATGGGCTGCTGGTTCCTCCTTTGTTCCGTGCTTCGGACAGGGCTGGTTTAAGAAAAAGTTCAAACGCTCCGGATTAGGACCGGGATGCTCGCGAAAACTCGGCTGTTTCCCCTTACGCCGCTGGCCTTTAACCTGTGCACTTGTGCTGGCCACCAAGTCCATGCTCCCGTCCGGTTTACGCTTTCCTCCGCCTCCATTACCTGTCGGCCGATGCTGCTGGCCTTTGGTGTTGCCGTTCTTCTTTCCCTTCCCTGCTTTGTCATCACCAGAGTCAGGATCCTTGGTACTGTCAGAATCCGCATACTTCACTAAAGCGGTCATGAGCGTTCCTATATCTGTACAATCACGCTTCATCCGGCCCAGCTTTAGCTTCAAAGGGCCAAACCGACAGTTGCTCTCCAACAGCACCACGGCGGTGTCTGCGTTGATGCGATCTGACGAGTGCAAAACTTCTGATACCCGCCGTACCCAATGGGTAGTTGATTCCCCTTCTTGCTGAATGCAGGCTGCTAGGTCAACTATTGACATTGGCTGCTTGCACGTGTCCTTGAAGTTCTTGATAAACCGGGCGCGTAATTGGGCCCATGAACTAATTGAATTAGGCGGTAAGCTTTTTAGCCAAGTCCGGGCCGTTCCTTCTAACATCATAGTGAAATACTTGGCACATGCCGTCTCGTCCACATCCAGCATCTCCATAGCCATTTCATAACTCTCCACCCATGTCTCCGGAGGCTGATCTGCCGTGTAGTTTGGTACCTTGCGGGGGCCTTTGAAATCTTTGGGCAGGCGTACATTGCGTAAAGCGGGAACAAGGCACGGTACTCCCAAAGAGCTGGAAACCAACCCCGGTTCAACCGTAGCCGCCGGGAAGGTAGGTGTAAGCTGACGAGCCTGATGCTGCGCTGCTAATCCGGCCTCCCGTGCACGGGCGCGATCCACATTCTCGTGAGCATTGTCGACGCCCGCCGGATTGTTACCGCGGAGCGCTTCACGCCTGTCGTTAGAAGAGACGGCCGGCTCCTCCACGCGCCTACTATAGCTCCTGCTGGGGCGAGGGGTGGAGTGAATCCGATCACGGCTTTGCGAATACGCTTCTTGCTGGGCCAACGCGGTCCTAAGGAGCTCCTTGACCCGGCGTGTCTCTTCATCCTGCGGTGAATCTCCTTCGATCGGAATGGCTTCCAACCGAGCCGCCGCCGCGACGAGGTTATCCATCGGGTTGGAATAATGACCTGACGGTGTTGGCATGGCCGGTGGCGTATCAGTGTTATGACGAGGCAAGTTTATAATCCGGTGCTGAACCGGGGCGCCGGCCGCTGCTTCCGCACGGTTTACCCCCGGGGTGTTGAAGAGATTTCGAGCGTCGAGGGCGGCGGGCAACCGAGACCGGGATTTTCTCTTCTGGACCTCCTGAGATGCCTTCTGGTCCATCATGAGCCTGTAAGCCTGTGCTTCTAAAGCGGCGCGCTCCGCCGTCATCCTGATCTCTTCTGCTGCCAGCTCCGCTTTAGCCCGAGTGATCTGCTCTCTCACTTTGGCAATCTCAGCGTTGTGAACCTCCTGATCCACCGGGTTAGCCTCCGCCATGAGCGCTGCTAGTGCGTCAAACAGGTCTGACAAAACTTGGGCTGGTGAACCGGCAGGGCCTCCTGCCCGCGCAGCCGTTGCTGCTGCCGATCCGGAGATCGCTGCTGCTGCAGTTGATGATCGTGGCGTCGCCTGTGTCCCAGCCATGAAGATCCCAACCCGATAGGGCAGATCAGAGGGGTCCGGAATACTGTTGCCATCGGAGCCGCCCCCAACCCGATCATCTTGTAGCTGGTAAAGAGATTCAGTCTCCCCGGTTGACGTTTCATCGCCAGAGTAGATGGCGGTTTCGTCACCAGATTCGGATCCTTCCTCGTAGCTTCCCCCGTGGATGACTCCCACGAAGGCGTGCTTCCTGGCCGGTTTAGCCAGGGTCGATCTCGTGCACTGAGCTGTCTCAATGAGGTCGGCGCAGTCGCCTAACTCGGGGCCCGGTTCTCCGATCTTGCCGATGAAAACATGGATGCCGCCAAAGGGGACCCGGTACCCGTACTCGATCGAACCGGCGTCGGGGCCCCAGCCTGTGCTGTCGATGTAGAGTTTTCCGCGGCGGCTCTTGGTCATCCGTCCCACAGCGTAACCCTCGAGTCCTTCAAAGCGGCCCTCCAAGAACCTGAAACCATCTCGCGATAGCCCCACGGTGGGCGCCAACTGTCGTGGAATTGTCACGTCAGATGTCCTAGTAAGAGGACTTAGTCGTAGAGCCATCGCAACGGGTTAGCTTGAAGGGGTTAAAGTGGACACAAGGACACGGTTTTTATACTAGTTCGGCCCCTTCGATGAAGGTAAAAGCCTACGTCTAGTTGTGATGGAATTGATTGGTTTCGAGGGCTTAGGGAGCGATATGATTCGCCTAAACCTCGAGTTCTTCTTCTCTGTCCCCAAACCGCCGTCGGGTCGTCCCCTTATATACACGGGTGACGCCCGTCGGTCTGCAAAGTCTCGACCTCCGGCTTATAAACGTGCCCGTGTCGGTCTCTCTATTCCTATCTTACAGTACAAGTTGGCCCCAGGCCGGTTTACACCATAAACCTTTAAACACTTTATAGATCTTGGGCCTTTCTACTCCTCCTTGGGCTTTAACATCTCGGGTCTTGTTGACGGTGGTAACCCGGGCCCTGCAGGCCGGTTTACCCCGGATAGCAACATCCCCAACAACATGCAAGTCATGGTTCCTATTACATGAACATGATCTCATACATCACATATATATCATTCATCATTCATCACAACTTTGGCCATATCATATCACAAAGCACTTGCTGCAAAAACAAGTTAGACGTCCTCTAATTGTTGTTGCAAGTTTTACGTGGCTGCAGTAGGGTTCTAGCAAGAACGTTTTCTTACCTACGTAAAAGCCACAACGGGATTTGTCAACTTCTATTTACCCTTCATAAGGACCCTTTTCGTCGAATCCGCTCCAACTAAAGTGGGAGAGATAGACACCCGCCAGCCACCTTATGCATCTAGTGCATGTCAGTCGGTGGAACCGGTCTCACGTAAGCGTACGTGTAAGGTTGGTTCGGGCCGCTTCATCACACAATACCGCTGAAGCAAAATAAGACTAGTAGCGGCAAGAAAGTTGACAACATCTACGCCCACAACAATTGTGTTCTACTCGTGCAAAGAGAACTACGCATAGACCTAGCTCATGATGCCACTGTTGGGGAACGTTGCAAAAAACAAAAAATTTCCTACGGTTTCACCAAGATCCATCTATGAGTTCATGTAGCAACGAGTATTCAGATTGCATCTACATTCCTTTGTAGATTGCGAGAGGAAGCGTTCACTAGAACGTGGATGATGGAGTTGTACTCGCCGTGATCCAAATCACCGATGACCAAGTGCCGAACGGACGGCACCTCCGCGTTCAACACACGTACGGAGCGGATGACGTCTCCTCCTTCTTGATCCACCAAGGGGGAAGGAGAGGTTTGAAGGAAATATGCCCTAGAGGCAATAATATAGTTATTATTTATTTCCTTATATATCATGATAAATGTTTATTATTCATGCTAGAATTGTATTAACCAGAAACATAATACATGTGTGAATACATAGACAAACAGAGTGTCACTAGTATGCCTCTACTTGACTAGCTTGTTAATCAAAGATGGTTAAGTTTCCTAACCATAGACAAAGGAGTTGTCATTTGATTAACAAGGTCACATCATTAGTTGAATGATCTGATTGACATGACCCATTCCATTAGCATAGCACCCGATCGTTTAGTATGTTGCTATTGCTTTCTCCATGACTTATACATGTTCCTATGACTATGAGATTATGCAACTCCCGTTTACCGTAGGAACACTTTGTGTGCTACCAAACGTCACAACGTAACTGGGTGATTATAATGGTGCTCTACAGGTGTCTCCAAAAGTATTTGTTGGGTTGGCGTATTTCGAGATTAGGATTTGTCACTCCGAATGTCGGAGAGGTATCTCAGGGCCTTCTCGGTAATGCACATCACATAAGCCTTGCAAGCATTGCAACCAATAAGTTAGTTGTGAGATGATGTATTACAGAACGAGTAAAGAGACTTGCCGGTAACGAGATTGAACTAGGTATTGGATACCGACGATCGAATCTCGGGCAAGTAACATACCGATGACAAAGGGAACAACGTATGTTGTTATGCGGTCTAACCGATAAAGATCTTTGTAGAATGTGTAGGAGCCAATATGGGCATCCAGGTCCCGCTGTTGGTTATTGACCAGAGATTTGTCTCAGTCATGTCTACACTGTTCTCGAACCGTAGGTTCCGCACGCTTAAGGTTACGATGACAGTTATTATGAGTTTATGCATTTTGATGTACCGAAGGTTGTTCGGAGTCCCGGATGTGATCACGGATATGACGAGGAGTCTCGAAATGGTCGAGACATAAAGATTGATATATTGGACGGCTATATTCGGACACCGGAATTGTTCCAAGTGGTTTCGGAGAAAACTGGAGTGCCGGAGGGGTTACCGGAACCCCCCGGGGAAGTATTGGGCCTTAGTGGGCCTGAGGGGAGAGAGAGGGCAGCAACCCAGGAGGTGGCGCCCCCCCCCTCATGGGGAGTCCGAATAGGACTAGGAGGGGGGGCGCGGGCCCACTTTCCCTCTCCCTCTCCCTCTCTTTCCTCCCCCCTCTCTCTTCCTAGTTGGACTAGGAAAGGGGAGTCCTACTCCCACTAGGAGGAGGACTCCCCCTCCCTTTGGCGCGCCCCATAGGGCCGGCCAGCCTCCCCCTCCCTCCTTTATATACGGGGGCAGGGGGCACACTAGAACACACAAGTTGATCTTCGTGATCGTTCCTCAGCCGTGTGCGGTGCCCCCCTCCACCATATTCCACCTCGGTCATATTGTTGCAGTGCTTAGGCGAAGCCCTGCGTCGGTAGTACATCAAGATCGTCACCACGCCGTCGTGCTGACGTAACTCGTCCCCGAAGCTTTGCTGGATCGGAGCCCGGGGAACATCATCGAGATGTACGTGTGTTAAGAACTCGGAGGCGCCGGAGTAACGGCGCTTGGATCGGTCGGATCGGGAAGACGTACGACTACTTCCTCTAAGTTGCGTCAACGCTTCCGCTTCGGTCTACGAGGGCACGTAGACAACACTCTCCCCTCTCGTTGCTATGCATCACCATGATCTTGCGTGTGCGTAGGAAATTTTTTGAAATTACTACGTTCCCCAACAGTGGCATCCGAGCCTAGTTTTTTATGGTTTGATGTTTTGCACGAGTAGAACACAAGTGAGTTGTGGACGATACAAGTCATACTGCCTACCAGCATGTCATACTTTGGTTCGGCGGTATTGTTGGATGAAGCGGCTCGGACCGACATTACGCGTACGCTTACGCGAGACTGGTTCTACCGCCGTGCTTTGCACACAGGTGACTGGCGGGTGTCAGTTTCTCCAACTTTAGTTGAACCGAGTATGGCTACGCCCCGTCCTTGAGAAGGTTAAAACGGAGTCTATTTGACAAACTATCGTTGTGGTTTTGATGCGTAGGTGAGATTGATTCTTGCTTCAGCCCGTAGCAGCCACGTAAAACTTGCAACAAACAAAGTAGAGGACGTCTAACTTGTTTTTGCAGGGCATGTTGTGATGTGATATGGTCAAGACATGATGCTAAATTTTATTGTATAAGATGATCATGTTTTGTAACCGAGTTATCGGCAACCGGCAGGAGCCATATGGTTGTCGCTTTATTGTATGCAATGCAATCGCCCTGTAATGCTTTACTTTATCACTAAGCGGTAGCGATAGTCGTAGAAGCATAAGATTGGCGAGACGACAACGATGCTACGATAGAGATCAAGGTGTTGCGCCGGTGACGATGGTGATCATGACGGTGCTTCGGAGATGGAGATCACAAGCACAAGATGATCATGGCCATATCATATCACTTATATTGATTGCATGTGATGTTTATCTTTTTATGCATCTTATCTTGCTTTGATTGACGGTAGCATTATAAGATGATCTCTCACTAAATTATCAAGAAGTGTTCTCCCCGAGTATGCACCGTTGCCAAAGTTCGTCGTGCCCAGACACCACGTGATGATCGGGTGTGATAAGCTCTACGTCCATCTACAATGGGTGCAAGCCAGTTTTTGCACACGCAGAATACTCGGGTTATACTTGACGAGCCTAGCATATGCAGATATGGCCTCGGAACACGGAGACCGAAAGGTCGAGCGTGAATCATATGGTAGATATGATCAACAGAATGATGTTCACCATTGAGAACTAATCCATTTCACGTGATGATCAGTTATGGTTTAGTTTGATTTGAATCACGTGATCACTTAGAAGATTAGAGGGATGTCTATCTAAGTGGGAGTTCTTAAGTAATATGATTAATTGAACTTAAATTTATCATGAACTTAGTCCCTGATAGTATCTTGCTTGTTTATGTTGATTGTAGATAGATGGCTCGTGCTGTTGTTCCGTTGAATTTTAATGCGTTCCTTGAGAAAGCAAAGTTGAAAGATGATGGTAGCAATTACACGGACTGGGTCCGTAACTTGAGGATTATCCTCATTGCTGCACAGAAGAGTTACGTCCTGGAAGCACCGCTAGGTGCCAGGCCTGCTGCTGGAGCAACGCCAGATGTTGTGAACGTTTGGCAGAGCAAAGCTGATGACTACTCGATAGTTCAGTGTGCCATGCTTTACGGCTTAGAACTGGGACTTCAACGACGTTTTGAACATCATGGAGCATATGAGATGTTCCAGGAGTTGAAGTTAATATTCCAACAGAATGCCCGGATTGAGAGATATGAAGTCTCCAATAAGTTCTATAGCTGCAAGATGGAGGAGAATGGTTCTGTCAGTGAACATATACTCAAAATGTCTGGGTATTATAATCACTTGATTCAACTGGGAGTTAATCTTCCGGATGATTGTGTCACTGACAGAATTCTCCAATCACTTCCACCAAGCTACAAAGGCTTCGTGATGAACTATAACATGCAAGCGATGGATAAGACAATTCCCGAGCTCTTCGCAATGCTAAAGGCTGCGGAGGTAGAAATCAAGAAGGAGCATCAAGTGTTGATGGTCAACAAGACAACTAGTTTCAAGAAAATGGGCAAAGGGAAGAAGAAGGGAAACTTCAAGAAGAACAGCAAACAAGTTGCTGCTCAAGAGAAGAAACCCAAGTCTGGACCTAAGCCTGAAACTGAGTGCTTCTACTGCAAGCAGACTGGTCACTGGAAGCGGAACTGCCCCAAGTATTTGGCGGATAAGAAGGATGGCAAGGTGAACAAAGGTATATGTGATATACATGTTATTGATGTGTACCTTACTAGAGCTCGCAGTAGCACCTGGGTATTTGATAGTGGTTTTGTTGCTAATATTTGCAACTCGAAACAGGGACTACGGATTAAGCGAACACTGGCAAAGGACGAGGTGACGATGCGCGTGGGAAATGGTTCCAAAGTCGATGTGATCGCGGTCGGCACGCTACCTCTACATCTACCTTCGGGATTAGTATTAGACCTAAATAATTGTTATTTGGTGCCAGCGTTGAGCATGAACATTATATCTGGATCTTGTTTGATGCGAGACAGTTATTCATTTAAATCAGAGAATAATGGTTGTTCTATTTATATGAGTAATATCTTTTATGGTCATGCACCCTTGAAGATAGGTCTATTTTTGATGAATCTCGATAGTAGTGATACACATATTCATAATGTTGAAGCCAAAAGATGCAGAGTTGATAATGATAGTGCAACTTATTTGTGGCACTGCCGTTTAGGTCATATCGGTATAAAGCGCATGAAGAAACTCCATACTGATGGACTTTTGGAACCACTTGATTATGAATCACTTGGTACTTGCGAACCGTGCCTCATGGGCAAGATGACTAAAACACCGTTCTCCGGTACTATGGAGAGAGCAACAGATTTGTTGGAAATCATACATACAGATGTATGTGGTCCGATGAATATTGAAGCTCGTGGCGGATATCGTTATTTTCTCACCTTCACAGATGACTTAAGCAGATATGGGTATATCTACTTAATGAAACACAAGTCTGGAAATTTTGAAAAGTTCAAAGAATTTCAGAGTGAAGTTGAAAATCATCATAACAAGAAAATAAAGTTTCTACGATCTGATCATGGAGGAGAATATTTGAGTTACGAGTTTGGTCTACATTTGAAACAATGCGGAATAGTTCACGCCACCCGGAACACCACAACGCAATGGTGTGTTCGAACGTCGTAATCGTACTTTACTTGATATGGTGCGATCTATGATGTCTCTTACAGATTTACCGCTATCGCTTTGGGGTTATGCTCTAGAGACGGTCGCATTCACGTTAAATAGGACACCATCGAAATCCGTTGAGACGACACCTTATGAACTATGGTTTAGCAAGAAACCAAAGTTGTCGTTTCTTAAAGTTTGGGGCTGCGATGCTTAAAAAGCTTCAACCTGATAAGCTCGAACCCAAATCTGAGAAATGTGTCTTCATAGGATACCCAAAGGAAACTGTTGGGTACACCATCTATCACAGATCCGAAGGCAAGACATTTGTTGCTAAAAATGGATCCTTTCTAGAGAAGGAGTTTCTCTCGAAAGAAGTGAGTGGGAGGAAAGTAGAACTTGATGAGGTAACTGTACCTGCTCCCTTATTGGAAAATAGTACGTCACAGAAATCTGTTTCTGTAGCACCTACACCAATTAGTGAGGAAGTTAATGATGATGATCATGCAACTTCAAATCAAGTTACTACAGAACCTTGTAGATAAACCAGAGTAAGATCCGCACCAGAGTGGTATGGCAATCCTGTTCTGGAAATCATGCTGCTAGATCATGGTGAACCTACGAACTATGAAGAAGCGATGGTGAGCCCAGATTCCGCAAAATGGCTTGAAGCCATGAAATATGAGATGGGATCCATGTATGAGAACAAAGTATGGACTTTGGTTGACTTGCCCGATGGTCGGCAAGCAATAGAGAATAAATGGATCTTCAAGAAGAAGACTGACGCTGATGGTAATGTTACTGTCTACAAAGCTCGACTTGTTGCAAAAGGTTTTCCACAAGTTCAAGGGATTGACTACGATGAGACCTTCTCACCCGTAGCGATGCTTAAGTCTGTCCGAATCATGTTAGCAATTGCCGCATTTTATGATTATGAAATTTGGCAAATGGATGTAAAGACTGCATTCCTGAATGGATTTCTGGAAGAAGAGTTGTATATGATGCAACCGGAAGGTTTTATCGATCCAAAGGGAGCTAACAAAGTGTGCAAGCTCCAGCGATCCATTTATGGACTGGTGCAAGCCTCTCGGAGTTGGAATAAACGCTTTGATAGTGTGATCAAAGCATTTGGGTTTGTACAGACTTTTGGAGAAGCCTGTATTTACAAGAAAGTGAGTGGGAGCTCTGTAGCATTTCTGATATTATATGTAGATGACATATTACTGATCGGAAATGATATAGAATTTCTGGATGGCATAAAGGGATACTTGAATAAGAGTTTTTCAATGAAAGACCTCGGTGAAGCTGCTTACATATTGGGCATTAAGATCTATAGAGATAGATCAAGACGCTTAATTGGACTTTCACAAAGCACATACCTTGATAAAGTTTTGAAGAAGTTCAAAATGGATCAAGCAAAGAAAGGGTTCTTGCCTGTGTTACAAGGTGTGAAGTTGAGTAAGACTCAATGCCCGACCACTGCAGAAGATAGAGAAAAAATGAAAGATGTTCCCTATGCATCAGCCCTAGGCTCTATCATGTATGCAATGATGTGTACCAGACCCGATGTGTGCCTTGCTATAAGTTTGGCAGGGAGGTACCAAAGTAATCCAGGAGTGGATCACTGGACAGCGGTCAAGAATATCCTGAAGTACCTGAAAAGGACTAAGGAGATGTTTCTCGTGTATGGAGGTGAAAAAGAGCTCCTCGTAAATGGTTACGTTGATGCAAGCTTTGACACTGATCCGGACAATTCTAAATCGCAAACCGGATACGTATTTACATTAAACGGTGGAGCTGTCAGTTGGTGCAGTTCTAAACAAAGCGTCGTGGCGGGATCTACATGTGAAGCGGAGTACATAGCTGCTTCGGAAGCAGCGAATGAAGGAGTTTGGATGAAGGAGTTCATATCCGATCTAGGTGTCATACCTAGTGCATCGGGTCCAATGAAAATCTTTTGTGACAATACTGGTGCAATTGCCTTAGCAAAGGAATCCAGATTTCACAAGAGAACCAAGCACATCAAAAGACGCTTCAATTCCATCCGGGATTTAGTCCAGGTGGGAGACATAGAGATTTGCAAGATACATACGGATCTGAATGTAGCAGACCCGTTGACTAAGCCTCTTCCATGAGCAAAACATGATCAGCACCAAGACTCCATGGGTGTTAGATTCATTACTGTGTAATCTAGATATGCCCTAGAGGCAATAATATAGTTATTATTTATTTCCTTATATATCATGATAAATGTTTATTATTCATGCTAGAATTGTATTAACCGGAAACATAATACATGTGTGAATACATAGACAAACAGAGTGTCACTAGTATGCCTCTACTTGACTAGCTTGTTAATCAAAGATGGTTAAGTTTCCTAACCATAGACAAAGGAGTTATCATTTGATTAACAAGGTCACATCATTAGTTGAATGATCTGATTGACATGACCCATTCCATTAGCGTAGCACCCGATCGTTTAGTATGTTGCTATTGCTTTCTCCATGACTTATACATGTTCCTATGACTATGAGATTATGCAACTCCCATTTACCGTAGGAACACTTTGTGTGCTACCAAACGTCACAACGTAACTGGGTGATTATAAAGGTGCTCTACAGGTGTCTCCGAAAGTATTTGTTGGGTTGGCGTATTTCGAGATTAGGATTTGTCACTCCAAATGTCGGAGAGGTATCTCAGGGCCTTCTCGGTAATGCACATCACATAAGCCTTGCAAGCATTGCAACCAATAAGTTAGTTGCAAGATGATGTATTACAGAACGAGTAAAGAGACTTGCCGGTAACGAGATTGAACTAGGTATTGGATACCGACGATCGAATCTCGGGCAAGTAACATACCGATCGTATCTCGGTATTTTACTTGCCCGAGATTCGTTCGTCGGTATCCCAATACCTCGTTCAATCTCGTTACCGGCAAGTCACTTTACTCGTACCGTAATGCATGATCCCGTGATCAAACACTTTGATCACATTGAGCTCATTATGATGATGCATTACCGAGTGGGCCCGGTGATACCTCTCCGTCATACGGAGTGACAAATCCCAGTCTCGATCCGTGTCAACCCAACAGACACTTTCGGAGATACCCGTAGTATACCTTTATAGTCACCCAGTTACGTTGTGACGTTTGGCACACCCAAAGCACTCCTACGGTATCCGGGAGTTACACGATCTCATGGTCTAAGGAAAAGATACTTGACATTGGAAAAGCTCTAGCAAACGAATTACACGATCTTGTGCTTATGCTTAGGATTGGGTCTTGTCCATCACATCATTCTCCTAATGATGTGATCTCGTTATCAATGACATCCAATGTCCATAGTCAGGAAACCATGACTATCAGTTGATCAACGAGCTAGTCAACTAGAGGCTCACTAGGGACATATTGGTATCTATGTATTCACACATGTATTACGATTTCCGGATAACACAATTATAGCATGAATAAAAGACAATTATCATGAACAGGGAAATATAATAATAATGCTTTTATTATTGCCTCTAGGGCATATTTCCAACACACTACTAGGAAAAGGGCTATAGATAGGATTGATACTAATGGAGCACCAGGGAAGCAGTGCGCCGCTAGTATATACTAATGGCGCACCTGCTGGTGATACGCCATTAGTGTGGAAGACACTAATGGCGCACCAGAAATGGGGTGCGCCACTAGTGTTAAATTTTTTTTCCATTTTTCCATACATACTAATGGTGCATCAGACAGGCAGTGCGCCATTACTAGTTCCAACTAGTAATGGCGCACCACACAGACAGTGCGCCATTACTGTAAATTCCCCCCTCCATCTCGATCTCGACCCCCCTCCATATCTCGATCGCTATCCCCCTTCATCTCGATCTCGACCCCACCCGCACGCTCTCCCGCTAGCTCCACCGCCGACGACGACCCACCGCACCCTCCCCCACTCCACCGCCGCCGACGAGCACCCCCCCCCCCACCACCCTCCCCCGCTCCACCGCCGCCGACGAGCACCCCCCGCACCCTCTCCCGCTAGCTCCACCGCCGCCGACGACCCACACCGCACCCTCCCCCGCTCCACCGCCGCCGCCGACCCAACCGCACCCTCCCCGGCTCCACCGCCGCCACCGATGATATTTTCAAATAACAAATTTGATGATATTTTTAAAAAAATTATTTACTGTTTTTATAAAAATTATTACTGTTTCATATTCATATTCATTTTCTAAAAAGTAGTAATAATAAAGTGTAGACTACAATTGTTGTTAAACAACACTTTTTACTGTTTTTATAAAAAAATATTACTGTTTCATATTCATATTCATATTCTTTTTTAAAAAATAAAAAAAATTCTTACTTATGGCGCACGGGTGGCTGGTGCGCCATTGCTATGAAAAAAACATTCTAATGGCGCACCGCCTGGGGGTGCGCCATTAGTAATCTAACCCCATCCACACCGCGCCGCACCTTCCCCCTCCCTCTCGCCAGACTACTTTGATTCGTCCCTCTCCCTCCACCGCGCCGCTCCACCGCGTCGCCGCCGCCCACGCGCCCCCGCCGCCTCCCTCTCCCCTTCCGCCCCCTCGAGCGCCGCCTCCCCCCAAGCCCCGCCTCCCCCCCCCGAGCCCCGCCTCCCCCCTCAAAACCCTAGAAACCCCGCGCCCCCCGCGTCGGCCCCTGCCCTGCGCCGCCTCTACCATAGTCCGGGCACGGGGTGCAAGACGACGACCACGGACGCCGGCCTCCCCACGACCAACCGAGGCGCCCAGGAGGACCGCCGCCGCCGCCGACCCCGACCCCTCCGGCGACCGGCCGCGCCCGCCCAGGTACCTCTCCTCCTTCCTCCTTCCTCCCTCTCCACCCTTCCTCCCCATTCCCTCCCTCCCTCCCCTCGACCGTGGTACAGGTCGTCGGCGTACTGCGCCGGCGTGTAGCCGAGTGAATACCCACCTCCTCTGCAATCAAAAAAGGTGAATCAGTCGGGCTTTCAGAACAATACACTTGAACAAATCAAGCAATGAATTAATTAGCATAGTTGTGTGCAAAATACATGCAATCCATAGATAGTATGCAAAATACATGCAATCGCTCGGGAGTGTAATGCTTGAAAAAGATGGATACAGTTCAAATTCCATCAGATAGTCCAGGGGCAGAGATAATAAAAGCATGCTAGGGCGTTGTAGCTACCTGATGTGCTTCCATAGCACTAACAGACAGTTGCTATGAACGTATATATCAAAGATGTTCATCAAAATCACATGTTTTCCCCTAAAAAGTTAACACTGGCAGTCCATAAAATTAACTACTAGTTGACCTTTTGAACTTTTTCCCTAGCAAATAACATGGAAAAATGTTTTTATGTGGTCGTTATACGATAACATATTGATATATAAAGTTGTGGCTCCCATCCAGACAAGGTCGTAGGCCCTGGTAATATGCTGGCTGAGCAGGTGCGGGAAGGGAAGGCAGGGGCACGGGAGGTTAAAGCAGGAGCACATGCCTTCTCCCATGAACTGGAGAGAGAGGCAGCAGAATGCGCTTCTCCTGTCTAGGTCTTAGACAGAGATGAGAGGGCGGGGTTGGGCTGAGCTTTGCATCGTCTTCTTTATTTTATTTTATTTTATTTTATTTTATTTTGTGCTATAAGGCAAAGATTCTTTGTGCCTTTTTTCCATGTGTTTGCAAAGGGTCATAGACTTATACTAGGGTATGAGTGTGCAGCTATTTAATTTGCTAGTGGCTCTGAGTTACAATCACACCAAGTGTTGTGATCTAATTTGTTACCATACACCACAAGTGTCATAAAGTTATGAAGGAGTTGGGTTGCCATAAAATGCATTACACATTTAAAATCTTCAACAAGATTTTTGCACACTTTGCACTGTCAAGGACCCATGACTTCAAAATCAGAATACCTAAGACGGGGGGAAATCCTTTCCATTATTGTTGTGAAGCATAAAGTGTTGTGATCTAATTTGTTACCATACAACAACTTTAATAAACAAAGAGACTTGTGATCTTCTGAATGACCCATTGGCGACTTCATTATGCAGGGATAATGATTTTGCAGGTACCCCGAGAGGCCCTTGAGTTTGCCGGAATGTCGATTAACTTCCGTTCCGGCAAATCCGGGTACTCCATATGTCCTATTTTCAGCAAAGGTCATGCTGAAATTCCTGTGTGTGTGTAGTTGCTTGTTTTTACTGTAGTTGTGGCTACTTTCTTCTTGTATCATAAAAATATCTCTTCTGCTGCGTATCAGAGATGGCGGGAAGCAGCCACCGCCGCTCTGCGACACCGCAGTATGAGTTGGATGCTTCCGAGTTCTTCACTATCATACTTGGGACTTCAGTATCATCCATGACGCAGGTATATAAAATGAGAGATCTCCCCTAGCTTCACCCATCTTATTATGATATCTGTTGTTTGCCTACAACACTCATTGTCCCAAACTGCAGAGGCTGCCTGACAGTTTTAAGAACATGCTGATGGGTGAAGATCCGCCAAATAATGTGAAGGTGCGACAGGCCGGCAGCGGGTTTCGCAGGCTGTGGGATGTGGAGTTGATGATCAAGGAGGGCCACATGTACTTGTCTCGTGGGTGGGAGAAGTTCTACCGTGCCTACGACCTGCGGCTGGGGTACTTCCTTCTCTTCAGGTACGACGACGACGCCACCACGCTCATCGTGAAGGTGTTCAACACGACTATGTGTCGCATGCGCTACGCTGAAGATTATGATGCCGGTACGTTCTGCCTCTTCTTATTCCTCTACATTTTCTTTGTCTCACATTGATTGTTAACGGTCATTGTTGCATTTGGACAGGTAATGGGAGTAGCAGCAGCGACAATGGCTACAGCCAAAGCAGCAGCGACCATGGCGGTAGCGAAAGCAGCAGCGACCATGGCTGTAGCGAAAGCAGCAGCGATTCTGGCAGTAGCATAGACAACAAGAAGGATGATCCGGACTGGAGTGCGGGAGAAGAGGAGCAGAGTGGGGATGAGGAGCTGCAGGATGACCTAGCGCTGGTGGTGGCTGACCAAGGGCAAGAGATGGAGGTGGCTGAGGATGACCTAGCGATGGTCGCGCCTGAAGGTGGCCTCGCGATGGTGGTGGTGCCTGACAATGACCACGCACTGGTGGTGGCGCCAGCGATCCCACAGCTGGGCGACATGACAATGCCAATTCAGGTAGAAGACTACATCCCACTGCCTCCACCGCCTCGCCGCTCTTGGCGCATCAGGCTGAGGAAGGAGAAGGAGAAGAACAATGCATGAGAACTGAACGGTGTTGGATGAACAATGTGAAACTTTTGTAATATGTAACGATGGAACTATGTGTTGGCTATGTATGTATATATGATGGAACTTGTGTGTTGGCTATCTATGTATATATGATGGAACTTGTGTGTTGGCTATGATTGTTATATGGATGCTTGTTGTATATCTCATAGGTGAAATAGTGACCTGAGATTAAGAAAAAAAATTAAAAAAATTGTTACTAATGGCGCATTACAGTGTGGTGCGCCATTAGTATAGCAAACACTAGTGGCGCACCGTGGGCAAAACTAATATCGCACTGCATGGTGCGCCATTAGTATACCAGATACTAATGGCGCACCAGTGGTGCGCCATTGGTAAGATATACTAGTGGCGTGCTACTAATGGCGCACTGGTAATGCGCCATTAGTAGGCAAAACCAGTGCGTCATTAGTAGGCTTTTTCCTAGTAGTGACATGAGCATCCTGGCATCTCGTCCATCTTGCTCTGCTTTCCTTCCTTCTAACCCCAGGTTCATGCCCAGGCTGCGCCGGTGGTGAGCGGCGGCGGCGCCATCCTATCCCCTCAAGGGATTCTTCCGGCCAGGTGGAGCTATGAGCCGCCGCTTTGTCCCCGTCGGCAGACGCATCTTGGAGCAGAACATCAAGGATCGGTACCACGCCGGAAACATTGGCACAGAGGATGCACTCCAGCTATTTGACGAATTGCTCCAGGATCCTGGGTCCTCCTCGATCCGTGCCATCAACTGCCTCCTCACCGTTGTCGGCCGTGATTGCCCTGCGCTCGGCGTCTCCCTCTTCAACCGCGTCGCAAGGGCCAAGGTGGCGCCCGGCATTATCACCTATGGCATTTTGGTCTACTGTTGTTGCCGTGCTGGCCGCTTGGACCTTGGACACGCTGCCATGGGACACATCATTAAGTTGGGATTTACAACAGAAGCCATCGTCAATGTCAGCCACCTACTCAAAGCCATCTGCCCCGAGAAGAAGACTAGCTATGCAATGGACATCGTACTCCGGATAATGCCCGAGTTTAACTGCATACCGAACATTTTCTCCTATAACATTCTTTTCAAGGGTCTCTGCAACGAGAAGAGAAGCCAAGAGGCTCTTGAGCTGATTCAAATTATGGTTGAGGATGGAGGTTGCTGCCGACCTGATGTGGTGACCTATAGCACTGTAATTGATGGCTTGTTGAAAGAGGGTGAGGTGAACAAGGCTTACAGTCTATTTTGTGAAATGTTACAGAGCGGAATTTCGCTGAATGTTGTGACCTGTAATTCAATCATCTCTGGCATGTGCAAGGTTCATGCGATTGACAAGGCTGAGCAGGTTCTTCAACAGATGTTTGATAGAGAAATTTTGCCAGATGTTGCTACATATACTAGTCTAATACATGGATATTATTCATTAGGACAGTGCGAAGAGGTGGATCGGATTTTCAAAGAAATGTCTAGAAATGGAGTTCAACCAAATATTGTAACTTACAGTATACAGATGGATTATCTTTGCAAGAGCGGAAGATGCGCAGAAGCTAGGAAGATTTTTGATTCCATGATCAGTTTGGGCCAAAAACCGACTGTTACTACCTACAACATTCTGCTTCATGGGTATGCTATGGAAAGATCTTTTCATGATATGAATTGTCTCATTGAGTTGATGGATGATAATGGTATTTCACCAGATCATTATGGCTACAACATACTCATATCTGCATATGCTAAAGAAAAAATGGTTGATGAAGTAATGCATATATTTACAAAAATGCGGCAGAAAGGATTGAACCCTGATGCAGTGAGCTATGGAACAGTAATATACTTACTTTCCAGGATTGGTCGAATGGATGATGCTATGTCCCAGTTCGATCTAATGATAACTGAAGGGTTAGCTCCTGATATCGTAGTTTTCAACACCCTTATTAGTGTGTTCTGTTCTTGTGGGAAATGGGAGAAGGTTCTTGAACTATTTTCTGAGATGTTGGATCGCGGCATCTGTCCCAACACAGTGTTCTTCAACACAATTATGGATCGCCTTTGCAAAAATGGAGGGGTTATGGATGCCCAAGATCACTTCGACCTGATGGTACACATGGGTGTGAAGCCTGATGTGTGTACTTATAACACACTGATAGGTGGATACTTGTTCGTTGGTAAGATGGATGAAGTGAGGAAGTTGCTTGACAATATTGTCTCAATTGGCATGGAACCCAATGTTTTCACCTATAACATACTGATTGATGGTTACTCTAAGAATGGAAGGATAGATGATGCATTGGTTGTTTCCAGGGAAATGTTGGCCGGGAAGGTTAAGCCTTGTGTTATCACTTTTAATATTCTGATTGGTGCGTTGCTTAAATGTGGCAGGAAGGAAGAAGCAAAAAATTTGTTTGACGGTATCTGGGCCAAAGGATTAGTGCCCGACGTTGTTACATATAGCTTAATGATGCAAAAACTTATAGAAGAAGGTTCTCTAAAAGAGTCTGATGATCTATTCCTTTCTATGGAGAAGAATGGGTGTGCTGCCAACTCCCGAATGCTAAATGCTATAGTTAGAAGTTTACTTCAGAAGGGAGAGATTCCTAGGGCTGGGACTTACCTGTCTAAAATTGATGAGAGGAGCTTCACCCTTGAAGCTTCCACAGATGGCTTGTTGACTGCACTTGCTTCAGGGGGGAAATGTCAGGAATATAAGGGTTACTCCCTGAAAAATATCACTCTTTTCTGGAACACGGCACTGGCTGAAACCTTTTCTAGTGATTTTGCCTAGATACTGATCGGGACTTTTGTTTGTAGGTTACCTCTCCAAACCTTTCTGTGTTTAGTACGTCTGAAATGTTTCCGGGAGAAACTTTGAGTAGGAGCAATGTTTGACTGTCACCATGAAGATGAACAACTCTCTGTGTTTCATTTATATGGCCGATTACTAGTATGTCTTTAATGGGGTTGCACATTTGGCCATATAGAATTTCATGCACTGTACTAAAATCCAAGGTTATTGCCGCAGATGTTTGCTCCATGTTCCGTGCATGAAGCTTGAAATATTGGGTGTTATGGTATCGTTTTTTCTTGAAAAGGGGTTATGGTGTCATTTGACTAGTTAGGGATGGTAGACTACTGTTTATTAAGTAAACAAAGATATGTAGGCATTACGGAGTTTGCACTACGTTTGTAGTAGTTGTCCAAATCAGTGTATATATTTGATTAAGTGGCATACCACACAAGTTAACCACTAGTTTCTTTTTACAGGAAAGCAAGGGCCGGGCTACTCTAATATATTTAAATTAAAGTAGGTTAGGTACAAATGCCAGAAGGCCTATTAATTTCATAAAGATGCATAACTGGCTACATGCCAAGTTTGGCATAGGACATCCTTTTAGTGCTATGAAATATTAATTTCATCTCCTACTTGAAAATTCTCCTGCTCGAAAATTCTTCTGCATCCACAAAGACTAGGGTCATATTCTTCAGTGTTGGACAGAGGGAGTAGTTGCTACTATTACTGAACACAAGTTTTTCCTCTTCCCCAATCAGACTCTGACCATAATTTCTTATTCCACACCTTGATTTTTCATGTCATTGCATATTTGTTGGCTACATATCTATACCTAATAATATTAAAAGTGGCGGAGGCTTTCATAGTTCTCCATACGTCATCCCATTATCTCCGTTGATTGTGTGTTAACCATAAAATTTGACGGCCGAGATTTAAAAGTGAAAAAACATAACATGGCCCAAAAGAACGCATCGATCAAAAGACCTATCCGATCACGGTGCAACCCGTCCAATTTTGTCGTGAGGGCTACCATATAAAGCACCGGCCCAGGACCAATCTTTCAAGAGCCGATCGCTGCCCCCGCCTGGTAGATCAAGAGAGGAGGAGGAGGAGGAATAAATCGATGCCTACATGAAGGAGGCGATGGCGGCCTCGGCTGAAGCACCACGAGCACGCTCGCGGTGGCCGCGGTTAGGGGACGACTGGAACGGCGTGCTCGAGGGGATTCCGCTGATAGCGACATGATTAAGATGAGGACATCATACTACCAGTCCTGTTCTGGCCAGCAAGACATATGTTCCAATTCTTTGTCTTGGTTGCGAGCGAAGGCCGCGTCCTCCTGCTGGATCAATTCCTCCTCTATCTTCCTCCACCAACGATGCATCTCCACTTCTCCATGACCACAATTCATGGATCGGAGAGAGCAGGGCAGGTGAGCAGCAGAGGGATGCAGCTATGATAGTGGGGAGAGATAGCACCGTGGTAGTCCAGAACTCCAGATGGTCTCTGGGCGCTCGGCGGGGACGTACGACCAGGTCCGAACCGAAGACCTGACTGAGGAGAGGGCCGGACGCGGTGAGGAGGGCGGGGCCGGACTGCCGTCAGCCGGAGGCCGAGGGGTGAAGAGGGGAGGGAGTGGGCTGGCCCGAGGGGAGCTGTGGAGGGGAGAGACTGAGGCCAGGGAGAGCCGGAGCCCGCAGAGCAGTACTGCAGGAGATCGAGGGCCGGCTGCGGAGGGGAGGGCGGGGCCGGACCGCCGGAGGCCAAGGAAGGCGAGGGAGAGGGCCGGCCTGACGGGAAGGGAGGGACCGAGGGAGAACCGGAGAGGGCCGGCTGCCTGACCTCGATTCACTTGCCGCTGCCGCTGCCGTGCCTTCAGTTTTCTTTTTCTTTTTTATTTTAGAAGATGCCGTGCCTTCAGCTGGGATTAATTCGGGAATCGGGGGAGGGAGAGTTGGAGACTGGCGGTCCGTCGTGTGTATTGTTTGGGCTGGACTGTGGACTTAGTTCCTGGGCCAATGAATCATCGTGTACACATATGTAGTAATTTTTTTGGGCCATAATCTTTGGTAATTCCCTGGAAGACCCCAGCGTCGCCACTAGACCAGGACAGCTAAACATAAAGTCTTGCCTCAAAAAAAAAAAAGCTAAACATAAAGTCTAGCGATATTGCCATGAAAAACCAGGATAGGTAAATAGGCGAGATTACCATGAAAAAACAGTACATGTACATCTTTGGCTCCACCAGCGTCGTCACGTGGGAGGTAGCGGTTTCTCCCTGCCTTGCTCCGCAACAGCGACAATGGTAGTGATCTGATGGCCATCTCGTCCTTTGTTGGCCACGTTATGGAGCGTGCAGTGCGTCGCCGGTGCCCATCACAATGACTGGAGATGACGATGAGGAGAAAAGGATGGCAGCAGTGGGAAGGAGAAGATGAGGTGGTAATTAATACGCCTGGCGGCTGGCGCTTGAGGAGGACAGGAGAAGTCGGCCCGCGACTCTGGCGTGTGGTAGCTAGCGAAGTGGGCGGAGGGGGGACATAGTAGGCTCACGCTCGGTCGCAGGCCACAGCGACGTTCGAAGCAGATGGAATTGTTGTCTGGCTGGAGGGACTCAAGTTTTTTCAAAAAGAAAAGGATTTGCTCAAGTTCACGAACGCGGGCAAGAAGAGATAGATTCCCACAGACGACGCATTCCTCAAGCCAAGCCAAACAACACCAGGACCAAGGATGATCTGGCTTTGGATTGCAGCGATGTATACTGTCTAGCATTGGCCGTCGGAAACCGGATACACGCACCCATCTTCAGCCTATGCATGCACGCGGGAAAAAATAAATACCGGGTATCGTGCTGCAGTTTTGGATTCCTCTTCATGTCCATACTTTTCTCTAACACGAAAGATTACTTGACCCGTAAGAGTACGTATATAAACAATCAGCCAAGCGTCCCGCATGCGTGAGTCTTACAAGAGCATCCGGCCAGTATATATCAACAAACCTATGTGCGTGCGCGGAGTGATTTTGTATCAGCTCGTGACAAGTCTAGCGATGCTTCCTTTTCTACGTCGCCGTATACATACGATACAAAGCCAGCTGCTTAAAGCAGAAACTAAGACGCCCGTTTGCTTCTTTCGTCATTGTTGTTTATTGTCATTGTCGAATACACTCCACCGGCCCTCTATCATACTTTCCCTTTTGGACTTCTAGGCTTCTACTCCAGCGAGGTGCATGAGAGATCGCCGGCGACAGGGATCTCCTTGTCGTCCCATTAAGGACTAGCTCCAACATGACATGTTTTATACATAGAATTGTATCGCCCGTTGCAACGCATGGGCATCTGTGCTAGTGTTTCCTAAAACACAGTGGAAAATTTTAGATTAACTTTCTTGGGAGTCATGCTAGTTGCTCTTTCTGAGACTGAATTTGTCGTAGATTTCTCATAGGTTTCTGGTGATCATGTTCACCATCATAACTTGATTGTAAAGCTTACCTGACCATTAGTAGACAGGTTCTCGATTCCGAAATCGAAACGACCAGTACCACTTAGACCACCAGTACTGAAGAGATATACTCATTCATTGGGGGGCTGAAACAAATCATGTGCTTTTCTAGCTTGGACATGGACCATGCTTCAACATCATCTCTATCTTGTACCCCTCACGCATAAAGTAAGCGAAATTACTCGAGAATGGGAATCTCATTTCACCGCTAACAATGAGTTGTCCTTTCTTGGACATTTCTTTCACTGTGAGTGTCTGAACGAGGAGAGCAGGTAAGCCTCCAAGGACGCAAAGGTCTTCATACTTGAACCTCTGCACTTCAAACTGTAACTGTTGAAGGTTGACAAAGGAGCACATCCATTTCGGAACCCGCGGGACGGTTGACTGCACGCTTGTCAGTTTTTGGAGGCCAAGCGGAGCGGGGCATCATTCTATGAGTATAAGCTGCAATTACAATTATAGATAGATATAGAACGAAGATTGTGTGTGCCTAGTTGATAGAGAGAAAATGCAATAACTTTCATGCACCTCTTTGTATCCTCAGTGGCCATTTTATCATCTCTAAGATCGATATTCAGCTTCCTCGAGGATTTTGTAGCTGGTAAAAATCTTGAACAAATTAAATTGGACGCTCAAAAGCTCTACCTGTTTCAACATCTTTGCATTTTCCCGATTCCTGCTTCAGGAAATTTAGCAGAGTCGTCAACAAATAAAAGCACCAGTTTTTCTAGATTAACTATAGATGATGGTAACTTACCCTTGTGGCTCTTAGGTCCAACATATGTAAACAAGATAGATATCCTATTTCTTCTGGGAGTTCACAACCTCTTATCCAAGAGAGATTGAGGTACCTCAGCTAGAATAACCTCTCAATATTTGCAACATCGTCATCTTCCAAATTACTGAAACCTCCAAAGCCCACAACACGCAAATGCTTGAAATCGTCAAGAGGAGGGATTCCCCACAACAATCCATATACTTGAAGTGATCAGGCAGGAGACAATACAGTATTTCTGAAAATGTAAAGAATTTTCTAAAAAAGTTTGGGGTTTTCAAAATTATTCATGTTTGCAAGAATATTCAGTAATTTGTATTTTTTAAAAAGTTCAAAATAAAAATTGTTTCGAATTTGACATTGGAGTATGTTCTTAACGGTTCGAGCTGGCCATTGGTTGGTAGGACTCATTTCTTCAAGTGGCTAACAGCACGTAGTCAGTTCTTTGAGGATATGGTTTCGATCCTTCAACACATCGTTTTTTGGATTTTTTTTCGCGCATTACAAACATCGGTCGTCTTGGAGCCTTCCAGTGTGCTGGCCCATACACGAACTGATGTTCGTCCCACGTGCTATGTTGCACAACTAGCGTCATATAGTAGCCCCCATACAATTGGCCCAAAAAATTTTGCGTCGCACAGGTAGTATTGGGCCTCAGCCGCACTCCCCTACTGGGTCGTCTGCCTCCGGCCCATCAATCCTCGCCGAGGGAGCCAAAAATATTTGGCGGGCATAAAGAATAGAACTGAGCTAGGGCGGCTTTATTATAAAAATTGTTGGTCCTCCTATTAAATATACATATAGGTTTTGTTCCGCCCGCTCATAGTTCCTGAATATTTTTTTTGGTACCCCGGGTGGGACGAACTGGGCCTACCCATGCATTTCTTTTTCTGTGAGACGGATGAGCAATAAAAATTTAAGCCCCGAGGGAATTGAACTATGGACCTTCCGTATTGTGGCGATGAACAAAACCAACTTATCTATCTTTCAGTTATGATGAGAATAGTATCGCCTTGGAACTTTATAGTGAATTCCCACCAGTTTGTATATGTCCATAGGTTGTCTGGTAATAAGAAGTTTGTATCAAAATAAGGAAGTTATCTCGAGAATCATGAGCAGAAGGAGGGACTCCATAAATTATTGCTGGTGCTAGCTTGCGAGTGCCAATAAAAGAGAATATGTTGGTTTGGCTCGAATAAAAAAATTGTGGGCACATGAACGCCAAAACAAAGAGAATAAACCCTAATAAAGAAGGGACACATTGATGTCTGGTTATGCGCTAAATATGCTAATGAAACGGGATTTATGCTCTACAATTAGTAATTCATCCGGTTACGTCATCGTAAGAGAGAGTGGTCGAAGCTGTTAAAAATAATAACCCTTACGGTTATTAGGGGATGATCCCCGCTCTCATATCCAAGCGTGCGGTTTCCATGATTTAGCAAACCGGCATGTCGGTTCCTGGAACGGCGCCATCGAACTGTCGCGTCCTTAGAAGCGACCGTTCCCCTTGTATATATAGCATGTCAATCATCAATAAAGAGAGAGTTCGATCATTTGTTCTTTTCGATCTCAAACACGTTATCAGCGCTGCCCTCTGGCGAGAGCGATTCCAACGAGGAGAGAACGAGATATTTTAAAATCACTATACTTGATGAGGTATTTGTTGGCTCAAGTCGAGTCATATTTACTATCCCTGTGGATACTCGAGTAACAGATGCCTTATTGCTTCCCGGTTTAACTCATACTCTACTAAACTATAGAGGTATCCGTCGAAATCATTTCCATAGCGAAACTTATGATGACAACAAAGAGGAATATCTTCTCTTTACCATATGCAACGGATATGGCAAGCAAATTCTCCATGTATCATCTGGATTGTAGTACACATACTAAAAAGCCCGTAGCACATGTTGCGTCCATGATAGTTTTCCAGAATGTCGTGTATATGACAAACTTGGCATACTCACCTTAGTCATCCAGACATTGGATTGAAACCGAAACTATCAACAAATCCATTGGTTTATGATTATTATGATGCTAAATTCTAGCTAGATTTGGATTTTATGTGCATTACATGTGACATAGGGAGGCAAATTTTAAGGCTCGCACACCTTAAAGTCTACGCTGAATCACTCAGACTCCTTGAATGCATCAAGTTGAGATAAGTGGCTCTTCCCATCCAATGACTAGACTATTTAGGTGTTCCATGGTTCTAACAGACACATCTATATGATGGTCCCATGTGCGGTTTTCCACATGAAACCATTGGCGCATTATCCTGACATCGATTTCAAGCAAATCGAATGGATAACATTGCAGAATTCTCCTTGAGTGCCTTCTCTATGGCCCTTGGGTTGAAGTTTAGCAATTTGTCCTAATGTTTAGATTCAAAATGGTTTGGTAGAATCCCATCCGCAGAATTGAGCTCATTGCATGATCTTTTACTTTGAAATTGCAACTTACCAACTTTATGTTGGAGTCATGCAGTCTTACACGCTCATGACCAAACTGCATAATATTATTCCCTCTACCTTTGCTACGTGGAAATCTACCAAGTATTTCCTATCTGCGATAATTCGGTTACACACTGATATCACCACCCTGGCATACATCATTGGCCCCTCAACATATAGTTGGGATCTATGTGAGGAATAACTGTATTACCGTCAATACCTCAAGCCCCTCACATGGGGAGTTATTCAAGGCCAGTATGCTGATTCAATGAGGAACATTTCCGGACATTAGGGGGAGATTTCAAGTACCAGAAAGAATGCCAGGAAATTAGTGGAATGTTCAACACATTTCTGCCTCAAATCCACGTACTCAAAGATCTGAACCATGCGTTCAGAAGATTTGCAAAACATTGCAAATAACCTGCCAGATTCATTCACTGACTATAAAGGTGTCACACAATCCTACAATCCTGCAAAAGTACGCCTGAAAGAGTGGAGGTACCAACAAAATCCACTCCACTCCCCATTCAAAGCAACAGGGGGAGATGTATGGCAGAAGTACATCAGGATTCAGCTTCTTGCAAGAAAGGATGTCAAGGCTTGTGAATCAGTAAATGCAAGTCAACTTCACGTTGACAGACACCTAATGGGTAGTATTCACCCAGTGGACGGGAAACCTCCACCAACCCAGGTCATAGTGCATACAATGACTGGGATATCGGAATACCCGACTCAATCGCATTGGGAAATCGCGCGCAGTCACCATGGGTAATGATATTTCCATCAACAATATATTGATATATAGATTATGGAGAATCAATAACCGGAAGTCTACAATTGTCGACATACATTTCTCAACTAGATTGCAAAAACCTTTCAAATGATTCAGATCCAAAGACCATGGCCATGGCAAAGTGTGAACAACACTCGGACTGAACTCAAGCAAAGCGTATAATCTAGGTAGAAATGATTTTGCTCAATAATGGGAAGGTATTCATAAGCAATACCTACACCAGTTTTCTTCCGGAAACAGAACTGAGAACAACAAGGTGGTGAAACAAAGAGCAAGTATTGTAGCACAAGGGTTCATGCAGATACCCAACTATTCTCCAGAGGTGGAATCTCATTCCAATAACTTATATCATTAGCAGTTCAAAATCATCTATCTATGCAGTTGATAGATGTAGTGATTACAGATCCATGTAGATCACTAGATTCAGATATAGATGGTTTCCGGCGGAACCTCAATTCCAAATCAATGTACGAAATGCAACATACATTGTGTAAAATCAATAAGTCACCATATGACTTATTATTATCGTCGGTACATTTGGTACAACCGACGTGAGTTCCTTATTCACAAGGATTACTCCTACAATGATGATTATCCATGTTTGTGTGTCTGCAATGACGACACATGTAATCCTAAATGAAGGAGCTTAAAATGAAGGATTTGGATAAACCAAAATACCGCTCGTTACTACAACTTGAGCACCTTCATTCATGCATTATGGTATACTATGTTGTCCATATTCAAAATATATTGTAGAAATTCATTGTGGACAAATCTCATCCATCCATAGAGAAATGTCTATTTAGACCAAAAGATGATGTAAATGAGATATTGGGACTCAACATTCTATAATGCCATTGGATCCACCAAACACAATTGGTTGGTACTCAAGAATATCTTTCGATATGTACAAGGCATCAAACATCTTGTCCTGTTTTTTTTCAGTTTCACCGAAATGTGAACACCGATATCATTGGATACATCGATCAGATCTCCACTATATCATATCGTAGACAAGCTTAGTGTTTCTACTAGGTGTGGTAACCCGCTCATAAAGAGTCTTCAAAACAGACCTCATGGCTACATCCACCAACCATTATCTCAATGCTAATGTTGCTTGTGTTGCCCGGATGCAAACATGTGGCATAGAAAGCAATATCACTATATTGCTCATCTTGCAAGTCAAATCATGCAACTGATTTGTTCACCAAGTCTGTACCAACTTTTACATTCCAGAAACATGTTTATGGAATTGGTATGTGACGGCTTCGAAAATTGCAAGAATCAGGGGGAGTGTCTTCCTGAATTGTTCATGTTCAAAGCATCATATTATTCTCTTTTTCCCTTCATGAGGTTCTCATAAAGGTTTTTAATGAGGCAATATCAGCATGAGATCATATGTCATACTTTCTATTTTTCCCAGCGGAGTTTCTCGGAAAGTATATACGACATATTTATTGTCCTCTAAACTCTATGGTTCTCACATATTGAGTTAAGGGAGACAACAACTATTATATATGTTGTAGCATTTTCTCCTTATTTTCCTACTGGATTTGAAGGAGTTTTGACAACATATCAAATACATATCTCCTCACATTTTTCCCACAGGGTTTTTGGAGGAGACTTTATCAGATGATGGACACTTATGCAATCAAGCGGTGATTAGGGGGAGTGTTAAAAATAATAACCCTTACGGTTATTAGGGGATAATTCCCGCTCCCATATCCAAGCGTGCGGTTTCCATGATTTAGCAAACCGGCATGTCGGTTCCTGGAACGACGCCATCGAACCGTCGCGTCCTTGAAAGCGACCGTTCCCCTTGTATATATAGCATGTCAATCATCAATAAAGAGAGAGTTCGATCATTTGTTCTTTTCGGTCTCAAACAGAAGCAACCGAGCCCCAAAGGTCGCCGCATAGCTACCAAATGAGGAGGCAAACACAACCGCCGCATAGCTACCAAATGAGGTGGCAGACACAACCCCAAGATGGGGGCGGACCTGAAGGAAAACAAGGCATGAATAGGATGGTTGCCGCCACGCCGACTACACCACTATCAAGATTTTGCGCGACAAACATGACCCGCGAGAAAACCACAACTCCTCACTCTATCACACCGTTGCGGAGATTGTTTTTGCTAGACACATCAATTATCTCTCCCATTGCTTCTCGCAAAAAAATATCTCTCCCGTTGCAACGCACGGGCATGTGTGCTAGTGTAAAATATGTATGTACATTACCGATTTTTACAACTACTATAACCTACTGCAAACTCCATATATATGGCAGCTGCTAAGATATATAATACCTGCAGCTGCTAGCCCATGTATCCTTGTTCTGGGAGTAATCTACCGGCCATAACTAGTCTGTAGGAAAGCCATTGTTTACGCCTACTGACACCATACTTTGGTTGTAGAATCGCCAAGACCATGTGGCATGTCTAAGCTTAGGCATGGAAGGTATCATGAATCTCAACGTTCCTGGCTGGACTCGCAGAAAGGCCTCGCAAATGAAGATGAAGGCCGAGATGTGTAGGAAGGAGTTCGGGGCAAGATCATGGAAATCTAACCCGTAGAAGAACATCAACCCCCTAACAAAGGGGTGAAGAGGGAAACCTAGTCCCTGGATGAAGTGGGGAAGGAACACCACCCACTCGCCCGGTCTTGGCATGGGGACGACTTGGCCCTCCTCCGGGCACTGGTGGAAAAAGGGCCTTTGGTCGCGGTTCGCAACTGCCATTAGTCGCGGTTGCGCAACCGCGACCAAACAGGCGGGACTAAAGGCCCCCCCTTTAGTCGCGGTTGCTTAAGAACCGCGACTAAAGGCCCGTCCACGTGGGCGCCAGGCGGCCGTCGGGGCGGAGGACCTTTAGTCGCGGTTCTTCTGGCCAACCGCGACTAAAGGCCGCTGCAGGTTTAGGGTTTTAGCCCCCCCCCCCTAAACCTGCCCCCCCTAAACCTGTTTTCTGTTTAATTTGTATTGTTTTATTTCTTTTATGCTTTATTTTAATTTTGAAGGAGTTTCACATATTCTACGCTACTATATACATGCATATGAATGTACAATTTCAAACAAATTTGAAATTAGAACCAAAAAGAATTCAAGAGGAATATACAATATATATTCAATATCATCGGATGACCATATACAATTTTGAACAAGTTTCCATACATAATTTAATGCATATAAAGTTCTACGTCCTCGTAATGGTGTTCTCCTTTAGGATGGAGGACTTCCCTGCTGAACCATCCAGCTAGTTCCTCTTGAAGTGGTCGGAAGCGAGCTTCTGGACTAAGCATCATCCGGAGGTTATTCCTCTGAGCATTGGTATCACTCGGAACCCGCTCAGAGGTGTATCTCCGGATCATCTCACAGACATAGTATCCACATAGATTGGTCCCCGCTGGCTGAATATCCCCACCATTCTTAGCCTTTGACTTTTTGAATTCTAGCTCTTTTTTTAATTCACCGACCTTTGTATCTACGAACCGTCTCCAAACCCTACGAGGCAAAGAAAATTAAATGAACAAGAGAGTTATTAGTTACTTGATATTAGGAAATGAACGAAATAGGCCGATCGATATAGAGCACAAATGAATGAAAATAATTACTTCTGCAGCATTCTTCTCATGCCGCCCCAAAGCTTTGGATCCATATTCAAAGAGTCGTGGACGAGACATTCTGAGGTGTCAACTTTAATTACTAGCAGAATCCAGTGGAACCTGCGGACACGATACATGCACAGTACGTCATGCATAACTCATCGATTAGCCGGCCACATACCATGCATGGAGTAAACAAAAGAGAATGTGCTCAAGACAGAAACACTCACCCAAAATGGTAAGGAAATAGAATATCACTTTTGAGTTCCTGCTTTGTAAGAAACTGCCACAGGTCTGCCTCCATGTCGGCGGGGTGATGCTGCAACACATATCCATTAACGATGTGTGGGTCAATGAACCCAACATCATGGATGTTCCTTACTGTGCATTCCTTAATCTTCATTCTGCATGTATAATAGCGGACACAACAATATAGTTAGGACATATATATAGTGCAGGCAATATGAACGAGATGGGGTAGAAGTAAATCACTTACAGAACGTAGCAACTGATGATAGATTTGTCGAGCTCTCGCAGATTGAAAAGCTGGAACAATTCACTCAGATGAATTTGTACATAGTAATGTTTGAAGTGATGCTCATATCTAACTTCCGCATAAATATATTCTTTGGCGTTTTTATTTTTTATGTAACCCTTGTACCATTTCAGCAGACCTTTCATTTGTGGAGGTAGATCCTCTTCCTGCGCAGGCTCGACGAGAGGCCCATTCTTCACATATGTAATTACTACCTCCTTCACTGGCGCCTCATCAAGGCCTAACAGTTCACGAAGAGTAATACCTAAGTTGGCCGCTTGTTCTCTGGCACTCGTTACAGTCAATCCATGTGCTGCCGCAGCTGCTATGATATCGGGGTCATCCGGACCGGCGGCTTTCACTATAAGCGGGGCAATCGATTGTTTACTTTGTTCCCCGAGCTGGGCAACTCGTTTCCCGCTTTTTTTACTTTCTAATTCCGTTTTCTCGGCCTCCTCCAAGGCTTTGTTCTCCTGGTTCTCCGCCCGCTCTTTCTTATCCTTCAACATGAGTGCCTGCCTACGAAGTTCACGTGCATAGTCGTCAGGCAGATTCTTCACGGCTTGGGACGGTGTGCTCAAAAATGACTTAGCCCACTTCTTTTGCTCATCAGAAAATACTGGCTTGGGCTCGGGCTCTCTTTTCTTCTTGCAGTCCGCCTTCCATTTCTCATGATCAGCAGCCGCGGCCGCGGCAGTTTCCTCGGCACTACGTTCCCAAGGCCTTGTGGGGAGAGGCTTCAGTGATGGCTCCGGTACCTTTGTGGTCTTAGGTACATAAGGGTCCGGGTTAATAATCCAGGACTGCTTCTGCTTCTTTGCCGGAGGTGGATTGGGGGGCGGCGTCTGATCACCCGCCGGACGAGGACTGGGGGGCGGCGTCTGATCACCCGCCGGACGTTGTGGACTGGGAGGCGTCGGCTGACGTGACGGAGGTGTAGGTGAACCGCCACCACCACCACCACCACCACCACCGCCACCGCCACCACCACCACCGTAGGGGGGTGGACTTGTTGTCCTTGGCGCCTCGCCTGGAAACTTGATAAACTTCTTTTGCCATAGAATGAAATGGCGCTTGACATCTCCAAGTCTTTTCTCCCCTTCAGGTGTAGCAATGTCAATCTCCAGGTCCTCAAACCCTTGGAGTATGTCCTCCACCGTGACACGAGCATAGCCATCTTGAATGGGGTTGTTGTGGTGGAGTGCTCCAGGTAAACATGGTAAAGCACTGCCGATGGCTACCTTCATGGACATGTTCCCGATAGGATAATACAGATGACATTCTTTCATCTCCTTTATATCGTCCACGGGGTAGCGAGGAGGCTCCGGTGCAGTAATTTTGACCACCAGAGGCTCCGGTGCAGTAATTTCGATCGTCGGTGCATCTGCACCAGCCGGTGGGGCCTCCGTGGAAGCCACGCTGCTTCTCCGCTGCTGGCTTCCGAGATCCGCTGGATGATCTTCATGCTGCGCCCGAGCTGCATCTCTTTCGGCTACTAGTACACTCACGGTATTCTTCATCACATCCATTTCCGATGCCAACCGCGCCACAACATCTGCTTCCCGATCCATCTTTCTCTTACGGCTTCTGTAACCGTACGGGTCATCGTTCTGGGGGAACCCTATTTTCCACGGAATGTGCCCCATGCCTCGTACACGTCCTCCGTGTTCAGGATTCCCGAGGGCTTTTGTCAGTGTGTCGTTCTCTCTGTTGAACTTGATCTTCCCCTCTTGAGCATCCCTCATTGCGTCAATAAGGGCTTGGGTGGGTTTAATTATTTTGCCCTGGTAAACACACTCCCCTGTCTCCGGGTTCAGCGTTCCCCCATGCCCGTACCACCAGCTTTTGGCCCTTGGGTCCCATCCCTTCGTACCTGGACGGATTCCTCGCGCCCTCAGCTCGTTCTCCATCTTCTCCAACCTAGGCTGCCAAAGGCGATACCCTCCTGGCACCATAATATGATTGTACTCCTTCTTAGCCGCATTTTCCTTATTTTTTTCGATATTTGAATGAACTGCTCCGATTTCTTTTGCTTCACAAATTCTGGCCAATCATGTTTCAGTTTCTCATATTGTCCTTTGAAATCCGGAGTCTTGTTCTGCTTGACAAAGTCATGGGCTAGATTTTGCTTGAATTTCCGGAATGCGTCGGCCATCTTATGAAGAGCGAACTGTTTGACTAGCCTCCTCCTCTCCTTGTTTTCCTCAATCTTGTTACCCTCCTCGTCGAATTTGTTGTATTCCGGAGGTGGAACGAAATGTTCCATAAGCTTCTTGAAGCAATCTTTTTTTGTTCTCTTATCGACAAAAGTGAAACCAGCAATTCGTGCCTTCTTTGGCTTATTCCACTCCTGCACGGTGATCGAGACGTTGTCTCTAACAACGGCTCCGCATTGGCTGACAAACTTGGTGGCGTTCTTGCGGGGCTCCAGCGGCCTGCCGGTTGCACTGTCGACAACCTCGATGGTGCATGTTTCTCCTTGTTTCATCGTCTTGGTTGCGCCATGCTTTGACGACGTACTCGATTGTTTCGACGATCCGGCCGAGGGCTAAAATAAGAAAGAGAGTCGCGCGCGTTAGTACACACATATTTATTCAAATCAGTTAGTTTGTATCACCAGAGGCTCAATGTATATATATACCTCGGCGCCGGAGGTGGTTGCTACTTCCATTTGAAGATCGTCGTTTATCGACGTTTGTTCGGCATCATCTTGCTGACGGCGCCCTTCATCTTCACCGTCAAGGTTCAGATAAGAAGAGATATCATCTTCTTCTTGTACGGTCGGCACATATAGAATATCACCGTTTATGATGCCGAACATATGTGCTTCACCGTCCGGATCATAGTTGTCCATAATCGGGTCAGCTCTATCGTCCGCCATTATGTCAGTCCTGAAAACATGTAGTAAAAACAAATTAATTAAGTGAAGAAGGGGGGCGGTGGCGGTGGCGGTGGCGAAAGGGCGGTGGCAAAAGGAGGGGGCGAGGAAGGGGTGGGAGAGGGTGTCGCGGTAGAGCGCGAGACGGGGCGGCAGACGACGGCGTCACGGAGAGGGAGGCGAGGACAACACACATGTATAACCCTCGCCGCCCCCTCTCGATCCCAAAAAAAACACCGCGGAGTTTTACTTTTTTTTGTTGTTAATTATCAAGTTTTATATACGTTTTTTTTGGTTAATTATCAAATTTTACGGTTTTTTTTCTTAATTATCAAGTTTTAAGTTATTTTACCGTTTTTGTTAAACTAATTAACTAGTTAAAATTAAAAAGAACAAAAAAAAGAAAAAATTCCGGTGGCCCGCGGCGCCCCTCTCTCTCTCCACGATCTCGCTCTCTGGCCCGTGGCGCGCGCCGGTGGCGTTGAGGGCGGGCGAGCGAGGCGGCGCGCGCGCGGTGGGCGAGGGAGGCCGGTGATAGCGGCCGGCGGCGCCGTACGTGGGCGAGAGGGGGCGGCGCGCGTGGGCCGGGGCGGGGCGCGGTGTGCATACGGCGGACGGGGCGAGGGCGACGGCGGGCGGCGTCGAGGGCGAGGGCGACGGCGGGCGGCGTCGAGGGCGAGGGCGACGGCGGCAGGCCTTCGGCGCGGCAGATCGGAGAAGACGAGAAATGGAGGCGACGGTTCGGGCCCTTGTATTTATAGCCCCCCCCCCCTTTAGTCGCGGTTGGGGAGGCGACCCGCGACTAAAGGGTAACCTTTAGTCGCGGTTGGCCAGACCAACCGCGACTAAAGGGTTTTTTGGCGGGTTTTTGCGTTCCCGCGCGCAACGACCTTTAGTCGCGGTTGGCCAGGCCAACCGCGACTAAAGGTATTTTTCAAAATACTTTTTCTTTTTCAAAATCTTAAAAATACAAATAATATATCAAAAAATTCAGAAAAATAAAACTAATTCAATTCAATATGTTAAAAACACAAATATTATATCAAAAAATTCAGAAAAATAAAACTAATTCAATTCAAAATTCTAAAAATACAAATAATATATCAAAAAATTAAGAAAAATAAAACTAATTCAATTCAAAATGTTAAAAATACAAATAATATATCAAAAAATTCAGAAAAATAAAACTAATTCAATTCAAAATCTTAAAAATACAAATAATATATCAAAAATTTAAGAAAAATAAAACTAATTCAATTCAATATGTTAAAAATACAAATAATATATCAAAAAATTCAGAAAAATAGAACTAATTCAATTCAATATGTTAAAAACACAAATATTATATCAAAAAATTCAGAAAAATAAAACTAATTCAATTCAAAATTCTAAAAATACAAATAATATATCAAAAAATTAAGAAAAATAAAACTAATTCAATTCAAAAATAAAACTCACGCCGGAGCAGCGGATGAATCCCCACTGGCATCCCGATAACCAGCATACTTGGGACGCCTTCTTCATCAATCGGCGTGAGAGGGCGCTCGCTAGGTATGAGGAGGACGGTCTGCCTCCTGGGAACTTCCACGAGGCCGGCCGTCGGCTATGGTGGTACGGCCGGACTCTGCAGAGCGTCATGGACTACATCACGGCCGGCGATATCCCCCGCCTGCGCTACCCTCAGTTCGAGCCACGAGCGCCGCCCGACGACAGCGACGACAGCAGCGACGACGACGGTGGCAACTTAGAAGGCGACGACTACCAGTACAACGGCGGCGGCTATGAAGACTACGAGTATGCATATTATACGCCTAGGCAGGAGTATGACTAAATCACTCCAAATTTCATGTATCATCAGCGGTATCTCGAATCATTCGAAAATGGACACCAAACACATCACGGGTAATATAATTCACATGATCCATTCAACAAAGTTTGGTACAATAAATTATTACACATCATTTCTTCCCTTGTGTCCCTGCTTGCTTACGATTGTGCCGTATCCATGGAGCATCCTCATCATTTAACTTAATGCTTGGGTCGGTGTTCACTTTGAAGGGCGGAATTTCAGCAAACATATTATAATCTTCTGACATGTCTGTCTTGTCCTCCACTCCCACGATGTTTCTTTTCCCTGAAAGAACAATGTGGCGCTTTGGATCATCGCATGATGTAGTGATCGTTTTCTTATCTTTCCGTTTCCTCGGTTTGCTACTCATGTCCTTCACATAGAAAACCTGAGCGACATCTTTCGCTAGGACGAATGGTTCGTCAAGGTAACCAAGATTGTTGAAATCCACCATTGTCATTCCGTATTGCTGGTCCACCTTTACCTCACCTCCTGTTAGCTTGAACCATTTGCACCGGAACAAAGGGACCTTAAAGGAGGGTCCATAGTCAAGTTCCCATATCTCCTCTATGTAACCATAATATGTGACCTTTTGCCCATTCTCGGTTGCTGCATCAAAGCGGACACCACTGTTTTGGTTGGTGCTCTTTTTATCTTGGGCGATCGTGTAAAATGTATTCCCATTTATCTCGTACCCTTGGAAAGTCGTTATAGTCGAAGATGGTGTCTTTGCCAATATGTACAGCTGATCTACAACATCATTGTCATTCATTAAATGTTTTCTCAACCAACTGCCGAAAGTCTCCATGTGGGCCTTCCTAATCCAGGATTCAGGCTTCCCCGGGTTGTCCGAGCGTAAAATATTCTTGTGTTTCTCAAAGTACGGAGCCACCAAGCTGGAATTGGTCAGTACACTGTGGTGTGCTTCAGTCAGAGAATGGTCGTCCATACATATCGTTGATTTCCTTCCGATCGTGCCTTTTCCACTTAGTCTCCCCTCGTGCCGCGATCGAGGAAGACCAATCGGCTTAAGGTCAGGAACAAAGTCAACACAAAACTCAATTACCTCCTCATTTCCATAGCCCTTGGCGATGCTTCCTTCTGGCCTAGAACGGTTACGAACATATTTCTTTAATGCTCCCATGAACCTCTCGAAGGGGAACATATTGTGTAGAAATACAGGACCGAGAATGAAAATCTCTTCGACTAGGTGAACCAGGAGGTGCGTCATAATATTGAAGAAGGATGGCGGGAACACCAACTCGAAACTGACAAGACATTGGATCACATCGTTCTGTAACCGTGGTAGAACTTCTGGATTGATTACCTTCTGAGAGATTGCATTGAGGAATGCACATAGCTTCACAATGGCTACTCGAACATTTTCCGGCAGGAGCCCCCTCAAAGCAATCGGAAGCAATTGCGTCATAATCACGTGGCAGTCGTGAGACTTCAGGTTTTGGAACTTTTTCTCCGCCATGTTTATTATTCCCTTTATATTGGACGAGAATCCAGACGGGACCTTCATACTGCTCAGGCATTCAAAAAAGATGACCTTCTCTTCTTTGGTCAGAGCGTAGCTGGCACGACCTTGAAACCATTCCGGATGCCGGTCATCAGGGTCTTTCAAACGTTGCTGGTCCTGCCGTGCTTCCTTTGTATCATTTGTCTTCCCATACACGCCCAAGAAGCTTAGGAGGTTCACGCAAATATTCTTCATAACGTGCATCACGTCGATTGCAGAGCGGACTTCTAGGACTTTCCAATATTCTAGTTCCCAGAATATAGATTTCTTCTTCCACATGGCTGCGTGCCCGTCAGCTCCCTTCGGAACTGATTGTCCGCCAGGACCCTTTCCAAAGATGACTTTCAAATCCTTGACCATATCAAATACCTCAGCACCAGTGCGTTCTGCAGGCTTCGGCCGGTGATCTGCCTTGCCGTTGTAATGCTTGCCTTTCTTTCTTACTGGATGAATTTTCGGAAGAAATCGACGATGCCCAAGGTACACGTTCTTCTTACAATTTGGCAAATGTACACTTTCAGTCTCATGTAAGCAGTGCGTGCATGCATTGTATCCTTTATTTGACAGTCCCGAAAGGTTACTAAGAGCAGGCCAATCGTTGATGGTTACGAAAAGCAACGCTCGTAGGTCAAATTCCTCTTCTTTGTGCTCATCCCACACACAGACACCAGGTCTGCCCCACAGCTGTAAAAGTTCATCAACTAATGGCCTTAGGTACACATCGATGTCGTTGCCGGGTTGCTTCGGACCTTGGATGAGCACTGGCATCATAATGAACTTCCGCTTCATGCACAACCAAGGAGGAAGGTTGTAGATGCATAGAGTCACGGGCCAGGTGCTATGGCTGGAGCTCTGCTCGCCAAAAGGATTCATGCCATCTGTACTTAGACCAAATCTTATGTTCCTTGCGTCAGCTGCAAAATCTTTGAACTCTCTGTCGATCTTTCTCCATTGCGTTCCATCTGCGGTGTGTCTCAACTCCCCGTCCGACTTACGGTCCTCTTTGTGCCATCGCAACAACTTGGCATGCTCTTTGTTCCTGAACAGACGTTTCAACCGTGGTATTATAGGAGCATACCACATCACCTTGGCGGGAACCCTCTTCCTGGGTTTCTCGCCCTCAACATCGTCACCAGGGTCATCGCCTCTGATCTTATAACGCAATGCAGTGCATACCGGGCATTCATTCAAATTCTCGTATTCACCGCGGTAGAGGATGCAGTCGTTGATGCATGCATGTATCTTCAGAACCTCTAAACCTAGAGGGCAGACAACCTTCTTTGCTTCGTACGTACTGGCGGGCAACTCGTTATTCTTTGGAAACATATTCTTCAACATTTTCAGCAAGTTTTCAAATGCCGAGTCAGCTACACCTGCCTGTGCCTTCCATTTCAGCAAATCCAGTGTGCAGCCCAGCTTTTTCAGACCATCATCGCATCCGGGGTACAACGACTTTCTGTGATCCTCTAACATGCGATCCAAATTCTCCCTCTCCTTTTCAGTTCCGCAGCGTCTCCGTGCATCAGCAATGGTCCGACCAAGATCATCAACGGTCTCATCACGTGCCTCTTCTTCACCTTCACCTTCCCCTTCACCTTCCCCTTCACCTTCAGCATCCTCCATGAAAGTATCACCGAAATGAGCAAGATAGCTTTCATCGATGAAATCATCCCTTCTTCATATTCTTCCATTATAACCCCTCTTTCTCCATGCTTGGTACAACAATTATAGCTTGGCATGAAACCGTGCCGAAGCAGGTGCAGGTGAACTTCTCTTGAGGAAGAGTAACCCTTCTGATTCTTACAGTCAACACATGGACAGATAACAAAACCCTTCTGCTTGTTCGCATTAGCCACTACGAGGAAATCTTTCAAACCCGTAGTGAACTCGCGGGAGAGTCGGTTACCGTACATCCATTGCCGATTCATCTGCATTATTATAATATAAAATATATAATTAACCATCATGCATTTGTTAAACTAACTAGCTATAAACAATAGAAATTAAACAATGAACAACACACATGCATATTTTATCAATGACACACATGCATGAAAGGTTCAAGTTGCTAACCACGATCGAGGAGGAAAAAATAAATGAGGAACCTCAAGTGTGGCTCCAACACTTCATATCATGTTTGTTTCACGCTCTTGGGGCATTTCATCAAACACCTTGTGTGCATAAGAGGAACCAAAAGCAAACCTACACCCCCTTGTGAAGCTTGTGAAGAGAAGTGGCACCAAATGGCTAAGTGAGTGTGCTGAACTGGTATATATAGGGGAGGAGCTTTAGTCGCGGTTGGCCTGGCCAACCGCGACTAAAGGCCTTTGGGCACCTTTAGTCGCGGTTGGCCTGGCCAACCGCGACTAAAGCCCCTCACGTGCACCAGCTGGCCACCGAGCGCCCTGGGCCCAGGCCTTTGGTCGCAGTTCGTCTGCCGAACCGCGACTAAAGACTTCATTAGTCGCGGTTCCTACAGTTCCGCGACTAATGGGGCTGGACGGAAGCCTCTTTTTCTACCAGTGGGGACGCGATGAGCGACGTTGGCCGGTAACTAACCGGTGATTTTCATCTCCAGTATGGCATCTTCGGTGACGCTGGAGGCCCCCCACTTGCCCTTGGAGCCCGAGCCGGCCATGGACGATCGAGGAAATGGCCGCAGAAGTCTTTTGGAAGGACGGATGGATTTGGGCGCTGGAGCTCAAAAGATTGGGAAAGCAATGGCAAGGGGGAAAGTGAGAGCGTGCGGTGAAAATGGTGGTTGTTCCCTATTATGAGCTGTCATAGTGCCAAGATCCCCTTTTACTGCGCCGCAGACCCCACGTCTTCCCGATATAATCGTGCCGTTGTGTGCGCGTGGGGTAATGCAAACCATTGATCATATCCTTGTAAATAGGACACGATCTCCATATTGATGGGACGTGCCAATGAAGAAACAGTCTCGAACCACGGATCAAGTTTTCGCAACTGGTCTATGGTTATGACAGGCTGTGACCTTTCGCCAAAAGTTGTTAGATAAGGGTACTATTCACACTTGAACGGCTGGCCTTCGAGGCTAAGTAATACGTACACTTCGGAAAACAAGGATTAATCCGGGCAAAGGGTGACTGCAGACCTGGCGTGAGCACCGTGGAAGGAAGGAACTGGTCCACAAAACCAATGACTCCCGCACATATACCTTGGCTTCAAAGAATAGTTCGGTGGCTACTGAGGGTGTTCCGGACTAAGGGGTCACCGGGCTGCCGGTCTATCAATCGTGGGCTGGACAGTTGGGACACTCGCGATCCATCATTGGAAGGTCGAGCTGTGAAGATTCCGTGTTCGGGTAGGAAGCCTCCGAAGCCTTGGCGTATCCTCCAAGTCAAGATAAGGAAGTCGGCATGATTATCCCCTGGTGGTAACTGACCATGTGTAACTCTAAGTACACCTGGTGTCTATATAAACTAGAGGGTTTAGTCCTTAGAGGCTAGAACCATCATCCTACTCATCTAGGGTTTAGTTCATCCGATCTCGTAGTAGATCAACTCTGTAACTATCATACACATACATCAATACAATCAAGCTGGACGTAGAATTTTACCTCTTCGAGAGGGCCCAAACCTGGGTAAATATTGTCTATGTGTTCCTTGTTCCGCATCGATTTAAGATCTACAACTCGGGAACCCCTACTCGAGATCCGTCGGTTTTGACACCGACAAATATGAAGATAGTCTTTGTAGATGGAAGAAATTTTTGGGTAGGAGATTAATTTAATACTTCATATAACACAACGAGGATTATGCAGCTTTATGTGATTAGTCCTGTGTGGCATTTGTATGTGACCTACATCAATTTTAATATATTTACAGTAGCCTCCTATTTTTCTGTAAAAAGAAACTAATTGTTAACTCTGTATGCTATGTCACTTGTCAAATATATATGTACATTGATTTGGACAACTACTACAACCCAATGTTGAGGATATCGCTTATCATTATCGTCTCGGTCATCTGGGGATTAGAGATTAATCAGAAATCAACTGATTAATCAATTTTATTGATTGACTATTAGTGGGTCATTTTTTTTTTTGCAAATCCCAGGTTCCCAACACTAAAATATGCTATATTCAACACCAAAATAATATTGGACAGAAGTGTTACCTTGATTCCTAGCCTTTGAATCCTCATATAATGACAAACAAAGAGGACATCAGTACATATTGCGTAACAAGGACCACAAAACGCAAATAAACATAGTTTTTGCAAACATAGTAAATCGGTCCAAGAGATAAATGGTGAAGGTAAGACATAATCTTATTGGTCAGTCCAAAAGTAGAGATAAAACGGATGATAAATCGTTGAATCGGAAGATGTTTTGAAGAGTGCTACAACCTACTGCAAACTCCATATATAATGGCAGCTGCTGAGGTATATAATACCTGCAGCTGCTAGCCCATGTATCCTCGTTCTCACAGGGAGTAATCTACCGGCCATAACTAGTCTGTGTATCTCTTTTGCAACAGACCAGTTTCTTACAAGTATTTGCATCAGCTAGTTTAGGGGATTTTTTTCGGTCGCGGGAGGGTCGTTCGAGCTGACGTGGGTCGGGGAGAGCCACGCTGAGCAGCGAACGGCTGCTCGGCTGTTCTCTTCTCAGCCATCCACTTGCTTGCAAACGGACAAAGACCCAAAATTTTCCAACCACAGCGTGTTAGACTGTCAACCCATATCCTCTGTTGATGAGTAGATGATCAACCAAGTTAAAAGTCTACACTTCAGAGGCGCCCCTAATTTCTGAACTATAGGATTTTGGTTGGGGTAGAAGTTAGCCCGACTAACTGTGCTTTGTATGCTGAAGCCTCCGACTAGTTACCGCCCGTAGTGAATTTCCACTTGATTGTGTTTTGGACTCCAGAAGAGATATGAAAATGGATTGCATTTTCACAAATGGGGACAAATTGCTGCAATTGGTCTAAGGCAAGTCCCGGTTGATGTTGATTGAGAGATGAAACATATTTAATTTTATACCACAAATAGAAGGAACAGTATCAGAACATGCTGATGCAAATAATAGAACATGATTTGTTCAATAGGGGCAGAGCTAGTCACCAAGCACTAAGAGATGGCAAGTTATAACCACAAGATAGATGGTGGATGTAGCTTCCAGAACATGAAGTTAGCAAATACCATCGTTAAGAAGTTGCAATGAAGTACGGGCTAATTAAACTGTCATATGGTGCTTACCTCCTCACTGACAAAATATACGCCGCACACATTGGATAGGGACATTATGCAGCTCCTTGGCCAAGCAACAACTCAGTTTCAGTCATACTAAGTTCAACAGTATATGTCAGAACACCCAATATTTCTACCTTGATGCACAGAACATCATGGAGCAAAGTTTCACCGCATTAACAGCCTTAAATTTCAGCACCAAAAAATTCTAGAAAAATGTATGTACACAAATAAGGCCGCTAGATAACTGGAACTGAATTCCATAACAGCTTCAGTAGAATTCATGTAATCTGATGCTTAGAACAATAATGCAATCAGGTAATTTGAACCTACATGAGAAAGATCTGTAAACGAAAATTAGAAGTTGGATGACACAGTTAACTGGTTCAAGTTCAATAAACTTAGGGATGAACGGTTCAGTCCAGGATTTCACTCTTGCCGCCTGCAAATAAAAAGTTCATGTGGAAATCTCAACAGTTTAGTCGCTGAAGTGCACAAACCCACATTATCCACCGCAGACAGCGGCTCCGACACTTTAGGACACATTTGTGGTGGAACTCCCAGACTGTTTGCATGGCAGCGTAGTTTGAGTCATCATTACGTCCCCAGGATATTAACAATATACAGCGCAAAGAAGGATAACGACGTGTCACTACAAAATTACAAATTCACATGTAAGATCAAGGGGAAAAGGTTAACCATGTGGGGCGAACAATAAAAAAATAAGTCAATCTGTGATGTCCAAACAAAAACTCAGTCAATCGCACCTAACATCTTCGTTGTAATCATGTAGGGCACCATGAATCTGGAATTAAAGTCATGACGAATAGAATGTAAGTCGTAATGGACTGATTCTAGTTGAGGACATCATGCTTCCCATATAATGTAAAAGAGAAATGGAATACAGCAACTAACTTACTGCTGACAACTTCAACGAGTGGTCGTGCACAAGACAGTCATGACGATCAGTACAATTTTTTTTTGTGAATAAGCAAAGCTTCTAATTAGGAGGCTTGAGGTGTACAAAGTATTGGATCTAGCACAAAAGAGGAGGCTTGAGGTGTACAAACTAGGGCAGACCATGAAGCAAACCACGAGGGGGTGAGGCGACGGCGATCCTAGGACTGGAGGAACGCAGATCTACAATGGTTGCTGCCAACTATAACAGCATGGTTAATGGAGTACAATGGTTGACAACTTGCCATATCTTTACTCCAAAGTTTACTCAAGTTATGAAGGGCTGAATATCTAGCATATGACCATCAGTACAGCAGAAAAGTAAGGCAAAAGGTGCCAAGGATAACTTATTAGGACAAATCCAGAACTGACAAAACTAATTAAAAATTGCATCTTAGCTGAGGACAAATGTGCAACTCCCTTGAAGTAGTAGCCATCCATATGGAAACACATAGTGGATCAACAAAATGGTGATAGTCAGAAAGTTTACTACTAGCTTGTTGGAAGAAGTACTAAAAAATCTCTAGAAAGGGTTGACAGTCAGAGAAGTTTACTACAGTTTTTCCAACAATTATTACATTTCAGACGTACTAAAAAAAGAAAAGGTTGGAAGAAGTAACCTACAAAGAGAAGTTCAGCCCTCGATTAGCACTACAGAGCATCTAGGCAAAATCTGTAGAAAAGGTTTCAACCAGTGTCCTTTTCCAGAAAAGAGTGGTAGTTTTCAGGGAGTAACCCCTTATATTCTTGGCCTTTCCCCCCTGAAGCTAGTGCAGTCAACAAGCTAGCTGTGGAAGCTTCAAAGGTGAACATCCTCTCATCAATTTTAGATAGATAAGTCCCAGCCCTGGGCACCTCCCCTTTCCGAAGTAAGCTTCTAACTACAGCATTTAGCATATGGGAGTCGGCAACACATCCATTCTTCTCCATAGAAAGGAATAGATCATCAGACTCTTGTAGAGAACCTTCTTCAATAAGTTTTTGTATCATTAAGCTATATGTAATAACGTCGGGCACTAATCCGTTGGCCCAGATACCGTCAAACAAATCTTTGGCTTCTGCCTTCCTGCCACATTTAAGCAATGCACCAATCATAATATTAAAAGTGATAACACAAGGCTTAACCTTCCCGGCCAACATGTCCCTGGAAACAACCAATGCATCATCTATCCTTCCATTCTTAGAGTAACCATCAATCAGTATGCTATATGTGATAACATCTGGTTTCAAGCCAATTGAGACCATATTGTCAAGTAACCTCCTCACTTCATCCATCTTACCAACAAACAAGTATCCACCTATCAGTGTGTTATAAGTACACACATCAGGCTTCACACCCATGTGTACCATCAGGTCGAAGAGATCTTGGGCTTCCATAACCCTTCCATTTTTGCAAAGGCGGACCATAATTGTGGTGAAGAACACTGTGTTGGGACAGATGTCGCGATCCAACATCTTAGAAAATAGTTCATGAACCTTCTCCCATTTGCCACACATACAGAAACCACTAATAAGGGAGTTGAAAACTATGGTATCAGGAGCTAATCCTTCTGTTATCATTTGATTGAATTGCGACACAGCATCATCCATTCGGTCAACACTGCAAAGTAAGTTTATTACCGTTCCGTAGGTCGCAACATTAGGGTCCAACCCATGCTGCTGCATTTTTTTAAATATATGCATTACCTCACCAACAATTTCTTCTTTAGCGTATGCAGATATGAGTATGTTGTAGACATAATGATCAGGTGAAATGCCATTTTCTACCATCAAATCAATGAGACAATGCATATCATGAAAAGATCGCTCCATAGCATACCCATGAAGCAGTATGCTGTAGGTAGTAACATCTGGTTTTTGGCCCAAACTGACCATGGAATCAAAAATCTTCCTAGCTTCTGCGCATCTTCCGCTCTTGCAAAGATAATCCATCTGTATATTGTAAGTTATAATATCTGGTTGAACACCATTTCTAGTCATCTCCTTGAATATCCGATCCACCTCTTCGCACTGTCCTAATGAATAATATCCATGTATCAGACTATTATATGTGACAACATCTGGCAGAATTCTTCTATCAAGCATCTGTTGAAGAACCTCCTCAGCCTTGTCCATTGCATGAAGCTTGCACATGCCAGAGATAATCGAACTACAGGTCACAACATCCGGCGATACCCCCTGACGCGGCATTTCACAAAATAGGTTGTAAGCCTTGCCTACCTCACCCTCTTTCAACAAGCCATCGATTACAGTGTTATAGGTCACCACATCAGGTCGGCAGCAACCTCGTCCATCCTCAACCATAATGTTAATCAGCTCAAGAGCCTCTTGGCTTCTCCTCTCATTGCAGAGACCCTTGAAAAGAATGCTGTAGGAGAAAATGTTCGGTACGCAGTTAAACATGGGCATTATTCGGAGTACGATTTCCATTGCGTAGCTGGTCTTGTTCTCCGCACAGATGGCCTTTAGTAGGTGGCTGAAAGTGATAATAGCATCTGCAAGAAATCCCATCTTGATGACGTGTCCCATGGCAGTGTGTCCAAGGTCCTGGCGGCCAGCGCGGCAGCAGCAGTCAACCAGAATGGCATAGGTGATACTGCTGGGCGCCACCTTGGACCTTGCGACGCGGTTGAAGAGGGAGACGCCGAGCGCAGGGCAACCACGGCCGACAACGGTGAGGAGGCAGTTGATGGCATGGATCGAGGAGCGCCCGGCAACCTGGAGCTATTCGTCAAACAAGTGGAGTGCGTCATCGGTGCCAATGTCTCCGGCGTGGTACCGAGCCTTGATGTTCTGCTCCAAGATGCGTCTGCCGACGGCGACGACGCGGCGGCTCATAGCCGCACCTAGGATTTGGAAGAATCGGGCAATAGCAGAGTACGCCGCCGCCGCCGCTCACCCCTACCGCAGCTGCGCAGCCTGGGATTAGGAAGAAGGAAAACAGAGTCAGGAGGAGTAGCCTGGGCAAGAATCTGTATGGTCGACGGCGCAGCTCGCCGATGCTCACCATCGAGCTGCAGCTGCAATCTGCAGTAGATGTTGCTGCCGGCGATCTGGTCGACTGGAGGACAGCGCTGAGGGGGGCGAGGACGAGATCTCCGCGGCTCGCTGCCGCCTGCCGAGGAAGACGAGACGACCCTCCGCCTCCTTGCGTGCGCTGCCACCCGGACGCCGGCGTGGACGCCTACTCTCGTATGCCCGCCGCCGCCGGCCAGAGACCCCAAGGCCGCCGCCACCGGCTCTCTCTTTTCTTCAGAAGTGTCGTGAAGTAACTGAAGAAAAATCTTCACGTGTTGGCTTTTGTGTACCTTCAAGAATAGGGCAACAAAAATTTATACTAGAACATAATATAAAAGCGTTTTTGACACAACACTAATATAAAAAATGCTCTTATAATATGCGACAGAGGAAGTATCTATTTTTTTTTGAAAATAATGCAGAATCTATTATCAAAGTTCACCGGAAGTACAAAGCACCTTAAACATAATAAAAATTACGTCAAGATATCGAGACCACCGAATGATTGCTACCGCCACCAGAACGAGCCGTCGACGCGCCGCTGTCCCTGCTCCCCTATCGAAGCCGGCTTGACCTTGTCGATGACTACCGGGAAGTATCCGTGCACGTGCCCCTAAGGGCATCTCCAGCCGCGCCCCCAGGAAGGCCTCCCCAGGCTTTTTTTTGCGCCGGCGCCGAAAAATCGGCCCAGTCGCGCCCTCACGAGCCCGATTTTCGCCGGCCTGGGCCGAAAACAGCACCGGCGGACCCAGGCCGAACCCGGCGCGCTGGGGGGCGCCCGGGGCGCCGGGGCGAACGGTTTTGGCGCGAAACAGCCGCGGTCCCGCCGCGTCAGCGACACGGCTCTCTTCTCGGCCCTTCGTCGTCCTCATCGCCTCGTTTCCCGCGGCGAATCAATGCCAAATCTGCTGCACTGCCGCGCCGGTCAGCCTGCGCCATTGATGCCTCACGGGCGGCGCAGTGAAGACCGATGACGCGCGTCCCTCGCCCGCCACGCGTACAACACGGAGGCACGAGCACGGGCGGCGCCTCGGCCTATATAAGACGCGCCCCAGCGCACTCGGCGATCTCACACTCTCTCGCCGTCGCCATTCCTCCCTCTCCTCTCTCTCATCGTCTCCAGTTCATCACACCCATGGCCGAGCGCTTCCCAGGCGACGGCGTGGCGGCGAACGGCTTCGGCCGCCGCCATCATCACGAGGACGAGGCTCGCCTCCTTTTCGAGGCCGAGTACCCGGTCCCGCTGGACATGCGGGTGCCCGGGGAGTGGAGGATCAGCGCCGGCAGCGTGCCGGTGCCCCCGGTACCCACCGGCGCGGCGCGGCGTGCGGAGATCGCGCGCATCCGCTCGTCCCTGCCGCGTGCTGCGAGGGAGGGGCCACAGTACGTCCCCGACAGCCCGCTCTGGGAGCCTTATTTCCGCCGCCGTCACGCCGGGCAGCTCGAGGCCACCAACGGCGTCGTGCCCTCCGGCCGGCGTCGGTGGTGGGGCGTGCCCGGGCGCACGTTGGAGGCCGTCCTCGAGTACATCGAGGGCGGCAACACGCCGCGCCTCGAGTACCCCGCTCCCCCGTCCTTCTCACGCCGCCGGGGAAGCTCCTGGACCCCGAGGCGCATGGAGACCGGGGGGTCCTCCTCCTCGTCCGGTGGCTCTCCCTGCCTCCACCTCCGCCCCGTCAAGCCGGAGCCCCAAGTCACGCCTGTCAGCGCGCGCACCCGCAGCTCCGGCGTCCGCATCGAGGACAACGCCTCCCCCACCGGCCGCTTCGTCCTCGTCGAGCCCAAGCCGGAGCCCGGCCTCCCCGCGGAGTACGAGGAGATAGCCCTGCACGGCTTCTCCGACGGGGACGCCGTGCGGTGGGCGCGGGACGACTACCTCCGCGACGAGATGGTCCGGCAGCGCCGGGCCCTGGAGGAGATAGCCGCCCGCAAGCGTGGGCGCGAGGACGAGCACGGCGTCGTGGTCCTCGACAGCGACGACGACGACGACGACGCCCCCGGACCGTCCAACCCGCCGTGCCAACCGGGGGAGGGATGCAGCAGGGACGGCGGAGGCGTCGGCGGGGGCGACGACGACGACGACGACGACGATGACGACGACGGCGGCGGTGACTACACGCGGTTCTACAGTCTCCTCGGCATGTAGAACCGCGTGGGCGGGCGGCGAGGGAGACGGAAGAAGTAGCCCGCGATAGTTTTCCTTTTTTTTTGTAAAATATGTTTAAATTTGAACGAACTCGAACGTGTTTGTGTTGTATTTGCGCCGAATTTGTGCACTTTAAAAACCCGTGGGGGGCCGCGACTGGGGGGCATCACGCCCCCAGTGCGCGGTTTAGCGCCGGTGCGCCCCCAGGGGGCGATTTTTTGCCCCTCCTGGGGGGCCAACGGCTGGAGACGCCCTAAGGACCAGCGTCCTAGAGCTGCAGTCGTCGTTGTTGACCCCTTGAATAGTTCTAAAGCATCTGACACCAAATCTTGGCACACGACAGAAATCCTAACCTCATCACACCAAGAAGACTGTAGGAATCTACGCGGGAGCTCCATTGACTACGTCCAGATGGACGAACTTGAGGAGGATCGAAGTCCGGAACACAAACTCGGAGAAGAAGCACCATCATCCACCCATGCGCCGCACCTACGAGGACTAAACTCTAACCTAAACTACTAACCGAAGCGGAGGCACTGGGATTCCCCTCCCCGCCACCTACCGCCGGAGCGGTAGGCAGAGGGAAGGCGAATCCATGGGCTCACCGACGAAGTCTATTGAGAAGAGTTTGCCCTAGCCGCCAAGAGACGGAGGAGGGAAAGAGAAACCATAGCCGCCAAGGGATTCTCAACTATCTATCTATCTACCTATCTACATATCTACTAAAAACACAGTACAAAACAAAAATAAAAAAAATAGGCTAAAATTCTCACAAAAATCAAGAATATTCGGCCGTTGATTTAGTAAATAATGAACACATCACCATCGCAGATATTGACGATAGGCATTTTGCATCTACATAACATAATTACCCAACTATGTCATCATATACACTATAAATGTTGGGTGCGACTTTGCTGCGCGCCGTTGGTGTTATTGGGTTTTTAATAAAAGAAGCTTGGTCCCACTATTTTGAAATATACGGTGTATTAGTTATTTAAAAAGTCAAACCTCTTTTTATTGACCAAATTTGTAGAAAAATATATCTATATTCGTAATACCAAATCGGTATCATTAGATTCATCATGGCATTAATTTTCATATTTTATTTAATTAGTATTGTAGATGTTGATATTTTTGCATCTAAACTTTGTCAAAGTTGAATAAATTGGAATTTTTAAAAACCTAATACACCTTATATCAATGGAGTCTATTTTGCCTTGAATCCGGGCGAGTCACCGGAGCCATTCTTCACTGTGTGCCTTGACGCAAACACACAGCTTAAAGCGCTATAAATCAAGCACCCAATGGAACACACTCGCCTTACCAAGAAACAGAGAGCAAAATATGTTTTTCCTGTAGTGACAATAATCAGTTAGATACAAAATGTAATCTAAAGCCTGCTCATGAAAGCCTGCTCATCAATAATCAGTTAAAACACACTGCTGGCCACGAAAGCCTGCTCCTGTTTTGTTATGGTGACTCATGTTTGCATGGATGTTCCTCTTGTTACTGATGCCTCCTACTCCCGAATGCTTCTAGTTCATGACTTGTTCCATTCTTCTCTAATATCTTTCAAAGCCACTAGCTCATCCTCTATGTTTCCTATTTATAACCTTTTAATACTAGCTAAAAGTTTGGATGGAGTGCTTCTCTAGAGCAGGGATACAATCGGACATGTTGCCCTCTCCGACTGCTCGGCTGGAACAATGGTGGTGCCTGACTAGGAAAGGAATGCCTAGCGCACACGTACAGGAAGGCTTTTGACTCCTTCGTGACATTGGTGTGTTGGAGTCTGGAAACAAAGGAATGCATGGGTTTTTGGTCAAAGCCAAAACGTGACTTCAGCTGCCGGGTTCGTACTGCAGATTTTCGACGAGCTTAGGAATTGGATATTAGCAGGGACACGAGGAGTTGCTACATTGGACCCTGCAGGCTGCAGACATTTGGGTGGTTGTTCCACTCTTCCCTGATGCGTCCTACTCCTAAATGGTTGTTCACAATTCTCATCTCTCTGGGCTTCTAAGTCCTTGTGTTTTCTGTCTACAACCTTTTAATACTAGCAAAATACAGTCATGTTATTCTAGAACTAGCTAGTTTGCTTTTGTTTGTGTGCACATTGTATAGAATATATATCCATGCCATGGGAAATGCACTTGACCAGAGCACATGGGTGCTACACTCCCTCTTTCTGTCCCAACCATACACTTTTTTCGAGAAAACGCTAAAGTCTTTTGCGTTTCATTGCATTGAAGAGAAGAAGTTTGGTACAATCCTCCTATGAGGCGAGTTTACAAGATGAGTACAGGCACACTAGTGGACATCCCAAGTCTAAGGCAGGATGGCGCGGAGTCCTAAAGCTCCTGCTCTGGCCCAGAGGGCAGCCTCTTCCTTAATCCTAGCGATAAGGGAGGTAACCGACGGGGAGGAGCCCTCAAAAACGCACCCATTGCAATGCTTCCAAATCATCCAAGGGACAAGCAAGGCAGTGGAAGCCAGTACCTTGTGCATGGGTTTAGGGGTGTCTTGTCTTGCCGAGCGCCACCAGTCGTGGAGAGTGGCATCATCATTGGGCAGCGGGCAGGAGAGGCGCAGCCATGAGAGGATCTCGTGCCACACCTGTCGGCTGAAAGGGCATCCCAGGAGAAGATGAAGTATCGTCTCCGGAGCTTGATCGCATAGCGGGCAGTGCTTTGAGCAATGTTTTAAATAGCGGGCTACGGCAAATAGCGGTGACCCTTAAAAACAGCTATAGCTGGGCTATAGCGGCAAATTGTACATGAAATCATTTAGCGGCGACATACTCAAACAGCTATAGCGGGGCTATAGCCGGCTATTTAAAACTATGGCTGTGAGTGCGACAGGTTGCGTCGCGCTAGGCGGTCTGCCGTCCAGCAACGGTCAAGGTTGGCAAGCCAATGGAAGAAGCGCACACGCGGTGGTGCCCAACACTTCCAGGTGAGTCTCCAAGCCTGGCAGCGGGTGGAACCCGTGGAAGGTGGAAAGGTATGCAGACTTGGCGGAGTACTCGCCATTCGTGGTCCACTTCCAGCGAATGCAATCCGGTGTATCGCTGAGGGTAGTCTCGGCGATCATGTGCCGAAGGCATAGGTATTCGCCAATCTCCGGGCTGCCAATCATGCCATAGATGTCGGTGGCCCATTGGTTCGCATGGAGGCCATCAACAACAGTCCTGGACTTGCAACGTCGCTTGGGGATGCGAGCATAGAGGAGAGGCGCAACCTCACAGACCACTCGCCCGTTGATCCATCTGTCCTCCTAGAACAGGGTGTGCTAGCCATTGCCGATTGTCATGGTAGTGGAGGCAAAGAAGAACGCGCGCTCCTCAGGCGAGAATTGCAAGTCAAGCCCGTTCTAGGCCCTGCTATCATCGACGCGGCTGAGCCATTGCCACCGCGTGCGCAAGGCGAGGCCGGTGCGCTCGAGGTCATGGACGTCAAGGCCGCCAAACAGGATTAGCCGATAGACGCGCCGCCAGTTGACGTGGCAATTGCCACCATTGGCCTCGCCATGGCCAGCCCAAAGGAATCCTCTTTCGATCTTCTCCAAGAGCTTGATGGTCTTCCTTGGTGGCGCGAGCACAAGGTGCTGGTGGATGGGGGTCGCGCTCAGGACAACCTTGACGAAGGTAAGGCGGCCGGCTTTGTTCATGAGCCACACCTTCCAGAAGGGTAACTTCCCAGCGACTTTGTCGATGATAGGTTGAAGCTGGTGAGGGAGTCCTGGATTAAGGGGTCCTCGGGCATTCGGACTATGGTGCGTGGGCCGAACTGATGGGCTGTGAAGATACAAGACCGAAGACTCTCTCCCGTGTCCAGATGGGACTCTCCTTGGCGTGGAAGGCAAGCTTGGCGCCCGGATATGAAGATTCCTTTCTCTGTAACCGACTTTGTATAACCCTAGTCCCCTCCGGTGTCTATATAAATCAGAGGGTTTAGTCTATAGGGAAGACATAATCATAGTCATACAGGCTAGACTTTTAGGGTTTTAGGCATTACGATCTCGAGGTAGATCAACTCTTGTAATACTCGTGTTCATCAAGATCAATCAAGCAGGAAGTAGGGTATTACCTCCACAGAGAGGGCCCGAACCTGGTAAATATCGTGTCCCACTTCTCCTGTTACCATCAACCTCAGACGCACAGTTCGAGACCCCCTACCCGAGATCCGCCGGTTTTGACACCGACATTGGTGCTTTCATTGAGAGTTCCGCTGCGTCGTCTTCAAGATGTTCGATGGCCTCGTAAATCATCTACAACAATGATGTCCAGGGGGATGTCTTTCTCCCCGGACAGATCTTCGTATTCGGCGGCTTCGCACTGCGGGCCAACTCACTTGGCCATCTAGAGCAGACTGATGGCTACGCCCCTGGCCATCTGGTCAGATTTGGAGGCTTGAACTACGTCGAGTATATCCGCAGAGACTTGATCTTCGATGGATTCGAGCCCACGGCAGCCGCTCCCTGCCATCACGATGAACATGACTTAAATATGTCACCGGACCACACCTAGGAGATAGCGCCTGTAACTGCTCTGGCCCTGGATCCGGAGCAGATCACGCCATCCGGGGACGGGAAGCTCAACCCCGCCACGGAAGCCGCAGACCGAGCGGCGTTGGAGCCGCACACAGACCCAACCTCGGGTGGGATCCGCGCCATCGGAGCCTCGGACTCGTTTCCGGCTACAGGTTCCGAACCACGTGCGTCCGCGTACGTCAAGCTTGATCGGACATCGACCGTCGAATTCAGCTCCGCGGACATCTTCCGGCACTCACCTTTAGGCGATGTGCTAAATTCATTAAAAACACTCTACTTAGCGGGGGACTGACAGCCGAACTATATCCGGTTCGAACTGGAGGCCGATGATGGAAATTTCGCTTCCCACCCACCTCCCACTTCATAGCCACTGTCGAAGACTTAACCGACACGCTCGACTACGGCTCCGAAGACATCTATGGTATGGACGACGATGGCGAAGAGGAGCAGGGCCAAAACCCGCCGTTTACCGAGCACTGGACGGCCACTTCTTCATACGACGTGTACATGGTGGACACACCTAAAGAGAACAATGGCGATAACGAGGAAGATCCAGTCAAGGATGAACCTCCCAAGATACAACCAAAGCGCCGACATCAGCGGCGCTGCTCTAAATCACGCTACAAAAAAAACAGCAATACCGGCACAAGAGAGGATAACACTCCGGACGGTGCCAAAGACAGAGAAGACCCCGACGAGCAAACTACCGAACATGACGAACGGGAAGATGTGCAAGTCAGCCGTGATGAACATGCCATAAATGAAGACTCGCAGAATAGCAATTATATACCGCTCTCCAAGGATGAGGTGAGCCTCGGTGATGACGACTTCATCATACCTGAGGAACCTCTCAAGCAGGAGCGCTTTAAGTGCCGGCTAATCGCCACTGCAATGAGCCTGAAAAAGAGGCAGCAACAGCTTCAAGCTGATCAGGATCTGCTCAATGACAGGTGGACTAATGTCCTGGCAGCCGGCCTCGAGCGCCCAACCAAAAGTTACCCGAAGCGCAAATTGCTACCTCAGTTCAATGACGAGGCACTGGAGCCCGAACCATCATCGTGCAATGCGGCTGACCGACCACGTGGCTAGGACAAGGCGGCAACTCGAGCCGAACACCAGCCCGCACTACCTCACCGTAAAGGCAGAGATAAAACAGCTCAGGGACATACATATGACCTGCAGCAGAACTTGGACAGTAGAGCAGGGCAGAACAAATCGATTTATGGCTCACATGGGCGTGCCCCGACATGCGACAACGGCTACCTCGCCGGACGGAACAATCATAGTCATGCCCGGGCCGAGAACCGCAGACGGACTCCATCCGAGCTACGTTGCGACGTGGCCCGACATAGAGGCGCCGCACACCCCCTTTGCTTCACCGATAAGGTAATGGAGCACGAATTCCCAGAAGGGTTTAAACCCATGAATATCAAATCATATGATGGAACAACAGATCCCGCGGTATGGATTGGAGATTTTCTCCTCCATATCCACATGGCCCGCGGTGATGATCTCCACGCCATCAAATACCTCCACTAAAACTAAAGGGGCCAGTGCGACACTGGCTAAACAACCTTCCAAAGAACTCCATTGGCAGCTGGGAAGACCTGGAAGACGCCTTTCGTGATAACTTCCAAGGTACATATGTTCGGCCACCAGATGCCTATGACTTAAGTCACATCATCCAGTAGCTCGGAGAGTCAGCCAGGAAGCTCTGGACTAGGTTCTTAATTAAAAGGAACCAAATTGTCGATTGTCCGGACGCCTAAGCCCTAGCGGCCTTCAGGCCAACTCCACCGCAAGACCCCAAACGGACGTCAGGTTTGGCCGGATTTTCTCCCTTTGGGGCGGCGATGGGTTCGCCCATGTCCGCGTTTGTCCGTTGGGTCGTGGGTGCGCCCAACGCGCGACCGCACCCTAAATCATGTCCCGGGTGGACGTGATTAAAAAAACAAAAAACTTAAATAAAATGCCTAAAAAGGTAAATAAACGTAGTTAAAAAAATATAAAACATATTTAGGGGTCACGACCACAAAATGGCCCAGTTTCACGGCCACTTAAATGGCCCGGTTCCATAATTAACATAAAAACAAAATAAAAAATGCCGCCCGCGCACTCCTGCCGCGCTCGTTGATGCCGTGGCCGTCGTCGTCTTAAGTGGCCGCCGGTGTCGTCGTCGTCGCTGACGAGGTCGACGTAGTCCGGCGGCGTCCACAGGTGGGCCGGCGGTCCGTGGTGCACGGGGGCGGCGGGCTGGAAGGTGTTGATAATCCCCAAGTGCAAGGAATCATCGTAGCACTTTCCAAAGGTGGAAGTGATAAGTATGGAGTGTCGAACCCACAAGGAGCTAAAGGTAATATCAATATTCTCTCAAGCCCTATCTGCCACTGATACGACTCTACGTACACCGAACGTTTGCTTCCAACTAGAAACGAGAAATAAAACTATGTTGTGGGTATGAAGAGGATAACTTTGTATGGTAACGGAGAGCTAAAATATGAAAGTAGGCTCTATTATCATAAAGTTAGAATATATTACTAAATATTATAAATAGCGAGTGTGGAATAATGGTGGATTGGTGTGCGGAATTGTCCTAGGCAATTGTTAACAAGACCGGTGATCACTATTGCAGTTTCATATGAGGGAGAGGCATAAGCTAACATACTTTCTCTACTTGGATCATATGCACTTATGATTGGAACTCTAGCAAGCATCCGCAACTACTAAAGATCATTAAGGTAAAACCCAACCATAGCATTAAAGCATCAAGTCCTCTTTATTCCCATACGCAACAATACCTCTTACTCGGGTTTGTGTTTCAGTCACTCACCAACCCACTAGAAGCAAATCATGAACGTATTGCAACACCCTACAGCGGGAACCCCTCATGCTTGCGCGACACGGAGGGCACCATAGGACAGCACCAAAGTAAAACATACAACTCATACCAATCTAGATCATCAATCAACCCGAAGACAAAAGATATCTACTCAAAACATCATAGGATGGCAACACATCATTGGATCATAATATGTGGCATAAAGCACCATGTTCAAGTAGGGTTTACAGCGGGGTGCGGGAGAGTGGACTGCGTAAAAGAGATGAGGATGGTGATGATGATGGTGATGTTGATGAAGACGATCACCGCGGCGATGATTCCCCTCTCGATGGCACTCCGGTGCCACCAAGAGAGAGGAGGAGAGGTTCTCCCCCTTGTGCTTCCTCCTCCATGGCCTCCACCCTCTGGTACTTGGCCTTCATGATGATGATGGCCCCTCCGGGATACTCCTCCATGGCCACCTGTGATGATGGCCCCCTCCGGCAGGGTGCCAGAGAGGGCCTAGATTGATTTCTCGTGGCTATAGAGGCTTGCGGCGGTGGAACTTACGATCTAGGTTAATTTTCCGAGGTTTCTGTATTTATAGGAATTTTTGGCTCGGTCTCACGTCAAGGAGGTGCCCGAGCTGTCCACGAGGTAGGCCCACGTGCCTTGGGGGGGCGCCCCCACCCTCGTGGGCAGCTCGGGACTCTTCTGGCCCAACTTTGATACTCCGTGGTCTTCTTTTGGTCCATAAAAAATCATCAAAAATTGGCACGTCAATTGGACTCCGTTTGGTATTCCTTTTTTGCAGAACTCAAAAATAAGGAGAAAACAGAAACTGACACTGGGCTCTAGGTTAATAGGTTAGTCCCAAAAATCATATAAAACAACATATAAAATCCCATTAAACATCCAAGATAGATAATATAACAGCATGAATACTTCATAAATTATAGATACGTTGGAGACATATAAGCATCCCCAAGCTTAATTCCTGCTCGTCCTCGAGTAGGTAAATGATAAAAGAAATAATTTATGAAGTGTGAATGCTAGCAAGTGCATAAGTTTGATCAATGATAATTCCAATCACTTTTTCTAGCATCATTATATGTCATAACAATAGCTCATCTCATAAAACTTTTCATGATCAAGTAACAAGTTTAAAGTATAGAGCATAAACTTTCTTAAAAACTAACAAACAATATTCTCAGTCATCAAACAATTGCAATTCATCTTATTTTCAGGAAGAGTCTATGTCAGAGCTTTGATTTAGAAAAGTCCACATACTAAACTATCATTTAGTCTTTCACAATTGCTAACACTCACGCAATACTTGTGGTTTTGGAGTTTCAATCGGACACAGAGAAAGATAGGGGCTTATAGTTTCGCCTCCCAACCTTTTACCTCAAGGGTAATGTCAACAATAATAGCTCATGCTAACTTACATCCAACATGAGGGGGGAAATAATATATCAGGATCTTACAACATGTTGAGCTTGCCTTTCCCCCTCAACATGTTGGATGTAAGTTAGCATGAGGGGGAAAGGCAAGCTCAACATGTTGGATGATCCATGACAATATACTATATTTCAGATATAAGAAAACATAACCCATTATGTTGTCTTCCTTGTCCAACATCAACTCTTTAGCATGTCATATTTTAATGAGTGCTCCCAATCATAAAATATGTCCACGATAGTATATTTGTATGTGAAATCCCTCTCCCTTCAATATTCTTTCATGAATTGTTCAAGTGACCAATTCTACGTTTGTTAACTTTCAATAAGTTTACTACCTATACCTATTATGTGTGAAGTCATTACTCCCCATGTTATAAGCATACAAAACATATATAAATTCAGATTTTTGACATTCAGTTTATTCAACCATTTACTCATAGGATATACATGAAGCACATGAGCAAATGACAAACTACTCCAAAAGATATGAGTGAAGAACACTGAGTAGTCAATTAACTAGCCATGGGAGGATTCTTTTTCATTCAATATTTCAGATCCAATTATTTTATTCAAACAGCAAGTAAAATCAAAAATACGCTCCAAGAAAAACACATATCATGCGATGAATAAAAATATAGCTCCGAGTAAGGTATACCAATAGTTTTGAAGACGAAAGAGGGGATGCCTTCCGGGGCATCCCCAAGCTTAGGCGCTTGAGTCTTACTTGAATATTACCTTGGGGTGCCTTGGGCATCCCCAAGCTTAGGGTCTTTGCACTCCTTATTCTCCTCATATCGATATCTCACCCAAAACTTGAAAACTTCAATCACACAAAACTTAACCAAACTTCGTGAGATAGGTTAGTATGATAAAGAGTAAATCATTCACTTTGGTACTGTAAAAGACAAGGTTAATAATTTTTCTCACACAATTCCTACTGTACCATATCATTTATACAATTTATATTGAGAAATATAAGCCACAGAAACTAGAAAACAAGCAAACTATGCAATGAAAACAGAATCTGTCAGAAACAGAACAGTCTGTAATGATCTGAACAATAACCATACTTCTGCTACTCCAAAAATTATGAAATAAATTGGTGGACGTGAGGAATTTGTCTATTAATCTTCTGCAAAAAGAATCAACTCAAAATCACTCTTCTGTAAAAAATGACAGCTAATCTCGTGAGCGCAAAGTTTCTGTTTTTTACAGCAATATCACATTAACTTTCACCCAAGTCTTCCCAAAGGTCTTACTTGGCACTTTATTTAAACAAAAGCTATAAAACATGATTACTACAGTAACTTAATCATGTAAACACACAAAAACAGTAAGGGTAAATATTGGGTTGTCTCCCAACAAGCGATTTTCTTTAATGCCTTTTAGTTAGGCATGATGATTTCAATGAAGCTCACATAAAAGATAAGAATTGAAACACAAAGAGAGCATCTTGAAGAATATGACTAGCACAATTGATTCTAACCAACTTCCTATTCCTAGGGATTTTGTGAGCACACAACTTATGGGAACAAGAATCAACTAGCATAGGAAGGCAAAACAAGTATAACTTCAAAACTTTAAGCACATAGAGAGGAAACTTGATGTTATTGCAACTCCTACAAGCATGTATTCCTCCCTCATAATAATTTTCAGTAGCATCATGGATAGCAATTTTTTTTCTCATACTCAATTGGAACCTCTTCCGAAATAGTGGAGTCATTACTAGCTAAAGTTGACACTCTTCCAAATCCACTTTCATAAATATCACACTAAGATTCAACATCCTCCAAAATAGTGGGATCACTAATTCCTAAAGTTGACACTCTTCAAAACCCGCTTTAAATTATAGTATTATTCATACTCCAAAAGATATAAGTGAAGTTCATGTAGCATTCTACAATTAACATAGACTAACCAATATCCAAGATCAAAATATATAAGTGAAGCACACGAATCATTCTATAAAACCATACTCAAAAGATTTAAGTGAAGCACAAAGAGCAATTTTATAAAATGATACTTAAAAGATATAAGTGAAGCTCATGAAGTATTCTATAAATCAATGAAGGGCTATCTCATGCTAACATGGTTCTTAAAGAAAAAGAAAAACACAAAGGACACGAATCATGTGAACAAAACAAAAAACCGAGGTATACCGATAATTGTTGAAGAAGAAAGATGGGATGCCAACCGGGGCATCCCCAAGCTTAGATGCTTGAGTATCCTTTGAAATATTTACTTGGGGTGCCTCGGGCATCCCCAAGCTTGAACTCTTGCCTCTCTTTATTCTTCTCATATTGATAGCTCCTCGACCTTTGGACACTTCATCCACACAAAACTTCAACAAAAACTTCTGAGATCCCTTAGTGTAATAAAGCAAATCACTACCTTTAGGTACTGTAATGAACTCATTATTTTTTTATATTGGTGTTGAACCTACTGTATTCCAACTTCTCTATGGTTCATACCCCCCGATACTAGCCATAGTTTCATCGAAATAAGCAAACAACACATGCAAAACAGAATCTGTTAAAAACAGAACAGTCTGTAGTAATCTAGAAGTTTGGTAAACTTGTGTAACTCCTAAAATTATCAACTAAGTTTGATAATTTGAGAAATTTGTACAGAAGTAATGTGCTAAAAGTTTTAGACCCGTTTGACTTTCCAGTTAAATATGTAAAATCACGCACTACAACCAAAGTTTCTGTTTTTGTTCTGCACATAGTAAACAAGCAATCTAAACATCCTAAAACCAAAGCTTGGCACATTATTTTTATAATACAATGGATATATAAAGGGGATAATTATTTACAGAGAAACTTCCATGAAAAATTCTACATTTTTTCCGTGAGCATGAACACAAGTGCTCAAGGTCGACCCTCACTTCTTCAATGCATAACTTTCCAATCACTTCTCTTTTTGAAAAAAAATTTGGCATGAAAGGCAAGTAATATTTTTTTATTTTCATTCTTTTAAATTTTTTTGTATGTTTTCACCCACAACTAAACAGAAACAAAAAGGAAAACAAAATCTACTTAGTGAAGGAAGCAAACAAGCACACACGAGAATATCAACCCCACGCTATTGCTCCCCGGCAACGGCGCCAGAAAAGAGCTTGATAATCCCCAAGTGCAAGGAATCATCGTAGCATTTTCCAAGGGTGGAAGTGATAAGTATGGAGTGTCGAACCCACAAGGAGCTAAAGGTAAGATCAATATTCTCTCAAGCCCTATCTGCCACTGATACGGCTCTACGGACACCGAATGTTTTGCTTCCAACTAGAAACGAGAAATAAAACTATGTTGTGGGTATGAAAAGGATAACTGTGTATGGTAACGGGGAGCTAAAATATGAAAGTAGGATCTGTTATCACAAAGTTAGAATATATTACTAAATACTATACATAGCGAGTGTGGAAAAATGGTGGATCGGTGTGCGGAATCGTCCTAGGCAATTGTTAACAAGACCGGTGATCACTATTGTAGTTCCATATGAGGGAGAGGCATAAGCTAACATACTTTCTCTACTTGGATCATATGCACTTATGATTGGAACTCTAGCAAGCATCCGCAACTACTAAAGATCATTAAGGTAAAGCCCAACCATAGCATTAAAGCATCAAGTCCTCTTTATTCCCATACTCAACAATCCCTCTTACTCGGGTTTGTGTTTCAGTCACTCACCAACCCACTATAAGCGAATCATGAACGTATTGCAACACTCTACAGCGGGAACCCCTCACGCTTGCGCGACACGGAGGGAACCATACGACAGCACCAAAATAAAACATACAACTCAAACCAATCTAGATCATCAATCAACCCGAAGACAAAAGATATCTACTCAAAACATCATAGGATGGCAACACATCATTGGATCATAATATGTGGCATAAAGCACCATGTTCAAGTAGGGATTACAGCGGGGTGCGGGAGAGTGGACCTCATAAAAGAGATGATGATGGTGATGTTGAGGAAGACGATCACCGCGGCGATGATTCCCCTCTCGATGGCATTCCGGTGCCACCAAGAGAGAGGAGGAGAGGTTCTCCCCCTTGTGCTTCCTCCTCCATGGCCTCCACCCTCTGGTCCTTGGCCTTCAAGATAATGATGGCCCCTCCGGGATACTCCTCCATGGCCACCTGTCATGATGTCCCCCTCTGGCAGGGTGCCAGAGAGGTCCTAGATTGATTTCTCGTGGCTACAAAGGCTTGCGGCGGCGGAACTTCCGATCTAGGTGAATTTTCCGAGGTTTCTGTATTTATAGGGATTTTGGCGTCGGTCTCACGTCAAGGAGGTGCCCAAGCTGTCCACAAGGCAGGCCCACGCGCCCTGGGGGGGCGCCCCCCACCCTCGTGGGCGACTCGGGACTCTTCTGGCCCAACTTTGATACACCATGGTCTTCTTTTGGTCCATAAAAAATCATCAAAAATTGGCACGTCAATTGGACTCCGTTTGGTATTCCTTTTCTGCAAAACTCAAAAACAAGGAGAAAACAGAAACTGGCACTAGGCTCTATTAATAGGTTAGTGCAAAAAATCATATAAAACAACATATAAAAGCCCATTAAACATCCAAGATAGATAATATAACAGCATGAATACTTCATAAATTATAGATACATTGGAGACGTATCAGGTGGCAGGTGCCTGCACCACCTCCTCCCGTGGCGAGGCGTCCTGCTCCGGTGACCGCGGCGACGTGGGGCACCAGTTCACGCCCCCCACGGCGGCCGCCATCTGCTCTGCGGTGCACGACCAGCTCCACCCCTGGCCCACCAGGCCCGGGTGGAACGCGGCCACCGGCGGCTCCTCCACCACCTCCTCCTTCGGCACCATCTCCAGCTCGGGGATGGCGACGTCGTCGGCCGCGGAGAGGGCCGTCATCTCCTCGAGGCCCTCCCATTGGCGCTTGTCGTGCGTGCGCATGTAGTGCTCCAGCACACGCGCCATGAGACGGGCCTCCTCCTCCGCTGTCATGCGAGGAGGTGGGGGTGGCGATGGAGATGGCGACGGCGACGACGTGGTTGTCAGGCCACGCACCCGCGTACGCCCACGCGCCAGGGGAGCCGCTCGGTGCTCACATGGCCGCCGCGGCCCCGTTGACGTGCCGGCGAAGAAAGACGCCCGCCGCAAGTTGGGGGCATACATCTCATCGTAGTAGAGGTCGTCCGGGAGGAGGCGGCGGCGGCGCTCGATCTCCATGCGGTGCGCACGGCTGCTCAGTGGGACCGACGGGATCGGCACGTGGTCGGACGGCAAGTGCTAGTTGTTGGGGAGGTGGACGTCGCTCCAGGTTAGCGGCGTCCACGTCTCCTAATAACGGCGGCATACAGCCGCCTCAATGTAGTGCCGGTCGAGCTCGCCGGCGGCCGTGGGCGCGATGGAAAACGCGGGCAGCGCGGGGGCCCGACACGGTGGCGAGGCGGTCTCCTCCTTCTTCACGGAGTCGCGGCGGCATCCCGACGAGGAGCTAGCCTCGCGGTCGTGCTTGCCTTTGCGGTCGTAGTTCCATAGCCCCATGGCTGCGGGCGGCCAGCCGGCGAGCTAGAGGCTAGGGTTTGGGGTTGGGGGTTGTCGGGTTTTGAGGAGGCCGCGGGGTGGAGTGGGGCAGTGTGGACGAGACCGGTCCACGGGTTCCCATTTAAGATGGACCGCGACCGTTCGCCTGGGCAGATGACAGGCGGGGCCGCCCGTGCGTGCGCATTGATGTGTGCGGGTGGGAGGTAGGTGGCCGCCTGCCATGCGGCCCGACGCGGACGAGGCACGCGTCTGTTTGGTGTCTGCCGTGACCCAAACCCAGCACAAGTTTGCGCTCGAAATGGGTCGGCCCGGACACAAAACGGACCAGATGGGTCCGGGCCATCGCGCGCTGGGCCGCCTCGTTTGTCCCATTTACCCCAAACAGACGGGTCGGACAGAATGGGGTCGCGCGGTGGAGTTGGCCTCAAACACAGCGTCCGGGATGAGTGGCTCGCCCGCCACCTCGGTCAAGAAAAACCAAAATCCATGGCAGCTCTTACCGCTCTAATGACCCGCTTTTGCGCGGGAGAAGACAGCTGGTTCGCTCATAGAAGCGACAACACCGGTGATCCGGGCACTTCCGAAGTCCGAGACGGCAACGGCAAGCCACGACGCAGTAAACACAAGCGTCGCAATAATAACAAAATAACGTAAGACACGACGATAAATGATACATCTCCAAAGTATCTATAATTTTTTATTGTTCCATGCTATTATATTATCTGTTTTGGATGTTTAATTGGCTTTATTATACACTTTTATATTATTTTTGGGACTAACCTATTAACTGAAGGCCCAGTGCAAGTTGCTGTATTTTTCCCTATTTCAGTGTTTCGCAGAAAAGGAATATCAAACGGAATCCAAATGGAATGAAACCTTCGGGAGAGTTATTTTTGGAACAAACGTGATCTAGGAGACTTGGAGTGGAGGTCAAGAAAGCCACGAGGCGGCACGAGGTAGGAGGGCACGCCCAGGGCGGTAGGCGCGCCCCACCCTTGTGGGCCCCCCGTTGCTCCACCGACGTGCTTCTTCCTCCTATATATACCCACATACCCCGTAAACATCCGATAGCACCACGAAACCCTATTTCCACCGCCGCAACCTTCTCTACCGGTGAGATCCCATCTTGGGGCCTTTTCCGGCGCTCCGCCGGAGGGGGAATCGACCACGGAGGGCTTCTACATCAACTCCAAGGCCTCTCCGATGATGTGTGAGTAGTTTACCGCAGACCTTCGTGTCCATAGTTATTAGCTAGATGGCTTCTTCTCTCTCTTTGGATCTCAATACAAAGTTCTCCTCGATTCTCTTGGAGATCTATTCGATGTAATTCTTTTTGCGGTGTGTTTGTCGAGATCCGATGAATTGTGGGTTTATGATCAGATTGTCTACGTATAATATTTGATTCTCCTCTGAATTCTTTTATGCGTGATTTAATTATCTTTGCATGTCTCTTCAAATTATCAGTTTGGCTTGGCCTACTAGATTGATCTTTCTTGCAATGGGAGAAGTGCTTAGCTTTGGGTTCAATCTTGCGGTGTCCTTTCCCAGTGACAACAGGGGTAGCAAGGCACGTATTGTATTGTTGCCATCGAGGATAAAAAGATGGGGTTTATATCATATTGCTTGAGTTTATCCCTCTACATCATGTCATCTGGCCTAATGTGCTACTCTGTTTTTATGAACTTAATACTCTAGATGCATGCTGGATAGCGGTCGATGTGTGGAGTAATAGTAGTAGATGCAGAATCGTTTCGGTTTAATTGTCATGGACGTGATGCCTATAAACATGATGATGCCTAGAAATCGTCATAACTATGCGCTTTTCTATCAATTGCTCAGCAGTAATTCGTTCACCCACCGTAGATTTTGCTATCTTGAGAGAAGCCACTAGTGAAACCTATGGCCCCCGGGTCCATCTTCCATCATATTACTTTCCTATCAATTTACTATTTTCGTCTTACTTTATTTTGCAATCTTTACTATCCAATCTATACAACAAAAATACCAAAAATATTTACTTTATTATATTTATTAGATCTCACTTTTGCAAGTGGCTGAGAAGGGATTGAGAACCACTTTATCGTGTTGGTTGCAAGGTTATTGATTGTTGTGCAGGTACGAGGTGATTGAACGTGCAGTCTCCTACTAGATGGATACCTTGGTTCTAAAAAACTGAGGGAAATACTTACGCTACTTTGCTGCATCACCCTTTCCTCTTCAAGGGAAAACCAACACATGCTCAAGAGGTAGCAGTCAACGCTGAATTCAGCGGCTCCAAACCCGGTCAACAGAAAAAGCCATTCAAGGCAAATAGAGGTGGACCATCCAATCTAGACAAGATACTGGATCGGCCCTGCCAGATTCATGGCACCCCCGATAAACCAGCTACTCACACCAACAGAAGATGCTGGGTCTTCAAACAAGCCAACAAGCTTAATGCCGAACACAAGGTGAAGGGGCCGCCCAGTGACAGCAATGACAAAGAGACTTGCCAACCGAATACCGGTGTTCAAAAGCAATTTCCCCCCAAAGTGAAAATCGTAAACATGGTATACGTGACGCACACACCTACAAGGGAGCAGGCGTGCACTGATCATATCCGTCCCGAGGGTTCGGCAGCTCTGATCATCGATCCAATCATGAATGGGTTCCATCTCACGAAAGTCCTTATGGACGGCGGCAGTAGCCTTAATCTACTCTACCAAGACACTGTCCGCAAAACGGGCATAGATCCTTCAAGAATCAAGCCCACCACAACTACCCTCAAGGGAGCAGTATCCGACATAGAAGCTCACTACACGGGCTCCATCACATTGGAAGTCGTTTTCGGTTCGCCGAACAACTTCCGAAGCGAATCCTTGACCTTTGATATTGTCCTGTTCCGCAGTAGCTACCATGCACTTCTGGGGCATACCGCTTTTGCTCATTTTAATGCGGTCCCACTCTACACCCGCGCAAAACTTAAGATGCCCGGTCCATGGGGCGTCATAACAATAAATGGAAATACGGAACACTCCCTCCGCACAGAAGGTCATACTATGGCTATTACAGCCGAAGTACAAAGAGGCATCATCAAGCCACATATATCATCGGCCATTAAGTCGTCGGTCCCTGTTAAATGGAACCGATCAATTTCAGAGCTGGATTAGCAATTCGGCCTCCGTCATTCGTCTCGTATAACAGTGAAGTTTGTACCGCATATACATAATTATGTACTTAAAATACCCTGGTCACCGGCGGAGGAACAATACGGACAGGCCTACAAGCACTCCCATAGCCTCTTTTTCTTTCCTAACTATTTTTTATCTTTTATCACAGGTGTCCACAATCCAGAGCGTCCACTGTTAGTGGCCGATCGTTTGGCCGAATGGGCCGAGCTGAATAGGTTGTCCGGACAAACCATGAAGTGCGTCATGAGTCATTTGTGGCCGGGGGGATCGGAGCCGAAGAGTTATTTCAGCTTGGTGCAGCAACTCCTTGGTGCGGTGCCACGTATCAATGCAATGAAGAGGTCAGCATGCATAGAGGGCGCACGGATGACTCTTGCCCATGTCAAGACATACTGGGCGGAGATGGAGACCACCGTTGTTGCATCCCGAGATTCGGAGAAAAGCCGAGTACCCTCCGAGCACTATTTTCAGGAGGTCCTTGAAGGCGCTCGTGTAATAGAGACGCAGTGCTCGAAGGATGCTATGTTCGAATAGCATGTGCCATTGTAAGGCGGTAGTTTGATGAATTGTAGGAACTTTTTATACTTGTGCCCGCAAGTATTGTAACACCTCCTGTGCGGCCGTTTAATATATATCACCTAGGAGCCCCAGAATTGTTGTAGTTAGTGGCATTTGCATCCATGCATCATGTTTGATTTCACAGGGAATTTTGAAGTGGGGATGACCAAGCCCTAGCACTAAAGCAATTCAAATAGGTTCAACCAAGAAAATATTTTTCAATGAATCCAAATGGCCTTCAAAAATGTTCACCATTTTTGGGAAATGCTGGAAATAGTAACCAGAGATATTGCACATTTTTCCATGACGTTTGGATTATTGAGTTAACTCATATTGTATTTGAATTGGGGCATTTAAATCCTATAAATATTTTTAAATGCTCTAATAATTCTGAAACTAGTTTGGGTTGTTGGAAATAATCCAAACACTGCCCAACATTATTTTCAGGATTTTACAAAATGGATTAGTATTTTTACTAATTCAAAACAGATCAAATAATTAGAAAACAGAACAAAATAGAAAGAAGAGGAATTTACCTGGCTCACCTAGGAGCCCACTTACCTGTGCGGCCTGCTCATAAAGCCAGCCCAGCCCACCTCCACCTCCCTGTCGTCTTCCACCTCTGCCAGTAGCCAGAGGGCGTGTGCCCGACGTGCGCAGCGCCACCTCCACCCTGCCTGCTTCTCGCCTCAACGGTCTGGACGCTCTAGAGGCGCCACGCTACCCCCCTGGACCCCCTCGACCGCTCCCCTCTCCCCCTGCCTCGCCTCTCTCATTCTCTCTTTCCCGAGGCCGAGCGAGCTCGTCGCCGCCGCTCGTCGCCTACGTAGCCACAACCTCCCCCTCGACCTTCCTCCGTGCTCTGAAGGACCCCCACGACGCCCTCTTCCTCCTCGATGAGTCACGTGAGCTCGGCCGCTCTGCATCACCGCCTGCATCGCCTTCTTCTCCCTCCGGTCGCCGAGATCGCCGGCAACGCCATGACGTCGTCCGTGCTTCCCCGAGCCCACTTCGACGCCCCCTACAACCGCAGTGAGCCACTACGCCGAACCCCTCTCTCACCGTGCTCGTTTGCCCCCTCTGGCTGTCGCTTCCGTCAAGCCCGAGAGCTCACCGCCGCCGGCCATGGCGCCGCCATAGCCATAGCGCATCCACGACGCATCCGAGCCCACCCCCGTGCTCAGCGAGTCCGCAGGACTCCGTAGCAACCCGCAGCTCGTCCTTCCGTGCACCAAACCGTCGTTTCCGTGCGTGCCGTAGCTCCGGCCGCCGCCCAAGTGGTCGCCGCCGTCGACCCCAGCCTCCCTGCGCCCAGCTGCGTACACCCCTAGATGCGGGCGAGCAAGGGCTCCTTCTGGCGCCCTCAGCGCAGCCAGCCGCTACCCCTAGCGCCACCCCGGCGAGCCGTCGCCGCACCGGATGGTCGCCGGCGGTTAACTCCGGCTGTGCCGACGTGGCACATCCATTAGCGACTAATCCCTCCACTAACCAACCCCCCTGGGCCACTGACTCATGGGCCCCATGCCCTAATTAACATAGATTACATTTTTTGATTAGTTTTAACTAATCACAGTGGCCCCACAAGTCAAAGTTGACTGTGGCTGACGTGGCAGTTGACTAGGCCCACCTGTCATCCACCCAAACCAGCCTGTGTCACTGACGTGTGGATCCCACACGTCAGGTTTGACCTGGACCAGCTCCATTGACCGCTGACATCACACTGACGCCAGGCTGACGCAGTAAAGCATTTTCTGGATTTATTTTTATATAGGAAATTCCAGAAAATGTTGCAAACTTCAAAAATTCATAGCAATTCAACCGTAACTCCAAATCAAACAAATTATATATGAAAAATGATCATAAAAATACAATCTATCCATCTGTACCTTTTTCATGCATGTTAGAACACTTTAACCTTGCTGTTTAGGTGAAACAAGGTAGAGCACTAATATGACCTCTTAAAAAGGGTTTGCATTTGAATCTTTGGTTCAAATGGACTCATCTCAATCTGTTCTAGCTTGCATTAGCCCAAAACACATTCATATTGCCATGTCATAGCATGCATCATATTGTGCATTGCATTGATCGTGTTTCTTCTCTGTTGCCGGTATTTGTCCCCTCTCGATAGACGTGGCTTCGACGATGAGATCGATGACACTGATGAAGAGCTATAATATATTCGGAAGTGCCAGGCAAGCAAAACCCCCTTGTTCATTCCGATACAATCCCACTCTCTCGCTCCTGCTCTCTTTTACTGCATTAGGACAACAATGGTTCAACTGTTACATGCTGCGGTAGTTGAACCCCTTATCCTCTGCATGACCTGTCATTGCCACAGTAAATAGATGAAACCCACTAGTATGAGTAGGAGTTGTTTGAGCCCTGATGTGCCTACTCATTCATGTTTGTTTATCATGCCTGCTACTGCTTAGAGTTGAGTCAGGTCTGATTCATCGGGTATGAATCGGAATGGTGTTAAACATGTCCTACTGTGTGTGAGCTAAGTGTGTGAACACGATTTGGTAAAGGTATTGGTGAGAGGCCATGTAGGAGTACATGGTGGGTTGTCTCATTGAAGCCGTCCTCAGGAACTGAGTTCTGTGTTTGTGATCCATGAAACAGTTACTACCACGCATTGGGCCCGAAACCAACGGACCCTCTCGGCTTCTTAATCACCCTTGTCCTCTGTACAGGAGTTGCAAGTAGTTTCTGGTGTTTGTAGTATGCTGGGGGCCGCACGCAGCGCTGACCGTCAGGGTGGGCTGTGTTGCGGTAGGCACGTGGCACGGTGTACCGGGCGCCCGTTTGGTGTCTCGGAACCCTGTACACATCATTCGGGGACGTATGTGGAAACCTCGGCCGGACTCCCTACGGATGGAACCTGAATAGGCGATAAACCTGGACTAGAGACTTGAGTGTTTAGGTAGGCTGTGGCCGACACCCTCGCTGGGCTTTCGCTTGAAGGTTGCCGAGTACATATCGTGTAAAAGGAGATAAGTGGTGAGAGCGTGTGTATAGAAGTACACCCCTGCAGGGTTAACATCATCTATTCGAATAGCCGTGTCTGCGGTAATGGACTTCTGGGTTGCCTATAACAGTTCATAGACAAGTGAAAGTGGATACTCTAAAATGCGCAAGATAAGCGTGAGTGCTATGGATGGCCTTCTCGTAGGGAGACGGAAGTGGATCCATAGTGGGGTATTGATATGGTGAATATGTGGACTCGTGTGCGGCACCTCAAAAAAGTTATTTGCATTCGTAGTTCAGGATAGCCACCGAGTCAAAGCTGGCTTGCTGCAGTTAAACTCCACTACCCCCTCTATTGATACTGATGCATATGTAGTTAGTTCTGATGTAAGTCTTGCTGGGTACATTTGTACTCACGTTTGCCTATTTTATGTTTTGCAGAGAGACGTCAGTCTCGCTAGTAGTTCCGTGTGGACTTCGACGTTTAGCTTGATACCTCAGCTACGATCTTGTGCCCTCGACAGGATCTGGTAGATAGTCAGGCTTCTCAGCCTTTTTCTTTTGTAGATGTCTGTACCCAGACATATTAAGCTTCCCCATGTGCTTTGACTTGTATGCTCTGAATGTTGGGTCATGAGACCCATGTTTGTAATATCTCGCTCCTCGGAGCCTAATGAATAAATACTTGAGTCGTAGAGTCTTGTTGTGATGCCATGTTGTATTTACACATATCGAGCATATTGTGTGTATGATTGAAATGCTTGGTATGTGTGGGTTCCGACAATCTAGTTGTTTATCCTTGGCAGCCTCTCTTATGGGGAAATGTAGTCTTGTGCTTCCATGAGCCATAGTAGTCCGCTACAGCCCGGTTCACCGGAGTCCTGCTAGCCCAGCACTACTGCTCAGGACACTTGACTGGCCGGCATGTGTTTCACTTCGTTCTTGTGTCTGTCCCTTCGGGGAAATGTCACGCGGTGTTATCCGGAGTCCTGCCTAGCCTGCTACAGCCCGGGTTACCGGAGTCCTGTTAGCCCAGTGCTACAACCCGGATTCACACGTTGTTGACCGACATGCTCGAAGTTGATTCATGTATGCCTGTCCCCATGGGTTAGTGCCGCTTTGGGTTCACGACTAGCCATGTCGGCCCGAGTTCTTTGTCATATGGATGCTAGCGACACTATCATATACGTGGGCCAAAAGGCGCAAACGGTCCCGGGCCAGGTAAGGTGGCACCCGTGGGAATACCGTGCTTGAGGCCGCAAAGTGATATGATGTGTTACATGCTAGATCGGTGTGACTTAGGATCGGGGTCCTGACAGCGTTGGTATCAGAGCCTGACTGCCTGTAGGATTACCAAGCCAAACTGGTCGAAGTTGTGTCTAGAAATGCTTTAGTTATATAAGGGAATTTATTGTGGAAGGGAACGTAAGGCTCTTTTTACTCCTTATATCTCATGGCCTTCTGATCTGAGTCAACCTCTTCTCTTCTACGGGGATTAAGAACTAGGCCTCCTCATCTATCTATCAGGATGACGTGTTACTAATCCATAGACTTATCAGATTGTTGTATTCAAGCCTCTGTTCAGTTTCTACCACTTCTATGTGTTCTTAGTTGACCTCGGAACATTGATATTGTGATGTTGAGTGGTTATGCCACCATTTTGCAGGATGTCTCAAATCCTTTTGCGCATTTACAGCCGTTATGCTGTCCGAGTCATCCCAGGTCTCTACATAGTCTGATGCATTTGCAAATTTCTTCCTCCCATTACCGACGTTCCTTTGGGCCAGAGTAATCACACTAATCGGTGAGTTGAGGTACTCTGTTGCCTCAACATATATGTTGGAGTTAGTATTATGACCCTAGGTGTTTTAGGGAGTCACCTAGTAATCTAGCCATATTTTGTGTTCCAAGTGTGATGATTCTGGCCAACTTTTCTCGAAAGCATCCCGCGATGCCATTTAGTAGTAGGTATTCTTCTCTTGGGTTCTCGACCCAAGATTCACTCTACTTACCTCGTGTTGATAGTGTTGCTCGTACCTTTAGGATATTAGTAACCTTTGCGATAGTCCTTGAGGTCCGTGGTATTTCCTTCTTCCAAATACTATGAACCACTTATGGCAGAAGTTTGTTGGATCAAAGGATCACAATAGGAGTGCTCTTGATGAGTTATCCATTCTATATTGTGGCTCTGCCAGTTCTACCTTTTTGCATGGGTTATCCGGAAGAAATATGTTGAACTCGTTCGACATACTAATCTATGCATCCACAATTCAGAAAGTGATATGTTCCTTTGAGTTGTCCCCCATCAGTTATATTCCGACCTTCATCTATCAATTGATAGTAAGGAGTAGTTGGCAATCGTGTTTATCGATACCTATTACCCTAGTGGTCCGTCAAGTCATTCTATTTCAGAATGACTAGGAGAAACAAACTCCAGTACCTCATCCATATCTAGGATTGGGTCAAAGCAATTGTACTTCGCAGATCAAAATGCCAATCCAACTTTTGTTCTGTTCTACCTCGGAGTATTACCCCCTTTATGTCAGTATGGTCATGAGAATTGCACCATCTCTCATGAATTTTTGACGCAGTAATACTTCTCGCCATCATTATTCATTCCTCGGTCCCGTGTTGTCGCAACCGGAATGCCGACAAGTGAACCATGATGTGTGAAATCAATACTCCTAGCAACCGTGTTGCTTGGTAGTTAATGGACATTGATATCATCCTTAGCGTGTTGGTTATCGAATCACCACTCTAGGGTTGATCGTGCTATCCAGTCCTTATTTCTGGTGCACTCTTCGATCAATGAGTGAGGATTACTCAATCCCTTGCTCATTTGATCATGTTGTTTTGCCCTGAAAAGCAAGGTTGTTCTCGAGCCTAGTAACATATCGGTGGTTCGTGATTTTCCGAATATCTTCTCGGAAGTATTACCTGGTTGACACCTGACCGCTATGTTGAGCCCGTGATCAAGTTGGTTTCTTGTAAACCAGCCATTCTCCAAGAAATCTGTGTCGGTTACCCCCGAGCTGATGGGGAACGTAGTAATTTCAAAATTTTCCTACGCACACGCAAGATCATGGTGATGCATAGCAACGAGAGGGGAGAGTGTTGTCTACGTACCCTCATAGACCGAAGCGGAAGCGTTGACACAACGTAGAGGAAGTAGTCGTACGTTCTCCTCGCGATCCAACCGATCACAGCACCGTTACTCCGGCACCTCCGAGTTCTTGGCACACGTTCAGCTCGATGACGATCCCCGGGCTCCGATCCAGCAAAGCGTCGGGGAAGAGTTCCGTCAGCACGACGGCGTGGTGACAATCTTGATGTCTTACCGGCGCAGGGCTTCGCCTAAGCACTGCAACGATATGACCGAGGTGGAATTTGGTGGAAGGGGGCACCGCACACGGCTAAGGAAAGATCTCAATGATCAATTGTGTGTCTATGGGGTGCCCCCTGCCCCCGTATATAAAAGAGCCAAGGGGGAGGGGCTGGCCAGCCAAGCCTGGCGCGCCAGGAGAGTCCTACTCCCTCTGGGAGTAGGATTCCCCCCCCCCCCCAATCCTAGTTGGACTAGGATTCTCCAAGGGGGAGAGAGAGAGAGGGGGCGGCTACCTCTCCTAGTCCTAATAGGACTAGGGGAAGGGGGGAGGCGCGCAGCCCATGAGGGCAGCCCTCTCACCTCTCCTCCAAGGCCCATGTTGGCCCATTATGCTCCCGGGGGGTTCCGGTAACCCTCCCGGTATTCCGGTAAAATCCTGATTTCACCTGGAATGCATCCGATGTCCAAACATAGGCTTCCAATATATCATTCTTTACGTCTCGACCATTTCGAGACTCCTCGTCATGTCCGTGATCACATCCGGGACTCCGAACTCCTTCGGTACATCAAAATGCATAAACTCATAATAACTGTCATCGTAACGTTAAGCGTGCGGACCCTACGGTTCGAGAACAATGTAGACATGACCGAGACACGTCTCCAGTCAATAACCAATAGCGGGACCTGGATGCCCATATTGGCTCCTACATATTCTACGAAGATCTTTATCGGTCAGACCGCATAACAACATACGTTGTTCCCTTTGTCATCGGTATGTTACTTGCCCGAGATTCGATCGTCGGTATCCAATACCTAGTTCAATCTCGTTACCGGCAAGTCTCTTTACTCGTTCCGTAATACATCATCTCGCAACTAACTCATTGGTTGCAATACTTGCAAGGCTTATGTGATGTGCACTACCGAGAAGGCCCTGAGATACCTCTCCGACAATCGGAGTGACAAATCCTAATCTCAAAATACGCCAACCCAACATGTACCTTCGGAGACACCTGTAGAGCACCTTTATAATCACCCAGTTACGTTGTGACGTTTGGTAGCACACAAAGTGTTCCTACGGTAAACGGGAGTTGCATAATCTCATAGTTAAAGGAACATGTATAAGTCATGGATAAAAGCAATAGCAACATACTAAACGATCGGGTGCTATGCTAATGAAATGGGTCATGTCAATCAGATCATTCAACTAATGATGTGATCTCGTTAATCAAATAACAACTCTTTGTTCATGGTTAGGAAACATAACCATCTTTGATTAATGAGCTAGTCAAGTAGAGGCATACTAGTGACACTCTGTTTGCCTATGTATTCACACATGTATTATGTTTCCAGTTAATACAATTCTAGCATGAATAATAAACATTTATCATGAATTAAGGAAATAAATAATAACTTTATTATTGCCTCTAGGGCATATTTCCTTCAGTCTCCCACTTGCACTAGAGTCAATAATCTAGTTCACATCGCCATGTGATTTGATAGCAATAGTTCACATCACCATGTGATTAACACCCATAGTTCACATCGATATGTGACCAACACCCAAAGGGTTTACTAGATTCAGTAATCTAGTTCACATCGCTATGTGATTAACACCCAAAGAGTACTACGGTGTGATCATGTTTTGCTTGTGAGAGAATCTTAGTCAACGGGTCTGCTACATTCAGATCCGCATGTACTTTGCAAATTTCTATGTCAACAATACTCTGCACGGAGCTACTCTAGCTAATTGCTCCCACTTTCAATATGTATCTGGATCGAGACTTAGAGTCATCTAGATCAGTGTCAAAACTTGCATTGACGTAACCCTTTACGACGAACCTTTTGTCACCTCCATAATCGAGAAACATATCCTTATTCCTACTAAGGATAATTTGACCGCTGTCCAGTGATCTACTCCTAGATCATTATTGTACTCCCTTGCTTAACTCAGTGTAGGGTATACAATAGATCTGGTAAACAGCATGGCATACTTTATAGAACCTATGGCCGAGGCATAGGGAATGACTTTCATTCTCTTTCTATCTTCTGTCGTGGTCGGGCTTTGAGTCTTACTCAATTTCACACCTTGTAACACAGGAAAGGACTCTTTCTTTGACTGTTCCATTTTGAACTACTTCAAAATCTTGTCAAGGTATGTACTCATTGAAAAAACTTATCAAGCGTCTTGATCTATCTCTATAGATTTTGATGCTCAATATGTAAGCAGCTTCATCGAGGTCTTTCTTTGAAAAACTCCTTTCAAACACTCCTTTATGCTTTGCAGAATAATTCTACATTATTTCCGATCAACAATATGTCATTCACATATACTTATCAGAAATGCTGTAGTGCTCCCACTCACTTTCTTGTAAAATACAGGCTTCACCGCAAGTCTGTATAAAACTATATGCTTTGATCAACTTATCAAAGCGTATATTCCAACTCCGAGATGCTTGCACCAGTCCATAGATGGATCGCTGGAGCTTGCATATTTTGTTAACACCTTCAGGATCGACAAAACCTTCTAGTTGCATCGTATACAACTCTTCTTTAATTAATCCATTAAGGAATGTAGTTTTGTTTATCCATTTGCCGGATTTCATAAAATGCGGCAATTGCTAACATGATTCGGACAGACTTAAGCATAGATACGAGTGAGAAACTCTCATCGTAGTCAACACCTTGAACTTGTCGAAAACCTTTTGCGACAATTCTAGCTTTGTAGATAGTAACACTACTATCAGTGTCCGTCTTCCTTCAAGATCCATTTATTTTTCTTTGGCTTGCCGATCATCGGGCAAATCCATCAAAGTCCATACTTTGTTCTCATACATGGATCATATCTCAGATTTCATGGCCTCTAACCATTTCGCGGAATCTGGGCTCATCATCGCTTCCTCATAGTTCGCAAGTTCGTCATGGTCTATTAACATGACTTCCAGAACAGGATTACCGTACCACTCTGGTGCGGATCTTACTCTAGTTTACTTACGAGATTCGGTAGTAACTTGATCTTGAAGTTACATGATCATCATCATTAGCTTCCTTACTAATTGGTGTAGTAGTCAAAAGAACAGATTTCTGTGATGAACTACTTTCCAATAAGGGAGAAGGTACAATTACCTTATCAAGTTTTCTACTTTCCTCCCACTCACTTCTTTCAAGAGAATCTCCTTCTCTAGAAAGGATCCATTCTCAGCAACGAATATCTTGCCTTCGGATCTGTGATAGAAGGTGTACCCAACAGTCTCCTTTGGGTACCTATGAAGACACATTTCTCCGATTTGGGTTTGAGCTTTATCAGGATGAAACTTTTTCACATAAGCATCGTAACCCCAAACTTTAAGAAACGACAACTTTGGTTTCTTGCCAAACCACAGTTCATATTGTGTCGTCTCAACGGACTTTAGATGGTGCCCCTTTTAACATGAATGCAACTGTCTCTAATGCATGATCCCAAAACGATATTGGTAAATCGGTAAGAAACATCATAGATTGTACTATATCCAATAAAGTACGGTTATGACGTTCGGACACACCATTATGCTGTGGTGTTCCAGGTGGCATGAATTTGTGAAACTATTCCACATTGTTTTAATTGAAGACCAAACTCGTAACTCAAATATTTGTCTCCGCGATCAGATCATAGAAACCTTATTTTCTTGTCACGATGATTTTCCACTTCACTCTAAAATTCTTTGAACTTTTCAAACGTTTCAGACTTATGTTTCATCAAGTAGATATACCCATATCTGCTCAAATCATCTGTGAAGGTTAGAAAATAATGATACTTGTCGCGAGCCTTAATATTCATCGGACCATATACATCAGTATGTATGATTTCCAACAATTCTGTTGCTTGTTCCATTGTTCCGGAGAACGGTGTTTTAGTCATCTTGCCCAAGAGGCATGGTTCGCAAGCATCAAGTGATTCATAATCAAGTGATTCCAAAATCCCATCAGCATGGAGTTTCTTCATGCGCTTTACACCAATATGACCTAAACGGCAGTGCCACAAAGAGGTTGCACTATCATTATTAACTTCGCATCTTTTGGTTTCAATATTATGAATATGTGTATCACTACGATCGAGATCCAATGAACTATTTTCATTGGTGTGTATGACCATAGAAGGTTTTATTCATGTAAACAGAACAACAATTGTTCTCTAACTTAAATGAATAACTGTATTGCAATTAACATGATCAAATCATATTCATGCTCAACGCAAACACCAAATAACACTTATTTAGTTTCAACACTAATCCCGAAAGTATAGGGAGTGTGTGATGATGATCATATCAATCTTGGAACCACTTCCAACACACATCGTCACCTTGCCCTTTAACTAGTCTTTGTTCATTCTGCAACTCCCGTTTCGAGTTACTAATCTTAGCAACTGAACTAGTACCAAATACTGAGGGGTTTCTATGAACACTAGTAAAGTATACATCAATAACATGTATATCAAATATACTTATGTTCACTTTGCCATCCTTCTTATCCGCCAATCACTTGGGGTAGTTCCGCTTCCAGTGACCAGTCCCTTTGCAGTAGAAGCACTTAGTCTCAGGCTTAGGACCAGACTTGGGCTTTTTCACTTGAGCAGCAACTTGCTTGCCGTTCTTCTTGAAGTTCCCCTTCTTTCCTTTTGCCCTTTTCTTGAAACTAGTGATCTTGTCAACCATCAACACTTGATGTTTTTCTTTGATTTCTACCTTTGCCGATTTTAGCATCGCGAAGAGCTTGGGAATATTTTCCGTTATCCCTTGCATATTATAGTTCATCACGAAGTTCTACTAACTTGGTGATGGTGACTAGAGAACTCTGTCAATCACTATCTTATCTGGAAGATTAACTCCCACTTGATTCAACCAATTGTAGTACCCAGACAATCTGAGCACATGCTCACTAGTTGAGCGATTCTCCTCCATCTTTTAGCTATAGAACTTGTTGGAGACTTCATATCTCTCAACTCGGGTATTTGCTAGAAATATTAACTTCAACTCCTGGAACATCTTGTATGGTCCATGACGTTCAAAACGTCTTTGAAGTCCCGATTCTAAGCCGTTAAGCATGGTGCACTAAACTATTAAGTAGTCATCGTATTGAGCTAGCAAAACGTTCATAACGTCTGCATCTGCTCCTGAAAAAGGTCCGTCACCTAGCGGTGCATCAAGGACAAAATTCTTCTGTGCAGCAATGAGGATAAACCTCAGATTACGGATCCAATCCGCATCATTGCTACTAACATTTTTCAACACAATTTTCTCTAGGAACATATCAAAATAAACACAGGGAAGCAACAATGCGAGCTATTGATCTACAACATAGATATGCTAATACTACCAGGACTAAGTTCATGATAAATTAAAGTTCAATTAATCATATTACTTAAGAACTCCCACTTAGATAGACATCCCTCTAATCTTCTAAGTGATCACGTGATCCAAATCAACTAAACCATGTCCGATCATCACGTGAGATGGAGTAGTTTCAATGGTGAACATCACTATGTTGATCATATCTACTATATGATTCACGCTCGACCTTTCGGTCTCCGTGTTCCGAGGCCATATCTGTTATATGCTAGGCTCGTCAAGTTAAACCTGAGTATTCCGCGTGTGCAACTGTTTTGCACCCGTTGTATTTGAACGTAGAACCTATCACACCCGATCATCACGTGGTGTCTCAGCACGAAGAACTTTCGCAACGGTGCATACTCAGGGAGAACACTTCTTGATAATTAGTGAGAGATCATCTTATAATGCTACCGTCAATCAAAGCAAGATAAGATGCATAAAAGATAAACATCACATGCAATCAATATAAGTGATATGATATGGCCATCATCATCTCGTGCTTGTGATCTCCATCTTCGAAGCACCGTCATGATCACCATCGTCACCGGCGCGACACCTTGATCTCCATCGTAGCATCGTTGTCGTCTCGCCAATCTTATGCTTCCACGACTATCACTACCGCTTAGTAATAAAGTAAAGCATTACATCGCGATTGCATTGCATACAATAAAGCGACAACCATATGGCTCCTGCCAGTTGCCGATAACTCGGTTACAAAACATGATCATCTCATACAATAAAATTTAGCATCATGTCTTGACCATATCACATCACAACATGCCCTGCAAAAACAAGTTAGACGTCCTCTACTTTGTTGTTGCAAGTTTTACGTGGCTGCTACGGGCTTAAGCAAGAACTCATCTTACCTACGCATCAAAACCACAACGATAGTTTGTCAAATAGACTCCGTTTTAACCTTCTCAAGGACCGGGCGTAGCCACACTCGGTTCAACTAAAGTTGGAGAGACAGTCTTCCGCAAGCCATCTATGTGCAAAGCACGTCGAGGGAACCGGTCTCGCGTAAGCGTACGCGTAAGGTTGGTCCGGATCGTCTCGTCCAACAATACCGCTGAACCAAAGTATGACATGCTGGTAGGCAGTATGACTTGTATCGTCCACAACTCACTTGTGTTCTACTCGTGCAAATAACATCAAACCATAAAAAACTAGGCTCGGATGCCACTGTTGGGGAACGTAGTAATTTCAAAATTTTCCTACGCACACGCAAGATCATGGTGATGCATAGCAACGAGAGGGGAGAGTGTTGTCTACGTACCCTCGTAGACCGAAGCGGAAGCGTTGACACAACGTAGAGGAAGTAGTCGTACGTTCTCCTCGCGATCCAACCGATCACAACACCGTTACTCCGGCACCTCCGAGTTCTTGGCACACGTTCAGCTCGATGACGATCCCCGGGCTCCGATCCAGCAAAGCGTCGGGGAAGAGTTCCGTCAGCACGACGGCGTGGTGACGATCTTGATGTGTTACCGGCGCAGGGCTTCGCCTAAGCACTGCAACGATATGACCGAGGTGGAATTTGGTGGAAGGGGGCACCGCACACGGCTAAGGAAAGATCTCAATGATCAATTGTGTGTCTATGGGGTGCCCCCTGCCCCCGTATATAAAAGAGCCAAGGGGGAGGGGCTGGCCGGCCAAGCCTGGCACGCCAGGAGAGTCCTACTCCCTCTGGGAGTAGGATTCCCCCCCCCCAATCCTAGTTGGACTAGGATTCTCCAAGGGGGAGAGAGAGAGAGAGGGGGCGGCCACCTCTCCTAGTCCTAATAGGACTAGGGGAAGGGGGGAGGCGCGCAGCCCATGAGGGCAGCCCTCTCACCTCTCCTCCAAGGCCCATGTTGGCCCATTATGCTCCCGGGGGGTTCCGGTAACCCTCCCGGTATTCCGGTAAAATCCTGATTTCACCTGGAATGCATCCGATGTCCAAACATAGGCTTCCAATATATCATTCTTTACGTCTCGACCATTTCGAGACTCCTCGTCATGTCCGTGATCACATCCGGGACTCCGAACTCCTTCGGTACATCAAAATGCATAAACTCATAATAACTGTCATCGTAACGTTAAGCGTGCGGACCCTACGGTTCGAGAACAATGTAGACATGACCGAGACACGTCTCCGGTCAATAACCAATAGCGGGACCTGGATGCCCATATTGGCTCCTACATATTCTACGAAGATCTTTATCGGTCAGACCGCATAACAACATACGTTGTTCCCTTTGTCATCGGTATGTTACTTGCCCGAGATTCGATCGTCGGTATCCAATACCTAGTTCAATCTCGTTACCGGCAAGTCTCTTTACTTGTTCCGTAATACATCATCTCGCAACTAAATCATTGGTTGCAATACTTGCAAGGCTTATGTGATGTGCATTACCGAGAAGGCCCTGAGATACCTCTCCGACAATCGGAGTGACAAATCCTAATCTCGAAATACGCCAACCCAACATGTACCTTCGGAGACACCTGTAGAGCACCTTTATAATCACCCAGTTACGTTGTGACGTTTGGTAGCACACAAAGTGTTCCTACGGTAAACGGGAGTTGCATAATCTCATAGTTAAAGGAACATGTATAAGTCATGGATAAAAGCAATAGCAACATACTAAACGATCGGGTGCTATGCTAATGAAATGCGTCATGTCAATCAGATCATTCAACTAATGATGTGATCTCATTAATCAAATAACAACTCTTTGTTCATGGTTAGGAAACATAACCATCTTTGATTAATGAGCTAGTCAAGTAGAGGCATACTAGTGACACTCTGTTTGCCTATGTATTCACACATGTATTATGTTTCCAGTTAATACAATTCTAGCATGAATAATAAACATTTATCATGAATTAAGGAAATAAATAATAACTTTATTATTGCCTCTAGGGCATATTTCCTTCACGAGCTGGTTGGTTAAGCTAAACAACAACTTGGAGAGTTGGAAGATAAAAGCTTAATCTACTTAGTTCACTCTTAAGGGATATCCTTGCGTGTGTGTTGAAGAAAGATGATACCTTCATCGATTGGTCCTCATGATCAGTTGTTGCACCTATTGTCGTATCAAAACTTTGATTTGAGTATGGGCTATCATCAAATCAAATCAGAACCAACGATGTTCATAATGTTGTCTTACTCGTGGTTGATCCCTCGAGCATACACCATTATATCTTTTGGGTCTGACCAATGCTATCACCGTGTTCACATGATGGTGGAAGTCCAGTGATATGGAAATTCCGATGAGTTGCTATCGAGCCCATCAGCAGCATTTTGTCTCCCCCATGATTCATGTTGAACATCAACCTAGTGTTGGAAACTTTGTAAGCAATGCCTTCGTGATCCGCTCATGAGGTATATGTTTTGGTGAAAGAAGTGACTTCTCCAAGTTCACGTGCATTAGGTGTAAGTTGCCGCCATGAATTTGAGAAAAGATTGATTTGTTTCCTTTGGAATCATCCCAAGTCAGTTATGCAAGTGCGAATGTATTCTATGGTTCGGTAGATTAATTACCTCCACTCCATATGTATTCCCTAGCACACCAAGCCACTGATTGATTTGTTCAAGGAAAATAAGTTCCTTCTTAAGAGCATGCCTTATGCAAGGACTTCAATATCCTCGTTGATGGTTCCCAACCAGAACTTGGTAGTGTTTCATTGTAAGACTACCATGTGGTCATGCTTGTCTGGGACAGCGTGTTCACATGTTTCTAGCGAAGCCCGCTCATGTTTTGGAGCCTGCTATCGTAGTTCATCTCCCGAGGGTCTCGCAACGTTATCTCATCGACTTGTGTTGCAACCTTTCTTTTCTAGACATGTTGTCTGAAAAATCCTGTTACCAGCTAGATCTGAATCTCAGGCAGATATGATGGCTGGAACATTTCCAAGATCTATGATGTAGGTCCCGACGAGGTTGATGTTCTGGCCGACACACCTAGCCGAAAGAGCTATTATTGTAGTATCTTGAATGAGCAATTCGACCATCTTCTCCATGAGGATTTGGTATGACTTTTTCCACAAGTTGTTCCTTATGGATTTTGTGCTCCCGAAGTCCGACCTTTACCTGATGGCCATGTTGATGCTTTTAAGCACTGACCGTGGTACCTAGTACATCAAGGAGAACATTAGAGGCAGAGTGCTAAATGTCTCTCGGTCGATCACCCAGATTTGCTTCTTTGGCATTGCTAAGGAAAAATCTGAGAAAGTGATGTCCTCCTTTGCATCTGCATCGTCCATCACTATTCATCATGGTAGTATGTTGTGTTGGCAGGATCCTTGACACGGATGTTGGTAAAACCTTGATGAATACGGAAATGCTCAAGTTCTTGAGAGCACGCTCAGTCATTGGGTTATATCCTCGGTATCAATTGGAATGTGCCTTCCGTTGCCGAGTTGTCCTATAACTCTAGTTCCTCTTCAAACTATGTATGCCATTCTTTCGAATCCATTCAAATGATCAACTGTGATTTTCCTTAGGCTGGTATAGAGAGCTTCAATGATATCTGTATCAACAGTAATTCTTTTTGCTACTTAAGGGAATAATTCTACGTGACACCTTTCCCAAGGTGCCCCGTTACGGGTTCATGGCAATTATTTCCTCGCCACCTTGACACCATCCACCATCTTTCTAAGCGTGGAATTATTGCTCACCAAATCAAATCCCGTCGTTTGTTCTCTCATCCCTCTCGATATGTCTTGTGTCACAACTCGAGATGCTTCAACATCTCATTCCGCGAGTTGAGATTGTATAGTTCGATCTTGAGAAGATCAATCCTAGTAGAGTTTCTTTCCGTCGTCATCGCGTGGATGAAGATCTCAAAAGCGAGGATGTCAAGATCAATCTATGCAATGAATCAACACCCTCGAGGAAGATAGCTGGATCATGAAGATCGTGTTAGCTTTGTGTCCCCTCTGTCTTCTTACCTCACGTCTTGAATCTCGGGGCGAGATTCTTGTTTAGTGGGGGTGAGTTGTCACAGCCCCAGAATTGTTGTAGTTAGTGGCATCTGCATCCATGCATCATGTTTGATTTCAAAGGGAATTTTGAAGTGGGGATGACCAAGCCCTAGCACTAAAGCAATTCAAATAGGTTCAACCAAGAAAATATTTTTCAATGAAACCAAATGGCCTTCAAAAATGTTGAGCATTTTTGGTAAATGCTGGAAATAGTAACCAGAGATATTGCACATTTTTCCATGACATTTGGATTATTGAATTAACTCATATTGTATTTGAATTGGGGCATTTAAATCCTATAAATATTTTTAAATGCTCTAATAATTCTGAAACTAGTTTGGGTTGTTGGAAATAATCCAAACACTGCCCAACATTATTTCCAGGATTTTACAAAATGGATTAGTATTTTTACTAATTCAAAACAGATCAAATAATTAGAAAACAGAACAAAATAGAAAGAACAGGAATTTACCTGGCTCACCTAGGAGCCCACTTACCTGTGCAGCCTGCTCATAAAGCCAGCCCAACCCACCTCCACCTCCCTGTCGTCTTCCACCTCTGCCAGTAGGCAGAGGGCGTGTGCCCGACGCGCGCAGCGCCACCTCCACCCTGCCTGCTTCTCCCCTCGACGGTCTGGACACTCTGGAGGCGCCATGCTACCCCCTGGACCCCCTCGACCGCTCCCCTCTCCCCTGCCTCGCCTCTCTCACTCTCTCTCCCGAGGCCGAGCGAGCTCGTTGCCGCCGCTCGTCGCCTACGTAGCCACAGCCTCCCCCTCGACCTCCCTCCGTGCTCTGAAGGACCACCACGACGCCCTCTTCCTCCTCGATGAGTCACGTGAGCTCGGCCACTCTGCATCACTGCCTGCATCGCCTTCTTCTCCCTTCGGTCGTCGAGATCGCCGGCAACGCGATGACGCCGTCCGTGCTTCCCCGAGTCCACTTCGACGCCACCTACAACCGCAGTGAGCCACTACGCCGAACCCCTCTCTCACCGTGCTTGTTTGCCCCCTCTGGCTGTCGCTTCCATCAAGACCGAGAGCTCACCGCCGCCGGCCATGGCGCCGCCGTAGCCAGAGCGCACCAAACCGCCGTTTCCGTGCGTGCCGTAGCTCTGGCCGCCGCCCAAGTGGTCGCCGCCGTCGACCCCAGCCTCCCTGCGCCCAGCTGCGTACACCCCTAGATGCGGGCGAGTGAGGGCTCCCTTCTGGCGCCCTCAGCGCAGACAGCCGCTGCCCCTAGCGCCACCCCGGCGAGCCGTCGCCGCACCGGATTGTCGCCGGCGGTTAACTCTGGCTGTGCCGACGTGGCACATCCATTAGCGACTAATCCCTCCACTAACCAACCCCCCTGGGCCACTGACTCATGGGCCCCATGCCCTAATTAACATAGATTACATTTTCTGATTAGTTTTAACTAATCACAGTGGCCCCACAAGTCAAAGTTGACTGTGCTGACGTGGCAGTTGACTAGGCCCACCTCTCATCCACCCAAACCAGCCTGTGTCACTGACATGTGGATCCCACATGTCAGGTTTGACCTGGACCAGCTCCGTTGACCGCTGACGTTACACTGACGCCAGGCTGACGCAGTAAAGCATTTTCTGGATTTATTTTTATATAGGAAATTCCAGAAAATGTTGCAAACTTCAAAAATTCATAGCAATTCAACCGTAACTCCAAATCAAACAAATTATATATGAAAAATGATCATAAAAATACAATCTATCCATCTGTACCTTTTTCATGCATGTTAGAACACTTTAACCTTGATGTTTAGGTGAAACAAGGTAAAGCACTAATATGACCTCTTAAAAAGGGTTTGCATTTGAATCTTTGGTTCAAATGGACTCATCTCAATCTGTTCTAGCTTGCATTAGCCCAAAACACATTCATATTGCCATGTCATAGCATGCATCATATTGTGCATTGCATTGATCGTGTTTCTTCTCTGTTGCCGGTATTTCTCCCCTCTCGATAGACGTGGCTTCGACGATGAGATCGATGACACTGATGAAGAGCTATAATATCTTCGGAAGTGCCAGGCAAGCAAAACCCCCTTGTTCATTCCGATACAATCCCACTCTCTCGCTCCTGCTCTCTTTTACTGCATTAGGACAACAATGGTTCAACTGTTACATGCTGCGGTAGTTGAACCCCTTATCCTCTGCATGACCTGTCATTGCCACAGTAAATAGATGAAACCCACTAGTATGAGTAGGAGTTGTTTGAGCCCTGATGTGCCTACTCATTCATGTTTGTTTATCATGCCTGCTACTGCTTAGAGTTGAGTCAGGTCTGATTCATCGGGTATGAATCGGAATGGTGTTAAACATGTCCTACTGTGTGTGAGCTAAGTGTGTGAACACGATTTGGTAAAGGTATTGGTGAGAGGCCATGTAGGAGTACATGGTGGGTTGTCTCATTGAAGCCGTCCTCAGGAACTGAGTTCTGTGTTTGTGATCCATGAAACAGTTACTACCACGCATTGGGCCCGAAACCAATGGACCCTCTCGGCTTCTTAATCACCCTTGTCCTCTGTACAGGAGTTGCAAGTAGTTTCTGGTGTTTGTAGTATGCTGGGGGCCGCACGCAGCGCTGACCGTCAGGGTGGGCTGTGTTGCGGTAGGCACGTGGCACGGTGTACCGGGCGCCCGTTTGGTCTCTCGGAACCCTGTACACATTGTTCGGGGACGTATGTGGAAACCTCGGCCGGACTCCCTACGGATGGAACCTGAATAGGCGATAAACCTGGACTAGAGACTTGAGTGTTTAGGTAGGCTGTGGCCGACACCCTCGCTGGGCTTCCGCTTGAAGGTTGCCGAGTACATATCGTGTAAAAGGCGATAAGTGGTGAGAGCGTGTGTATAGAAGTACACCCCTGCAGGGTTAACATCATCTATTCGAATAGCCGTGTCTGCGGTAATGGACTTCTGGGTTGCCTATAACAGTTCATAGACAAGTGAAAGTGGATACTCTAAAATGCGCAAGATAAGCGTGAGTGCTATGGATGGCCTTCTCGTAGGGAGACGGAAGTGGATCCATAGTGGGGTATTGATATGGTGAATATGTGGACTCGTGTGCGGCACCTCAAAAAAGTTATTTGCATTCGTAGTTCAGGATAGCCACCGAGTCAAAGCTGGCTTGCTGCAGTTAAACTCCACTACCCCCTCTATTGATACTGATGCATATGTAGTTAGTTCTGATGTAAGTCTTGCTGGGTACATTTGTACTCACGTTTGCCTATTTTATGTTTTGCAGAGAGACGTCAGTCTCGCTAGTAGTTCCGTGTGGACTTCGACGTTTAGCTTGATACCTCAGCTACGATCTTGTGCCCTCGACAGGATCTGGTAGATAGTCAGGCTTCTCAGCCTTTTTCTTTTGTAGATGTCTGTACCCAGACATATTAAGCTTCCGCATGTGCTTTGACTTGTATGCTCTGAAAGTTGGGTCATGAGACCCATGTTTGTAATATCTCGCTCCTCGGAGCCTAATGAATAAATACTTGAGTCGTAGAGTCTTGTTGTGATGCCATGTTGTATTTACACATATCGAGCATATTGTGTGTATGATTGAAATGCTTGGTATGTGTGGGTTCCGACAATCTAGTTGTTTATCCTTGGCAGCCTCTCTTATGGGGAAATGTAGTCTTGTGCTTCCATGAGCCATAGTAGTCCGCTACAGCCCGGTTCACCGGAGTCCTGCTAGCCCAGCACTACTGCTCAGGACACTTGACTGGCCGGCATGTGTTTCACTTCGTTCTTGTGTCTGTCCCTTCGGGGAAATGTCACGCGGTGTTATCCGGAGTCCTGCCTAGCCTGCTACAGCCCGGGTTACCGGAGTCCTGTTAGCCCAGTGCTACAACCCGGATTCACACGCTGTTGACCGACATGCTCGAAGTTGATTCATGTATGCCTGTCCCCATGGGTTAGTGCCGCTTTGGGTTCACGACTAGCCATGTCGGCCCGAGTTCTTTGTCATATGGATGCTAGCGACACTATCATATACGTGGGCCAAAAGGCGCAAACGGTCCCGGGCCAGGTAAGGTGGCACCCGTGGGAATACCGTGCGTGAGGCCGCAAAGTGATATGATGTGTTACATGCTAGATCGGTGTGACTTAGGATCGGGGTCCTGACAATATATATATATATATATATATATATATATATATATATATATATATATATATATATATATATATATATATATATATATATATATATATATATATATATATATATATATATATATATATATATATATATATATAATCTGAAAGATGGCAGTCGTTGGCTTCAGCCCCCACGCACATAGTGCGGGGGTGCTCGCACAAGATGCATTTTCACACTTAATCCAACGTCTTGGTCCTACAAAGGAGGTGATAGCGCAGCGAGCTAGGCAACTGGACTATAATAGTTTAACACTTTCACTAAGCCATAGGAGCTTGATAGTGAGGCTACATAAATAGCCCCTGGTGGCACCTGCGCTCGCCCAAAGTCGGGGCGCATATATTCCTGGCCTGGAAACGGCCCTTCGTTAATGCGGAGGAATCCTATAGACTCCGGAGAGTCATCGAGTGGTTGACCAGTCTCACGCTATATCATGACAATCAGTTTTCGGCTTTCTCTACTGAGGTACTCGCCTGGCCGAACCGGGGCACAATCGCAGTAGTTCTCCTGGTGCCGCCTTAGCCGATAGAGCGGAACGTAAGGCGGCCGAACACAGGAGCCGGGCAACCCAACATTTGACCAAAGACATGATTCGGAGCTGATGCATATAAGGCCAAACTCGCGACGCCGAACACTCCCTAAGGTATTCGGTCTTTTATGAGAGCGGGCAAGGCAACACTCTTAGGTATAAGCCCCTAGTGTCCAGGTACGCGCAGAAATTCTGACGTGGTCACATGCCAAGACGCCAGCCTCCTCCTTGTTTATACTACAGAGAACCAGGGGATGTGTATCAACAAGAGACAGTAAAAAAGGTTTACACAGGGTCTTAATCTGAAAAGAATCCTTGTAACGGGTCCCTGTTGCACGTCTGCGCCTATGTCTCCATTGTGCCGTATCCTGGACGGGCGCAACACGATAATCATCTGTAAAAGAGAGGAACTGAGTTGAAAAAGGGTCATGTCGAACAAATGTTACATTAAATAAACAAAGTAGAAAGTAAAATATGTAAAATTGAGCCTTATTGTCTCTTATTTTATATGTGCGGAGCCCCTAGGGCGGGAGTATATGGCCACTAAGCCTGTATCGATGATACTTGGGTACCGGACTCGTCTATCCGCGTCCGTGGTTTTAATGACCTGTTCAAATATTGTGGCTGGTGAAGCCATTTTATTGTGGGGCTATTAAAGCGGCCGCACAATCCTCCGCTCGGGGAGGCACACTCAATGCTTCCCCTTTAAAGAGATGATGCCTCGTGGACCGGGCATCTTAAGCGTAAGAGATGCATAATGCGGTATTGCGTTAAAGCGGGCGAAAGCTTCGCGTCCCAGCGGTGCTTGATAGCGACTTGAGAATGTGACAATGTGGAAAGTCAGCTTTTCGCGGCGGAAGTTATCGGTAGAGCCGAATATAACTTCAAGCCGGAGAAAACCCATGCAATGGGTGTCCGGTCCTGGCGTTACCCCTTGAAAGGAGGTTTTGCTGTGGCGAATTCTTGTTGGGTCTATCCCCATGTGGTTGATTGTGTCCTGATATATTAGGTTTAGACCACTGCCGCCGTCCATCAAGACATTTGTAAACTGGAGTCCGTCAATTATTGGATCGAGTACCAAGGCAGTCCAGCCTGCGTTCCTGATACTCCTAGAATAGTCCAGATGATCGAAGACGATTGGTTTTGACAACCAGTGGCGAGACTCTTTTGGGATAGGCCGTATGGCGCGTACCTTTATGGGTGCCGCGTATTTTGTAATATGAAGTAAGTTTACTGTTTTTACTTCTTGTGGAAAATTCTTTTGTTTCCTGGTGCTCTGCTTTTGGGGTTCGTCATCGTCTTCACTTGGTGTGTCGAGCCCCTTGTGTTCGGCGTTGAGTCTGCCGGATTGTTTGAAGACCCAACAGTCTCTGTGGGTATGGTTAGCAGGCTTCCTGGGAGTAATGTGTATTTGACATATCCTGTCCAGGATTATGTTTAGGTTGGATAAATCATCTCTATTATCCTGGAGGGGCGGCTTTTTCTGATTCTGCCGTGTGCTTTTGAATCCGACGTTGACTACCGTGCTCTTCGGACTGCTTTCCTTAGTCCGGCGATGATCCTTGTTGCGACGCGGTTTTCCGTTTCCATCCCTAGTTTCGGATGTACTTGGGTCGCTGGTGCTACATCTTGCCAACCAGCTGTCCTCACCTGCGCAAAAGCGGGTCATGAGGCTTGTTAATGCGGCCATGGTTCTTGGCTTTTCTTGGCCGAGATGTCTGGCTAGCCATTCGTCTGGGACGTTGTGCCTAAAAGCTGCTAGGGCTTCGACGTCCGGACAGTCGACTATCTGATTCTTGTTAGTAAGAAATCTGTTCCAGAATTACCGAGCTGACTCTCCGGGCTGTTGAGTTATGTGACTGAGATTGTCTGCGTCCGGAGGGCGGACATAGGTCCCTTGAAAATTTGCTCGGAAAGCGTCCTCGAGCTCTTCCCAACTTCCAATTGTGTTTTCAGGAAGGCTTTTGAGCCAATGCCGGGCTGGCCCTTTAAGCTTGAGGGGTAAATATTTTATGGCGTGGAGCTCATCTCCTCTGGCCATATGTATGTGGAGGATATAATCCTTGATCCAGACTCCAGGGTCTGTTGTTCCGTCGTATGCCTCTATGTTTACGGGTTTGAATCCCGCTGGAAATTCATAATCCAGGACTTCATCGGTGAAACATAGGGGGTGTGCGGCGCCCCTGTATTTGGGTGTGCCGGATTCGGATACTGGCTTTATTGCATTGCTTATGAGAGCTTGCTTTCTTGGCCCATAAATGGACCTGGCTGGGCCATCTTTTTGATGCGGATCCTTAAGTGGATCCTATGTCGGCTTAAGTGCGGCGCCGCTTGCTGATTTATGCTGGCCATGGGGTCGTCTATATGACCGGGTGGCTTTCTTACTTTTTGAATGCGAGGGCTCTAAGGCCTCTTCGTCGAATTCGGGCAGTAGCTTTCGCTTCGGATAACTTTTGGTGCGTCTGCGGTATTGATTACTTTGCTCCATCTGATTATGAGTGCGTCTTCCGCAGTTTTTAGCTTCCGCTTCTGCTTTTTCAGGTTACGTGCGGTTGCAACGATCCTTTTGTGGAGGTTCTTCTGCTCCGTGGGCTTATCCGGCATAAGGTCGTCCGGAATGCCGTTTTTGCCGGGGACGGGCTGTCTGGTTTCTTTATCTGAGTTGCCCTGTTCGGACAGTTGCTCTAAGGCATGTTCGTCGTCTGCCGGCTCGTCCTGCTCTATGGCAGGGTCTGTGTCGAGGCGGGGCTTGGGGCGGCGTTTACGCCGCCGCTTTGATTGCTTTTCGAGAGATTGATCCCTCGTTGCCTCCCCGTGTTCCTCATTGTTGCTTCCTTTAGGTGTATCCACCATGTACACATCATGAGATGAGGTGGCTGTTCCATGCCCTATAGGCATTGGTTCATATGTGTCTCCTGCATCGTCGTCCATACCGTTGATGTCTTCGGAGTCGAAGTTGAGAACATCGTGTAAATTGTCGATGGTGGCTACCAAATGGGTGGTGAGTGGGCTTTGAATTTCTTCATCGTCCTTATCCCAACCTTGCCGACCGTAGTCCGGCCGGGGCTCTCCTGATAAAGAGAGACACTTTAGTGATTTCAGAATGTCGCCAAAGGGCGAGTGCTGAAAGATGTCCGCGGCGGTGAACTCCAAGATCGGCGCCCGATCGGGTTCGATTGGCGGGCGCGCGGAGGGCTCGGAGTCCAGAGATGAATCCGGCCCCTCGGAGTCACGGGCCTTGCGGGTTGCGGGGCTGGCGTTCGGCTCGATCGCCTTTGAGATCGCAGCCCCCGTGGCGGCGTCCAACCACTCATCCTCGATTGGTGCAGTAGGCTCCGAATTAAAGGACGGAACCAATGCGCGTGCGGCTTCCAGGATACCGTTCGGCGGCAGAGCTAGATCATGCCCATCGAGACAGTGCGGCGCGCTTGGCTGCGGCTCGAATCCGTCGAAGATCAAGTCCCCGCGGATATCAGCCGTGTAGTTTAAACTTCCAAATCTGACCTGATGGCCAGGGGCGTAGCTTTCGATCTGCTCCAGGTGGCCAAGCGAATTGGCCCGCAGTGCGAGGCCGCCGAAGACAAAGATCTGTCCGGGGAGAAAAGTCTCACCCTGGACTGCATCGTTGTTGATGATCAAAGGAGCCATCGAGCCTGAAAGCGACGACACAGAGGAACTCTCAATGAAAGCACCAATGTCGGTGTCAAAACCGGTGGATCTCGGGTAGGGGGTCCCGAACTGTGCGTCTAGGCGGATGGTAAAAGGAGACGAGGGACACAATGTTTTACCCAGGTTCGGGCCCTCTTGATGGAGGTAAAACCCTACGTCCTGCTTGATTAATATTGATGATATGGGTAGTACAAGAGTAGATCTACCACGAGATCAAGGAGGCTAAACCCTAGAAGCTAGCCTATGGTATGATTGTTGTATTTTGGATTCTCTCCTACAGACTAAAACCCTCCGGTTTATATAGACACCGGATAGGGTTAGGGTTACACAAAGTCGGTTACAATGGTAGGAGATCTGAATATCCGCATCGCCAAGCTTGCCTTCCACGCCAAGGAAAGTCCCCTCCGGACACGGGACGAAGTCTTCAATCTTGTATCTTCATAGTCCAGGAGTCCGGCTGAAGGTATAGTCCGGCTATCCGAACACCCCCTAATCCAGGACTCCCTCAATCCTTGTTAGCACAGGACTAGCTGAGTCTTCGGCAAGAGGGTCCGAACACCTAATTCGCTCCACCTTCTTTATCCAGCCCTGGAAGAAGATGGTTTTCTCAGTATCTTATCGCGGGATATTTAACTAAGCTGTGTTCAGGAGTCAAGTGCTTACTGAGGTATACAGATGGTTGCAGTCGAGGCCGATGTCCTTGGTCGTGTCCGACCACTATTTTCGTGTCCCGAAAAATAACTTCCACATTCCTTTGTGCATCGTGCCGAAGAAGTGTTGAAGGGTTCATGGTCCTTCTGGATTAAACTCCCACATACGGAGGGGCCGTTGCTGGCACAGGAGGACCCGGAGGACTAACATTACTTGAATCACATCAATGAGATCAGTGTCCTTCTCAAGGAGGCTCCAGATGCGGCTCTGTAGAGTCTGCACTTTGTCGATTGATCCCCAGTCCAACCCCTTATTGATCCATGAAGCGAGCTGAATTGGAGGGCCAGATCAGAACGCAGGTGTAGCTGCCCACTTGGTACCACGGGGTTCGGTGATGTAAAACCACTCCCGCTTCCATAAGTCGAAAGACTCCGTGAAGGATCCTTTTAGCCAAGAAGCGTTGATGAGTTTGCTCACTGTAGCACCACCACACTCCGCTTGTTTCCCATCAACTACCTTCGGCTTCACATTAAAGGTCTTGAGCCACAAACTGAAGTGTGGGGGAGTACGGAGGAAGGCCTCGCACGTGACAATGAACGCCGAGACGTGAAGAAAGGAGTCCGGAGTTAGATCGTGAAAATCTAGCCCGTAATAGAACATGAGCCCTCGAACAAAGGGGTGGAGAGCGAACCCTAGCTCTCGGAGGAAGTGGGAGATGAATACGACCCTCTTGCTGGATTTGGGAACAGGAATAACCTGCCCTTGAGCAGGAAGCCTGTGGGGGATTTCCGCGGTCAGGTATCTTGCCGCCCGGAGCTTCGCGATATCCTCCTCTGTGATGGAGGAAGCCACCCACCGACCTTGAGGGCTGGGTCCGGACATGACTGGGAAGCTCGGAGTAGTTGAATTGAACCTTGGGTGCTGGAGCTCGAGGTTGGAGAGGTTGAGAAAAGGGTTGGCATGAAAAAGCAAGACGGGTCTTAGTCCCTTTATAAAGGCAATGAATATCAAATGCCTCCTCCTATGCCTTAAAACCTCCCTATTCCTAAGGAATCATGCCAGCAGGACGGTTGGAATACCCACACGCATATTGATGAGGATCCCGCAATAAGGGGACACGATCTCTGCTTCGACAAGACGTGCCAATGGAACCGCGTCTCGAAAGGTGGAGCGACAGGCTAAAAAATGGTACGAAATAATAACCGGGTGGTGACGTGATATCACGCTACAAAAAATGTTGTCAGCGGATTGGACTCGTGAAATATTATACTCTCTGCGGTGGTATGTGGAACTTGTTTTGCAGAGACGGACACGTTCGTTGTGTTTGAAGACTGTGTTGGAGTATTCGGAAAAGGAACCCGCCTTGCAATGCCGAAGAAAATCTGCCCGCCGGACACCTCGTCATCGAAGCCTGGTTCAGGGGCAACTAAGGGAGTCCTGGATTAAGGGGTCCTCGGGCATCCGGACTATGGTGCGTGATACGTCTCCAACGTATCTATAATTTCTTATTGTTCCATGCTATATTATATTCTGTTTTTGGACACTATTGGGCTTAATTATACACTTTTATATTTATTTTTGGGACTAACCTATTAACCGGAGGCCTAGCCCAGAATTGCTGTTTTTTGCCTATTTCAGAGTTTCGCAGAAAAAGAATATCAAACGGAGTCCAAACGGAATGAAACCTTTGTGAACGTGATTTTCGGAACGAACGTGATCCAGAGGACTTGGACCCTATGTCAAGACATCAACCAGGAGGGCACGAGGTAGGGGCGCGCCTACCCCACCCCCCCGGCGCGCCCTCCACCCTCATGGGCCCCATGTTGCTCCACCGATGTACTTCTTCCTCCTATATATACCTACGTACCCCCAAACTACCAGATACGGAGCCAAAAACCTAATTCCACCGCCGCAACCTTCTATACCCGTGAGATCCCATCTTGGGGCCTGTTCCGGAGCTCCGCCGGAGGGGGCATCGATCACGGAGGGCTTCTACATCAACACGATAGCCTCTCCGATGATGTGTGAGTGGTTTACCTCAGACCTTCGGGTCCATAGTTATTAGCTAGATGGCTTCTTCTCTCTTTTTGGATCTCAATACAATGCTCTCCCCCTCTCTTGTGAAGATCTATTTGATGTAATCTTCTTTTGCGGTGTGTTTGTTGAGACCGATGAATTGTGGGTTTATGATCAAGTTTATCTATGAACAATATTTGAATCTTCTCTAGATTCTTTTATGTATGATTGGTTATCTTTGCAAGTCTCTTCGAATTATCAGTTTGGTTTGGCCTACTAGATTGATCTTTCTTGCAATGGGAGAAGTGCTTAGCTTTGGGTTCAATCTTGCGGTGTCCTTTCCCAGTGACAGTAGGGGTAGCAAGGCACGTATGGTGTTGTTGCCATCGAGGATAACAAGATGAGGTTTATATCATATTGCATGAGTTTATCCCTCTACATCATGTCATCTTGCTTAAAGCGTTGCTCTGTTCTTATGAACTTAATACCCTAGATGCATGCTGGATAGCGGTCGATGTGTGGAGTAATAGTAGTACATGCAGGCAGGAGTCAGTCTACTTGTCTCGGACATGATGCCTATATACATGATCATACCTAGATATTCTCATAACTATGCTCAATTCTGTCAATTGCTCAATAGTAATTTGGTCACCCACCGTAATACTTATGCTCTTGAGAGAAGCCACTAGTGAAACCTATGGCCCCCGGGTCTATTTTCCATCATATTTAATCTCACGACAACAAGCTATTTCTGACGCCGTTTTTATTTTGTTTACTTTACTTTGCATCTTTATCATAAAAATACCAAAAATATTATCCTATCATATCTATCAGATCTCACTCTCGTAAGTAACCGTGTAGGGATTGACAACACCTTATCGCGTTCGTTGCGAGGATTTATTTGTTTTTGTAGGTGCGAGGGACTCGTGCGTGGCCTCCTACTGGATTGAAACCTTGGTTCTCAAAAACTGAGGGAAATACTTGTGCTGCTTGACTGCATCACCCTTTCCTCTTCAAGGGAAAACCAACGATATGCTCAATTGGTAGCTAGAAGGATTTCTGGTGTCGTTGCCGGGGAGTCTACGCAAAAGTCAACATACCAAGTACCCATCACAAACCCTTATCTCCCGCATTACATTATTTGCCATTTGCCTCTTGTTTTCCTCTCCCCCACTTCACCCTTGCCGTTTTATTCACCCTCCTTCCGTTCGGTCTTGTGTTACCTGTCCCTTCTTTTTGCTTGCATCTTCGCTTGCTAAAAGTTTATGGATCGTCATCCCCTTGCCAATTCTTTAAGAGATCCAATTATGATGAACCTATTGCTAGTGAGTTTAGTGCACTAGATTATCTTTATGAGGTTTTGCTTGAAATTTGTGAATTTGAAAATTGTGATGAAGTGCTTTATAAAGTGATTCACGATAGATCTTTGAATAAAAAGCATGATTGCAATTATGTTACTATAAATTCTCTTGATTTCAATTGTGCTAATAATATGCAGAACCCCAAGCTTGGGGATGCTTGTTTTGCTATGTCTACTACTTGTTGCAATGATCATGATTGGGGTGATTCTTCTTATGATCTGGAAAATTTATTGAAGCCCCATGATGAATATGAGATTGATAATAGTGTTTGCAATAATATTGAAAGTGTGTTTGGAAGAGTGTCAACTTTAGATCCCACATATTTGGAGAATGTTCAATCTTATGAATTTTTTGATAAAAGTGGGTTTGGAGAGGTCAAGACTTTCGCTAATATTAAACTCACTATTTTGGAGGAGCGGCAACTTTGCATACATGTGGATCGTGTTAAGCATATGTTTTGCGATAGCCATACTGTTGAATTTTCCTATTATCCTACATGTAATTATTACTAGAGAGGAAAACATGGTTGTAGAAATTTTCATGTTACTAAATTACCTCTTGTTATGTTGAGATTACTATTGTTTCCTTCCGCTTCCTTGCATATGCTAGTTTTTGCTTGCCTTCATAATTTGTTTTCCTATAAAATGCCTATGCATAGGAAGTATGTTAGACTTAGATGTGTTTGTCATGTGTTTCATGATGCTCTCTTTGCGCTTCAATTCCTGTCTTTCATGTGAGCATCATCGAAATCTCAATGCCAAGCTAGGGGCGTTAAACGATAGCGCTTGTTGGGAGGCAACCCAATTTTACTTTTAGTTTTTTGCTTTTTGCATCTGTTTAAGAATAAATATTTGATCTAGCATATGGTTAAATGTTTTTTTATGTTTTAATTAGTGTTTGTGCCAAGTTAAACCTATAGGATCTTCTTGGATGATAGTTGTTTGATCTTGCTGTAAATTCCAGAAACTTTATATTCATGAAAATAATTTTTAAAAGTCACCAGAACGTGATAAAATATTGATTCGAATTGCTGCTGATCAATAAACAAATTGTATAGGTCGTCCTATTTTGGCTGAAATTTTGGAGTTCCAAAAGTTTGTGTTAGTTACAGATTACTACAGACTGTTCTGTTTTTGACAGATTCTGTTTTTTTGTGTGTTGTTTGCTTATTTTGATGAATCTATGGCTAGTAAAATAGTTTATAAACCATAGAGAAGTTGGAATACAGTAGGTTTCACACCAATATAAATAAAGAATGAGTTCAATACAGTAACTTAAAGTGGTGTTTTTTTTCTTTCGCTAACGGAGCTCACGAGATTTTCTGTTAAGTTTTGTGTTGTGAAGTTTTCAAGTTTTGGGTAAAAGATTTGATGGATTATGGAACAAGGAGTGGCAAGAGCCTAAGCTTGGGGATGCCCGTGGCACCCCAAGATAATCTAAGGACACCAAAAAGCCAAAGCTTGGGGATGCCCCCGAAGGCATCCCCTCTTTCGTCTACTTCCATCGGTAACTTTACTTGGAGCTATATTTTTATTCACCACATGATATGTGTTTTGCTTGGAGCGTCTTGTATGATTTGAGTCTTTGCTTTTTAGTTTACCACAATCATATTTTCTGTACACACCTTTTGAGAGAGACACACATGATTCAGAAATTATTAGAATACTCTATGTGCTCCACTTATATCTTTTGAGTTATATAGTTTTTGCTCTAGTACTTCACTTATATCTTTTAGAGCACGGTGGTAACTTTCGTTTTATAGAAACTATTATTCTATCATGCTCCACTTAGATTATTTTTAGAGTCTTAAATAACATGGTAATTTGCTTAAATAATCCTAATATGCTAGGTATTCAAGATTAGTAAAAACTTTCTTATGAGTGTGCTGAACACTAAGAGAAGTTTGATGCTTGATGATTGTTTTGAGACATGGAGGTAGTGATATTAAAGTTGTGATAGTTGAGTAGTTGTGAATTTGAGAAATACTTGTGTTGAAATTTGCAAGTCCCTTAGCATGCACGTATGGTAAACGTTATGTAACAAATTTGAAACATGAGGTGTTGTTTGATTGTCCTCCTTATGAGTGGCGGTCGGGGACGAGTGATTGTCTTTTCCTACCAATCTATCCCTCTAGGAGCATGCGCGTAGTGCTTGGTTTTTGATGACTTGTAGATTTTTGCAATAAGTATGTGAGTTCTTTATGACTAATGTTGAGTCCATGGATTATACGCACTCTCACCTTTCCATCATTGCTAGCCTCTTCGGTACCGTGCATTGCCCTTTCTCACATTGAGAGTTGGTGCAAACTTCGCCGGTGCATCCAAACCCCGTGATATGATACGCTCTTTCACACATAAACCTCCTTATATCTTCCTATTAAAGCCACCATACGTACCTATTATGGCATTTACATAGCCATTCCGAGATATATTGCCATGCAACTTTCCACCGTTCCGTTTATCATGACACGTTCATCATTGTCATATTGCTTTGCATGATCATGTAGTTGACATCGTATTTATGGCAAAGACACCATTCATAATTCTTTCATACATGTCACTCTTATTTCATTTCATATCCCGGTACACCGCCGGAGGCATTCATATAGAGTCATACTTTGTTCTAGTATCGAGTTGTAATCATTGAGTTGTAAATAAATAGAAGTGCGATGATCATCATTTTCTAGAGCATTGTCCCAAGTGAGGAAAAAAGGAGAGAGAAAGGCCATAAAAAAAGAAGGCCCAAAAAAATGAGAGAAAAAGAGAGAAGGGACAATGTTACTATCCTTTTACCACACTTGTGCTTCAAAGTAGCACCATAATCTTCATGATAGAGAGTCTCTTGTTTTGTCACTTTCATATACTAGTGGGAATTTTTCATTATAGAACTTGGCTTGTATATTCCAACAATGGGCTTCCTCAAATGCCCTAGGTCTTCGTGAGCAAGCAAGTTGGATGCACACCCACTTAGTTTCTTTCATTGAGCTTTCATATATTTATAGCTCTAGTGCATCTGTTGCATGGCAATCCCTACTCCTTGCATTAACATCAATCGATGGGCATCTCCATGGCTCATTGATTAGCCTCGTTGATGTGAGGCTTTTTTTGTCTTCTCCACATAACCCCCATCATTATATTCTATTCCACCCATAGTGCTATATCCATGGCTCACGCTCATGTATTGCGTGAAGGTTGAAAAAGTTTGAGATTACTAAAGTATGAAACAATTGCTTGGCTTGTCATTGGGGTTGTGCATGATGAGAGCATTCTTGTGTGAAGAAAATGGAGCATGACTAAACTATATGATTTTGTAGGGATGAACTTTCTTTGGCCGTGTTATTTTGAGAGGACATAATTGCTTAGTTAGTATGCTTGAAGTATTATTATTTTTATGTCAATATTGAACTTTTATCTTGAATCTTTTGGATCTGAATATTCATACCACAATTAAGAAGAATTACATTGAAATTATGCCAAGTAGCATTCCACATCAAAAAATTTGTTTTTATCATTTACCTACTCGAGGACGAGTAGGAATTAAGCTTGGGGATGCTTGATACGTCTCCAATGTATCTATAATTTTTTATTGTTCCATGCTATATTATATTCTGTTTTGGACATTATTGGGCTTTATTATAAACTTTTATATTATTTTTGGGACTAACCTATTAACCAGAGGCCTAGCCCAGAATTGTTGTTTTTTGCCTATTTTAGAGTTTCGCAGAAAAAGAATATCAAACGGAGTCCAAATGGGATTAAACCTTCGAGAACGTGATTTTTGGAACGAACGTGATCCAGAGGACTTGGACCCTACGTCAAGACATCAACTAGGAGGGCACGAGGTAGGGGGCGCGCCTACCCCCCAGGCGCGCCCTCCACACTCGTGGGCCCCATGTTGCTCCACCGATGTACTTCTTCCTCCTATATATACATACGTACCCCCAAACTACCAGATACAGAGCCAAATACCTAATTCCACCGCCGCAACCTTCTTTACCCGTGAGATCCCATCTTGGGGCCTGTTCCGGAGCTCCGCCGGAGGGGGCATCGATCACGGAGGGCTTCTACATCAACACCATAGCCTCTCCGATGATGTGTGAGTAGTTTACCTCAGACCTTCGGGTCCATAGTTATTATCTAGATGGCTTCTTCTCTCTTTTTGGATCTCAATACAATGTTCTCCCCCTCTCTTGTGGAGATCTATTCGATGTAATCTTCTTTTGCGGTGTGTTTGTTGAGACCGATGAATTGTGAGTTTATGATCAAGTTTATCTATGAACAATATTTGAATCTTCTCTGAATTCTTTTATGTATGATTGGTTATCTTTGCAAGTCTCTTCGAATTATCAGTTTGGTTTGGCCTACTAGATTGATCTTTCTTGCAATGGGAGAAGTGATTAGCTTTGGGTTCAATCTTGCGGTGTCCTTTCCCAATGACAGTAGGGGCAGCAAGGCACGTAGAGTGTTGTTGCCATCGAGGATAACAAGATGGGGTTTATATCATATTGCATGAGTTTATCCCTCTACATCATGTTATCTTGCTTAAAGTGTTACTCTGTTCTTATGAACTTAATACTCTAGATGCATGCTGGATAGCGGTCGATGTGTGGAGTAATAGTAGTACATGCAGGCAGGAGTCAGTCTACTTGTCTCGGACGTGATGCCTATATACATGATCATACCTAGATATTCTCATAACTATGCTCAATTCTGTCAATTGCTCAATAGTAATTTTTTCACCCACCATAGTACTTATGCTCTTGAGAGAAGCCACTAGTGAAACCTATGGCCCCCGGGTCTATTTTCCATCATATTTAATCTCCAGACAACAAGCTATTTCAAACGCCGTTTTTATTTTGTTTACTTTACTTTGCATCTTTATCATAAAAATACCAAAAATATTATCCTATCATATCTATCAGATCTCACTCTCGTAAGTGACCGTGTAGGGATTGACAACCCCTTATCGCGTTGGTTGCGAGGATTTATTTGTTTGTGTAGGTGCGAGGGACTCGTGCGTGGCCTCCTACTGGATTGATACTTGGTTCTCAAAAACTAAGGGAAATACTTACGCTGCTTTACTGCATCACCCTTTCCTCTTCAGGGGAAAACCAACACAGTGCTCAAGAGGTAGCAGTGCGTGGGCCGAACTGATGGGCTGTGAAGATACAAGACCGAAGACTCTCTCCCCTGTCCGGATGGGATTCTCCTTGGCGTGGAAGGCAAGCTTGGCACCCGGATATGAAGATTCCTTTCTCTATAACCGACTGTGTATAACCCTAGGCCCCTCCGGTGTCTATATAAACCGGAGGGTTTAGTCCGTACGGAAGACATAATCATAGTCATACAGGCTAGACTTTTAGGGTTTTAGCCACCCGATCTCGAGGTAGATCAACTCTTGTAATACTCGTATTCATCAAGATCAATCAAGCAAGAAGTAGGGTATTACCTCCATAGAATGGGCCCGAACCTGGGTAAACATCATGTCCCCCGTCTCCTGTTACAATTAGCCTCAGATGCATAGTTCGGGACCCACTACCCGAGATCCGCTGGTTTTGACACCGACAGCTGGGCTGCGGTGGGGCGATGCAGCGTGAGCAGGATGCCAAGGTAGGTTAGCGGGAATTGGATGGTGGGGCATCCCAGGTTCTCAACGACATGGGCGGCATCCTCGGTGTCACATCGGATGAGAGCAGCGGCGCTCTTCTGGAAGTTCACGGGCAGGCCGGAGGCGTGCCCAAAGAGATGCAGGATTTCCTTCACCGCCGTGATTCACCCGGCAATTGGTGGCATAGCAAAATTACGTCGTTGGCATAGAGAGGTATGGTAGGTATGGTGCAGCGTGGATGGAGCTACTACATAACACGGAGCTCTACCGCGCGATGGAAGAGCCTGCCCAGCGTATCGACAGCCAGAACGAAGAGCTGTGGGGATACGGGGTCACCTTGGCGCAGCCCATAGCAGGGCCAGATCGCGGGTCCGGGGGTTCCATTCAAGAGAACCTTGGTGCTGGCCAACGACAGGAGTAGGGCCATTCCATTCGAGTAAGCGGTTGCCAAAGCCATGTCATCGCAACACCTCAAACAAGAACGGCCACGAGACGGAGTCAAAGGCACGCGCCAAGTCCTGCTTCAGAAGCACTCGGGGGGCACCGAGATGGTGCAACAGACGCGCGGATTGGCGCACCAGGATGAAATTGTCGTGAAGGATTCGCCCCGAGGATGAACGTGTTTTGGACGTTGCTGACCAGGTTGTTGAGCTTGGGCGCTAGGAGGAGCGAAAGCAGCTTGGCCAGGACCTTGGCGACAAGGTGAATGAGGCTTATGGGCCTATAATCCCCAAGGCCACTGGCATCGGCGTGCTTGGGGAGGAGCGTGATTACCGCCTGATTAAGGCAGATAAACCATGTCCACGCAGCACGTACACCTGGTCGAAGACGTATTGGAGGTCATGCTTGATGACCGGCCGCAGGAACGGAGCAACTCCGCGGTGAAACCGTCGGGACCGGGCGCCTTGTGTGACGGCAAGCATGTGATATCTTGCCATATCTCATCCTCGCTGAACGGCGCGTCGAGGTCCCCAAGGTTTGAGGGCTCAATGAGCTGCGACAAGTAAATGGTTCAGTCTCATGGCGCGTCTGTCCCAATCCGGCTGTCAAGATGCTCGAAAGTTGCCGCGGCCATGTCGCTAGGATCCGTGAGCACGACGCCATCAACTGAGATACCATGGATCTAGTTCTTCTGCTTGCGGTAGGTGTACTGGCGATGATATAACGATGTGTTCGCGTCGCCGTCTTTGAGAGATGCAATGCGCGTGCTGCGGGCCATTGTCCGCTCGAGGGAAGCAAGGCCCAAGTATGAGAGCTTGATCTGGCGATGAAGCTAGTCTTCGATCGGCGAGAGGGTCCATTGTTCCTGCGTGGCATCGAAACGGAGCAGCAGCTCACGAGAGATCGCGAGCTGGTCTCGCACGTTACCAACTGATCGCGTGCTCCAGCTGGTGAGCTTGCACGCAGTGGCTTGCATGCGCCGCATGAAGCGCCGGAACGGATCAGCATCCTCCACCGAGTGCCAAGCGCTCGCCAAGATCTCTTGGAAACCAGCGAGGCGAGTCTAGTAATCCTCGAAGTGGAAGTGTCGGTGTGCTGTTGGGAGTGGCGAGGAGCCGAGCAAGAGGGGGAGTGATCTGAGACGACCGAGGCCAAGCAACGCAGGTGACATATGTTGTGCAGCTCCTCCGAATCCATGAATCAAGATGGACCAAGGTGGGCGGGCTCTGCTCATTCGACCATGTATAGCGCCGCCCGTTGAGGTAAACCTCTTTGAGCGCGAGGTCGTTGAGAACGCGTCGGAATCGTCCCATCATTCTCCGATTGAGATTGGCATTGCTCTTGTCCTTGTCGCGGAAGATCATATTGAAGTCTCCGTAGATGAGCCATGGTCCGGGGCAGGCGGTGCAGACGTCGTGAATATCCTGCAGGAAAGCGATCTTGGCGTTGTTATCCTAGGGGCCATATACGATGGTGAGCCACCAGGGCACGCTTGTGCTGCCAGGGGTCGCAACCCAGGCGGAAAGGGTGTTGGTGGTGACCATCGGGTCCGTGATCGTCACGTCCCGGCTCTTCCAAGCCAACATGATCCCGCCACGGGTGCTGCTCGCTGGGAGAAAAACGTAATCGTCAAAATCCAACCCCAATGTCTCAAGCACAGTCGACGAGTAGATGAATTTCATTTTAGTCTCTTGGAAGCAAGCGATCGAAGCACTACAAGTTACAGCAAGCGAGTGATAACCCACAACTATAGGGGATCGCAACAGTTTTCGAGTGTAGAGTATTCAACCCAAATTTATTGATTCGACACAAGGGAGCCAAAGAATATTCTCAAGTATTAGAAGTTGAGTTGTCAATTCAACCACAACTGGATAACTTAGTATCTGCAGCAAAATATTTAGTAGCAAAGTAGTATGGAAGTAACGGTAACAGAAGCAAAAGTAGTATTTTTGGGTTTTGTAGTGATTGTAACAGTAGCAACGGAAAAGTAAAAAAGCGGAGAACAATATGTGAAAAGCTCGTAGGCATTGGATCAGTGATGGAGAATTATGCCGGATGCGGTTCATCATGTAACAATCATAACATAGGGTGACACAGAACTAGCTCCAATTCATCAATGTAATGTAGGCATGTATTCCGACTATAGTCATACGTGCTTATGGAAAAGAACTTGCATGACATCTTTTGTCCTACCCAACCGTGGCAGCGGGGTCCTAATGGAAACTAAGGGATATTAAGGCCTCCTTTTAATAAAGTACCGGACCAAAGCATTAACACATAGTGAATACATGAACTCCTCAAACTACGGTCATCACCGGGAGTGGTCCCGATTATTGTCACTTCGGGGTTGCCGGATCATAACACATAGTAAGTGACCATAGACTTGCAAGATAGGATTAAGAACTCACATATATTCATGAAAACATAATAGGTTCAGATCTAAAATCATGGCACTCGGGCCCTAGTGAGAAGCATTAAGCATAGCAAAGTCATAGCAACATCAATCTCAGAACATAGTGGATACTAGGGATCAAACCCTAACAAAACTAACTCGATTACATGATAAATCTCATCCAACCCATCACCGTCTAGCAAGCCTACGATGGAATTACTCACGCACGGCGGTGAGCATCATGAAATTGGTGATGGAGGATGGTTGCTGATGACGATGGCGACAGATTCCCCTCTCCGGAGCCCCGAATGGACTCCAGATCAGCCCTCCCAAGAGGTTTTAGGGCTTGGCGGCAGCTCCGTATCGTAAAACACGATGAATCCTTCTCTCTGGTTTTTTTCTCCCCGAAAATTAATATATGGAGTTGGAGTTGAGGTCGGTGGAGCGTCAGGGGGCCCACGAGTCAGGGGGCGCGCCCCCCACCCTCGTGGACAGGGTGTGGGCCCCCTGACGTGGATTTTTCTTCCAGTATTATTAATATTTTTCAAAAATACGTTCCGTGGAGTTTCAGGTCATTCCGAGAACTTTTATTTCTGCACATAAATAACACCATGGCAATTTTGCTGAAAACAGCGTCAGTCCAGGTTAGTTCCATTCAAATCATGCAAGTTAGAGTCCAAACAAGGGCAAAAGTGTTTGGAAAAGTAGATACGACGAAGACGTATCAACTCCCCCAAGCTTAAACCTTTTCTTGTCCTCAAGCAATTCAGTTGACAAACTAAAAGTGATAAAGAAAAACTTTTACAAGCTCTGTTTGCTCTTGTTGTTGTAAATATGTAAAGCCAGCATTCAAGTTTTCAGCAAAGATTATGACTAACCACATTCACAATAACTCAGGTCTCATGTTTACTCATATCAATGGCATAATCAATTAGCGAGCAATAATAATAAATCTCAGATGACAACACTTTCTCAAAACAATCATGATATGATATAACAAGATGGTATCTCGCTAGCCCTTTGTGAGACCGCAAAACATAAATGCAGAGCACCTTTAAAGATCATGGACTGACTATACATTGTAATTCATGGTAAAAGAGGATCCAATCATAGTCATACCCAATATAAATTAATAGTAATGGATGCAAATAACAGCTGCGCTCTCCAGCTAGTGCTCTTTAATAAGAGGGTGATGACTCAACATAAAAGTGAATAGATAGGCCATTCGCAGAGGGAAGTAGGGATTTGTAGAGGTGCCATAACTCAGTTTTGAAATAGAGATAAATAATATTTTGAGCGGCATACTTTCATTGTCAACATAACAACCAAGAGATGGTGATATCTTCCATGCTACACACATTATAGGCGGTTCCCAAACAGAATGGTAAAGTTTATACTCCCCCTCCACTAACAAGCACACTCCACGGCCATCCGAAACAATGGGGTACGTACAACTAGCAAAAGCCCTAGGGGAGTTTTGTTTGCAATTATTTTGATTTAGTTTGCATAAAGCATGGGACTGGGCATCCTGGTGACCAGCCATTTTCTCGTTAGTGAGGAGCGGAGTCCACTCCTCTTGAGAATAACCCGCCTAGCATGGAAGATACGGATAGCCCTAGTTGATACATGAGCTATTCGAGCATACAAAACAGAATTTCATTTGAAGGTTTAGAGTTTGGCACATACAAATTTACTTGGAACGGCAGGTAGATACCGCATATAGGAAGGTATAGTGGACTCATATGGAATAACTTTGGGGTTTAAGGGATTGGATGCACAAGCAGTATTCCCGCTTAGTACAAGTGAAGGCTAGCAAAAGACTGGGAAGCGACTAACTAGAGAGCAACAACAGTCATGAACATGCATGAAAATTAATGAACATTGGGTACAAGTATGGGTAGGATATAATCCACCATGAACATAAATATCGTGAAGGCTATGTTGATTTGTTTCAACTTCATGTGTGAACATGTGCCAAGTCGAGTCACTTAAATCCTTCAAAGGAGGATACCACCCCACTATACCACATCACAACCATTTTAATAGCATGTTGACATGCAAGGTAAACCATTATAACTCATAGCTAATCAAGCATGGCACGAGCAACTATAATCTCTAATTGTCATTGCAAACATGTTTATTCATAATAGGCTGAATCAGGAACGATGCACTAATCATATTTACAAAAACAAGAGAGGTCGAGTTCATACTAGTTTTTCTCATCTCAGTTAGTCCATCATATATCGTCATAATTGCCTTTCACTTGCACGACCGAACGATGTGAATAATAATAAGAGTGCACGTGCATTGGACTAAGCTGGAATCTGCGAGCATTCAATAAACAGGAGAAAAGACAAGGCAATACGGGCTCTTGGTTAAATAAAAAAACAAAGCATATAAGAGCCACTTCAAGAATTTAATTATGGTCTTCTCCTATCGACCCCCAAAGAAAAGAAAAGAAATAAAACTATTTACGCGGGAAAGCTCCCAATAAGCAAAAGAAGGACGGGAAATCTTTTTGGGTTTTCTTTTTAATAATTACTATTACAGCAAGAAAAGTAAACTAGCTAAAAGCTACACTAATTTTAATTTTTTTGGTTTTTCTTAAGGTTTATCAAATACACAAGAAGAAAGCAAGAAAAAGAAAATATACTAGCATGGATATTACAGTGAAAAAGTATGAGCACCGACATCTAGCAATGAGTGTGTGAACATGAATGTAATGTCGGTGAGAAATACGTACTCCCCCAAGCTTAGGCTTTTGGCCTAAGTTGGTTTATTGCCACGGGTGGCCTGGCGGATATCCATAGTTGTAGTCGGGGTCGTACTGAGATGTAGCGGCTATCGCCTCCTGAGCTGCAGCATGGCGGTGAGCTGCCTCCGCCCTCCTCTCGTACTCATCTGCCTCGTCTCTGGTAATAACATATCTTCCTTTTGCCTGATAATCAAAGAAGGCAGGAGCAGGGAGAGTAATACGGACAACACGACATTTGTCAAATATTAAGCGATAGTGGAGAGGTGATTCATTCCTCTTGACAAATTGGTAGTGAACCATAGTATTAAAGTCTAAATAAGTAGGAGGCAATTCAATATCATCATTACGTATGGTTACACCAAGAAAATCAGCTAAGCGGGTTGCCTAAATTCCACCGAAGAAATCTCCATTAAATCTATTATGATGCAACCTACGTGCAACAATGGCTCCCAAATTATAAGATTTGTCTCCTAACACACCACTCCTAAGAATACTGAGGTCAGGGACACACATATGACATGCTTCATCTTTACCATTTATGCACCTACCTATGAAGAGAGCAAAATAATGTATAGCAGGAAAATGAATGCTCCCTATGGTAGCTTGTGTTATATCTCTAGATTCCCCCACAGTTATACTAGGAAGAAAATTTGTAAATTCAGATTTGCGAGGTTCACTAGCACTACCTCATTGTGGAAGTTTGCAAGAAGTGGTAAAATCCTCTAAGTCCATCGTATAAGATTTTTCATAAAGATCAAACAAGACAGTTGGAGAATTGCGTGAAGATGAAAATTCAAACCTCCTCACAGAGGAACTAGTGAGATAGTGGTACTGGCGACACTTTTCTCCCTCGAAGCTCACAAGATCAGCGTTACGCAAATATGCGTTAAATTCTTCCTTGATTCCCGCTCGATCCATAAACTTTTCCGAAGGCCATTCACAAGGCCACACTGGAGCGTCCCTTGGTGGCTCATCGTCAGCATCACGCATTGCAAGCCTGGGTCCTTGCTTCCTTGAAGAACCACCTTGGTACATTTTATTAAGCATATTTCTTCCTCTAAAAAATTTCTGAAATTTTTAGTAACTTCAAATAAAGTGAACCAAGCTCAACAAAATTGATAGCAACTACTCCTACAAGTGCCTAGAGCCTATGTCATGCATTAGGACTACTTGGAACCATATAAATTTGACATGCAAGCTCAAGAACATGGTCACCTAGGCAGCACAAATTTCCAATGAATAAAGCACTAGACCAAAAACTAATTGGACCAATAGAGGAGTCACATACCAAGGAACAATCCCCTAAAGCAGTTTTGTGAGAGGTGCTTTGAGCAAGGAGATCGAAAATCGCAGCAAAATGAGCTAGAACTCGTGCTTGAGTTGGATGGTCATTTTTTTGGGAGGAAGAAGAAGTGTGTGTGTGTGTGCAGGAATAAGTGGAGGGGAGCCACCATGGGCCCATGAGGGATGGGCGCGCCCTGGACCCTCGTGGCCAGGTGTTTGCTCCCCCTGCTGTGTTCTCAGTGCCAGATATTCTCAAATATTCCAGAAAAAATCATATTCCATTTTCAGGGCATTTGGAGAACTTTTCTTTTCGGCGTATTTTTATATTGCACGGATAAATCAAAAAACAGACAAAAAAAATACTATTTTTACTTTATTTCAACTAAATAACAAAAAGTAGAGGGGGGTACAGAAGGTTGTGCCTTCTAGTTTCATCCATCTCATGCTCATCAAAAGGAATCCACTAACAAGGTTGATCAGGTCTTGTTAACAAACTCATTCCGACTAGGGATGGCAATTTTATCCATGGATCTGGATACCCATGGATACCCGACCCGGTTGGGCAAGGGTATGGAGCACATTTCTGCCCATGGGTCCATGGATATGGATACCCACGAATAGCTGGGTTGGGCACGGTTATAGTTTGTGCTCCATGGATATCCAATGGATACCCGTATGACATGTGGGGCCATATGCTAGTGATAGTAGAAAGAACGAATCAATTGGAAATGGTAGGCAATATGCAACTGGTGCCATAAGCTATATGCTGCAAAATCAACCTCTGGTATGTCACACTTAAGGACTCATCGTATTACTTGCTGCCTACTTATACATGTAGCTTATGTTGACATTTGTGAGTGAATGATGTTGAGTTAATTTGATCTTTGGGAAGGCTTCATGCTGACTTTTCTATGCCCATGAAGCTCCATGGGTATGTGGGTATCCAGCGGGTTTGGGCATGGGCACAAGTTGTGCCCATGGATAATTTGATGGATGGGCAGAGGGTGGAAGATGGGTCATGGGTTGGATTTGGACTAGCTCCACCCGCCCCAAACCCGACCCATTGCCATCCCTAATTCCGACTAACATGGAACCGGAGAAATTTCGAATAACACTGTGTTACATCAACGGGGATGTGCACATCCCCAATAATAAGAATATCATATCGCTTTTTGACAGTAGGAAGAGGAAATTCAAAACCTCCAAAAATAATCGATGGAATTTTTCCAATAGAGTTGATAGTATGAACTTGAGGTTGTTTCCTCGGAAAGTGTACCGTATGCTCATTACCATTAACATGAAAAGTGAGATTGCCTTTGTTGCAATCAATAACAGCCCCTGCAGTATACAAAAAAGGTCCTCCAAGAATAATAGACATACTATCGTCCTCGGGAATATCAAGAATAACAAAGTCCGTTAAAATAGTAACGTTTGCAACCACAACAGGCACATCCTCACAAATACCGACAGGTATAGCAGTTGATTTATCAGCCATTTGCAAAGATATTTCAGTAGGTGTCAACTTATTCAAATCAAGTCTACGATATAAAGAGAGAGGCATAACACTAACTCCGGCTCCAAGATCACATAAAGCAGTTTTAATATAGTTTCTTTTAACGGAGCATGGTATAGTAGGTACTCCTGGATCTCCAAGTTTCTTTGGTATTCCACCCTTAAAAGTGTAGTTAGCAAACATGGTGGAAATTTCAGCTTCTGGTATCTTTATTTTATTAGTAACAATATCTTTCATATACTTAGCATAAGGATTCATTTTGAGCATATCAGTTAATCGCATACGCAAAAAGATAGGTCTAATCATTTCAGCAAAGCGCTCAAAATCCTCATCATCCTTTTTCTTGGATGGTTTGGGAGCAAAAGGCATGGGTTTCTGAACCCATGGTTCCCTTTCTTTACCGTGTTTCCTAGCAACAAAGTCTCTCTTATCATAACGTTGATTCTTTGATTGTGGGTTATCAAGATCAACAACAGGTTCATTTTCTACTTCATTATCATTGCTAGGTTGAGCATCATCGTGAACATTATCATTAACATTTTCACTAGGTTCATGTTCATTACCAGATTGTGTTTCAGCATCAAAAATAGAAATATCACTTGGATTCTCAGGTGGTTCAGCAATAGGTTCACTAGAAGTATGCAAAGTCCCATCATTTTACTTTTTCTTCTTTTTAGAAGGACTAGGTGCATCTAAATTATTTCTCTGAGAATCTTGTTCAAATCTCTTAGGGTGGCCTTCAGGATACAAAGGTTCCTGAGTCATTTTACCAGTTCTAGTAGCCACTCTAATAGCATAATCATTATTCTTACTATTCAATTTATTGAGCAAATCATTTTGAGCCTTAAGTACTTGTTCTACTTGAGTGGTAACCATAGAAGCATGTTTACTAATGAGTTTAAGTTCCCTTTTAACTCTAGACATATAATCACCCAAGTGTTCAAGCGTATCGAAATTGTATTTCAATTGTCTACCAAAATAAGCATTGAAGTTTTCTTGTTTGACAATAAAATTATCAAACTCTTCTAGGCATTGTCTGGCAGACTTATAGTGAGGAATATCACCTTCATCAAATCTATAGAGAGAATTTACCTTTACTATCTGTGTCGGGTTATCAAGACCATGAATTTCTTCAATAGGTGATGGATTAAGATCATATGTTTCTTCAACAGGCGCTAAATTAAGACCATGTATTTCTTCAATAGGAGGTAGATTCTTAACATCTTCAGCTTTAATGCCTTTTTCTTTCATAGATTTTTTTGCCTCTTGCATATCTTCAGGACAGAGAAATAGAACGCCCCTCTTCTTCGGAGTTGGTTTAGGAACAGGCTCAGGAATTGGCTCGGGAAGCGTCCAATTATTTTCATTTGTCAACATATTATTCAATAGAATCTCAGCTTCATCCGGTGTTCTTTCTCTGAAAACAGAACCAACACAACTATCCAGGTAATCTCTGGAAGCATCGGTTGGTCCATTATAAAAGATATCAAGTATTTCATTTTTTCTTAAAAGGATGATCAGGCAAAGCATTAAGTAATTGGAGAAGCCTCCCTAAGCTTGTGGGAGACTCTCTTCTTCAATTTGCACAAAATTGTATATATCCCTTAAAGCAGCTTGTTTCTTATGACCAGGGAAATATTTAGCAGAGAAGTAATAAATCATATCCTGGGGACTACGCACACAACGAGGATCAAGAGAGTTAAGCCATATCTTAGCATCACCCTTTAATGAGAACGGAAATATTTTGAGGATATAAAGGTAGCGAGATTTCTCATCATTAGTGAACAGGGTGGTTATATCATTTAATTTAGTAAGATGTGCCACAACAGTTTCAGATTCATAGCCATAAAAAGGATCAGATTCAACCAAAGTAATTATATCAGGATCAACAGAGAATTCATAATCCTTATCAGTAACACAGATAGGTGAAGTAGCAAAAGCAGGGTCGGGTTTCATTCTAACATTAAGAGATTGCTGCTCCATTTCGCTAATAACCTCTTGAGATCATATCTATCTTTGCAATAAAAAATAGCTTTAGCGATTTCTTCATCCATAACATAACCCTCAGGAACAACAGGCAATTCATATTTATTAGGGGGAGAGTCTTCATCATCACTTTCGTCAATATTATCAGTTTCAATAATTTCATTCTATCTAACCCTAGCAAGTTGTTCATCAAGAAATTCACCAAGTGGCACAGTAGTATCAAGCATGGAAGTAGTTTCATCATAAGTATCATGCATAGCAGAAGTGGCATCATCAATAACATGCGACATATCAGAATGAATAGCAGAAGCAGATTTAGGTGTCGCAAGCTTACTCAAAACAGAAGGTGAATCAAGTGCAGAGCTAGATGGCAGTTCCTTATCTCCCCTCGTAGTTGAGGGATAAATTTTTGTTTTCTCGTCTTTCAAGTTCTTCATAGTGACCAGCAGATATAAATCCCAAGTGACTCAAAGAATACAGCTATGCTCCCCGGCAACGACGCCAGAAAATAGTCTTGATAACCCACAAGTATAGGGGATCGCAACAGTTTTCGAGGGTAGAGTATTCAACCCAAATTTATTGATTCGACAAAAGGGGGGCCAAAGAATATTCTCAAGTATTAGCAGTTGAGTTGTCAATTCAACCACACCTGGATAACTTAGTATCTGCAACAAAGTATTTAGTAGCAAAGTAGTATGGAAGTAACGGTAACAGAAGCAAAAGTAATATTTTTGGGTTTTGTAGTGATTGTAACAGTAGCAACGGAAAAGTAAATAAGCGGAGAACAATATGTGAAAAGCTCGTAGGCATTGGATCAGTGATGGAGAATTAGGCATTGGATCAGTGATGGAGAATTATGCCAGATGCGGTTCATCATGTAACAATCATAACATAGGGTGACACAGAACTAGCTCCAATTCATCAATGTAATATAGGCATGTATTCCGAATATAATCATACGTGCTTATGGAAAAGAACTTGCATGACATCTTTTGTCCTACCCTCCCGTGGCAGCGGGGTCCTAATGGAAACTAAGGGATATTAAGGCCTCCTTTTAATAGAGTACCGGAACAAAGCATTAACACATAGTGAATACATGAACTCCTCAAAATACGGTCATCACCGGGAGTGGTCCCGATTATTGTCACTTCGGGGTTGCCGGATCATAACACATAGTAGGTGACTATAGACTTGCAAGATAGGATCAAGAACTCACATATATTCATGAAAACATAATAGGTTCATATCTGAAATCATGGCACTCGGGCCCTAGTGAGAAGCATTAAGCATAGCAAAGTCATAGCAACATCAATCTCAGAACATAGTGGATACTAGGGATCAAACCCAAACAAAACTAACTCGATTACACGATAAATCTCATCCAACCCATCACCGTCCAGCAAGCCTACGATGGAATTACTCACGCACGGCGGTGAGCATCATGAAATTGGTGATGGAGGATGGTTGATGATGACGACAGCGACGGATTCCCCTCTCCGAAGCCCCGAACGGACTCCAGACTAGCCCTCCTGAGAGGTTTTAGGGCTTGGCGGTGGCTCTGTATCGTAAAACGTGATGAATCCTTCTCTCTGGGTTTTTTCTCCTCGGAAGTGAATATATGGAGTTGGAGTTGAGGTCGGTGGAGCGTCAGGGGGTCCATGATGCAGGGCACGTGCCTAGGGGGGGCAGGCACGCCCCCTCCCTCGTGGACAGGGTGTGGGGCACCTGACGTGGATTCTTCTTCCAGTATTTTTAATATTTTCCAAAAATACGTTCCGTGGAGTTTCAGGTCATTTCGAGAACTTTTGTTTCTGCACATAAATAACACCATGGCAATTCTGCTGAAAACAGCCTTAGTCCGGGTTAGTTCCATTCAAATCATGCAAGTTAGAGTCCAAAACAAGGGCAAAAGTGTTTGGAAAATTAGATACGACGGAGACGTATCAGCGAGCGAACGGCCGTACGTCTGGCACGGGCGTTGAGGCCGTGAACATTCCAATTAATGATTTTGAGGCCGTGGTCCATTTGGTAAAGGTCGACGAATGGGCACACATCGGCGCAACTAGGCTTCGATCGAGCTACCCTAGATCACTGTGGTGACTGGCGCCATAGAGGGATCGGAGGGCAGCACGCGGCCGACGAGCGCGGCAATGGCCGTCAACACGGCGTGCTAGAGGGGCGCAGCAAAGACCCCATAATAGGCTTTCATGGCCTCGGCAAAGATCACCTGATCGATGCCAATGATGCCAAGGGTACGCAGGAAGTGGACATGCGCACGACGCTCGGTGGTGGGCGGTGCACATGCCTTGGCCCTCGCAGCGGTGGCAGATCTTCCGCGTCGCAGCGAGAAGTTTAGGGGCTATCGACGTCACTTGCGTGCAGGGTTGGGAAGGGCATAGCAAGTCTGCTTTGTGGCCGCGGCGAGGAAATCCCCAAGAGTCCAGGAGCTGGCAGGGTTGACCGACTGTCGGGTCCTTCGCAGAGTGATCGGCGGCGGAGTGAAACGCCCGGCACTGCGCAACTGAGATGCATGGGACACAGGGGTAGATTGCAGCGGCGATGGGCTTGGGGAAGCAGGCCTATTGGTATGGGCTTCAGGTGGCGTGGGCCTTTGCAGGATGCGCCTAGTCTCCTAGGCCGCAGGGGAGGGGCAGCCCATCTCAACGTCCATGATGGCGGCAGCCGGAGGAGGTGAAGGCGCGGCGATTTGTATCTCCAGCACCACGTCCCGCGTCGCAGAGGTGGGGCTGGCATGCAGATCAGCCAGGTCCACAGGGGCTGATAGGGGTATTGCGTCCCGTGTCGCAGTGGTGGGGCTGGCATGCAGAGCAACTGGGTCCTCATCAACAACAGGGGCTTTGCCCCGACAGTGAGTCTGGGACTCTCCTCAGGAAGTGATTGTGGGACCTCGCTGGTGGAGGATAAGCCGTCTGGATCCCCAAGCGCGCAAGCATTGGTCATGGTGGGTCCATCGCCGGTTTGGCTGTCTCCCTGCGCGCACGGCGACCCGCAAGACTGGGTCTCGGCGGGCCCGGCAGTAGGAGGTATGCGGACTTGCGCCAATGGGCTATTGCCAGTTGTCGGGTTGGCAAGCACCACCGCATGGGAGGGAAACTCGGTAAGCCTGGGATCCACTGCAGCTGCAGCTTTGGCCAACGCAGCCTGAATCCTGGCACTCTTTCCTCCCCCCTATATCCTTTTTTGGCTCTACGACTAGGGAGGTGGGCCCCAGCATGTGGCCATGCATCCATGCATCTGGCTGGGGGCAGTATAGGCGGTGGCGCATGCGCAACCATGGCGGGGCGGGACGCAGGCCAGCTGGGGTCGACAACCTTGCCATCGGCGCGCAGGTGGCCGCTGGAGCGTGCCCAGCCGGCAGATTCGACTGCCATGCCATCGGGGCGGTAGTTGGGTGGCGGCGCTTCCGACCACGACGGCGTTGCTGACCACGCCCATGGCCACGGCCAGCGGCGTCATTCCCGTTGTTGCGAGCATTGCCACCACCATTGGCAGCCCCATCAACCGCACGGGGGAGGGCATCAGACCTCACGAGCTGGACGGAGATGGATACTCCAGGGTGCGGACTACAGGAGGCAGGTCGTGACGGGCGTTGGGGACGTGCTCGACGATCTCCAGGATGGCCTCCTGACGAATGGTGGCCAGGTCTCGCACACGCCCGGTGAGCCGGAAGGTGGCGAGGTAAGCCCGGGAACACATGTCCGGGTGCAGCCGCTCAACCCAGCAGCCAGTCCCAGGAATGTGTTCGGCCGTGGACAGATGCCATGCCTGCACCGGGATGCGCGGAGCTCGAGCTGCACAGAGTAGGCAAAGCTTCCAACGGTGGCGTGGGCGAGCTTGCACCATGGGTGGAGCAGCAGGGGAAAGTTGGCGGCGTTGATGAGGTGGTCGTCGGCCATCGTGTCCATGATCTGCCTCGAGGAGAAAATGATGAGAAAGTCCTCCGGGGAGTGTGTGTGCACAGTGAAGTCGCCAGGCTGCAGGTCGAACATGGCGTGCAAGGTTGTCTTCACGTTGGTCGGGGAGACAGGGGGCCTGGTGCCGGTGATGGTGGCCACCATGCCGCGCGTCAGCACCTCTTCCGCCTCCTCCATCTCGATGGAACAAGCGATGGTGACACGCACCCGCTCAGAGGCGGGTGGCGGGGGCGACGGTGGAGGTGGGGTGTTGCGCGGTGGAGCGACGCGGGGGGGCTGGGGGTCCATGAGGGCGGGCCGCCGGACAGCAGCGTCTCACAACAGCTGGACTCATGGCCAGAGATGAGGCAGCGACAACAGCGCACGGGGTTGGTCTAGTCCCGCACCCGGTACCCGTCGTCAAGACACCTGAAGCACAGGCCGGCGATTTCCTCTGGCGACGGGCTGCGACAGCGGCGTTGGGGGGTGGAGTGGCCGCGCGCCGCGGCTGCCGGAATCCATCAGCGTCAAGCACAGGGCCTCCATTGACGCGATGGACCTCCGAGTGGGGTCCGAGGCGGGCAGCGGCCGGCGTGGTCGAGCAGAGCAGCACCAGGGCCGAGGAGGCAAGGGCTGGGCGCGGCGCGGACGGCAGGGAGGAAGGGGGTGGGGCTGCACGGGGTCGGCAGGGTGCTCATGACCTCGCAAAAGGAGTGCGAGTCGGAGGACTCGCCCATAGAACCGCTCCAGCGGAAGCGACCTTCGGGGCTGGAGCCGCCGGAACGAACGTCGGCGGAGGCCATGGCCGCGGCGGCGGGCAGGGGAGGGCTGGGAAGAGAGGAGGGCTACCGGCTAGGATTCGACGACAGCGAGGCTGGTGGAGGGGTAGGCTAGGCAAGGGAGCAGGGAGGGGAGCAGGGGAGCATCTCGTCAAGGTGAGATCAAGGCGCCACGCAAAAAATGAATCCCCCAACCATACACTTGCAGATCTCTGCGGCAATATGTACCAGTGTGTTGATTGCCGTACACCCTCAATAAAAGCCATATATATTTTGATGGTGTTGCCAGGTAAATGCACCCTGGCACATGTTGGCCATTCCTTTTTCGTACCCTGCTAATGTCAAAAATCAGGGGTGGAGCCAGGAATTGAACATGGGGGGGGGGGGGGGCGAATCGAAACTAAAAAAAATTGCAGTCCACGGCCCCTTATAAAAGACCTCCTTGACAATTATCTTTGTGTATGGATCATCCATATATACAACTAACATATTTAATTAGGAAATACATCTTATCAATTAGGGGCATTTTTTTAAAGAAACGTCTAATTAGTAAATTAACAGATCCTCTTACATGTTTGATTAATAGGCTGTTAGGTTGTAATCCAGAGAAAAGAATGAACCAACTGCGAGGGATATTGTATGTCAACGTACCTTTCAAACGGAGCTTTAGATCATGAACAAACGGAGCCTTAGATCATGAACACATACACGACGGACTCAATGACATACGGCTCAACAGAGCGGTTAACACCATGGAGAAGCTGGAAGCAGGGTGGTGGCCGAACAAGCGGAACGGAAAAAAGGCCCCCACTTTGCTCCGCCCGGGGCGACGCGGGCAGCGACGCAACCCTAGCCGCCAAGCATCCTCCCCCCGTCCCCTCCCCGCCTCGCCGCCGCTAGAGGGGTCACCGGCGAAGTCCGCGCGGCTACCAAGGAAGGTGGTGGCGAGGCTGTGCCGCTCCGTCTCTGTGCGGAGGGCCTCTGTAGCCGAGGCGGCGGCCTCGGATGGTGCGGCGGCGCCTGCTTTGCAACGTGCGGCGTCCGTTGGTGCTCTTCCTCCCCACTTGGTCGTGCGGGCGGCGAGTGGTTGAGGCGTTGGGTGATGGTCATGGTGGGTGGCCTCGTGCCCCTGGCTGCGTGTCAGATCTGGAGGTCCTCTTCCTCCCCCTTCCCTTGCCTGTTCCTCGCTGGATCTGGGTCGTGGCGGGCGTCGATCGCCGGATCCGTTGAACGTGGGGATGCCGAAGTTGAGAGCTCGGACCGGGAGAAATCTTTGACCGGCTTTTCTGGCCACGGCGGCGGCGACGCCGGCTGGCGTCGTTCCCCTTCTCCGAGGCGCCGTCGAGGTTCGATCCCCACTCCCTTCCCTCTCATGCCTGGGTGAAAACCTTTGCCAGTTCTGGTCTAGGCGGCAGCAGCGCGGCTAGCGTCGTCACCTTCCTGAAGGTGTCGTCTTGGGCGAGTTGGGGGTGTGCATTGGTGTTTGGATGTGGTTCTCCGGCGCGCAGCGACATCTCAGTTGGAGATAACACTGGGATTCGCAAGATTAGCTCTCTGGGGTTGTCCGTAGGCCGGCCTTTTGTGTGTTGCCATGGTGGTGGGGAGGGGATATGGTTCTTCTCCCCTGCCTGCAGCGGCACGGCGTAGGTGATTCGGACATGGATACTAATCTAAGCTAAAATCTTGTCTCAGCTTCAGTTGTTTATCAACTTTGCGATTGTTTCTTCGTTGCCCTCGTCGTTCAACAGCTTCTTCTCTTCGTGTGTTGACCATTGAGCTGCAGTTTGGCCCTTCTCCTGGTGATCTTGCACAGTGTGTTGGTCACCACTAGTAGAAAACAGGCCTTTGGTTCGGCCAGAAAAGAGCATTAATCACGGTTGCATTACGATCTAGGACTAATGTGAGCATTAGTCCCGGTTCGAGCGGCTAGGGCACCGTACAGGCATTACTCCCGGTTCAAATGGGACCTTTAGTCCCGGTTGGTGCCACGAACCAGGACTAAAGGGTGCGATGCCCTTTAGTACCGGTTCGTGGCAAACCTTGAGTACCGGTTCGTGCCATGAACCGGTACTAATGGGGTTGAGGCATTAGTACCGGTTCGTGGCACCAACCGGTACTACATCTACTAGTTAGGAAAATTTAAAAACCTAAATTTGTACATGTTTTGCAAAAAGTGTAGGGAAAATATAAAACGGCTATAACTTTTGCATACGATGTCAGAAAAAATGTATAATATATCAAAATGTTCAGCACGAAAATCCGCATCCGAAACTACGGCCTGTTTGCAAATTTTTAGAATCCTCAAATTCCAAAAGGAAAAAAAGTTATGCTCGAATTTCAGTTTTTTTAATTTTTCGTTAAATCTGGTCAAACTACTTATTCAAGGAGTATTAGTGTTACTAAATAATTATTCAAAAATATTAATGTTACTAAATAATTATTTCAGTTTTTTTGAATTTTGGTCAAATATGGTCGAACTGTGGTCAAACAATGGTCAAACTACTTATTCAAGAAATATTAGTGTTATTAAATAATTATTCTTTTTTAGAACAATAGTTTCAAACTCAAACAGTGAAATGTGTGACTTCATGCTCAAGCTAAACTTATGAGGGTTAATAGGATTGACATCTTACTATTAAAAAACAGTATAACTCAGCTAGCTATGAGCCTCCACGGCGTTTTGAAGCTCTCATTAGTTGGATCGCTAGAACGTACGTCCTGGATCAGCTCGGTCGTCCTCTCATCGTTCGCTCGTGGCAAAAGCCGTTTCGCGGGCCGCTGCTCCGCAGAGCGAGCTGCTGTTTCTGTCCGTAATCGGGCCGCAAAGGCCCAGGTCCAGTCAAAGCGCTAGGCCCCCCAACCCCACCTACCCCGCTGCTCGTTTTCTATTCCTCGTTCTAGATGCACCGCCATTACTTCGTCCGCGATGTGCCGCCGCCGTCCTCCGTCCCACCGCGAGGAAGATTGGCCGCCCTTTTTTGCTTCCTTTTGTAGGTCGGCCACTCCCCCTTCTGTTCTATCCTCTGGCGCCCTTTCGCCGGCTGGCTGCGGTGGATGGTCCCCAGATGCTATGGAATCCTCTCCCCACCTCCCTTGACGGTACGCACGCGCTGCCGTCAGTTCTCTTCTCTCGCTTCCGCCTGCGTGTTTGATCCACTGGTTTGGTTGCAGTTTACGCAGCAACTGCTAATATTTTCAGGTAGAACGTGTGTACAAGAAGTAGATTTTGGTGATTGAATTTTGTGGTGTTTTGATTTCAGAGTTTATCTCGCTGCAGTCATGGTGTACCTAAGAAGATCTCCAAGGTACAGCACTACAACCTCTTTATGATGCTCACCCAAGGAACATGCCATCGAGACATTCATCACCTGTCTCACCTCCCATATCGCATGTTCGTATTCATGGACATCTCTCTGCGCCACGTACAAAAATCTGTGATTTTGCTGATAACTGTAGTCTCGAGGCGGTAAAGTGTTAACTGATTATGCTTTTGATTATCATGGCATGAGTGATGCCATCACCGAGATGCTTGAACGCTGAAAAATTAACATCATGAGTAATGCGAAGGTTCTCAACAAGGGGGTATATGATGCTCTGATGCTTTCTTCGTGTCTCATTTGATTTCTTTCAGTCCGAACTGAATTTGAAATTTGTATGCCTTATGGTTGTTGCATCCTCTATCTGATGCTTTTGATGGCATTTCAGGATGATCAAGGAGAAAGCGACGAGGAAAGCACCTCCTCCCTCCCTCCCTTGACAAGCCATAAAAAACTCTACCGCCATTGTTAACACATGCTCCATCTTCATGCCCAATTAACGGCTCCCTCCAAACTCAATCATCCATTTGACCGGACTTACTTGACTTACTGGCGTACAGTGATTTGAACATCGACGTGCCATTCACCTGGGTCGAGAGCGATGCCAAGCTCATTGATAACCTGCAAATGGTGAAGCTGCACTCGCGTAAGTATCACAAGCAAGACGCATCTGCATTATTTCTTGGTATTCAGTAGTGAGGATGGGTGCTTGAATAAATGCTAGACATGATGTATGTTCTTCCGATGGCAGATGCACAAGGTTGACAAGCTGGTGTCATACAAGAACGACAACTTAGGCAATGCGGACTGAAGATAGCTGCTCAACTGAATTGTGGAGCTTGGTTTTACTTCTGGTTTATAACGTTAGTTTATTACTTCTTTTCTTTCTACAAAACTGTAAATAGTAATCCATGGTGTGCTCGAGAGATTATTTTAAATTTTCTAGGCGAAGGCTCCCTCTCCAAACAAATAATATGTTCAAACTTCAAATTAAAAAGTTAAAAAGTTGTGGAATGGCAGCCTAATTTTCATTAGTATGTAAATGTAAATATTTCATCTTGAGTTTTCTGAAGTTGTTTCCCCTACATGGTGAAATAATGCAGCTTTTTGCTGTTTGACTTTGCATCCGTTCTGTACTAATCCTTGCTTGTCTGATAACATATTGTCAATTCAAAACTTGTGTTGTTTCCTTTCATGTGATGCTCTCTAACCTGTCAGTACAACGCCGAAATAAATCAGAAATGTTATTTACACGTTGTTCACTATGTTTCAGTTTCTCTGTTGTGAGTCTTAATATTCTTAGTATTTTGTTGGCCAATGCTAATTTACCGACGGGCCTAACTACAGTTGGCTGGAGATCCAACATTTGCGAGATTCATCTTTTTGGCTCTGCAACTATACTCCTTGCTTGCATATAAAGTTGATTTAATTTCTTTATTTAGGTAAGGCATCAATTCAATTGCAACCTATGTATTCGGTACACATTTATAAATTTACACTAGTAGAAAAAGGGTCAAACGTGAAGCACATTAGTGCCGGTTTGTATTTGAGCCGGCACTAATGTATACATTAGTGCCGGTTCCAACGGCTAGCCGGGCCGCTCTCATTAGTACCAGTTCGTGGAGAACCTTTAGCACCGGTTCGTGCCACGAACCGGTACTAATGAGTGTGGTGGCAGGATGTTGTCACACTGGGGCCCCTCTAGCCCCTTTAGTACCGGTTCGTGGCACGAACCGGTACTAAAGGTCGCCCTACATAAACCCTTCGTCCACCCGAGCTCGCTCTGTTCTTCCCCTTTCCTCTCTCCTCTTTGTTCTTCCCCTCTTCTCTCGAGCTCATCACACATTTTGCCCAAAATTTGTCAAGATTTGAAGGCCCCCATCCATTCAAATGATCACAAAGGTTAGCAACTTTGTCCTTTCATCTCTCACTGCTAGATTAGCTCTTCCAATGCTTTATATAGTGATTAATTTGTGAGTTTAGTAATTTGGGAGGAAATATATATATGTGCTAGTATTTGATTTATATGCAATATGAAGTCAAAAATAACACTTAGTTTGCATATGTAGGTGTGGTTTACTTAGTGCCTTCTAAATCTCCGTCGTAACCACCGTCGATCGCCCGCACCGTCCCGTCGCCGGCACCACCTTGTGGTGAGCCTCTTTGTTCATGAAATTTTATATAAAAATTGATGTTTGTGTGATTTGGATATATAGCTAGTTACTCGTATAATTATCTTACCCGTACGTTCTTTGTTATACATATAGTGCCATGGTTTTGATATCCGTCCCCGTCGGCCCTCGTCCTTGTTATGATTCGGATGTGGTATATATATTCTCTTTTAAAACTAGTTGCAGTTCGTGTTTATGACAAATTATGCCCATCAAGTTGACATAGGAATTTTTTCTAGGAGGTATGTGAACCGGAAATTCCAACCGACCCTATTGTCGAGAGGTTAAATTTAGTTGAAAGAGAAAACGAGAATTTGAAAGAAAAATTGAAAAGAATTGAGGGGGGGAAGATAGAATTGGAGTTGCATGTTGCCGATGTCGTTGATGATCACAAGATCAAGATGGAGAAAATGCGCTTGAAGATTAGAAAGATTAGAAAATATGCCATCGATAGTGAGGCTTGGTATCATTATGCTGCTGGATCCATTGTTACCTTAGTTGCGATCTTGATCGCATTTGTTGTTGCATTTAAATGCTTTAGCTAGAGAGTTATTTGTTTGTTGCATTTAAGTGTTGTATGAACTTGTATTAATTTGGTCTATTCGGTGTTGTGTAATGAAGATGAGCCGGCAATGGATGTACGATGACCGATGCTCTCCCGAGTTCATTAATGGCGTGCAAACTTTTCTGCTTGCGGCTGAGGCAAACAAGCGGGCGGATGGTTTTATGCCTTGCCCATGTGTTGTCTGTAAGAATGGTGAAAATTACTCTAAGTCAAGAACCATTCACTTCCACCTGTTTAAGTCCGGTTTCGTGCCCCACTATAATGTTTGGACCAAGCACGGAGAAAGAGGGGTTATGATGGAAGACAATGAAGAAGAAGAGGACGACGACATCTATCCTGGCCATGGGTTCCCTGAATACGATGATACAACAATGGGGGAAGAAGCTGAGCCGGTAATGCGGGAAGAAGCTGAGCCGGCAATGCGGGAAGAAGCTGAAGAAGAGGCATCAGATGAGCCCGTTGATGATCTAGGTCGGGCCATTGCCGATGCAAAGAGAAACTGCGCAGGTGATTTAGAGAAGAAGAAGTTGCAGCGCATGTTAGAGGATCACAAAAAATTGTTGTACCCGAATTGCGTAGGTGACAAGAAAAAGCTGGGCACCACACTGGAATTGCTGCAATGGAAGGCAGAGAATGGTGTATCTGACAAGGGATTTGGAAAGTTGCTGGTAATGATAAAGGATATGCTTCCAAAGGACAACGAATTGCCCGAGAGTACGTACGAAGCAAAGAAGGCTGTCTGCCCTCTAGGGTTAGAGGTGCAGAAGATACATGCATGCCCTAATGATTGCATCCTCTACCGCGGTGAGTACGAGGATTTGAACGCTTGCCCGGTATGTGGTGCATTGCGCTATAAGATCAGCCGCGATGAACCTGGTGATGTCGAGGGCGAGCGCCCCAGGAAGAAGATTCCTGCCAAGGTGATGTGGTATGCTCCTATAATACCACGGTTGAAACGTTTGTTCCAAAACAAAGAGCATGCCAGGGCGATGCGATGGCACAAAGAAGACCGTAAGAAAGACGGAAAGTTATGTGTACCCGCTGAAGGGTCGCAGTGGAGAAAAATCATAAGAAAGTACGGGAAGGAGTTTGCAGATGACCCAAGGAGCGTATGGTTTGGTCTAAGCGCAGATGGCATTAATCCTTTTGGGGAGCAGAGCAGCAACCATAGCACCTGGCCTGTGACTCTATGTTTGTATAACCTTCCTCCTTGGTTGTGCATGAAGCGGAAGTTCATTATGATGCCAGTGCTCATCCAAGGCCCTAAGCAACCCGGCAATGACATTGATGTGTACCTAAGGCCATTAGTTGAATAAATCTTACAACTATGGAATGGAACAGGTGTACGTGCGTGGGATGAGCACATGGGGGAAGAATTTGACCTAAAGGCGTTGCTGTTCGTGACCATCAATGATTGGCCTGCTCTCAGTAACCTTTCAGGACAGACAAACAAGGGATACCGCGCATGCATGCACTGTTTGGACGATACCGACAGCATATATTTGGCTAATAAGAATGTGTACCTGGGACATCGTCGATTTCTTCCGAGCAGGCATCCCGTAAGAAAGAAAGGCAAGCATTTCAAAGGTGAGGCAGATCACCGGACGAAGCCTCGCCACCGTACTGGTGCTGGTGTACATGATATGGTCAAGGATTTGAAGGTGGTCTTTGGAAAGGGTCCTGGTGGACAACCTGTTTCGAATGACGCTGACGGACGCGCACCCATGTGGAAGAAGAAATCTATATTTTGGGACATGCCCTATTGGAAAGACCTCGAGGTCCGCTCCGCAATCGACATGATGCACGTGACGAAGAATCTTTGTGTGACCCTGCTTGGCTTCTTGGGCATGTATGGGAAGACAAAAGATACACCTGAGGCACGGGAGGACCAGCAACGTATGCACGGAAAATACGGCATACATTAGGGTCTTGCAAGCTATGCTCTTACCAAAGAAGAGAAGGAAATCTTCTTTGAATGCCTGTTCAGTATTAAGGTACCGTATGGCTTCTCGTCGAATATAAAGGGAATAATAAACATGGCAGAGAAAAAGTTTCAGAACCTAAAGTCTCATGACTGCCACATGATTATGACGCAACTACTTCCGGTTGCATTGAGGGGGGTTCTACCGGAAAACGTTCGATTAGCCATTGTGAAGCTATGTGCATTTCTCAATGCAATCTCTCAGAAGGTAATCGATCCAGAAATCATACAAAGGTTACAGAATGATTTGGTGCAATGTCTTGTCAGTTTCGAGTTGGTGTTCCCACCATCCTTCTTCAACATCATGACGCACGTCCTAGTTCACCTATGCGAAGAGATTAACGTTTTGGGTCCTGTATTTCTACACAATATGTTCCCCTTTGAGAGGTTCATGGGAGTCTTAAAGAAATATGTTCATAACCGTGCTAGGCCAGAAGGAAGCATCTCCAAGGGCCGTCAAAATGAGGAGGTCATTGAGTTTTGTATTGACTTTATTCCGGACCTTAAGCCGATTGGTGTTCCTGAATCGCGGCATAAGGGCAGACTGGATGGAAAAGGCACGCTAGGAGGGGAACAAATAATATGTATGGACGGACATTCTCTCACTGAAGCACACTACACAGTTCTACAGAATTCCGCCTTGGTGGCTCCGTATATGGATGAACACAAGAATTTGCTACGCTCCAAACACCCGGAGCGGTCTGATGACTGGATTACACGTGAACAAACCAGGAGTTTTGCCAGCTGGTTGCAAGCACGTGCCATGCATGACACCTCTATTGAAGATGACTTGTACTTGCTGTCCCAGTTACCATCTTCGAATATAATGACTTTCAAAGTGTACGAGATAAATGGTAATACATTTTACACGGTCGCCCAAGATAAGAAGAGCACCAACCAAAATAGTGGTGTCCGCTTTGATGCAGAAACCAAGACTGGAAAGGAAACATATTATGGTTATATACAGGACATATGGGAACTTGACTATCGACGTGGTTTGAAGGTCCCTTTGTTTCGGTGCAAATGGGTCAATATGACATGAGGCGGGGTAACGGAAGACCCGCAGTACGGAATGACAACAGTGGATCTCAACAATCTTGCGTATGCAGACGAACCATTCGTCCTAGCCAATGATGTGGCACAGGTTTTCTATGTGAAGGACATGTCTACCAAGCCAAGAAAAAGAAAAGATAAGGAAGCGAATGCATCGTACGATGAGCCAAAGCGGCACATAGTTCTTTCTGGGAAGAGAAACATCGTGGGAGTGGATGACAAGACAGACAAGTCAGAAGATTATGAAAAGTTTGATGAAATTGCTCCATTCGCAGTGAATATTGACCCGAGCATCCCGTTAAATGATGAAGATTTTCCATGGCTACGACGCAAAGGGACACACGCGAAGAAAAAGTTTCACACCCAAAGATCTGGGATGTGATCGGCTAAACTATATATCATCACTTTCTTCTGTATTTCACACCCAGGAGGGATCTCTGTAATAGTTAGGGTAGCTAGTTATGTGTTTTGGCATTTGAAACGCGAAGAAATTTTTTGTGCAAGCAAATTCTTTCATGCATTAACTGATTTTTTTCAGCTAAATGACCCTGAAATTGAAAAGCATTTCAAATGAACTCAGAAAAGGTTGAAAGTTGGCATGGTATAGAGAGGGTTACCGCAAAAACTGGATGCACTTCGTGTATAAAATGGACAATCTGTTTTGAAGTATCAGGGTTTCGGACGAAAACTCATCTGTTACAAAGGCATTTCATTTTTTAAATAACCTAAGCGTTAGCAAATTGAATATAATGATAAAACACACTAATATTAAACATAAGAAAAAAGAATCACTGAAAAATCTATTTTCAAAGTTAAGTTATTCACAAAAATAAATAAAGCAAAAAATAAGAAAAAAAGCCCACCTACTGGGCCACAGCTGCCTGCATACGACTAGAAACCCAAATTCAAGTTGGGCCAGGATGCAGGCCCGCTAGCCCAGTAGGCCCAACAGGGCATTGCAGAAGAGGTAGGCCCAGAAGGCCTGCTTAAGAGAGGAGCTCGAGACAACAGCGACGGCGGGGCTTATAAGCAGGTGCGAGTGCCCCTCGGCTAGCGAGGTGGGACTAAACTTTTGTGCCCCTCGCCTGGCAGCGCACCCGGGGAGCAGAGCAGCAACCATAGCACCTGGCCTGTGACTCTATGTTTGTATAACCTTCCTCCTTGCTTGTGCATGAAGCGGAAGTTCATTATGGTGCCAGTGCTCATCCAAGGCCCTAAGCAAACCGGCAACGACATTGATGTGTACCTAAGGCCATTAGTTGAAGGACTCTTACAACTGTGGAATGGAACAGGTGCACGTGCGTGGGATGAGCACATGGGGGAAGAATTTGACCTAAAGGCGTTGCTGTTCGTGACCATCAATGATTGGCCTGCTCTCAGTAACCTTTCAGGACAGACAAACAAGGGATACCACGCATGCACACACTGTTTAGACGATACCGACAGTATATATTTGGTTAATTGTAAGAAGAATGTGTACCTGGGACATCGTCGATTTCTTCCGAGCAGGCATCCCGTAAGAAAGAAAGGCAAGCATTTCAAAGGTGAGGCGGATCACCGAACGAAGCCTCGCCACCGTACTGGTGCTGATGTACATGATATGGTCAAGGATTTGAAGGTGGGCTTTGGAAAGGGTCCTGGTGGACAACCTATTCCGAATGACGCTGACGGACGCGCACCCATGTGGAAGAAGAAATCTATATTTTGGGACCTTCCCTATTGGAAAGACCTAGAGGTCCACTCCGCAATCGACATGATGCACGTGACGAAGAATCTTTGTGTGACACTGCTTGGCTTCTTGGGCGTGTATGGGAAGACAAAAGATACACCTGAGGCATGGGAGGACCAGCAACGTATGCACGGAAAAGACGACATACATCAGGGTCATGCAAGCTACGCTCTTACCAAAGAAGAGAAGGAAATCTTCTTTGAATGCTTGCTCAGTATTAAGGTACCGTCTGGCTTCTCGTCGAATATAAAGGGAATAATAAACATGGCAGAGAAAAAGTTCCAGAACCTAAAGTCTCATGACTGCCACGTGATTATGATGCAACTGCTTCCGGTTGCATTGAGGGGCTTCTACCGGAAAACGTTCGATTAGCCATTGTGAAGCTATGTGCATTTCTCAATGCAATCTCTCAGAAGGTAATCGATCCAGAAATCATACCAAGGTTAGAGAATGATTTGGTGCAATGTCTTGTCAGTTTCGAGTTGTTGTTCCCACCATCCTTCTTCATCATCATGACGCACGTCCTAGTTCACCTATGCGAAGAGATTAACGTTTTGGGTCCTGTATTTCTACACAATATGTTCCCCTTTGAGAGGTTCATGGGAGTCTTAAAGAAATATGTTCATAACCGTGCTAGGCCAGAAGGAAGCATCTCCAAGGGCCATAAAAATGAGGAGGTCATTGAGTTTTGTATTGACTTTAGTCCTAACCTTAAGCCGATTGGTGTTCCTGAATCGCGGCATAAGGGCAGACTGGATGGAAAAGGCACGCTAGGAGGGGAACAAATAATATGTATGGACGGACATTCTCTCACTGAAGCACACTACACAGTTCTACAGAATTCCGCCTTGGTGGCTCCGTATATGGATGAACACAAGAATTTGCTACGCTCCAAACACCCGGAGCGGTCTGATGACTGGATTACACATGAACAAACCAGGAGTTTCGCCAGCATGTTGCAGACACATACCATGCATGACATCTCTATTGAAGATGACCTGTACTTGTTGTCCCAGTTACCATCTTCGAATATAATGACTTTCAAAGGGTACGAGATAAATGGTAATAGATTTTACACGATCGGCCAAGATAAGAAGAGCACCAACCAAAACAGTGGTGTCCGCTTTGATGCAGAAACCAAGACGGGAAAGTAAACATATTATGGTTATATACAGGACATATGGGAACTTGACTATCGACGTGGTTTGAAGGTCCCTTTGTTTCGGTGCAAATGGGTCAATATGACACGAGGCGGGGTAATGGAAGACCCGCAATACGGAATGACAACAGTGGATCTCAACAATCCTGCGTATGCAGACGAACCATTCGTCCTAGCCAATGATGTGGCACAGGTTTTCTATGTGAAGGACATGTCTACCAAGCCAAGAAAAAGAAAAGATAAGGAAGCGAATGCATCGTATGATGAGCCAAAGCGTCACATAGTTCTTTCTGGGAAGAGAAACATCGTGGGAGTGGATGACAAGATAGACAAGTCAGAAGATTATGAAAAGTTTGATGAAATTGCTCCATTCACGGTGAATATTGACCCGAGCATCCCGTTAAATGATGAAGATTTTCCATGGTTACGGCGCAAAGGGACACACGCGAAGAAAAAGTTTCACACCCAAAGATCTGGGATGTGATCGGCTTCACTATCATCACTTTCTTCTGGATTTCACACCCAAAAGGGAATCTCTGTAATAGTTACGGTAGTTATGTGTTTTGGCATTCGAAACGCGAAGAAATTTTATGTGCAAACAAATTCTTTCATACCTTTACTGATTTTTAAAGTTAAGTTATTCACAAACTAGTGATTCACACTAATTTCAAATAATTCAAAATTTAAACTATTCAAAATTGAAAACTACGGGCACTAACAGAAAGTTTGTAATTTTTTGTACCTAAAGCAAAAATATTCACAAAGAAACTCTAAATACACAAAAAAACAACTCAAAATAAATAAAGCAAAAAAATAAAAAAAAAGCCCGCCTACTAGGCCAGAGCGACCTGCATGCGACTAGAAACCCAACCTGTTGTTGGGCCAGGAAGAAGGCCCGCAAAGGCCCAGTATGCCCACGGGGCAGCACAGCACAGGTAGGCCCAGAAGGCGTGCATTTGAGAGGAGCTCAAAGGAGCAGCCGCGGCTGGGTTTATGAACCAGTGCGGTTGCCCTTCGCTAGGCGAGGTGGGACTAAACTTTGCGCCCCTCGCGTGGCAGCGCACCCCCCTTTAGTACCGGTTCGTGGCACCAACCGGTACTAAAGGGGGGGCCTTTAGTATCGGTTGGAGCCACCAACCGGTACTAAAGGGGGTCGCTTCCCGCCACTTGGGCTAGCCAAAACAGACCTTTAGTACCGGTTGGTGGCTCCAGCCGGTACTAAAGGTCCATCCTATATATACAACACTTGGAAAAATTTCAGTTTCCCTCTGTTTCCTCCCTCCGTCGTGCCTGCCCCGATCGACGTCGTTCCTGTCGACGCCGCCGCCCCCGCCCCTCGTCGCCGACCCCGGCCGTGCGCGCCCCTCGTCACCGCCCCGGCCGTCCCCGTCCCCGTCCCCGTCGTCCCCGCCGTCCCCGTCGCCGTGCCCCGGCTGCCCCGTCGTACGTCGCCGACCCGCCCCTCGTCGCCGCCCCGCCCCGTCGTCGCCGCCCCGCCCCGTCGCCCCGTCGTCGCCGCCCCGTCCCTTCGCCCCGTCGTCGCCGCCACGTCCCGTCGCCGCCCCGTCGTCGCCTCGCCAGTGAGCTCGCCCCGGTCGCCATGTCCAGTTCCACACACACACACACACACACACACACACACACACACACACACACACTACACACACACACACACAAGTGATTTAAATATTTAGTTATAGAAATATTTATAAAAATTTAGCAATTTTTCTGTTTTGTAGTTATATAAATATTAGAATTGTTATAGAAATGTTAGTTATATAATCAGGAAATTTTAGAATTAGTTTTAGTTATAGAAATAGTTATAAAAAAGTTAGAATTGTTAGAAATTTTTCTGTTTTTTAGTTATAGAAATAGTTATAAAAAAGTTAGAAATTTTTCTTTTTTTTAGTTATAGAAATATTAGAAATGTTAGTTATATATAGCATTGTTGGAAATGTTATATAAATGTTAGAAATTTTAGTTATCAAAATCCAATCATTAAAAAATGTTACTTTTTGCGGGCATATAGCTACTATTTGTTGTCGACGATGCCCGACCCGCATCCTCGTCGTCGACACGTCCGCGACGACGTCCAGCTGACCCATGTCCGGGACTGGGCTACGCCGGGCTGGCACTGGGAGGTGCTGCCTGGAGGGGCGCGCCGCTTGATGAGGAACCCGGCCCCGGGTCCCGTCGTCGACCCTGATCTCGTTTGGTGGCGTTCGCGTGGGCCAGTTTCGGTGCGGAGGGAGCCGGCCCCGCCGGAGGTGGTATGTCGTCGTGTCAGGGAGGAGGACGAGCACGTCCATCGCTACATGGTTGCGTTAGAGGGCGGCAGGTTCTCCAATACCTAGCAGTTTCTTCAGGGATCTCACTTCAGCTATGATCCTGTGAGGGTTCCTTCTCTTTGGGTGTCCACCGCCCGCGCCGCAGGAACCACGAGTGTCCTAGATTCTTCTGTAGTATTCGATCTTTATTAGCTACCTAGCCAGTGATGTATTCGAGATTATATATTCGAGACGATGTATTCGAGATTATATATTATTCGAGATGATGTATTCGAGATTATATCTGTTATTCGAGACGATGTATTCGAGATTTTATCTATTATTCGAGACGATGTATTCGAGATTATATCTATTATTCGAGATTATACTAAATTGTTTTATATTTCTTTTGGCATAGTTAAATAAAAGCTATGGCGGACAATACCGACAGAGAGAGAGAACAGGCCATGTTCGATATGATACGCGGGCCAGATGATGATCAGAATGAAGAAGATTTTGACGGCTCCGAATTTCTAAACAACACCGGAGAGGGTGATATGATATTCGATCGCGATGACCGAATTGATGAAGTCATGAACTACGATTATGACGATGACGAAGAACATGTAGATCCTGAAACAACAAACACCGGCGAGGTATATATATTTATATAAGCAGGAATCTGGTGATCATCACATGTTTTAATAAATGAGTTGAAGATATATTAACTAATCGATCTTTCTTCTTTCAGCCATCCGGATCGAGCAAATCTTCAGGCAAAAGGATGAAACGAGGCCCAAACAAAAAGTTGAAGGAGGGCGTAAAGTATAATATCGAGGCATTCAGACCTAATGGCGAACCATTAGCGCCTAAGAAGATTGCGGACAAGTTCGTTCGTCAGTGCGGAGTTCTTGTGAAGGACCAACTCCCGATCCCCCTTCAAGAATGGAGAAAGCCAACAAAGCCACGTCCAGATGTTACTTTTGTCGACGAGAATCAAAAACAACTGCTTTGGGATACTCTCATGGAACATTTCACCCTACCAGATCATTTCACAGAAGCAGATGTGCAGAAAGTCAAGGACGCTACTTTGAGGAAGATGGCGGTTGCATTCAAGAACTACAAGAGAACGACGTGGGAGAAGTACGTCAAGGATGGAAGGAAGACTCCAGTATTCGAGGGGATACTAGAGAATCAAAGTGCTCATTGGGATGATTTCATGAAATTCAAGGATTCAGAATTAGCTAAGGAATGCTCGAGAATAAACAAGAAGAATGCCGAAAAAAGGATAAGTTCCATAAGCTGGGGCTAGGTGGCTACGCGGTGGCAATGCCTAAGTGGGATAAGTCTGAGAAAGAGATGGAGGATGCAGGTGTCGCTCCGGTTACTAAGAGTTGGCCCCCCAGGTGCAGGAGTTGGTTCTATGCGCATGGGGGGGAGTTGGACCCAAAGACAGGCAAAGTTTCGACGAAGGCATGTCTGAACGGAGCCGACGATGACATACTTGTTGCAATAGAAGAGGCTCGAACGGGGGTGTTCCAGCCGAACAGAGAGAACAACGAGCTTACACGTGCCCTGAAAAATCCTGAACACCCGGGAAGAACACAAGGCAAGGGCGCTATTCCGTGGTATGAGGGGTTTTCGGAATGGAACGCCGACTACAGAACCCGTGCGATAAGGAAGATTGCGGAGGAGAAGAAAAGGAAGATGGAGGAGGAGCATAGGAAGCGAGACTATGAACGCCTTCAAGGCCTTGAAGCAAGTCAAGCGGAATTGGCAGTTAAATTCCAGCGGCAGCAGGAGCAGATCGACTCACTTAGCCAGCAAAGGGGGTCTCAGCAGCTGCAGCAGCTAGCGGATGATCCAGCATTGGATAGCACCGGCCCATCCATGCCGAGAAGCAGCGTGGGTTCCGCCCCGGGCGACGCATTGCTGGATAGATACCCCGTGGATGACATCACGGAGAACACTAACTGCGAGCTACACTTCAAGATGAAGAACATATCCATGAAGGTGGCGGACGTCGTTGCTTTTCCAAATTCCCCCGAGGCAACCTTCCATTGCAACCCGATTCCAGCGGGCTATGCTCGTGTCTTGGTTGATGAGGTGGTGGACCCATATTCGGAGCTACAACTTGACATTCCTGGAGGTGACGACGAGCACACATTGGGAGAGGCCATACATCATGTCATCCTATGGAGAAAGGATTGCATCATCTTTCGAAGGCCACCGACACCACGTCACCTGACTCCTCGTCGAAGTCCGCCACCGATTCAGCAGACTGCCGCTCCTTCAAGTCCACCAACGCGTGAGGCCACTCCTCCTCCTCCAAGTCCGGCAAAGTGTCAGGCCACTCCTCCTCCAAGTCCGACACAGCGTCAGACGTCCACTCCTCCTCCAAGTCCGGCAAAGTGTCAGGCCACTCCTCCTCCAAGTCCGGCATAGCTTCAGGCCACTCCTCCTCGTCCAACTCAGCCCCGTCAACCGTCTCCGCCGCCTCAGCAATCGCAGAAGAGACACCCCGCACATATGGTGCGTAGCGGTACCAGTCGAGGTCATAGTACAGGAAGTACAGGCGGAGGCAAGCGATATAAATATGGTCCAAACCTCGATACTCCTCTTCCTGAGAGGGCTTACGACAGGACCAAGGAGCAAACCAATGCCATAGTGCGGGCAGAAGTCGACGCCCATTTTGGACCGAAACCGCCACCGCCGCCAAGGGAGAAAGTGCCTATGGAAGTTATTGACCACTTCATTCGTATGGCTGAACCACCAGTTCCTAAGCCTGTTGACTCAGACTATGAGCGCCACATCAGGAAGTTAAATCGACAACGCCTACAGAAGGAGGCGAGCTCAAGCTCGAGCAAACAACAAGCAGCTGTCAAAAAATGCGGGAGAACCGTTGCCCAGCTGGGAGAACAGTGGGCGCAACCGATCCCCCCGCTTGTTGTGCCGCCAACAACACGTGACAGTACGCGCGGCCAATATTATTGTGGGCAAACAGTTTACGTTCCCCAGGTGGGCGATGTGGTAATAACATAGCAGCATATAACGCAGGCTGAAGAACTCAAGATCACTGTTGGACAACTCCTCAAGATTGAGGACATGCCTGTGCTTACAGAGGAGGAAATAAAACGGAAATATGTCCGGGGCCAACCTTTGGTCAAGCCAGAAGATGTCAAGAAGCTCCCAACGAGAATGTATGAATTGCATCAATGGTACATGGACATTACCAAGAGATCCAATTGACAGTCCCTCATGGTGCAAGTCAACAAGGATCATTTCTACCATGAGAAACCTGGGACCGTTGAGTATTCTGAACTGTTTCAGTTATACAATCAAGACGCACTCGACAAATCTATCGTCAGTTGCTATTGTCTGTAAGTTATTTCTTTCTGTAATTTAAGTCTGAAGCTAGCTGTATTGATCCTTTTGATCAATCATTACCTGTAATTATCCTCACTATATTCTTTTCTGTGGTACTATGCAGGATGAAGATGTATGAAATGAAAAAAGGTGGACGCTATGGCATTGGGTTCATTGACCCAAACACCGTTAATGAATTCACATGGAATATAAGCGACTATTATAAAAATCAGGTAGAGAACAACATGTTCGAGTTCTTGAAGGACCTCAAATACAATGAAGATATACTACTTCCTTACAACTTCAAGTGAGTCACACTTTCTTGTACTATAAATTCTCTGTTTTTGCCTACTAGCTAGCTAGCTACATGTTTTTGCTTACATATATATGCCGGCTTAATTAAGACATGCAAACGTGTGTGCATGCAGATTTCACTGGATCTTGTGTATCATTAAAGTTGACGAAGGAACAGTTGAAATACTGGACTCACTACTCTCAGAAAATAAAGACTATAGCATCTTGTTTGGGATAGTCAACAGGTAATTTCAATCATTATTAACTATATATCTCGGCCTATTTAGTTCGTCATTTCATGATATGAACTATTTAATAACCCCTTTATTCATTTTCTTTGTGGGCAGGCAGGGCTTGGGCAAGGTTCATCAGCATCACGGAAGGCGAATGGAAAGGGCAGCTGAGATGGCTTCGACCCAGGGTAAGTAATTAAGTAGTGTGGTAGCTAGCTGCCATCTTTTTAATATTATCATGCTTGATTAATTATTATCTGATCAAATTAAATTCCATTCTCGTAAAGGCCATAAAGCAGGCGCAGGGGACTGATCTGTGTGCATATTGCGTTTGCGAGAGCATTCGCATGATGGCGTCCGAAAGGAGCAGATCTCAAAGACAGGAATGGGTACGCTTGTCACAACACTATTCACAATTTGTGCACCATTATCGATATCTAGTCACACAACTAATACACATGCATATTGATCTCCTTCTTGACAGTTCACAGAGGTGCGGGACAAGCTCCTAGATACGGAGCGCGTAGAAGCACTTCAAGAGGAAATAGCGGGATTTTTGCTCGACCAGGTCATAAATCCGAAGGAAGAATACTATTACCCGCTACCGCCCCCATCGACTAAGTCATGAACCACTTCCAATTTGTCATCGTGCTCCGAAGGCACCAATTAGGCTAATGCAAACTGGCTCCGAAGGCAACATGCATATGTACGAGAAATTGTATATAGCTATATACATGCATGTGTGTATGTGTGAATTAATATGGTGTGGTTTGTGTGAGACATTGATGATATATATATATATATATATATATATATATATATATATATATATATATATATATATGATTGGTTCTACTAGCTACCATATATATGCATAACGTGTACAATGTGTAGTATCGTAAAATACCAGCAAACGAAAAAGAATTAAAATGGAAAACATAAAATTAAATGAAAAAAATCATAAAACCAAAAACCCCCCAAACATTTTAGTACCGGTTGGTGTTACCAACCGGTACTAAAGGGCTCCCGCCCCCGGAGCTGGCTCGTGCCACGTGGTTGCCCTTTAGCACCGGTTCGTGCTGGACCGGTGCTAGGGGGGGGGGGGCTTTAGTGCCCAAACTTTAGTGCCGGTTATGGAACCGGCACTAAAGGGCCTTACGAACCGGTGCTATTGCCCGGTTCTGCACTAGTGTTAAGGGTTGATGCTATTGTTTTAGTTTAGAAGGAAACTGATATTGGTTTTCTTACTAAAAAGTGGGTTTTAGAAGAAAACTGATGTTGTTCTTACTAAAAAGTGGGTCATGCTGAGAATGTATTTTTATCATTTCCTTCGAGAGATCAGTTCAATCTAAAGTAACACAAATGCTATTGTTGTTCAATCTGGTTGTAGGTAGCTTGCAAGCTTTTTTCTTCGGCCCAATTTTAGTTGTGGAGCACATAGCTCTTGCTTGTGTGAAGACTTGTTGAATCTGTTGTGTGCATCAATAATGTCACTTTTCTTCTTCTTATTTGGCAATTGGTAATCTATTTTGATTTTGTATCAAGTGGTTTCATTGATATCATTTCAGTGGGTATCCTTGTATATATATGTGTGTTTTTGTTCATTACAATTGTGAGAGAAAAAGACCAAACAAAGTTGTGTTATATAGTAGTCCAATGAGTGTCATTCTGTGCTAGAAACTTCATCTTGCTAAGCAATGTGGCATGCCTTCTTATGTTACTCATGTCAGTGCTCATGTTTATCTCTGTGAAGTATCATTGCAATGTTGAAATGTACACTGCTTATATATGGCTCCTTTTATGTGGCGTATTATTGGTATTTTCTATCTAAATAACATCTTGCAGGAGCTGGCTACCTATGGTACCCTATGATACATCGATGGATTATTATCGGTTGTATGAGTAATGCTATCATTCTGCACATGTTTGGTAACTCTACCAATGGCCATTTATAGTGCAATTTGATTTCTACTGGATAAAACCTGGCTCGTGCTTTGGTCTAAATGTACTTAGTTTAGTGGACAATAAGAGGAAATCACATTTATCGCTACCCGTTAATTTACATAATCACCATCTTCATATGAAAACTACAGATTTTGAATGTTCCAAGTTAATTATATTATTCCTTCAACAAAATAGGCGGGCGCGGCAACGCGCGCTCTCATGTTCTAATTGTCAGGAAAATAACAAGTGTAGACTTGGAAACGAGGGAGAATAGAACCCGGAAGTTAAGCGTGCTCAGGCTGGGGGAGTGGGAGGATGGGTGACCGTCCGGAAAGTTAGATGATTTGGAATGATGAGGGGTGATTAGAGATTAAATTGAGTAGTGATGAGGGGTGATTAGAGATTAGAGGTTAAAATAATTTAGAAATAAATCGGGAAAATATTTCAAAAAAATTCAAAAAAAACAAATTTTTTTTCAAAAAAAAATCCTTTAGTACCGGTTGGTGTTACCAACTGGGACTAAAGGTAGACCTCCAGGCAGCAGCCACGTGGAGGGCCTTTAGTCCCGGTTCGTATAGGAACCGGGACTAAAGGGGAGGACCTAACGACCCTTTAGTCCCGGTTCTAGAACCGGGACTAAAGGCCCTCTAGAACCGAGACAAAAGGCCCTTTTTCTACTAGTGCACGCTGAGTATCTCCCAAGGCGATACTGAATCTACCGCTCCTTGCTCTAGGGTGAGCTGCTTCAATTTGTGACGGTCCGGCGCCCTTCGATCCAGGGCGAGGGGCAGAGGTCCCCTTCGGAATTGAATAAGGAAGGTTCGATGATGGTGGTCTCCTTTGGGTTTGATGAGGGCATGTTCATCTACACTGAGCGTGATTTCCTCTTGAAGCTCGCTTGCTGTCACTGTTTTGGTGCTTAATTTGCGTCGAAGAGCTGCATCAACATTTAGCTAGACTTCCTATAGAATATCCTTATGCTCTCTGTTGTGGTGTGTGTAAGCTGTTTGGAAGCACCTTGTATCTGTCGTTTTCAGTTTTCTTTGTTTTCTTTCCTGTTGTTTGGGTCGTTGTAAGTCCTGGCTGGTTGATGGCTTTGTTAATTCAAAGCCGAGCTCTTCTTGAGCCTTCGTTCCAAAGAAAAGCTGGAAGCAACTTGGTCCTTGCGGGATCTCCTAGCGCCACCAGCGCCGGCAAACGGAAGCAGTGCCTGGTGGTTGGTTGCCGGGCGGGTAGGATTGGAGGTGCAGCGAGCCATTGAGTGGCGGCAAGAAACCCTAGCTCCTAGCGATTAGACTAGTCACAATGGGTAGTAATATAGACTAGTAACATGGCCATGTTATTAGTCTATGTTACTACCTCTATAGTGGGAGTAACATATGTGTGGTAACATGCAACACTTCATTTATTAGTCTATAGACACATCTTGACTTGATATGTGTGATGTTACTCATACTACTAGTAACTAGCTATGTTAGTACTTTCCTCTCTTTCTTCATTTATGGTTTGCCGCATCATCTACTTTATCTAGATATGTGTGATGTTACTATCTATGTTACTCCCATTATGGGTAGTCTTAGGGAATTGGGAGATCGATTTTGGATCAGATGAACGTACAGAGTTCGAAACGATCAAACTTGTAGGCCTCCTGCTCACCGGTGGTCAGAATGGGCAGATGGGCCACTATTTGGGCTTGGCTTGCATGGTCTACTGATTAAACATTACTTTTGGGCTGAATTGCTAATTAAGTTGTAATTATCTCCAGCCAATTAGCGCATATAACATAAATTACTAGTACTATGGCCCGTGAGACATTGAGGGGGGCCAATCGTTGGGGGGTGTCTAGCCCCTGCTCGGCCCCTGTCTTCGCCCGAAAATGCCATCATCTCAAGAATTGGAGGCATTAATACGGTGGCCCTGTCATGCCTTGCGCCATTTAATCATCTGTGTCAACTTTTCTTACTGATGGTAGTTTCTCAAGAAGAACAATGTATTTTTATTTTATTTCAGTGTTTTCTCTCCACAGTAAAGCCACACTAATTGAGAAACAGTATAACGGAACAAGCTAGGAGCCTCCACGGCGTTTTGCCATCGCTAACCGTCGGATCAGTCCGGTCACTTTCTAATTGGATGTCCCGATGTTTCTCCTGGGCCACTGCTCCGTGGAGCTACCTAGGCGAGTTGTCATTGTTCGGGCCAAGAGGGCTTATTGGGCCGGCAGGTGCATACGTTTAAAACGTGATCCTAGCCCAAAAGATAGGTGTACGCGTTCATCCCAGCGGCCAAGAGCATTGCTCGTGCTTTAGTCTCTGAACTTTTGATTGTAAGAAAAAAAAGTCTCTGAACTTCTTTTTTATGCAAGTACTTATTTGTCCCACCCGTTGAGCTAAATTCTGAGATTCTTGATCACTACTTTTATATCTACTCGCTGGGCTAAATTGTGAGATTCTTGATCACTATATTTTAGGGTTAATTACCGTAAAATAAATATTTGGGGTTAATGTGTGATGCATATGCGGACATTCCTAGCCTTTGGGGGTTAAGTCAGGCATGCTATGAAGTATCCGTATATATATATATATATATATATTATCTGCAAATCAACTGTGGATGTCGTTAGTCCTGTCCGGGGAGGGGCCGGAGATGCGTTTCTAGCGATGGGGCGGCGGGGCAGTGTCGGGGCGGCGTGGCGCCAGATCGGGACGAGGCAGCGACGTCCGAGGCGTCGCGACGAGGGGGGCTTCGGGAGGAGGGCGAGGCTTCAGGCAGGGGGTTCTCCGGGCGGCGGGCGGCGGCGGGAGCGGCGCGGGGTTGAGCCCCCGATCTGGATCGAGGGGGGATGGAGAGCGAGCGACGTGGGGAGAGTGGGGGAGATCGACGGGAGCGGGGAACATGGGGGTGAGGGGGATCATGTGGGGGAAAAGATCTGAGGGAGCTGACGAGGAGAGGGGGGACTCGGTCTTATCCCCACTCGGCATGGGCTGGTAGGCTAGCTGGGGCAGATGGACCAGTGGGGAAGGTCTCTTTTTTTTGTTTCTCCTTGTTCTTTTATTTACTTTTCTTATTTCATTAAATTTTGAATTTTGAAATCGAACATGATTGAATCATCACGAGGTTAACAACAGTAATTGCGGTGACGTGGCATCATTAGGATGGGATTACTGTATCATAATTATCCGGGCGTTACAATTCTCCTCCACCACAAGAAATCTCGTCCCGAGATTTAGGAGGTTGAAGGAAACAAAGCGGGGTATTCTTCACGCAGGCGATCCTCGCGTTCCCAAGTGGCTTCGTCTTCAGAGTGATGCGACCACTGGACCTTGAAGAACTTGATCGCCTTCTGACGTGTGTGGCGTTCAGTTTGGTCGAGAATGCGGACCGGATGCTCTTTATAGGAGACCTCCTGTTGCAACTCAAGCACTTCATTATCCACTTCTCGGATTGGGTCCTTGAAGCAGCGGCAGAGCTGTGACACGTGGAACACATTGTGAACCTGAGAAAGGTTCGGCGGTAGTTCCAACTGGTATGCCACTTTTGCACGCCTTTCGAGAATAGTGAAAGGACCAATATAGCGAGGAGCTAGTTTGCCCTTGATCCCGAAGCGGTGAGCACCCTTCATTGGTGTTACTCAAAGATAAGCCTTTTCACCAGGTTGATAGACCATATCTTTATGATGACGGTCATTGCTACCTCTTGAGCACTGCGTTGGATTTCCTTGAAGAGGAAAGGGTGATGCAGCAGAGTAGAGTAAGTATTTCCCTCGGTTTTTGAGAACCAAGGTATCAATCCAGTAGGAGGCTATGCGTGAGTCCCTCGTACCTACACAAAACAAATAGCTCAACGCAACCAACGCGATTAGGGGTTGTCAATCCCTTCACGGTCACTTACGAGAGTGAGATCTGATAGAGATGATAGATAATATTTTTGGTATTTTTGATATAAAGATGCAAGGTAAAATAAAAGGCAAAGTAAAAAAAAGCAAAGCAATAATAAAGTGATGGAAGATTGATATGATGAGAATAGACCCGGGGGCCATAGATTTCACTAGTGGCTTCTCTCAAGAGCATAAGTATTCTACGGTGGGTGAACAAATTACTGTTGAGAAATTGATAGAATTAAGCATAGTTATGAGAATATCTAGGTATGATCATGTATATAGGCATCACGTCCGAGACAAGTAGACCGACTCCTGCCTGCATCTACTACTATTACTCCACTCATTGACAGCTATCCAGCATGCATCTAGAGTATTAAGTTCAAGAAAATAGAGTAACGCCTTAAGCAAGATGACATGATGTAGAGGAATAAATTCATGCAATATGATAAATACCCCATCTTGTTATCCTCGATGGCAACAATACAATACGTGCCTTGCTGCCCCTACTGTCACAGGGAAAGGACACCGCAAGATTGAACCCAAAGCTAAGCACTTCCCCCATTGCAAGAAAAACCAATCTAGTAGGCCAAACCAAACTGATAATTCGAAGAGACTTGCAAAGATAACCAATCATACATAAAAGAATTTAGAGAAGATTCAAATATTGTTCGTAGATAAACTTGATCATAAACCCACAATTCATCGATCTCAACAAACACACCGCAAAAAGTAGATTACATCGAATAGATCTCCACGAGAGAGGGGGAGAACATTGTATTGAGATCCAGAAAGAGAGAAGAAGCCATCTAGCTACTAACTATGGACCCGAAGGTCTGAGGTAAACTACTCACAGTTCATCGGAGGGGCTATGGTGATGATGTAGAAGCCCTCCGTGTTGTATTTTCCTTCCGGCGGAGCTCCGGAACAGGCCCCAAGATAGGATCTCGTGGGTATAGAAGGTTGCGGCGGTGGAATTAGGTTTTTGGCTCCGTATCTGATCGTTTGGGGGTACGTAGGTATATATAGGACGAAGGAGTATGTCGGTAGAGCTTCGGGGGGCCCACGAGGCAGGGGGCGCGCCCTAGGGGGGTGCCCTCCACCCTCGTGACCGCCTCCCTCCTTCCTTGACGGAGGGTCCAAGTCTCCTGGATCATATTTGTTGAGAAAATCACGTTCCCGAAGGTTTCATTCCGTTTGGACTCCGTTTGATATTCCGTTTCTTCGAAACACTGAAATAGGCAAAAAAAACAACAATTCTGGGTTGGGCCTCCGGTTAATAGGTTAGTCCCAAAAAAATATAAAAGTGGAAAATAAAGCCCAATATGGTCCAAAACAGTAGATAATATATCATGGAGCAATAAAAAATTATGGATATGTTGGAGACGTATCAGGCATCCCCAAGCTTAATTCCTACTCATCCTCGAGTAGGTAAATGATAAAAAGAGAATTTTTGATGCGGAGTGCTACTTGGCATAATTTCAATGTAACTCTTCTTAATTGTGGTATGAATATTCAGATCCGAAAGATTCAAGACAAAATTTCATATTGACATAAAAATAATAATACTTCAAGCATACTAACAAAGCAATTATGTCTTCTCAAAATAACATGGCCAAAGAAAGTTATCCCTACAAAATCATATAGTCTGGCTATGCTCTATCTTCACCACACAAAGTATTTAAATCATGCACAACCCCGATGACAAGCCAAGCAATTGTTTCGTACTTTTGACATTTTCAAAACTTTTTCGATCTTCACGCAATACATGAGCGTGAGCCATGGATATAGCACTATATGTGGAATAGAATGGTGGTTGTGGAGAAGACAAAAATAGGGGAAGATAGTCTCACATCAACTAGGCGTATCAACGGGCTATGAAGATGCCCATCAATAGATATCAATGTGAGTGAGTAGGGATTGCCATGCAATGGATGCACTAGAGCTATAAGTATATGAAAGCTCAACAAAAGAAACTAAGTGGGTGTGCATCCAACTCGCTTGCTCACGAAGACCTAGGGCATTTTGAGGAAGCCCATCATTGGAATACACAAGCCAAGTTCTATAATGAAAAATTCTCACTAGTATATGAATGTGACAAAATGAGAGACTCTCTATCATGAAGATCATGGTGCTACTTTGAAGCACAAGTGTGGTAAAAGGATAGTAACATTGTCCCTTCTCTCTTTTTCTCTCATTTTTTTATTTGGGCCTCTTTTTGCCTCTTTTTTTCTGTCCGGAGTCTCATCCCGACTTGTGGGGGAATCATAGTCTCCATCATCCTTTCCTCACTTGGGACAATGCTCTAGAAATGATGATCATCACAATTTTTATTTTTCTTACAACTCGATACTTAGAACAAAATATGACTCTATGTGAATGCCTCCAGCGGTGTACCGGGATATGCAATGAATCAAGAGTGACATGTATGAAAGAATTATGAATGGTGGCTTTGACACAAATACGATGTCAACTACATGATCATGCTAGCAATATGACAATGATGGAGCATGTCATAATAAACGGAACGGTGGAAAGTTGCATGGCAATATATCTCAGAATGGCTATGGAAATGCCATGATAGGTAGGTATGGTGGCTGTTCTGAGGAAGGTATATGGCGGGTGCATGATACCGGCGAAAAGTGCGCGGTATTAGAGAGGCTAGCAATGGTGGAAGGATGGGAAAAGTGCGTATAGTCCATGAACTCAACATTAGTCATGAAGAACTCATATACTTGTTGCAAAAATCTAGAAGTTATCAAAGCAAAGTATTACGCCCATGCTCCTAGGGGGATAGATTGGTAGGAAAAGACCATCGCTCGTCCCCGACCGCCACTCATAAGGAAGACAATCAATAAATAAAGGGTTAATTATCCTTTTGCCCTTAGTGGTGTCCATCTGCTCAGTTTTTCCCTCAGATGTCCGTGCGCACCGACTCGTTCTGTGAACTTTGGCGTCTCCGTCAGGTCAACGTTTTGACTCGGCCTTACAGGTGGGACCAGGCGGCAGAGGCGGCCAACTATATTCAGACCGTTGCACGCGTGGCTTGCGGGACCCAGCAGAGAGCTGTTGAGCATAGAGCCATTGCGGGTGTGCTATATTAGCGGGCGATAGCGGCGGTGACCACGGCGACAGAGAGCACGACGCTAATCACGGCAAGAGAGCGAGAGCACGGCGGCGGTGGGAAGCTAGCTATGGAGGGCGCGGCAGTGGGAAGCTAGCTGTGGAGGGCGCGGCGGCGTTGAGATCCCATGGCGAGAGAGCGAGAGCACGACGGCGGTGGGAAGCTAGCTGTGGAGGGCGCGGCGGTCGGAAGCTAGCTGTGGAGGGCGCGGCGGCGTTGAGATCCCGTTCGGCTCCGAGCTCCATGTCTTCCGCAAGCTCCCGCACTACCTCACGGATGTAGAGCCGGGCGCGTGTGGATATGCCTGTCTTCGTCTGTCCGCGGTGCCGGGCGAGCGTTGATCGGAGGGTTTTTCACACACCGAGGAACCACAATCGTCCGTTCTACGTGTGCAGCGAGAATGGGGTAAGAATCGAGGCAATTGCACCATTTTCATGGTCGGGATCTTTGAGCAATCGGTTGATCTGTTCCGTGTTCATGCAGGTGACATGCTTCTTTCTTTGGGTCGATGCTCTGGCCAAGACTCTGATAAATGAACTGCAAGAAGAGCATGGCGAATGGTTGCGCATGCTGCCCCAAACCGCAGTGGCCGCAACATGAGCTCCGGAAGAAGAGATGGAGGGCGAAGCACGCACTGACAGAGAGCTAGCTATTGAGCTTAGGATGTTGAAGAAGAAGGTTAGGAAGCTTGAAGATCAAGCACTGCCAATACCCATTTGCAAATACTTTTGGGCAATTGTAGGTATGGTAATCGCACTGGTTGTAATGTTGAAAATGTATGGAAAGGCATGAATTATGGAGGAATTTGTAATCTTGAAATTGTATGAGAAATTCACCTAGTTTAAATGTTGGTCAAAGTTGTTTAAATGTTGAAAAAAAGGGAAGAAGTGACCAACATTTAAATATGTTGAAAAAAAGGAGAAGAAATGAAGAATTCAGAAACTTTTGATCAATGAAATGCAGCTAATGAATTATTCCAGAGCCAAACAATTAAGGTTAGAAATTTTTTGGAGCTGTTAAATATTTAATAGCAATTTAAGTAATCCAATTCAAATACACCGTGATTTAAATGAAAGACCAAAATGTCATGAAAAATGTGCCTCAGCTCTGGTAGATGTTTACACCTAGTGCCAAAATAAATGAACATTGAGTAGAAACTAATTTGTCTAAAAATGAAGTGTGGAAAATGCACAAAAAATTGGTGCGGCTGGGGACTTGAACCCAAGACCGCATGGGTTTGTGGTGTTTAGGGTTGCACTGGTAACCACTAGGACAGATGGCAAGAGTTTGACATGGGTAGGGAAGCAATGTATACATAGTGAGACTGTGAAATTTGTCAAAAAATGAAGGGTGAAAAAATGCACAAAAAATTGGTGCGGCTGGGGACTCGAACCCAAGACCGCATGGGTTTGTGGTGTTTAGGGTTGCGTTGGTAACCGCTAGGACAGATGGCAAGAGTTTGACATGGGTAGGGAAGAAATGTATACATAGTGAGACTATGAAATTTGTCAAAAAAAATGTTAGTTCATGACTTTTTTTTGAATAAAACGGAGTGGCACTTGGTTTAGTGTTAGAGTGGCACTTGGTTTAGGATTTAAATGGAATAAATTTGCATGTTAGTTCATGACTTATTTTTTTTTGAATAAAACAGAGGGCTTCTCACCCCCTCTTTTGAATGACAACCACAAGTTCTCGAGCTTCATGACTTGGTTTAGGGAAGAAATTATATGCTTCGGCACGGACATTTTTTAACACACATAATAAACCCTAATAAATAACTTAGATAAGATGCAACACAAGTACCATTACAATAATTTCACGGACAGTTCACGGACACATGACACGACATGACACGATATAGAAAAGCAACAAATAAAAAACGAAACAGTCTTCATCTTGATCTCCCCCTTCCACTTTGGCCGCGCGCGCCCCTTCAACACCGTCTTCATCTTCACACCTCCTCCTCGTCGTCGTAGGGAAGGGAGTGCATCCCGGCTGGAGTGGGGAAGATGTTCTCGTAGTTGGTGAAGATGTTGTAGACGGTGAAGAAGATGGCCTCACAGCCGCACAAGAAGACTTGGCCGAGGAGCTCGCGCGCGTCAAACGGGTTGGTGAAGGTGACCGTGAGCAGTAGGAGGATGCCGCCGCGGTCACGAACCTTGTTGAGGGTGAACATCCTCGGCGAGCCCCGTGGGAGGTGGGCATAGCTGGCTCTGAGGAAGGCGCGGGTGAGTTCGACAGAACCCCTCCACCTTGAAAAAGCCCACACGCGGAGCTCCCTCTCCATGAGCACGCCCGGTGGGTAGCGCCGCGCCGGCACGACAGGCGGACGGCTGAAGGTCGGCCCGTTGAACTGCATGGTCTCGCTTGGGGAGGGCTCGGTCGATTGGGTGTTTGAAGTTGGAGAGAATGGATCGGATCTGGCTTATGGGTGGGAGAGGAAGATAGGCACCCCATTTATAGGCCTGTGGGTGGGAGAGGAAGAGAGAAAGGGTGAGAATGGTGCGTGTGTGAATCCGAACGCGTGTGTGTATCCGTTACGCTTTGCACTCTTAAAGTTTTGCACAAAAACGATGCATGCATGGGGCGCGTGCGTGCATTTGAATCACTGCATAGCTCTTTGACCGGACGGTGCATCTAACTCGTTGAACCACCTAGCTGGCCTTGCTAGCCTAGCGCGCCTAGCACGCCTCGCTCGCCTCGCTCGCATGCATGCACGTCGCAGCCTCCCGCGCATGCAAACCCACGTCGCAGCCTATGCACGTCGCCGCCTCCCATGCATGCATGCAAGGCCTGGAAAGGCTGAGACGGGCTAATTTACTGCGGTCTCAGGCCCAGACAACGAGACGGCCCAACGGTCCATCCAGCGCGCCCGATATTTGTTAAAAAAAGAATCTCCCGGCCAATCAGATTGCATCTCGCGGATCGCCCCCCTCCTCCCCACAGATTCCTTCTAGAAGGGTTAGATCGACGGCCCTTGTTCAGCGCTAGGGTTAGATGAACGGTCCTGGTTTAGCGCTAGGGTTAGCGGGGTTTGGAGCAGTCAAAGCTATGTTGGACCAGATTTCAAATGAGCATAATAAATTAAATAAAAATCAGAAAAATAAAAAACCTGCGCACATAGTCTTCTTATGTCATATACTAATGATTTAAGATGATAAACAAGGTTTACATACATTTAAACGATAATTTCATGTGTATTGTATGATATCTCGAGTATCTCAAACTCTTTTGTATGAAGTGAAGAGAAGTGTTTTGGGGAAATAAACATGAACATTTCGAAAAACTCACCACAGCTTCATTTTAGAGTGACTAAGAAGGATCCAGGCTTAGTTTTTTATTTTGATGTTTTACACTTATTTAAATCTTGGTCAAAGTTAAGTTTGACCAGAATTCAAATGAGCAAAACAAATTTAAAAAAAATCAAAAAATGGAAAAACCAGCGCACATAGTCCGTATATATGGAATATATAGAATATATGTTTATGAAAGTTATTTGGCTGATTTAGACAAGGTCGAAAAAAACCTTGCTTAGAGATGAGGCCGTTTACCCTACCTTTGGACCCTCATTTTAGCACATTTTTCATGAAAATGTCAAAAACCTCACCATAGCTTCATTTTGGATTGACTAAGAAGGATCCAGGCTTAGTTCTTCATTTTGATGTTTTAGACTTGTTTAAATCTTGGTCAAAGTTAGGTTTGACCAGAATTCAAAAGAGCAAAACAAAATTCAAAAAAATCAAAAAAAGGAAAAACCATGTGCTCATTCAAACATCATCCAACAGATTTAACCGTCATGTCAAACATAGTTCTAACATCATCCAACAGGAATACAACATTATTCATAATGTTTCATAATTATTCACATATAGCGTTCGGGCTTCTGTCTGTTCCTTGAGCTTCTTGCCATCACTTTGCTCCTCGTGCACCTTGTGCTCATTGCTTCTTCTCTTCTCCTCTTGGTTGTCGGTACCTTGTGCGTCTTCTTCAAATCTATCATAGAGCTGTGCAAAACATAAAGGGTAATGAGATCATGTCAAGTGACCCATAAATGTACAGTAGTATTTGACCATTGCAAGATTTACATACCTAGCAAAACTCACAACAACAGAAGGTTGGTCACCATTTAGAGCCTCACTTGGATCATCATTTGGAGCCTCACTTGGATCACCAAGATCATCATTTGGAGCCTCACTTGGATCACCAACATCCTTGTGCGTCTTCTTCAAACCTATCATAGAGCTGTGCAAAACATAAAGGGTAATGAGATCATGTCAAGTGACCCATAAATGTACAATAGTATTTGACCCTTTCAAGATTTACATACCTAGCAGAACTCACAACAACAGAAGGTTGGTCACCATTTAGAGCCTCACTTGGATCATCATTTGGAGCCTCACTTGGATCACCAAGATCATCATTTGGAGCCTCACTTGGATCACCAACATCATCATTTGGAGCCTCACTTGGATCACCATGATCATCATTTGGAGCCTCACTTGGATCACCATGATCACTATTTGGAGCCTCACTTGGATCACCATGATCACTTTCATCGAAGCCTTCATCGAAACTCTCTCCGAACGCTGGATCTACTGTGTTATCACATCTTGTGCACCTACGCTTCCTCGCTCCAAGTCCAGCTCCTTCGCTGCGAGGTCTGATTCGACTCTTCCTTGGTCTACCTGCTGCTCTTTTCAGAACTGGAGCGCAAAGCTTGAATCCAGGGTCCACCATGTCCCATTGTTGTTTTCCCTCCATAGCAGGCAAGGCATAAGCATATGTGGCTTTGAACCTTGCAACAGAGTAGTAATCATGCACATACTGCTGAATGTTCCCTATTGGACCAGGGAGAGAAGTGATGAAAAACAAGGCATGAATGCATGGCAACCCAGTTATCTGCCATTGCCTACAACTGCAAGTTCTAGCTTCTAAATCCACTGGATATCTCCATTCCCTCTTCTCTTTATCAAAATATGATATCTCTGCTGTGGTACCCGAGCAAAGAGTCATGTTCATTTCCAAGCCTGTTGTTTTCTGCATCAGCTCATTCATCACGGCAGGGATGATAATGTGGCCCATGAATTTTGCCTCGGCTATTCCTGCACGATAATGAAATTTCTGCATGTATTCTATCCTTATCCTGTCCAGCAAATCCACCACATAATGACCCTTTAGTTTCCGGATCGTTGAGTTGAAAGACTCTGCTAGATTATTGTGCACATAGTCAACTTTGCTCAGTTCACTGAATTGGCTTCTGGCCCATAACTTGGAGTGGTGTGTTTCCAAGTATTCTTTCACTTTGGGATTCATGTATAACTGCCTCAAGTGGTAGTTGTGCTTCTTCACACTGCAAGTCAAAGATGCTGGCCATAAATTGTCGGTATACACCTTTCCTTTGAATTTCTTCATGAAAATTGCAGCAAGGTGACGCATGCATTCCCTATGCTCTACTCCAGGGAACACATTGTCCACAGCCACTTCTAAACCTTTGCAGGCATCTGTATGAATGACCAACCCATTGGGATGTGCAATAGCCCGGCGCAGATTATGCAAAAACCAAGTCCAACTCTCCTCAGACTCTGTTTCCAGCACACCGTAGGCAACTAGAAATACAAAACTGTGTGCATCAACTGCACAAGCAGCTACTAACTGTCCTTTAAACCTCCCTGTGAGAAAAGTGGCATCAATAGCCAAATAAGGCCTGCAACCTACCAAAAACCCCGGCGACAAGCCTCAAAGCAGACAAAAACCCTCCTAAAGCATTCCTTGGTCTTTGTCACTCCCCTGAATGTGTACTCCACGGTGTGGTGATCAATATCTACAATACTACCTGGGCTTGTCCTCTCCACTTCACCTTTGAATGAATACAACAATTGAAAGCTTTCCTGCCAGTTACCATACATAGAATCCATAGCCTGTTGTTTACTATTGAACAACCTCATGTATGGTAAATCTATCTTGAATTTATCTTTGATGTTCTTCTGCAATTCCTTTGGACCCACTTGCTGGTTTTGTTTCACCCACTTCTTTACTTCTTCTGCCACCCATCTTGACTTGGCTCTACTGATTGTATCCTTCCTAAGGGTTGATTCCTGGCATGTGTGCTTAAAAGGGTTCACTTTGACCTGAACATTAGTGCTATTTCGCATTTTAGATGCGAGCAGCCTCCATGGACAACCCTCAGTTGGACGGTGCACTCTGTAACGTACTTGATCGCTCTTGTCAACTTTGAAAGTATGTTCTACCTTGATGCAGTATGTCACAAGTGCATTTCTACACTCATTCATGGATGCAAAAACTGTACCTTCTTCCAAATTAGGGTTCAAAGGGTCCCATTCAACAGCTGCAAGGTCTTCGTCCTCACCCACCGCGTCATCATCCACACGGACTGCATTGTGAGCCTCATCTTGGTTATCAGCCCGAGGTGCCCGTCGTAAATTCCGAATAGAATCAGAATATAGCTTCTCTTCATCAACCCCAGAATTGTAGTCATCATGCTCCACTTCAAGGGGGACCCTACTGCTGTTGCCCACACTTGTTGAGCCACCACGTCGCCGTGCACCAACTGAACTGTTTTGGCTAGAGATGCCATTATGACGACTTGGTTCTCCCCGAGATGTTGCACCCGTCATCCTAGGTCCAAATGCCTGCTCAAGCACATCAACTTGTAGCCTCACATGAAAATTATCTTTCTCTTTATGCCTAACAAACATGGTAGCTAGCTCTTCATCATTACTAATTGTCACCCATTTCTTTTCCCCATCATAGTATTTGTATACCACTTCATCAAGCAAACCCCAAGGATATTGGCTACAACTTACCTCCCCAAATTGTCTGAAACTCCAATTACTAGCCATTGGCAACCGATAATCAAAACCTCCTTGGTATTTCTTCTGATCCTTTGCATCGAACGTGTACCGGTCCCTTCTAATGTGCATCAAGAAAGCAAACCGCAACTCCATCCTAACCGGCGAAAAACAGAGACGCAATCAGCACACTAATTGGGCAAACCTACTCGAATCGAGTGTTCTAATGCACAACTAAGCTCAATCTAAAGAGGAGGCGAGACTTACCCCTCGGGAACCCAGTCATGGACGCGGCGGATCTCCGTCCCGATGCCTGCCTCGCCAGATACTCTGGGGTCGCCGCTGCTCTCCATTTCGGCCTAGGGTTCTTCCTCCTAGTTCAAATAGCTCCAGCAGCCCCCCACCTTTGAGCGCTCCGGCCGGGCGCATGGAAGGAGGCCGCGCCGCAGGTCGAGCAGGTGGCGGGCGCCCCACCCATGGCGTCGTGGGAAGGTGGCGGGCGTCGAGGCAGCCGTGGAGCGTAGGCGCAGAAAGGTAGCGGTGGAGTAGGCGTGCAGCTGGTGGCGGGGCAGGTCCTGGCCGCGGCGCAAGTGCCGACGGCGGCGTAGGTCAGCCGGCCGACGGGGAAGCGGATGGGTAGAGTGAGCTACGAATGATTTGGGGATTTAGTTGCATGGGCATACATGTCAGCTCCGGGCCCACGTCCACGCGGTCCCACGTGTAAGCTCCGGACCCACAACTTAACGCTGGCGGACGGAATGGACTCAAATATGGCCGTTTGGCCTCGTCATAGTAGCTGTGCATGGACTAGGGGCAAAATTGAGCACAATTTGCATCTGAGGGCAAAAATGAGCACAGAGACACCACTAAGGGCAAAAGGATAATTAACCCATAAATAAATCATGCTCCGACTTCATCACATAACGGTTCACCATACGTGCATGCTACGGAAATCACAAACTTTAACACATGTATTTCTCAAATTCACAACTGCTAAACTAGCATGACTCTAATATCACCATCTTCATATCTCAAAACAATTATCAAGCATCAAACTTTTCTTAGTATTCAACGCACTCAAAAAAAGTTTTACAAATCTTGAATACCAAGCATGTTATTATTATTAAGAAAATTACCATGCTATTTAAGACTCTCAAAATAATCTAAGTGAAGCATGATAGATCAATAGTTTCTTCAAAACAAATCCACCACCGTGCTCTAAAAGATATAAGTGAAGCACTAGAGCAAAATTATATAGCTCAAAAGATATAAGTGAAGCACATAGAGTATTCTAACAAATTCCAATTCGTGTATGGCTCTCTCAAAAGGTGTGTACAGCAAAGATGATTGTGGTAAACTGAAAAGCAAAGACTCAAATCATACAAGGCGCTCCAAGCAAAACACATATCATGTGGTGAATAAAAATATAGCTCCAATGGAAGTAGACAAAAGAGGGGATGCCTTCCGAGGCATCCCCAAGGTTTGACTTTTTGGTGTCCTTGGATTATCTTAGGGGTGCCATGGGCATCCCCAAGCTTAGGCTCTTGCCACTCCTTGTTCCATAATCCATCAAAAAATTTCACCCAAAACTTGAAAACTTCACAACACAAAACTCAACAGAAAGCTCGTGAGCTCCGTTAGCGAAAGAAACAAAAGGCCACTTCAAGGTAGTGTAATGAACTCATTATTTATCTATATTGGTGTTAAACCTACTGTATTCCAACTTCTCTATGGTTTATAAACTATTTTACTAGCCATAGATTCATCAAAATAAGCGAACAACACACGAAAAACAGAATCTGTCAAAAACAGAACATTTTGTAGTAATCTGTAACTAACACAAACTTCTGGAACTCCAAAAACATCAGCCAAAATAGAAACCCCAATTTGTTTATTGATCAGCAGAAATTGGAATCAGTATTTTATCACGTTCTGGTGATTTTTAACAATTGTTTTCATGAACAGAAAGTTTCTGGAAATTACAGCAAGATCAAATAACTATCATGCAAGAAGATCCTATAGGTTTAACTTGGCACAAACACTAATTAAAAGATAAAACCACATCTAAACAGAAGGTAGATGGATTATTTATTCCTAAACAGAAACAAAAGCAAAAAAACTAAAAATAAAATTGGGTTGCCTCCCAACAAGCGCTATCGTTTAACACCCCTAGCTAGGCATAAAAGCAAGGATAGATCTAGGTATTGTCATCTTTGGTCGGCAATCCATAAGTGGCTCTCATGATAGATTCATATGGTAATTTTATTTTCTTCCTAGGGAAGTGTTCCATGCCCTTCTTTAATGTTAATTGAAAACTAATATTCCCTTCCTTCATATCAATAATTGCACCAATCGTTCTAAGGAAAGGTCTACCAAGAATAATAGGGCAAGAAGGATTGCAATCTATATCAAGAACGATAAAATCTACGGGCACATAATTCCTATTTGCAACAATAAGAACATCATTAATTCTTCACATAGCTTTCTTAATAGTGGAATCCGCAAGGTGCAAGTTTAGAGAGCAATCATCAAAATCGCGGAAATCTAGCAAATCACACAAAGTTTTGGGAATAGTGGAAACAGTAGCACCCTAATCACATAAAGAATAAAATTCATGATCCTTAATCTTAATTTTAATAGTTGGTTCCCACTCATCATAAAGTTTTCTAGGGATAGAAACTTCCAACTCAAGTTTTTCTTCATAAGATTGCATCAAGGCATCAACGATATGTTTGGTAAAGGCTTTATTTTGACTATAAGCATGAGGAGAATTTAGCACAGATTGCAACAAGGAAATACAATCAATTGAAGAGCAACTTTCATAATTAAATCCATGAAATCCAATATAGTGGGTTTAGCAACATCTAGGGTTTTATTCTTTTCAACCCCACTTTTATCAATTTCATCATCAAGATCTAAATACTCCGAATTTTTAGAACGCCTTCTAGGTAAAGGTGGATCATATTCAGTTTCATCGAGATTCATATTGCAAAACAAAGATTTAATAGGGGACACATCAATAACTTTTAGATCTTCATCTTGATTTTCATAGGAATCCGGTTTAGCGGCCATCTTATTGACTAAGGTAGCTTGCTTATCCGAGATTTCGGTAGTCAACTTTTCAAGACGAGCGATTTGAGATCTTATACCATCAAATTCTTTAGACATATCATCGAGCTCTTTATTCATATAACTCATAAAACTTTTTTGTTCCTTAAGCTCGTTCTAAAGAAACTAATATGCTCAAATTGCAAAACCATAAAACTCCTAACGTTGCTCTCGATCTCTTCTAACCTTTTAAGGTGAAGATCACCAAATCTAGGTAGAGCCATCGAGACTAGCAAGCAATCCAACACACGAGCAAACAAAAAGCAAGCGAGAAAAAGGCAAATGGAAAAGAGAGGGCAAATAAAATGGCAAGGGTGAAGTGGGGAAGAGGAAAATGAGAGGCAAATGGCAAATAATGTAATGCGAGATATAAGGGATTGTGATGGGTACTTGGTATGTTGACTTTTGCGTAGACCTCCCCGGCAACGGCGCCAGAAATCTTCCTACTACCTCTTGAGCACTGCGTTGGATTTCCTTGAAGAGGAAAGGGTGATGCAGCATGTAGAGTAAGTATTTCCCTCAATTTTTGAGAACCAAGGTATCAATCCAGTAGGAGGCTACGCGCGAGTCCCTCGTACCTACACAAAACAAATAGCTCAACGCAACCAACACAATTAGGGGTTGCCAATCCCTTCACGGTCACTTACGAGAGTGAGATCTGATAGAGATGATAGATAATATTTTTGGTATTTTTGATATAAAGATGCAAGGTAATATAAAAGGCAAAGTAAAAAAAGCAAAGCAATAATAAAGTGATGGAAGATTGATATGATGAGAATAGACCCGGGGGCCATAGATTTCACTAGATAATATTTTCTCACAAGAGCATAAGTATTCTACGGTGGGTGAACAAATTACTGTTGAGCAATTGACAGAATTAAGCATAGTTATGAGAATATCTAGGTATGATCATGTATATAGGCATCACGTCTAAGACAAGTAGACCGACTCCTGCCTGCATCTACTACTATGACTCCACTCATCGACCGCTATCCAGCATGCATCTAGAGTATTAAGTTCAAGAACATAGAGTAACGCCTTAAGCAAGATGATATGATGTAGAGGAATAAATTCATGCAATATGATAAATACCCCATCTTGTTATCCTTGATGGCAACAATACAATATGTGCCTTGCTGCCCCTACTGTCACGGGGAAAGGACACCGCAAGATTGAACCCAAAGCTAAGCACTTCTCCCATTGCAAGAAAAACCAATCTAGTAGGCCAAACCAAACTGATAATTCGAAGAGACTTGCAAACATAACCAATCATACATAAAAGAATTCAGAGCAGATTCAAATATTGTTCATAGATAAACTTGATCATAAACCCACAATTCATCGATCTCAACAAACACACCGCAAAAAGAAGATTACATCGAATAGATCTCCACGAGAGAGGGGGAGAACATTGTATTGAGATCCAAAAAGAGAGAAGAAGCCATCTAGCTACTAACTATGGACCCGAAGGTCTGAGGTAAACTACTCACACTTCATCGGAGGGGCTATGGTGATGACTTAGAAGCCCTCCGTGGTGGATTCCCCTTCCGGCGGAGCTCCGGAACAGGTCCCAAGATGGGATCTCGTGGGTACAGAAGGTTGCGGTAGTGGAATTAGGTTTTTGGCTCCGTATCTGATCGTTTGGGGGTACGTAGGTATATATAGGAGGAAGGAGTATGTTGGTAGAGCTTCGGGGGGCCCACGAGGCAGGGGGCGCGCTCGAGGGGGGACCCCTCCACCCTCGTGACCGCCTCCCTCCTTTCTTGACGGAGGGTCCAAGTCTCCTGGATCATATTTGTTGAGAAAATCACGTTCCCGAAGGTTTCATTCCGTTTGGAGTCCGTTTGATATTCCGTTTCTTCGAAACACTGAAATAGGAAAAAAAACAGCAATTCTGGGTTGGGCCTCCGGTTAATAGGTTAGTCCCAAAAATAATATAAAAGTGGAAAATAAAGCCCAATATGGTCCAAAATAGTAGATAATATAGCATGGCGCAATAAAAAATTATAGATACGTTGGAGACGTATCAGTCATACTGACTCTTTTGACGTGACTAAGCAGTCCTGAGATTCTTGCGAATGACGCGGACTTGTTCTTCGGCGTGTTGGATAATATCCGGACCGAAGAGTGGACGTTCCCCAGTTTCTGACCAGTTCAGAGGGTTTGGCACTTTCGTCCATATAACACTTCGAAGGGAGACATCTTCAGACTAGCTTGATAGCTATTGTTGTAGGGGAACTCAGCTTACGGTAGAGATTCCTCCCATTTCTTGCCAAAGGAAATGACACAAGCTCGAAGCATGTCTTCGATAACTTGATTGATGCATTCAACTTGTCCCTGAGACTGGGGGTGAAAAGCGGTGCTGAATAGCAGATGAGTTCCCATAGCTTCTTGGAAACTTACCCAGAATCTTGAAGTGAATAAGCTGCCACGGTCTGAGCTGATTACCAGTGCAATACCGTGAAGTGAAACAATTCTGGACATATAGAGAGTTGCCAGCTGACTAGTAGTGATCGTTTCTTTGACGGCCCGAAAGTGTGCAACTTTAGAAAGCCGGTCAATGACGACAAGAATAGCATCATTACCTTTCTACGATTTGGGAAATCCAGTGACGAAGTCCATTTCGACATGGTCCCATTTCCATTCAAGAATAGAGATAGGTTGCAGAGTTCCAGCATGCCTTTGATGTTCCGCTTTGATACGACGACAAACGTCACATTCAGCAACATAGCGAGCAATGTCTTGCTTCATATTTGACCACTAGAATCTCTGACGAATGTCTTGGTACACCTTGGTACTACCGGGATGTATAGACAATGGAGTGTCATGAGCTTCTTCCATAACTTCCTTAGTCATATCCAGGTTTTTCTCCTTACCTGACACCACTAGTCGGCCTTCGAAGTACAAAGTGCCATCATCAACAGAGTGAAGAATGTGGGCTTTCCTATTGCGGGGTAGCGTTTAATCTTCTCAACTTTATAGTCATATCCCTGCATTCTCTTGATGGAGTCCAAGAGATCTGGTTCGATAGCCAGGGTATTGAGGGAACCCTGGGAAACAACGCGAAGGTTCATCTTGTGGAATTCTAGAGGAGGGGGTGCGAGTGCACCAGGAGGAACAATATGGAGGTTTAGCTTTCTGAATTCTTCAACAAGCGAGGGCTAAACTCTTTGAACCTCGAGGTGATTGTAATATGACTTGCGGCTCAAAGCATCAGCCATTACATTAGCATTGCCTGGTTTATAGTAAATACCCAAGTCAAAATCTGCTACTATCTCCATCCATCTCTGCTAACGGAGGTTCAAGTCTGGCTGGGTAAACAGATACTTCACACTTTGGTGGTCGGTGAAGATCTCACAACAATTCCCGAGAAGGTAATGCCGCCACTATTTCAGTGCATGTATGACAGCAGCAAGCTCGAGGTCATGAACTGGCTAGTTCTCTTCGTGATGGCGCAATTGATGAGAGGCATAGGCAATCACTCTGCCCTCTTGCATTAGGACACAGCCTAATACTTGTTGTGAAGTGTCGCAGTAAATGAGTAAATCCTTCTTAGTATCTGGCAGAACAAGCACTGGGGCAGAAGTCAGCTTGTCTTTGAGTGCTTGGAAACTTTCCTGACACGTTTCTGCCCACTTGAACTTGACGCCCTTGTAAGCAAACTAGTTAGGGGCCTGGCGATCTTGGAGAAGTTCTCGACGAATCGACGACAATAGCTGGCGAGTCCGAGAAAACTTCTGACTTGTTTGACATTCTTCGGAGGAGTCCAATCGAGAATAGCCTGAACTTGCTCGGGGTTGACGGCAATACCATCCTTGGAGATGACATGCCCAAGATAGGTTACTTCGGGAAGCCAGAATTCACACTTCGAATACTTAGCATATAGTTGATGCTCTCGAAGCTTTTCCAGAACAAGTCGAAGGTGTTCAGCATGTTCTTATTTATTCTTTGAATATACCAGGATATCATCCAGATAAACCACTACAAACTTGTCGAGGTATTCCATGAATATATAGTTCATCAATCGGGAGAACGTTGCTGGAGCATTTGTCAAACCAAAGGACATGACGATGTACTCGTATGAACCATAGCGAGTAACAAAGGCGGTCCTGGGAATATCCTCTTCGCGAACCCGAATCTTGTGGTAACCCAACCTCAAACAAGTTTAGAGAATACTGAGGAGCCAGCAAGTTGATCATACAGATCGTTGATTCTGGGAAGCAGATACTTGTTCTGAATTGTTGCCTGGTTGATAGGTCGGTAATCTTGGACCGAACGATTCGTACCATCCTTCTTCCTGACATAGAGAGAAGGTGCTCCCCAAGCAGAGGAACTAGGACGAATGAATCCCTTATGAAGAGATTTGTTGATTTCCTCCTTAAGTTCAAGGAGTTCATGTGGCGGCATCTTGTATGGCCGCTTGGCAATAGGAGTAGTGCCCGGTTCAAGTCTATGATGAATTCAACAGCTCTAGCATGGGGTATTCTTGGAAGTTCTTCTGGAAAGACATGTTCGAATGCACGAACGACTAGAATGTTCTCTATCCCCTCATGAGGTGAAGCATTCAATGCATTCATAACATATATCTGATTCGCAGCATCCTGGATCATCTGAGTTGAGTAGTTGATCAACTGGCCAGAAGGGTGAGTGAGCTGGACTGTTTTGGCGGCACAATCGATCTTAGTATTATGGGCTGTCAACCAGTCCATACCAAGAATGATGTCTATGTTGGAAGGTCTGAGCATAATGAGAGAAGCCGGAAAAAGTAGACCTCCAATCTCGATGTGGTTGTGAGGGCTTACCATTGTGGTTTGCCACTTGGATCCCAGGGACTGGACCAGTAAAGGAGTGGGTAATTTTTCCAGGTACAACTCATGTGACTGAGCAAATTGTTGGGACACAAAAGCATGCGATGCCCCTGAATCAAAGAGAACAGAGGCTGGTACTAAATTCACATATAGAGTTCCCGGCACGATAGTTTGTTCCTTCTGAGCCTTTTCAGCATCGAGGTGATTGGCATGGCCAAGTACAACAGCAGGTGGTATGATATTACGGTTTCTGAATTGACGGTTTCGACAACCCTTCTTATGGTCAATAGGAGGACATGGTGCATCCTGAGAATGACCCTGGTGACAATCGAGGGTAAGGTGTCCTGACTGTCCACCCTGAATCGTTAGTTCTCTGGGCGGCGGAGGCAGACGAGGTGCAACATAAGACGGCCTTGGTGTTGGAGCAGGTCGATGATGGACACTGTGTGGGATCCAAACTCAACGTTTCTGAGCAGGCTGGCTCGAGGATGAGCCAACATCTCGAGCACGCTTGAGCGACTCCCTGTACTCAGTCAGAACAGTTTCAGTTCAGAAAGCTTGGCTGACAAGTGTCGCAAAGTCTATGCAATCATGAGCAACAAGTGCGAGCTTTATATCGGGACGCAGTCCTTCACGGAATTTCTCCTACGGGAGAGCGTCAGTGCAGATGTCATCCGTAGCATAGTGGGATAATTCAACGAATTTCCTTTGATATTCATCCACAGTCATTGTGTCCTGTGAGAGTTTGCAGAACTCCTTCTTCTTTTGGTCCATCAGACCTTGAGGAATGTGACGTGCACGGAAGGCTAACTGAAATTCCTGCCAAGTGGTTACAGCCTCTGCAGGCAACATACCACTGTGGCTTTCCCACCATTGAGCAGTTGGACCCTTCAAGTGGAATGTCGCAAAAGTGACGTACCTGGCAGGGGCAACATTAGCTGACTCCATCTCAAACAGGATGTCACAAAGCCAATCATCAGCATCCATAGGATTGGTGGAGTTGCAAAAAATGGACGGGTTGAGGCGCACGAATTCTGGCAGTGTTATTGGGGCAGGTTGTTGATGAGCATTCTGGTTTGGAAACTGAGCCATTACTCCAATCATAAACTCACGATTCAGCTGAAATCAATGCAACATTACGACAATATAGGGTGGAGGTGGAGGATCGTCAGCCATCCTGCTAAAAACATCAGGGAGCGATTTAACAAGGGGTGGAGCATGTGTACAGAGTCATTCATGATGTAACTTGAACAATGAGCAAAGGTGCAGTATGTACAAAACAGTAGTCATTAAAGACATACATATACACATACGGAGCCATTTACACGTCAGTATGAGTTCGGACAAGAGAATAATCCTAGACATACTAGGCGGCACGCAGGCACGCGATAGAGGGATACAACAACGAGACATAGCAAAGGCTACATCCACGTCGAAGAAAACCACTAGAGCGAGGAATCTGCAGGGGACGATGCATGGTGCCCTCGATAAAAGGGTCCTGCGGCCCGTGAACAATGTGAAGCAGATCCTGGCCCTCAATTCAAGAAAGGCATAATACAAATCTCCGGATGGATGTGATCACGAGAACCTAGGATAGAGCTAGCAAAATCATTAACCCGAATAGAAGAGAGATCAGATCTATGCTAAGTATAAATTGGTATCAAATGGAAGGGTTGTATCTGTGGACTGGACTGCAGAATGCCCGAATAGAGGGGAAGGCCTAGCCTATCGAAGACTAGCATGATCAGGCAGCTCCAAGCATCCTGCAGCATGTAGAAGAGTAAACAATAGCAGTTTATAATTATCAAACATGTTGTAACATTAATGCCCAGAGATCCCTCCTCGACTCCCTGCGAGAAAGCAATCTCGGAGGCACATATCCATCTCATGTCTCAAGTATCCATTTCTAGTTATATAAGATCCGGATACAAGTCTGAACGTCCATTACCATGGACACGGTATTCGAATATATATCTTCCCTACAGGGGTGCACCACGTTACCCAATACGCTGGATCACTCTGGCGGGACACACCTTTTTGGAGTCATGGCCCGGCCTCGGAAGATCAACACGTCGCAGCCCTACCTAGGCTCAGCAGAGAGGTCCCCGCCGGTCTACATCCTAGGAACTCCGGGGTCTGGGCCCATCGCCCGTTGCACTCCGGGTCGTTGTGTGCAGGGTGGATACCAGCACCACCCGTGTAGTGGATGGCATGATTTGACCGAGGCACAATGCTAAACTGGACATCTGACAAAGCTTTGACTGATACCACGACGTCGAGGCCCATATCTATTCTCGCGTGGTGGTTAGTGCATAAAGGCCAAAGGCCAACTCAGAACTAATACCCAAACCTGTTAGTGCATTGGGGCTCGCGGAGACGAGCAGAGACTTACGATAATGTGACCCCGTCGCCCCGTCTCTTGGACTTACGGCAAGGGCCCAAAATGCCCGGCCGTGCCACATGGAAAACTTGCGGGTGCTCAACGGGTCCGCCCGACTTTCACATCAACTCGCGGGTACCCCTCAGGGCCGACCCGACTTCAACAATGGTCTCAAGTAAAGTCCGGGTAACCGTGTGTCCAAACATCAAGGTGAAAACCATAGGAATCTCCCACGGAGGATTCCACTCGATGTAATCATCAAGGTTAACGTAAGAGGATCCACCCTTGAGGTTCACACTTGAGGTGTTGCACGATAGAGCTCTATCGGGAATGGTGAAAGAGGAACCACCCTCGATGACCACGACCGAATAGCTACACTACATAACTATCATCAGGAGTGCGTTATGAGGGATCACCCTCGACACTCGATAGTAGCTCTGCAAAGTCGAGCAACTGAAGGGGCGTGATGTGATGTGAGGTGTCGGGCTCTGGTCGTCGATCACGTTGATCGAGTCGTCGATGATGAAGCAGGGGCAATAAGGACAAGGTGGGGGTCACTGATGGATCACTAACCAACCTATACTAAATAGTTTAGGATAAGCAGGTAAGTAACAATAAGCAGGTTACAAAAGCAAGTTATGCATCAGAATAAGAGCAATCAATTACAGTAGCAAAATCTAATGCAAGCATGAGAGTATGGAATGGGCGATATCGGGATGATCAAAGGGGGGCTTGCCTGGAAGCTCCGATGAAAGGGAAGAAGGGCCATCGTCGACGTAGTCGATCACAGGGGCATCAACAGCGGTCTCGGGGTCTACCGGAGAAGAAGAGGGGGAAGAAACAGTAAATATAAGGCACACAGATGCATGACATGACAATAAGCAGCACTATGCGTGTTCTAACATAGTACGACGAGATACCGGCGAAGGGGGATAACATCCGGGAATGTTTTCCTGAAGTTTGCATTTTTCGGATAGATGAAACGGAGGGAAAAGGTTCGATGTTTGCTTTGCTAGGGGCATGTGACAGATGAACGAAGAGCGTATTCTGATTCGTCTTGTCGCATTGAGCAACTTTCATGTATAAAACTTTTTCATCCGAGTTTCGGATTATTTTAAAATATTTATCAAAGTTTTAAAAGATTTCCTAAAATTATTATTACAACAGCATGATGTCAACATGACGTCAGCATGACGTCAGCAGTCAACAGGGCGTTGACTGGGTCAAACTGACCTGTGGGGTCATTTTGTCATAGGCCTAACTAATTAACAGATTTAATTAACTAAGTATAGTTAATTATGCTAATTAACCTACCTAATTACTTTAATTAAGTTTAATTTATTTATTTCTGAATTAATTAAATTATTTATCTAATTTTCACTAAACATTTTTTTGTAAAAGCCAGGGCGCTAGGGCCCATAGGTCAGTGGCACACGGGCCTTGCGGAGCGGGCGTAACGGGCGGCCGGGCGGGACAGACCCGCCAGGTCTCGCGCACACACGCCCGAGGCGTGGCCGCGGCCAAGGCGCGCCGCCGGTGAGCATGGCGTGACGAGGCGTGGCCTGCTGCGGCCGGAGGCGGGAGTGGCTGCGGTGGCGCGGCAGAGGAGGCGGCGTCGAGCGCGGCACGAGGTAGCAGTGGGGCGTGTGCGCGCGGGGCAGGCGGCAAGCGCAGTGACGGCGACGTAGGTAGTGTGGGCGCGCGCGGCGTAACGCTAGGCAAGCGGCACGGCGAAGCGGGGACAGAGGCGGGCGGCGTTCGGGCGAGGCGCGCGCCGTGAGCGCGAACATGGCCACCGGGCGCGTGCGGGGCGGTGACCGCAGGTGGTGGCCGGAGCGGGGGTGCGGGAGTCGAACTACGGCGACCGGATTACTGGGGAACGGAGCGAAGACGATCGAGGCCTCACCGGGGCCCTGTAGTTGTGCAAAAGTATGCTCGGGGAGGGGCCGGGGATGCGTTTCTAGCGACGGGGCGGCGGGGCAGTGTCGGGGCGGCGTGGCGCCATATCGGGACGAGGCAGCGGTGTCCGAGGCGTCGCGGCGAGGGGGGCTTCGGGAGGAGGGCGAGGCTTCAGGCAGGGGGTTCTCCGGCCGGCGGGCGGCGTCGGGAGCGGCGCGGGGTCGAGCCCCTGATCTGGATCGAGGGGCATTACAAGAAATATGTCAACTTGTGACCACCACTATTGGTCACTGAAAGGTCACAAATTTCCATTTACGACCTTTTTGTGACCAAAAACAGAAGGTCAAAAGCTGGCGGTCGTAAACTGACTATAGCGACCTTTAATAAAAGGTCGTTGATCCTATGACCTTCTGTTTTGGTCGCTAGCTCTCGCCCCAGGCCATGTCGGATCCGACGTGGCAATCTGACGTGGCAAAATTGCGACGAATTGGAAAGGTCGTTGGTTAAAATCAGCCCGGTCCAATTGGGGGTTTTACATGGGCCGAGCCCATTAATTCAGCCCATTTTATGTTTTTTTTCAGTCAATTTTCGCTGGCTACATGGGCCTAGCCCAACATGGCGTTTTTTGTTTTCTAAGCCTTTTCCATTTTCTGGGCCTCAGCCTTTTTGCGGTCCATTTTCTATTTTTGAGACTTTTTTTGTTCCATCTTTGTCCAGCATTGTTTGGGCCAAAGCCTCTTCCAACCCATCAATATTTTCAGCCCGCTAATTCATAGGACTGGACAACAGAGAAATAGATGAGTTTTTTTATTTTTCTATCAAAGCAATATTTGTTTCGCCGTACAATCATATATCTATACATCAAATAATACACCAAATTATCAGCCAGATCAACAATGCATCCAAATTCCCAGAAAATACAGCATTACAACAAACACATAAAGCAAGTCGTTGACTTGGACTTCCAGCTTCTTCAAAAAAATCAGCACATAACTCTCCTGTAGATGAGAAGAAAAGCCACATGTTCAGTCTCAATATGGGTAATATATGCTAAAAATAAATCCAAGAACCGTGCAAGAGCCCTAGGTTTTACTATCATTTGGACACCCAGATTGGCGATCCTTCCTTACGTAATGTGTGCAAGTTCAAATAAATTAATAAACAATCCATTTTATAGAGCAAATGATATGCCCCCCTTTTATCTAAAACTATGGTGTATGCTAGTGACAGAACAAGGGGTAAGACTGTTATGATATGCCAGATTGCCAGCAACAGTGCTTACATGCATCTTCATATTTCAAAAGGTAACATGCATCACATCAAAAAATTGTAAGCATTGAACCTACATCATATCTATAGTAACATCACCAAGCAGGTTGCATGTGTATGCTAGAAATCAAGAATCAAAAGGACTTCAGCTTGTTTCGAATATCTTGCCTTTGTTGCTCCCAATTCAGTAAAGAAATAGTTGAGCAGTGAGCGCTTCGCCTCATGGACTTAGCAATGCACAATAGATTTCAGAATGGAGCATAAATAGAATACCTGGAAAAGAACAATAAAGAGCTATACAGTTAAGTAAGCATCCTTGGCTGTACAAATAAGTGGAGAGAACAATAAAAAGCTACAGAGTCTAGAATTTCTGTTAAGAAACAGTAACTTGATGTAAAGTCACTTGAAAATAGAAAACACCTTACAAGCTTGTGAAGCTTACCATGATTTCAAAAGCATGGGTTATCTAATCTTTTATGCCATCCTCCCAAAATTTGGCTAGATGATTCTACAACTGTAGTTGTACCCAGCTGCTCAAAATATAAACATATAGATGAGCGCTTCTCACATGTCACCAGAGGTAAATAGCAATACACATAAATGAATGAGCAGGGGCATATTCTACAGCAAGATGAACCAACAGAGATATATCTTGTAGCCTACAACAATCAAGTTAGAAATCACATCCACTTTCTAATTAACCAGCACCTAAATATATACATGCACTACTTCAGGAAATTTGTGACTAGGAGATGTATTAACAGAAGATTACAAGCTAATGTACTTGTACTTGATCTAGTTGAATAAATGCAGATTAAGTTCCTGGTACAGCCAGCTCCAACTTATCCTACTAGCTATTGACAGAAAAACACACACACAGAGAAGGGGGGGAGATCCAGCGACAATATGACTACAGCAGGCGACCCCGAGGGAAGATCAGTCACTCGACGCGGCATCAGCTTCGGGCACCTTCTTCTTTGCCCCTAAAGAAGCATCCGCCAGCAGGCTTGGCGTGCCTACAATCTGCATCATCATGCATGCACAAGTGTGTCAGTTTCAACATAGTAGGCTAGCTTTATAAGGAAGAAAGGAACACTCCATCCATCCATCTGATGCAAATATTTGCACTAAAACTATGATGAACCTGCACGTAGAATTATATCTCTAGGAGAGAGGGCCCCGCTTGTGCAACAACAATACCAACTAACAAGAGCTACTTAATCATGTATAACTGAAAACACAAGCATGTAAGCTGATGTGAAGTTCACATATACTAGGAAATTATATATGTACACTTGTTCAGTGCATACATAGGTACTGTAAGGCTTCCCTAAAGTGACATTAATGAGGACCAAACATATACAGGCCCTTGGAAATAGAAGTTACATTCAGTTCACCATTGCATTAAAACCTACATGCTGTAGTGAAAAATAACAAGAAAAGGTTTTCTAGTTATTAACAGGGCAAAAACTGATAAGTAGGAAGCTAGTCACATCAGGAAAAAAATTAAGTAGCACAGTTTTCAATTTTAAGAAGCATAAATGCAAGCCAGTCCTAGATACTATTCTTGGATGTTATCAGGACTCAAGCACTGGGATGGCATAGCTAAACAAAGTGCCGTAATGACTTCAAAACAAATATTCCCCAAAGACTAGATGCATGCTATGGAGGAAAACAATAACTTTGACACGAGCAGGAGTAGTCCCACTCACATCACTCTGCATATAGTACGGTAATTATAACACCAATTCTCATGCAAGTCAAGAACCTGGCTAGTTCATATATCTCATGAATCGAGAACTATGATATGGGCAATAGTAGTACCACTCACGCCACTACTGTATATTACCACCAACTTTCATGCTCGTGCAAGAACCTGGCTAGTTAACATCCAGTCACTAACTACCGGAACCAGTGCGTCTGAACCTGAAGGACTGCATGAGAATTGGGTCAAGTTGAAGCGTGATAGAGTTGTACTCATCTTGGAGCGTGATTGACCCGCTTCCAGTGCGTCTGAACGAGACTAGAGAAGTATATACCTCTCAGCTCACGTCTAAACGAGACTAGAGAAGTATGAAAGGGCACGGCCTGGCCGAGCCGCAGCCAGAGCCCGCCCCACATCCCGGGCCTCCCCGCCAGCTCCCTTCTCTTGAGGCCAACACCGCCGCCGCCCATGCGCATGCTCTTCTCCAGGTATGTAGGCACGAAGGGAAGCCCCAGCTTCTCCGCTGTGGTACAACAACAAAAGGGATCAGAAATCAAGAGAATGGAAACTAGGAACATCACATGGGGCTGCCATATTCCTGCGGATTTAGACCACGGCAGCGACAGAAGATTACACGGAGCAGAGACGAGGTCGTGAGCGACGCATCGAGGTAGTCGACGGGGATGCGGCCGTTGGAGAAGCGTCCGGTGGGGCGGTGGGTGTCAAAGTCCCGCCCGTAGGGCTCGCGGTCGAGCATGCCGAGGTAGTTGTTGGTGCCAACGTCGAATGTGGAGTCACCGATGACGAAGAGCGCGGGAACGAGCGGGGTGGGTCGGGTGAGGAGCAACAAATCTCGATGGAGACGGTGCAGCGGCCAGAGGAGAGCCCGGTGGAACTGCTCGATCCGGATGGGGAGAGGAGCTACTCGATATAGATGGGCGTTTGTGTCCCGGATCTCACGGGAGGAGGGGCTATGCGCCTCCCTGATCCCGGATCCGGCGGCCTCTAGCCTCGCCGTCACCATCGCTGGTGGCTGCTCTAGCTGGAGTACCCGCGGCCAGAGATGACAGAGCCGGCGTCGCGGTTGGTGACGACGAAGGAGAAGACGATGAAGACGAGCCGGCGTCGCGTCCGGTGGCTCAGCCAGATGCCGCCGCCGAGGACGACGAGGGAGAGGACCAGGACCCCCACTCGCGGTCGGTGGTGGCGGCCATGTCCACGACGGCCTCCGTCTCGGGCCAGTTGGATCTGAGAGTGGGGAGGGTAGGGATCTGGATCGGGAGCGCGATGGGGAGTGCCGAGTGCGGTGGGGGGGAACGCCGGAGGAGTGGGGTGGGGGCGGCGGCGCGTCGAGATCCAGAGGAAGGGAGTGAGGTTGGGGGCGGCGGCGGTGGATCCAGAAGGAGAGGGAGAGGGTGAGAGCGCTAGGGTTCGCTGCGCGGGGAGAGAGTGGAATGGTGTGCGGTGGGTTTTTTTAGGGGTAGCTCACGGTGGGTGAGGTGAGGGTCGTTGGATCCAGGAGGATCCGACGGTGGTTTATCCATGATCCGTGTGAGAGGCCTTTGGACCAATCAGAACGTAGTATGATATTTTGACCATTTAAATTGGTCATAATTGACTAAAAGTAAGGTGCTAAATCATGTTAGCTATTTTATTATAACCTGAAAATATGAAAAAAAAAATAACTTCTCATTGTGTCAGAAAATTTGACTATAGTTTTCACGAATAATCACAAATTGAAATAAGACAAATATTTTTAAAAGAGTTATGAGAAATGAGTTCTCTTAAATCATTTTTTCATTTTTTGAGTGTCCAAAATGAGATTTTTTGTGAAGGACCTATAATATATTTATTGCAAAATTGGACCAAATCAGTTTTCTAAAATACTAGAACATATTTAATGCACAGTTGACCAAATGGTTGGGTGTCAAAAGATTCGATCCACCTCTGGTGAAAAAGACAAATTTCTGCCGGTTTAGTTGGAAGCGGGTCAAATTTGAACTGCGGCTGCCTCATAGTTTGCTATTTATTTTTTCCAAAAATCATTTCTAGGTACGTAAGTATCTATTTAATCAGAGAAACACCAAAAAAATTCCAAGATTCAACCACTAGCTAGGAACGGTCAAGCCCGCCGCTTTGACCGCATTTTGAAACAGGCATAAAAAATTCAAAAAAAAAATCAAAAAACTGGAAAACCTTCGCATTGTGTCATTATATGTGACCAAGTTCCCAGGAAAAATAACAAACTTGTAATACGGAAATTATTTTTAAAAAGTGTTCTCAGAAATGAGCTATCATCTCTGAAGATTCATGGCTTTCAAGCCAAATGATCAATCTTATGGCCACATTCGTGGCATAGTTTGTTCAAATGATCTCATATTGTGCACAAGGGTGCATATTGGAATGGCAAACAATGTTGCCTAAGGAAGTTTTCATTTTCGTTGGACGAAAAAACCATTTTCCATTTTTCGAGTGCCCGAAAGGAGGTTTTTTTGTGAAGGAACTACCAAATAATTGTTGGAAAATTGGACCAAATCAATTTTATAAAATACGAGGACATATTTAATGCACAATTGACAAAATGGTTGGGTCTAAAAATTTTTGATCCACCGCTCGTGAAAAAGACAAATTTCCGCCGATTTAGGTGGAAGCGGGGCAAATTTGAACTGCAACTGCCTCATAGTTTGCTATTTATTTTTTTCAAAAATAATTTCTAGTTACATAAGGACCTATTTAATCAGAGAAATACCAAAAAAATTCCAAGATTCAACCACTAGCTAGGAACGGTCATTCCCGCCGTTTTGACCGCATTTTGAAACGGGCATAAAAAATTCAAAAAAAAACAAAAAATTGGGAAACCTTCGCATTGTGTCATCATATGTGGCCAAGTTCCTAGGAAAAATAACAAACTTGTAATACGACAATTATTTTAAAAAAGTGTTCTCAGAAACGAGCTATCATGTGTGGAGATCAATGGCTTTCAAGCCAAATGATCAATCTTATGGCCACATTCATGGCATAGTTTGTTCAAATAGTCTCATATTGTGCACAAGGGTGCATCTTGGAATGGAAAACAATGTTGCCTAAGGAAGTTTTCATTTTCGTTGGACGAAAAAACCATTTTCCATTTTTCGAGTGCCCGAAAGGAGGTTTTTTTGTGAAGGAACTACCAAATAATTGTTGGAAAATTGGACCAGATCATTTTTATAAAATACTAGGCCATATTTAATGCACAATTGACAAAATGGTTGGGTGTAAATTGTTTTGATCCACCGTTCGTGAAAAACACAAATTTCCGCCGATTCAGTTGGAAGTGGGGCAAATTTGAACTGCAGCTGCCTCATAGTTTGCTCTTTATTTTTTTTCAAAAATCATTTCTAGGTAAATAAGTATCTATTTAATCAGAAATACATGGTTTGATGGAGAGACATCGAGGTTTGGACGGTGCCGAGGGCCCGAACTCTAGAGCGCGTAAGCTCGCATGCCCGCCGCGTGGTCACCGCGTGACCGTGGCGTTGCCATGTGTTCTGGGTGGCCTAGAAATGTCTAGTGGGTTGGGCACTCCCCATGTAGGTGCTAGGAAGAAAATTACAACATAAGATTCTCACGAAAAGACCGATCGGTGCTCAAACATGAATTAGCAGCCAAGTGTTTGATTAGCGGTACGGGAAATGTACATGGCTAATGGGCGTGAGTTTTGGCTGAGGATGATCAGTTACTAAGAAGACCGTCTTCACAAATTTTCAGCTCAAAAGGAGGAGCCTAGCCGGTACTTGCTTTGCAAACCACCACACTGGACATAAATACGAATGTTGAAGCTCGGCTCAAAATAATGAATGGATTGAGCTGGCATTTGGTGGAGGATGGTTATTTGGGCATAGGAAAGCACTGTAGAAAATGGATACTATTTGGACATGCCAAAGTGGTACTTCCTTCACAATCTGTTACTCTGAACAGAATAGGAAAATGAATATTTTTTTAATTATTTTTGAACTAGGAAAGGAAGGTTTTTACATATTTGACGAAGATATGACCCAAAGAATTTATGAGATTTTTTTGGGAATTTTGGGAATGACAGAAATATAGGTTGCTTCACAACCTAGGGCAAAAACTGCCACATGGACATGCCACATAGGCAAAACTGATGAGGTGGCGCCTAGTCATAGCAACCCACCACAACTTACAAGGCTATGACCATCTATATTGGTCGTTAACAACTAGAAATAAGGCAGCGGACTAGCGCTGTTTGCTTTATGACCTTTTCGTGTGAGGATTTGGAGCCCCCCGAACAGCTTTTGACCAATTGGTCTGAAATGGTCATAAATCTATGACCAATTCTTCGAGGGTCACTGATAGAAGGTCATAAGTTGACATATTTCTTGTAGTGGGGGGAGGGAGAGCGAGCGATGTGGGGAGAGTGGGGGAGATCGAGGGGAGTGGGGAACGTGGGGGTGAGAGGGATCGTGCGGGGGAAAAGATCTGAGGGAGCTGACGAGGAGAGGGGGGACTCGGTGTTATCCCCACTCGGTGTGGGCTGGTAGGCCAGCTGGGCCAGTTGGCCCAGTGGGGGGAGGTCTCTTTTTTTTGTTTCTCCTTGTTCTTTTATTTACTTTTGTTGTTTGATTAAATTTTGAATTTTGAAATCGAACGTGATTGAATCATCGCGAGGTTAACAACAGTAATTGCGGTGACGTGGCATCATTAGCATGGGATTAATGTAGCATAATTATCCAGGCGTTACAATTCTCCTCCACTACAAGAAATCTCGTCCCGATATTTAGGAGGTAGAAGGAAACAAAGCGGGGTATTCTTCACGCAGGCGATCCTCGCATTCCCAAGTGGCTTCGTCTTCAGAGCGATGCGACCACTGGACCTTGAGGAACTTGATCGCCTTCTGACGTGTGCGGCGTTCAGTTTGGTCGAGAATGCGGACCGGAAGCTCTTTATAGGAGAGGTCCTATTGCAACTCAAGCACTTCATTATCCACTGCTCGGATTGGGTCCTTGAAGCAGCGGCAGAGCTGTGACAGGTGGAACACATCATGAACCTGAGAAAGGTTTGGCGGTAGTTCCAACTGGTATGCCAATTTTCCACGCCTTTCGAGAATAGTGAAAGGACCAATATAGCGAGGAGCTAGCTTGTCCTTGATCCCGAAGCGGTGAGCACCCTTCATTGGTGTTACTCGAAGATAAGCCTTTTCACCAGGTTGATAGTCCATATCTTTATGATGACGGTCATACTGACTCTTTTGACGTGGCTGAGCAGTCTTGAGATTCTCGCGAATGACGCGGACTTGTTCTTCGGCGTGTTGGATAATATCCAGACCGAAGAGTGGACATTCCCCAGTTTCTGACCAGTTTAGAGGGGTTAGGCACTTTCTTCCATATAACACTTTGAAGGGATCCATCTTCAGACTAGCTTGATAGCTATTGTTGTAGGAGAACTCAGCATACGGTAGAGATTCCTCCCATTTCTTGCCAAAGGAAATGACACAAGCTCGAAGCATGTCTTCGAGAACTTGATTGACGCGTTCAATTTGTCCCTGAGACTGTGGGTGAAAAGCGGTGTTGAATGACAAATGAGTTCCCATAGCTTCTTGGAAACCTGCCCAGAATCTTGAAGTGAATAAGCTGCCATGGTCTGAGCTGATTACCAGTGCAATACCGTGAAGTGAAACAATTCTGGACATATAGAGAGTTGCCAGCTGACTAGCAGTGATCGTTTCTTTGACGGCCAGAAAGTGTGCAACGTTAGAAAGTCGGTCAATGACGACAAGAATAGCATCATTATCTTTCTGCGATTTGGGAAATCCAGTGACGAAGTACATTTCGACATGGTCCCATTTCCATTCAGGAATAGAGATAGGTTGCAGAGTTCCAGCAGGCCTTTGATGTTCTGCTTTGATACGACGACAAATGTCACATTCAGCAACATAGCAAGCAATGTCTTGCTTCATATTTGACCACCAGAATCTCTAACGAATGTCTTGGTACATCTTGGTACTACCGGGATGTATAGACAATGGAGTGTCATGAGCTTCTTCCATAATTTCCTTAGTCATATCCAGGTTTTTCTCCTTACACGGCACCACTACGCGGCCTTTGAAGTACAAAGTGCCATCATCAGCAACATTAGAATGAGGGCTTTCCTTTTGCGAGGTAGCGTTTAATCTTCTCAACTTGAGAGTCATATCCATGCATTCTCTTGCTAGAGTCCAAGAGATCTGGTTCGATAGCCAGGGTATTGAGGGAACCCTGGGAAACAACGCGAAGGTTCATCTTGCGGAATTTTGGAGGAGGGGATGCGAGTGCACCAGGAGGAACAATATGGAGGTTCAGCTTTCTGAATTCTTCAACAAGCGAGGGCTGAACTTTTCGAACCTCGAGGTGATTGCAATATGACTTGCGGCTCAAAGCATCAGCCATTACATTAGCCTTGCCTGGTGTATAGGAAATACCCAAGTCAAAATCTGCTACCATCTCCATCCATCTCTGCTGACGGAGGTTCAGGTCTGGCTGGGTAAACATATACTTCAGACTTTGGTGGTCGGTGAACATCTCACAATGATTACCAATAAGGTAATGTCACTGTTTCAGTGCATGTATAACAGCAGCAAGCTCGAGGTCATGAACTGGGTAGTTCTCTTAGTGAGGGCGCAATTGACGAGAGGCATAGGCAATCACTCTACGCTCTTGCATTAGGACAGAGCCTAATCCTTGTCATGAAGTGTCGTAGTAAATGACGAAATCCTTCTTAGTATCCGGCGGAGCAAGCACTGGGGCAGAAGTCAGCTAGTCTTTGAGTGCTTGGAAACTTTCCTGACACTTTTCTGCCAACTCGAACTTGACGCCCTTCTGAAGCAAACTAGTCAGGGGCTTGGCGTTCTTGGAGAAGTTCTCGACGAATTGACGACAATAGTTGGCGAGTCCGAGAAAACTTCTGACTTGTTTGACATTCTTCAGAGGAGTCCAATCGATAATATCCTGAACTCGCTCGGGATTGACAGCAATACCATCCTTGGAGATGACATGCCCAAGATAGGTTACTTCGGGAAGCCAGAATTCACACTTGGAATACTTAGCATATAGTTGATGCTCTCGAAGCTTTTCCAGAACAAGTCGAAGGTGTTCAGCATGTTCTTCTTTATTCTTCGAATATACCAGGATATCATCCAGATAGACCACGACAAACTTGTCGAGGTATTCAATGAATATATAGTTCATCAATCGGGAGAACGTTGCTGGAGCAATTGTCAAACCAAAGGACATGAAGGTGTACTCGTATGAACCATAGCGAGTAACAAAGGCGGTCTTGGGAATATCCTCTTCACGAACCTGAATCTGGTGGTAACCCAACCTCAAATCAAGTTTAGAGAATACTGAGGAGCCAGCAAGTTGATCATACAGATCGTTGATTCTGGGAAGCGGATACTTGTTCTGAATTGTTGCCTGGTTGATAGGTCGGTAATCTTGGACCAAACGATTCATACCATCCTTCTTCTTGACAAAGAGAGAAGGTGCTCCCCAAGCAGAGGAACTATGACGAATGAATCCCTTATGAAGAGATTTGTCGATTTCCTCCTTAAGTTCAAGGAGTTCATGTGGCGGCATCTTGTATGGCCGCTTGGCAATAGGAGTAGTGCCCGGCTTCAAGTATATGATGAATTCAATAGCTCTAGCTGGGGGTATTCCTGGAAGTTCTTCTGGAAAGACATCTTTGAATTCACGAACGACTGGAATGTTCTCTATCCCCTAAAGAGGTGAAGCATTCAATGCATTCAGAACATATATCTGATTCTGGGCATCCAGGATCATATGAGTTGAGTAGTTGATCAACTGTCCAGAAGGGTGAGTGAGCTACACTGTCTTGGTGGCATAATCGACCTTAGCATTATGGGCTGTCAACCAGTCCATACCAAGAATGATGTCTATGTTGGAAGGTCCGAGCATAATGAGAGAAGCCGGAAAAAGTAGACCTCCAATCTCAACGTGGTTGTGAGGGCTTACCATTGTGGTTTGCCACTTGGATCCCGGGGACTGGACCATTAAAGGAGTGGGTAATTTTTCCAGGTACAACTCATGGGACTGAGCAAATTGTTGGGACACAAAAGCATGCGATGCCCCTGAATCAAAGAGAACAGAGGCTGGTACTAAATTCACATATAGAGTTCCCAGCACGATAGTCTGTTCCTTCTGAGCCTTTTCGGCATCAAGGTGATTGGCATGGCCAAGTACAACAGCAGGTGGTAAGATATTACGGTTTCTGAATTGACGGTTTCGACAACCCTTCTTACGGTCAACAGGAGGACGTGGTGCATCCTGAGACTGACCCTGGTGACAATCGAGGGTAAGGTGTCCTGACTGTCCACCCTGAATCGTCAATTGTCTCGGCGGCGGAGGCAGACGAGGTGCAACATAAGACGGCCTTGGTGTTGGAGCAGGTCGATGATGGACATTGTGTGGGATCCAGACTCGACGTTTCTGAGCAGGCTGACTCGAGGATGAGCCAACAACTCGAGCACGCTTGAGCGACTCCTGGTACTCAGTCAGACCAGTTTCAGTTCTGAAAGCTTGGCTGACAAGCGTCGCAAAGTCTATGCAATCATGAGCAAGAAGTGCGAGCTTTATATCGGGACGCAGTCCTTCACGGAATTTCTCCTGCTGGTGAGCGTCAGTGCAGACGTCATCTGTAGCATAGCGGGATAATTCAAGGAATTTCCTTTGATATTCATCCACAGTCATTGTGTCCTGTGAGAGTTTGCGGAACTCCTTCTTTTGGTCCATCGGACCTTGAGGAATGTGACATGCATAGAAGGCTAACTGAAATTCCTGCCAAGTGGTTACAGTCTCTGCAGGAAGCATACCACTGTGGCTTTCCCACCATTGAGCAGCTGGACCCTTCAAGTAGAATGTCGCAAAGGTGACGTAGCTGGGAGGGGCAAAATTAGCTGACTCAATCTCAAACAGGATGTCGTGAAGCCAATCATCAGCATCCATAGGATTGGTGGAGTTGCAAAAAATGGACGGGTTGAGGCGCACAAATTCTGGCAGTGTTATTGGGGCAGGTTGTTGATGAGCATTCTGGTTTGGTAACTGAGCCATTACTCAAGTCATAAACTGACGATTCGGCTCAAAATGATGCAACATTGTGGCAACATAGGGTGGAGGTGGAGGATCGTCAGCCATCCTGCTAAAAACATCAGGGAGCGATTTAACAAGGGGTGGAGCATGTGTATGGAGTCATTCATGATGTAACTTGAACAATGAGCAAAGGCGCATTATGTATAAAACAGTAGTCATTAAAGACATACATATACATATACGGAGCCATTTACACGTTAGTATGAGTTCGGACAAGAGAATCATCCTAGACATACTAGGCGGCACGCTGGCACGCGATGGAGGGATACAACAACGAGACATAGCAAAGGCTACATCCACGTCGGAGAAAACCACTAGAGCGAGGAATATGCGGGGGACGACGCATGGTGCCCTCGATAAAAGGGTCCGTGAACAATGTGAAGCAGATCCTGGCCCTCAATTCAAGAAAGGCATAATACAAATCTCCGGATGGATGTGATCACGAGGACCTAGGATAGAGTTAGGAAAATCATTAGCCCGAGTAGAAGAGAGATCAGAGTCCCAGAGTATAGACGAGGAGTAAATGATCCCACTACCACCCAATGGCGATGTGGGCCCGTAAGCCACACAGCCATGTTAGTGAATCAGTTTTTCAAAGACTAGACTCAACTTCGGCCAAGGAGTTGGAAAGGGGGACCTACACGCAGTCGACTCTGATACCAACTTCTGACACCCCCGATTCGACCATACACTAATCATGTACGCAAACGTGTACGATCAAGGTCAGGGACTCACGGGAAGATATCACAACACAACTCTAGACACAAATCAAATAATACAAGCTTTATATTAGAAGCCAGGGGCCTCGAGGGCTCAAATACAAGCTTGATACACAAGAGTCGGTGGAAGCAAAAATATCTGAGTACATACATAAGTTAGACAAGGATGCCTTAAGAAGGCTAGCACAAAAATCAACGATCGAAGAGGAAAGGCATCCTGCCTGGGACCTCCTAACTACTCCTGGTCGTCAGCGGTCTCCACGTAGTAGCATCCATCGGCGGTGGCATCTGGCTCCAAGGATCCACCATCTGGTTGCATCAACCGGAAAGAAGAAGGAAGGGGGAAAGGGGGTAGCAAAGCAACCATGAGTACTCATCCAAAGTACTTGCAAGCATCAGATCTATGCTAAGTATGCAATAGTATCAAATGGAAGGGCTGTATCTGTGGACTGGACTGCAGAATGTCAGAATAGAGGGGAAGGCCTAGCGTATCGAAGACTAGCATGATCAGGCAGCTCCAAGCATCTTGCATCATGTAGAAGAGTAAACAATAGCAGTTTATAATTATCAAACATGTTGTAACATTAATGCCCAGAGATCCCTCCTCGACTCCCTGCGAGAAAGCAATCTTGGAGCCACATATCCATCTCATGTCTCAAGTATCCATTTCTAGTTATATAAGATCCGGATACAAGTCTGAACGTCCATTACCATGGACACGGTATTCGAATATATATCTTCCCTGCAGGGGTGCACCACATTACCCAACACGCTCGATCACTCTGGCCGGACACACCTTTCTGGAGTCAATGCCCGGCCTCAGAAGATCAACACGTCGCAGCCCTACCTAGGCTCAGCAGAGAGGTCCCCGCCGGTCTACATCCTAAGCACTCCGGGGTCTGGGCCCATCGCCCGTTGCACTCCGGGTCGTTGTGTGTAGGGTGGATACCAGCACCACCCGTGTAGTGGATGGCATGATCTGACCGTGCCACAATGCTAAACTGGACATCTGACAAAGCTTCGGCAGATACCACGACGTCGAGGCCCATATCTATTCTCGCATGGTGGTTAGTGCGTAAAGGCCAAAGGCCAACTCAGAACAAATACCCAAACCTATTAGTGCATTGGGGGCTCGCGGAGACGAGCAGAGACTCATGATAATGTGACCCCGTCGCCCCGTCTCATGGACTTACGGCAAGGGCCCAGAATGCCCGGCCGTGCCACGTGGAAAACTCGCGGGTGCTCAACGGGCCCGCCCGACTTTCACATCAACTCGCGGGTACCCCTCAGAGCCGACCCGACTTCAACAATGGTCTCAAGTAAAGTCTAGGTAACCGTGTGTCCAAACATCAAGGGGAAACCCCGAGGAATCACCCATTAAGGATTCCACTCGATTTAATCATCAAGGTGAACGTAAGAGGATGCACCCTCGAGGTTCACACTTGAGGTGTTGCACGACAGAACCATATCGGGAATGGTGAAAGAGGAACCACCCTCGATGACCATGACCGAATAGCTACACTACCGAATTATCATTGTGAGTGCGTTATGAGGGATCACACTCGGCACTCGATAGTAGCTCTGCAGAGTCGAGCAACTAAAGGGGCGTGACGTGATGTGAGGTGTCGGGCTCTGGTCGTCGATCACGTTGATCGAGTCGTCGATGATGAAGCAGGGGCAACAAGGACAAGGTGGGGGTCACTTATGGATCACTAACCAACCTATATTAAGCAGTTTAGGATAAGCAGGTAAGTAACAATAAGCAGGTTACAAAAGTAGGCTAGGCATCAGAATAGGAGTAATCAATTATAGTACCAAAATCTAATGCAAGCATGAGAGAATGGAATGAGCGATATCGGGATGATCAAAGGGGGGGGGCTTGCCTGGAAGCTCCGATCAAAGGGAAGAAGGGTCGTCATCGACGTAGTCGATCACGGGGGCATCAGCAGCGGTCTCGGGGTCTACCGAAGAAGAAGAGGGAAAAACAGTAAATATAAGGCACATAGATGCATGACATCACAATAAGCAACACTAGGCGTGTTCTAACGTAGTACGACGCGATACCAGCGAAGGGGGATAACATCCGGGAATGTTTTCCCAAGTTTGCATTCTTTTGGATAGATGAAACGGAGGGAAAAGGTTCGATGTTCACTATGCTAGGGGCATGTGACAGATGAACGGAGAGCGTATTTCGATTCGTCTCGTCGCGCTGAGGAACTTCCATGTATAAAAAAATTTCATCCGAGTTACGGATTATTTTAAAAGATTTATCAAAGTTTTAAAAGATTTCCTAAAATTATTATTACAACAGCATGACGTCAGCATGACATCAACTCATGACGCGTGGGGTCATTCTGTCATAGGCCTAACTAATTAATAGATTTAATTAACTAAGTCTAGTTAATTATGCTAATTAACCTATCTAATTACTTTAATTAAGTTTAATTAATTTATTAATTAAATTATTTATCTAATTTTCTTTAAACATTTTTTTATAAAAGCCAGGGCGCTAGGGCCCATAGGTCAGTGGCATAGGGGCCTTGCGGAGTGGGCGTAACGGGCGGCCAGGCGGGATGGACCCGCCAGGGCTCGCGCACACACGCGTGATGCATGGCCGCGGCCAAGGCGCGCCGCCGGTGAGCATGGCGTGACGAGGCAGGGCCTGCTGCGGCCGGAGGCGGGAGGGGCCGCGATGGCGCGGTAGAGGAGGCGGCGTCGAGCGCGGCAGGAGGTAGCAGTGGGGCGTGCACGCGGGGGGCAGGCGACAAGCGCGATGACAGCGGCGCAGGGAGTGTGGGCGCGCGCGGCATAGCGCTAGGCAGGCGGCATTCGGGCTACGCGCGCCGTGAGCGCGAGCATGGCCACCGGGCGCGTGCGGGGCGGTGACCGCAGGTGGTGGCAGGAGCGGGGGTGCGGAGGCGACCTACGACGACCGGATCAATGGGGAACGGAGCGAAGACGGTCGAGGCCTCACCGGGGCCCTGTAGTTGTGAAAAGTCTGCTCGGGGAGGGGCCGGAGATGCGTTTCCGGCGACGGGGCGGCGGGGCAGTGTCGGAGTGGCGCGGCGCCAGATCAGGACGAGGCAGCGGCGTCCGAGGCGTCGCGACGAGGGGGGCTTCGGGAGGAGGGCGAGGCTTCAGGCAGGGGGTTCTCCGGCCGGCGGGCGGCGTCGGGAGCGGCGCGGGGTCGAGCCCCTGATCTGGATCGAGGGGGGAGGGAGAGCGAGCGATGTGGGGAGAGTGGGGGAGATTGAGGGGAGTGGGGAACGTGGGGGTGAGAGGGATCGTGCGGGGGAAAAGATCTGAGGGAGCTGACGAGGAGAGGGGGGACTCGGTGTTATCCCCACTCGGTGTGGGCTGGTAGGCCAGCTGGGCCAGTTGGCCCAGTGGGGGGAGGTCTCTTTTTTTTGTTTCTCCTTGTTCTTTTATTTACTTTTGTTGTTTGATTAAATTTTGAATTTTGAAATCGAACGTGATTTAATCATCGCGAGGTTAACAACAGTAATTACGGTGACGTGGCATCATTAGCAAGGGATTACTGTAGCATAATTATTCGGGCGTTACAAAGAGTTTGCCCTAGCCGCCAAGAGATAGAGGAGGGAAAGAGAAACCCTAGCCGCCAAGGGATTCTCAACTATCTATCTATTTACCTATCTACATATCTACTAAAAACACAGTACGAAACAAAAATTGAAAAAATAGGCTAAAATTCTCACAAAAATCAGGAATATTCAGCCGTTGATTTAGTAAATAATGAACACATCACCACTTTAAGATAATTATCCAACTATGTCATCTTATACACTATAAATGTTGGGTGCGCTTTGCCGCACGCCGTTGGTGTTATTGGATTTTCAATAAAAGAAATTTATTCCCACTGTTTTAAAACATATGGTGTATTAGTTATTTTTTTTTGCGAAAAAACTTTCAATCTATTCATCTTCAATCATGGCAGTACAACGAACACCAGAAATAAAAATTACATCCAGATCCGTAAACCACCTAGCGACGACTACAAGCACTGAAGCGAGCCGAAGGCGCGCCGCCATCATCACCCCTCCATCGCCGGAGTCGGGCATAACTTGTTGTAGTAGACAGTCGGGAAGTCGTCGTGCTAAGGCCCCATAGGACCAGCGCACCAGAACAGCAACCGCCGCCGATGAAGAATAACGTAGGTTGGAAGGATTCAATCCGAAGACACACGAACGTAGAAGAACAACGACGAGATCCGAGCAAATCCACCAAAGATAGATCCGCCGGAGATAGATCCGCCGGAGACACATCTCCACACGCCCACCAACAATGCTAGATGCATCGCCGGAACGGGGGCTAGGCGGAGAGACCTTTATTCCATCTTCAGGGAGCCGCCACCATCTCGCCTTCCTGAGTAGGACACAAACCCTAACAAGACAGGAAAAACCGACTGAAAACGGAGCCCTCCCGCCGGCCCTTGGCAGGATCCACCGCGCCTCCATGGCCCTAGGGCCACCGGAGACGAGGCGGACCTGCGGCAGCGCCGGCGAGAGGCAGAAACCCTAGCTTGCTTTCTTGGGGGAGGAGGAGAGACTTGGGAGACGCACCAATTAAAAATCACTTGGAACCTCTTTAGTGACCAAATTTGTAGAGAAATATATCTATATCCGTAATATCAAATCGGTATCATTAGCTTCATCATGGCATGAATTTTCATATTATATTTAATTAGTATTGTAGATCTCGATATTTTTGTATCTAAACTTTGTCATAGTTAATAAATTGGAATTTTTAAAAACCTAATACACCTTATATAGATGGAGTTTGTTTTGCCTTGAATCCAGCGAGTCACGGGAGCGGCGGAGCCGTTCTTCAATGTGTGCCTTGACGCAAACACACAGCTTAAAGCGCTATAAATCAAAGGCGACCAATGAAACATACTCGCCTTATCAAGAAACACATAACAAAATATGTTTTTCCTGTAGTGACATTAATCAGTTAGATACAAAATGCAAACTAACACAACAAAAGACGGCAAACTGGAAACAAACTGGCAGGAAGGAGCAAGGCACCATCACCGTAACTCCTAGCCACCAAAGCCTGCTCCTGTTGTGTTATGGTGACTCACCAACAGCTTCCTCGGTGTTATCAGCAATGATAGTGTGCGCTTCTTCTAGGCTATTCTCGACCCTATCACCTACACACGTTTGGGTGGATGTTTCTCTTGTCACTGATGCCTCCTACTCCTGAATGCTTCTACTTCACGACTTCTTTCATTCTTCTCTAATCTTTCAAAGCCACTAGCTCATCCTCTATGTTTGCCTTTGTTTGTGTGAACAGTGGATAGTATATATATCCAAGCAATGAGAAATACATGGGACTGGAGAACATGGGTGCTACACTCCCTCTATTATTTGTCTCAATAATACACATGAATGGAGACCCATGCATGCACCAATATGTAACAGTGCAAGTATAATTGTTGCACATCCTCAGTTAAGAATGTAATTCCCTGTAAATGCACCTTGGCACAGGCTTCCTTTCACTGTACTCTCGGTGGCTTGACCATTAGTGCTACTTAACGCCTACTCCACTCTTGCAACTCCTATGTCCATCTTGGCCCGTTCGAATCTTGTCATATACATCACAATCCACAATGCATGTTCCCAAATGAAGAAAAAAAAAACACCACGCATAGATTGATACAATTACTATTAAGACTCTGTTAGGAACAAAGGGATAGAAGAAAAGCATGCTTCCAAAACATAGGAATAGATTTTTCCTTTGATCTGAATGCTTTTTTCTTTCTTTCCGTAAGGAAAGGTTACCGGTCATGAACGTATCTAAAAGGATAAAATTGTATAGGAAAGCATACTTGTACCCTTAATTGCTGGAGAAATTCCGTGAACCCAACAGGGCCTAAATTAAATGGCACAATATATACTGTATTATTTACTAATCTTGCTTCGAGAAACACATGTTGCTTTTGTTAACATACTCCTCACATTTATTGTTGTGTCAACATTGCATTGGCTCAAGTTAAGAACTGCCATTAACTATTTTCGGCTTACCTTGTAATTATAACGTAAGCCTAAAATAGTTAATTGCAGCTCTTGCTAACTCTGTGCAGGATATTAGATTGAATTGACCAGCCGGCGGGAGAAGAATCAATCAGGCCAGCCTTTGCTAGCTCCGTGCATGATTATCTCGGAAGCAAACTGAGCCAGCTCTTGCAGGATCTCTTCTGGCCAGAAAGCACTTGGCGGCGTCAAGGTGCCTCTGCTATTGCACACATTTGGGTGACTACTCTTGCCTCCTCTGGCCACAAAGTGCTCAATCTTGTCGTCGCATTCTTGCCTACATTGAACCCTGCACCCGGCACACATTTGGGTGGCTGTTCCACTCTTCCCTGATGCCTCCTACTCACAAATGGTTGTTCACAGTTCTCATCTCTCTGGGCTTCCAAGTCCTCTGTGTTTTCTGTCTACAACCTTTTAATACTAGCAAAATACAGTCATGTTCTTCCACAACTAGCTAGTTTGCTTTTGTTTGTGTGCACATTGTGTAGAATATATATCCATGAAATGGGAAATGCACTTGATCATTGGTGCTACACTCCCTCTTTCTGTCCCACCATACACTTCATCAGAGCACAGAGAGCTTGCAGATCTCTGTGGCGATATGTATCAGTGTTGTTGATTGTCGTACACCCTCAATAAAATTAAGCCATTATATATTTTGATGGTATTGCCTAGTAAATGCACGGTGGAAAATGTTGGCCATGCCTTTTTTGGTACTCTCAGTTCCTATATAGTGTTGCTTAATTAGAGACCCTCCAAATATCGAAAATGCCATCATCTAAAAAATTGGAGGCATTAATATGGTGGCCCTCTCATGCCTTATGCCATTTAATCATCTATGCCTCCTTTTCTTATTGACGGTAGTTTGTCAAGAAGAACTATGTATCTTTAATTGTATTTCAGTGTTTTCTCTCCACAGTAAAGCCACACAAATATCACTCATAAATCGCATAGCAGATTCAGTTGGTTGTGCACTTGAAACAAGTGACTGTCATAGAAATAATGATGATGATTTTGTCACTTTCTTACTGTGATTTTCATCCTCATCTAAAAACATGTCTCTTATACCTCAATATGTTCAGAAAATGATCTACTATTAAGATGAAAGACCCAATAAGAAGTTCGATTCCTGAAGGATACTTTCATGGAGAAGGAAGATACGCAGTACATGAGTTAGGATAGAGGTGTTTTTAGTGAGCTCGTGAATAGAAGTTTGATCCAACCTATGGAGACAGACAAGTTCATGATATAGTCATGGACTACATCATATCGAAGTCAATCAAAGAGAACTTTGTTACACCATAGTGTTGCCCGTCCAACTATTGATCAGATACAAAGCACAGTTCAGCAACTCTCCCTCCAAGCTACCAAGGAGAGCGATTCTTTTCTAGAGATTCACCTTGTATTATCTCATGCCCGATCACTTCCAGTGTCTGGGTTGTTGTGGGGAATCCCTTCTCTAGATGAGTTGAAGCATTTGCGACTCTGCTAAATTTCCTGAAGGAGGAATTAGGGAGATGCAAGCACTAGAGATGTTGAAACAGGTCAGAGCATAAGCAGCCAATTTAATTTCTTCAAGATTTTGGCCAGCTACTGAATCTGAGGAGGCTGAATATCCATCTTAGCTATGATAAAAAAACCACTGAAGATACAAAATAGTGCATGAAAGCTATTGGATGGGCTCCCTCGTCAACCTTTAGCAGTTACAGTTTGTACTGCAGAGGGTCAAGCATGAAGACCTCTGCATCCTTGTCGGCTTACCTGCTCTCCTCGTTTAGACACTAACAGGAGAAAGAAAGTCTGAAGGACAGCTCACTGTTAGCGATGAAATGGGATTCCCGTGCTTGAGTAATTTTAACAGCCCAATAATGAACGAGATTTCTTTTAGCCCAACAATGAACGAGCATCTATTCAATACTGGTAGGTAGTCTAAGTGGTACTGGTCCTTTTGATTTTGGCCCAACAATGAACCTCCCCCTCAGTCTCACCTCTCACGACCGTCGCATGTAAGTGTCGAGCTTATAATGAAGACTGCACGGCACCCTTGAAGCCACAAAGGTGGCCCTGGAAAGAACAGCCATCACACACCCCCAGCTGCCCTGCTCTGGACTTTGCAATCTGCTAGCTAAGCTAGTACTGCTCATCCAGGTACAAGAGCTAGCTAATTCTTTCTCCTCAACAAGAGCTAGCCCATTTTAATTACTTAGCTCCCTATATTATAGCTCTCCTGTGCTGCCTTTTCAAGTTTTCTTCTCCAAGTGCCGTATTTTTTAGTGACCATTATTTATCTAGTGAACTTGATCATGCACGGCTTAGGACGACAACATTTCTCCTTTTCTTTTTTGTCCTCCTTTGGTCCTTGTTCGCAAGCTAGAAAACCAAGGAAGCTCTGTTATAAACAGTTTTTCAAACTACACAGATCATAAATCCTTATCAGTTAGGAGTATAAATAGTTTTGACAGTTTAACCTACCATGCATTGATTGTGGTCGCTCTTGAAGTTTGCTGGTACGCGTCAATCATTTTCAGTGCTAGCCACTCCCCAGGCTCAAGAATCAGTAAAACCACCATCAAGAGGCTGTAGCTCAAATGATATGTGTTTTCGTTCTAACTGGCAACCGTAACTCATATGTCACTCAGGATGCTAGATGTATGCAGTTAAATGATATAAATTCTTTTTTATGGATCATACAAAAATATATTACTCCCTCCGATCAATATTAGTTGACAGTGATTTAGTTTCTCCATTAATAGCATCAGCAGGAAACCCACCGCACACATTTTTGTCGAACAGCTACTGGTTTTGAGGGAAACCTACTGGTACAGCTATAACAGTAACATTATCACCAAAACATCGGTGAACATGGTCACAGAAGGGGTAACATATTTGTAAGAGCAAGAAGTACTGTACATCCCGCCGGCCCCCCTTTCCTTTTTCCCTTTCCTTGCTCTGTTTCTTCTCCTGTACATAACTCTGTTCCTGTCTTTTCAATACAACGAGACTCAAAGCTTTTCTGCTTCCTAAAAAAATAAACTATACAGTAATTGGAACTGATGGAACCTGAGAGAAATTCATTCTCAGCGCCTACTTATTACAATCCATGGTAAGATCAACTAGCAGGACTCACAAGGAGGTAAAGCTCCAATTTTCCTCTGAATTTCAGAGAACATGTTGCCAACAAATATACAATGACATGAAAAAAGGTTTGGAACTAGACGAACCTGTGTGTTGATTCAGTAACAGTAGCAACTAATACATTGGCTGGCTGGCTAGTTACATGCAACGACGCACCAAGTTTATCACTGACATAGAACAAGTGCTATCGTTGTAAAACCGATACGAGAAAAATCGCATCAAAATGAATTTTATTGAAACCACAAAATTTTCTCATTCTGCAGCTGTACAATAATACAACTAGACAAATATAAACTTCTTAAAAAACATAGTAACCTTGCCTCGTGTCAATCGGAAGTATTAAACACGCTACAATCCTAGTAAACTGCGCAAAGTCTGAAGGAAAAAATGTGGACGTACAGATGCAAAATTTGATAATTATTCATTAGAAAGAGCCACCTTGTTTATATATCTTTCAAGTACACTCCATATAAAAAAAAAAGATAGTTCTATGACCTTTATTCATTTCATAGAACAAATAAAGTTGATAACTTACCCAAGGACTTCAATGAATACTCTTGTGAAACATACGTTGGTCACTGGAAGGCTGAAAAAGCTCGACGTTTCCGATGCTGGATAAAAGCATGGTTTTACATTGTGCAGTTTAAGCTTAATAACTAAGCTTTGGTTGTTCATGTGATTACATTTACCCTAGTGAATCCTTATACAGAGTTATATGAATAATCCCCAGCAAAAAAGAGTTAGCAGCCAATTCAATGTCTTCAAGATTTTGGCAAGCTACAGAATTTGTGGAAGCTGAATATTGATCTTAGCGATGATCAAGAGGCCACTGAAGATACAAAAGGGGAGTGCATGAAAGCTATTGCATCTTCTCTCTGTGAAATAGGCACACAGAATCTTCGTTCTTTATCTATCTGGAATTGTGACTGCAGATTATTACTGGAAGAAGAATGGTGCCCTGCTCCGCTTGGTCGACCTGGTGGTCAACCTCCCCAAGGGTTCTGAATTGGATGGGTTCCCTCGTCAACCTTCAGTAATTATGGATTAAACTTTATGAAGACCTCTGCATCCTTGGAGGCTTACCTGCTCTCCTCGCTCAGACACTAATAGGAGAAAGAATGTCTGAAGGACAGCTCACTGATACCGGTGAAATGGGATTCCCACGCCTGAGTGATTTCATTTACTGTATGCCTGATGTTTGAAGCAGGATCAATGCCCAAGTTAGAAAAGCTCTAGATTTGTTTCAGCCCAACAATGAACGAGTGTCTATTCAGTATTGGTAGTCAAAATGGTACTAGGCCTTTTGATTTTGGAATCGAGAACATCCCCTGCAGTCTCACGACCCCAGCTGCCCTACTCTGGACTTTGTCATCTGCTAGCTATTCGGATACATACTACAGCTTATTCTTTCTCATCAGCAAGAGATAGCCCATTTTAGTTAATAACTCCCTATATTTATAGCTCTTTGTGCTGCCTGCTCAAGTTTTCTTCTCCTCAGCAATTGCTAGCCGTATTTCTGAGACCATTATTTATCTTATGAACTTGAACATGCATGGCTTAGCATGACATCATTTCTCCTTCTCTTTTTTTGTCCTCCTTTGGTCCTTGTTGGCAAGCTAGAAACCAAGGAAGCTCTGTTATAAACAGTTTCTCAAACTAAACAGATCATAAATTCTTATCAGTTAATTAGGAGTGTAAATAGTTCTGACAGTTTAACCTACCATGCATTGATTGTGGTCGTTCTTGAAGTCTAATGGAGTACAATGGTTGCCAACTTGCCATAGCTTTACTCCAAAGTTTACTCAAGTTATGAAGGGCTGAATATCTAGCATATGACCATCAGTAGAGCAGAAAAGTAAGGCAAAAGGTGCCAAGGATAACTTATTAGGACAAATCCAGAACTGACAAAACTAAATAAAAATTGCATCTTAGCTGAGGACAAATGTGCAACTCCCTTGAAGTAGTAGCCATCCATATGTATGAAATACATATAGTGGATCAACAAAATGGTGATAGTCAGAAAGTTTACTACTAGCTTGTTGGAAGAAGTACTAAAAAATCTCTAGAAAAGGTTGACAGTCAGAAAGTTTACTACAGTTTCTCCAACGATTATTACACTTCAAACATACTAAAAAAGGAAAAGGTTGGAAGAAGTAACCTACAAAGAGAAGTTCACCCCTCGATTAGCACTCCAGAGCATCTAGGAAAAATCCATAGAAAAGGTTTCAATCAGTGCCCTGTTCCAGAAAAGAGTGATATTTTTCAGGGAGTAACTCCTTATATTCCTGGCCTTTCCCCTCTGACACAAGTGCAGTCAACAAGCTATCAGTGGAAGCTTCAGGGGTGAACCTCCTCTCATTAATTTTAGACAGATAAGTCCCAGCCCTGGGCACCTCCCCTTTCTGAAGTAAGCTTCTAACTATAACATTTAGCATACGGGAGTCGGCAGCACATCCATTCTTCTCCATAGAAATGAATAGATCATCAGACTCTTGTAGAGAACCTTCTTCTATAAGTTTTTGTATCATTAAGCTATATGTAACAACATCGGGCACTAATCCTTTGGCCCAGATACCATCAAACAAATCTTTGGCTTCTTCCTTTCTGCCACATTTAAGCAACGCACCAATCATAATATTAAAAGTGATAACACAAGGCTTAAGCTTCCCGTCCAACATTTCCCTGACAATAATCAATGCATCATCTATCCTTCCCTTCTTAGAGTAACCATCAATCAGTATGCTATAGGTGAAATCATCCGGTTTCAAGCCAATTGAGAACATATTGTCAAGTAACTTCCTCCCTTCATCCATCTTACCAACTAAACAGTATCCATGTATCAGTGTGTTGTAATCACGGACAAAAGGCTTCACACCCATGTGTACCATCAGGTCGAACACATCTTGGGCTTCCATAACCCTTCCATTTTTGCAAAGGTGATCCATAACAGTGTTGAAGAACACTCTGTCGGGACAGATGCCGCGATCCAACATCTCAGAAAATAGTTCATGAACCTTCTTCCATTTGCCACAAAAACAGAAACCACCTCACCTTCCTCGCCGGCCTCGGCCTCTCCGGCCCCGATGCCGCCGCTGCCGTCGCCAAAGACCCGCAGCTCCTATGCGCCAACGTGGACAAAACCCTGGCTCCAGTGGTCGATGGGCTCACCGGCCTCGGCCTGTCGCGTTCCGACATCGCCCGCCTCGTCTCGCTCGCCCACACCTACTTCCGCTGTAGATCCATAGTCTCCAAGCTGCACTAGTACCTGCCCCTCTTCGGCTCCTTCCACAACTTCCTCCGGCTGCTCAAGCACTCATCCCACCTGTTGTTTTCGGACCTCGACAAGGTTGTCAAGCTCAATGTTGTGTTGCTGAGGGAGTGCGGGCTAGGTGATTGTGATATTGCCAAGCTGTGTATCCGTGTGCCGAGATTGCTCACCACTAATCCGGAGCACGTCGGGGCGATGGTCGCATGTGCTGAAAGATTAGGTGTGCCGCGTGGCGCTGGGATGTTCAGGCAAGCGCTACAGGCTGTGGCGTTTCTCAACAAGGAGAAGATTGCCGCCAAAGTGGACTACTTGAAGAATACGTTCAGGTGGTCTGATGCCCAAGTGAGAATTGCTGTGTGTAAGTATCCGAATCTGCTGAGGAAGTCAAATGCCACACTGCAGCAAAAGTTTGAGTTCCTCCTCTCTGAGGTGGGGCTGGAACCAGCGTACGTTGCTCATCGTCCGGCATTGCTCTGTTATAGCATGGAGGGCCGACTCAGACCCAGGTACTATGTTATCAAGTTCCTTAAGGCAAATGGATTGTTAGGTCAGTACCGGGACTACTATAGTATAGTCTTGCTGAGTGAGAAGGTATTTGTGGAGAAGTTCATATGCCCTCACAAGGAAGCTGCACCGTGCCTTGCTGAAGACTATGCAACCGCTTGCAATGGAGAAGTGCCGACTAATTTCAGATTTACTTGAACCAGAAATAGGCTAAGGAAATTGGTTACTGTGTATGGCATAACAATGTTTTCACTCTGCGTAGTAAGCTGGTACCTCCTGTTTTTGTCTTTTTTGTCAAACTAGATGTTGGTTATTTTCTGTAGTATGTCTGTTATATGTCAGTTTGGTCATTGCTAAATGCTAACTCCTACGAAAGTATGAAGCTGACAATTTTATTCCTGAACCCTGCTATGCTGATGTTGTCATTACGTAGAGAAGATATCTGAAAATAAAAAGTCCATGGATATATTTATTCATTTCTTGAGAATTATTATTACTCCTCATTCTATCTGCTGGATTTAATCTTTTGTTAGTAACAAGTCCATGTATTTTAATTTTTTAATGCGATTTAGATATATGTTTCTTTCTGTCACTGGTTGGTTTTGTTAGTGAAATTCTGTAGTTGCTTCTCTTTCTCTCATTGCTTCATGTCATTAGTTAAACTCATGCCCTACAGTTGTTCATACCTGCAGAATTGCAGAGTTCCGTCCACTAGTTTGCAGACTAGTGGAAACAATATCATCTGGAAATGTTATATTGTCAAGGTTCTATTTTGCCTCTGCTCTATCTGTTTTTTTTTTTTTGTGTGTGTGTGTGATCTGGTAAGAAAGTTTCCTTGGTGTTCTTTTCCCTGCTTGGGGACTTGAATGGAGGCAAGTTAACAATCTTTTCCTGAACTTCATGATCGAAATAGAGAAAAGCTTATGGGACGCAAGAGGGAAAAAAAAGTGAAACACTAGATGTACATGCTTGTGTTGATCACTGGTTTATATTTGTATGGATTGGATGTTAGGTTCAGATAGGATGGATATATCTAAGCCCATTGCCACTAGGAAAAAATCACCCTGCTGCTCAGAGTGATCAACTTTTATTAAAGAGTTTTACTTGAGCAAAATTAATGGTTAAGATAGCTTGATTTTTTTCACTGGGATTAGAACTACTGAAATGGTAATGAGGTTCGCTGATCCTTCACATACCATGCATATTTCTTGATTTCTTAATTTTATTGGATCTGTGACCTGATTGCTTTCATGATAACAGGTGTTGTCTATATCTTTTTAGTGGCTATTTTCAAATTGAAATTGAGATTGTTACCTGCTCATAAGCAGCCTGCAGGTATTAATCCACATCTTTTCCTCTGCTTGAGAAACAAAGATGAATTATTTCGAATTTCTGATTAGTTGAACTGGGAGCTATGTACGTACCAGTTAGGTTTGATTAAAAACGCGTTCCACTTGTGTAATCATCTCCGGTGCCCTTTTTAAATTTCTGAATCCCTGTGTTTCACCAACGCGGTGTCCATCAGGCCTCACCGGCAAATTATGTTTTGTGTATTATCAATGGTGTTCTGTTGTGATCAGGGGCGAAACTGGGCCTGGGGCAACTGGGGCTATAGCCCCAGGCGTGGCCCATCTAGTACGTTATACATCTAGCAGAATTTCTCCAATTTTGTAGACTAATATAGGCCTAGCCCCAGGCATGTGACCCCAGCCGGGCAGGCACTCAGCCCATGTACAATCCAAGCTCTCCCTCCATTGTTAGTTTGCCCCATCCCAGTTAGCAGTTGGCATGATCGCTCAAAGGAATCGCTAGCACCTTCGACCAGATCGGAGTAAATTGCTGAAAGCCACCACATTTGTGGCAAGGATACTGCAAAACTACCGCTTTTGTCAAAAATTACGAAAAACCACCATCTCTGTGGCAAGTGTGTAACAAATTGCACTAATTCAAAACTTAGCAGCGTCTAACAGCAAAACTGACGGGTGGGCCTGTCTGTCGGGCTGATGTGGCAAAGACTAATGTGTTGACCTGTTGAGGTGGACTGGGTCCCACATGTCAGCTATACACTTCTTTCTTCATGCTTACATCTCTTTTCCCCTCTCTCTCCCCCCGTTGACTTTGGCCCTGCCCAGGCGGCAATAGCCCAGACTCCTAGTGTCCGGCGAGGTAGCCATGCAAGGTCAACGGCGAGCAGATCCGCTCAAGCTCCGGCGAGTGCCCCTTCCATCGAGGTAGCCATGCCGGTGGCGCACGAGCCCGAAGCCCGAGCTGGCGAGCAGCGTCGCTCTGCTCCGGTGAGCGTCCCTCGCGTCGAGGTACCCATGCCAGTGGCGCACGAGCCTTGCTCGGAGCCCGAGCTGCCGGAGGCAGCCCCGCCAGCGACGCCGCTCAATCTATTCCCGCCAGAGACGCCGCTCAATCGTTGACCTGGCCAGGCAGATCGATTCGTCGGCGTATGAACGTGATGTGGGCGGCTCTGGCGGCGGTCTCCTACCCTGCCCTCGACCTCCCCGCCTCCCTGCGCTCTGGATCCAGTTGTTCGCCACGCCGCCGGAGTCAAAGTCGCCGCCACACACGGGCCACTTGTATGCCTTGCCCATGATTGGGGGGAGAGGAGCATGGTTGAGCGCTAGCTGCAGCGAGGCATCTACCTTGTTTAGGAGTGGGGACGGCGGCCTCAGGCTCAACCGCGGCCGACAATGGCGACGGCGGCCTCTACCTCGGCCTAGGCTGGACGGACCGTGGCCACCACATGCTCGACCGCGGCCGGCAACGGCGACGGTGTCCTCTGCCTCTGCCCGGGGCAGGACGAGCTGCGGCCCCAGACTTGACCACGGCTGGCGACAGATCCATCTCGCCGGAGTGGGCCGGTGGTGAGGGAGAGAAAAATGTGGAGAGGAAGGAGATAAGAGGTGGATTACAGGTGGGGCCCCGTCCACCTCAGCAAGTCAAACACCGACTAAGACTAGTCTTCGCCAAATCATCCTGGGCAGACGGGTCCCACCTGTCAGTTTTGTTGTTAGTCACGGCTCAAGTCTGATTTAGTGCAATTTGTTACTCACTTGCCGCAGAGGTGGTGTTTTTTCGTGATTTTTGACAAAACGGTAGTTTTACAGTATCCTTGCCACAAATGTGGTGGCTTTCAGCAATTTACTCACCAGATCGGATCTCCATGACACACAATTATATTGCTTTCAACCGTGGAGCTTTCCCTCGTCTCGCCAAATCGGACTAAAAAACCTCCTGGACGCTGCGCCGCCGATTCTCCTCGATTGCTGGATCGACTCCACCAGACGCGCGCCGCGGCTGGCGCTCCGAATCTCGGATCTCGAAATTTGTTTGAGCAGTCCCTCCAGGCCTTTTTTCTGCTCCATCAGTCTATCTCCGCAGCCGGCTGCTCCATCAGTCTATCTCCACGACCGGCAGCGACAGGTAATGTTAAGTTTTCCATATCATCTACTTTTTCACCATAATTCCCATCTTATCAGCCGAAATCGATGAATTTGTGATGTTAAATTGTACTAATTACTTTAGTCAACTCATTTTTACTTGTTAATAGGGAAAACAAATATAAATCCTAGAACAATATTGTTTTTTTAAGAAACATCCAAGCAGCCTGCGCCCAATAATGCTACTACATCATGCACTTCATGATAATGGCTCAATATGTTCTTTTTGTTATGAATGGTGTTTGACATTTTTTTAGGTAGTGATATTTGGCATTTTTATAGCTGCTTAGGTTTAGCCCTAGGCTTTGAGAAATCCTGGCTCCGCCTCTGGTTGTGATATATAGGCGAGGAGTATTAGGAATCGTGGCGATGGAGCTTTTGGCTGGAAGTTTGGCGATGGAGCTTTTGACGTGCAGCGCCCTTGAAGGCAGACTTGATTTGAGCGCGTACATCTTGAGTGGAAGCGAATGAAGCAGCTCCATTTGTGAACAGTTCGATTTCCTGGAGGCAGGGCAGGCACTCCATGCCGACTGGTCTAACACCTCTCCACTCTCTACAGCTGGATTGCAGGGTGAGCATTTGTACCTTGGGCATAGCTCCTGGCTCGACGCTCAGATACACATTCACATCTTTGTCATACTCAAACCAAAAGTGCTCCAGAACTGGGAACAAACCCATGCCAACCACAACTTTGTCTTGGGAGACATCCGGCAGTTTGATCTCGACATAGACGAGGGAGGGGAGCTCACCAAGAACACGAACCTCATCACTCGACAGGTGCAACATGCGCAGATTGAGGATCCGGAGGCAACATAGTTAACCAATCCATTTGGGAACTCTTTATCAGTTCAATATTCGACGATGAATGTCATGCTGTTCACGTTAATGTGAGTTTGAATTCCTACATGGCCAAGGCACCTGTTTCGGTTCTGTTACCAGCACCCAATCCATCCACCATCAAAGCATCCTGTAAACATTTTTTTTTTACGAACTGACTGGATGTAGTTTCACTCAAGTCACAGAAAGTTGAGCAAAAGATATATACATAATTCGGCAGCAGAGTGTGATTCGTGTATCATAGACATATATACATAATTAAAGACATACAAAAGCATACATGCACGCACACATCAAACGAGAAGAAATATTTCCAGACTGCTGTCTGCTTTAAGATGCCCTGATCGAAATGCCCCCCTTGAAAAATAAAACTGAAGTACATCAGGTTTACGGTACCCGAGAAAAGAAATCAAATACTCCCTCCGTTTCTAAATAATTGTCTTTTTAGAGATTTCAACAAGTGACTACATACGGAACAAAATGAGTGAATTTACACTCTAAAACATGTCTACATACATTCGTATGTTATAGTCCATTTGAGATGGCTAGAAAGACAATTATTTGGAAAAAAATGAAACTCCATGGGCACTAGCACCCACGGTTTATTGATATAGAAGAAGCATCCCTCATGAGAATTCCAGAAATTCGTCCCCGACGTGGATCGAACTCTGGTCGTTAGGTTTACAATCATGCGCCCCCAACCACTGGGCTATGCCCACGTCCTCGAAAGACAATTATTTGGGAACGGAGGGAGTACATGCTATTGCTACGCAAGGGAGATGTTCAAGACAACCAAGTGGCGAGGAAATTAATTAAGTTACAGACGATCAAGTGCTGGATGGATCGAACGGATGGCTAATTAACTGAAACAGAGGGATGCCTTGGGTGCAGACTTGCGGCGCTCTTGAAAGCATACTCGACATCAGCACGTACATCTTTCGGATTTTTGTCTGACTTGAGCACGTACAGGTTGACACGCACGTGGATGTGCTGGAGGCAGGGCAGGCACTCCAGGCCGACTGCTGTAGCGCCTCTCCACTCTTCGCAACAGAATTTTGTAGCTTGGGCATAGCTCCTGCCTCGAAGCCCAGATACATATTGACATCTTTGTCACACCAAAACCAAAAGTGCTCCAGAACTGGGAACAACCCCATGCCAACCACAACTTTGTGTTGGGAGACATCCGACACGTAGAGCTTGACATAGACGAGGGAGGGGTGCTCACCAAGAACACGAACATCATCGCTCGACAGGTGCAACACATGCAGGTCGAGGATCCGTAGGCAACATAGTTCACCAATCCATTTGGGGACTCTTCTGAACTCCCATTGTGGCAGATAGAGTTCCTCGAGACGGGGAGGAGGATCATGTAAGGAGTCCAGCTTGTTGTCAGGGCCACTGCATCCACGCTCCCAAACGAGGGAGAGGCATTTGAGGTCTCGGGGCATTACGATGGAGGAGACCAAAGCATCCTCTTGTTCCAAGGTCCAGCACTTGGTGTGATTGCTTAAGTACAATTCCTTCAGATTGGTTAGCTCACCAAGACCTTTGATATCATCCTGCGAACTCTTTGACATGTCCCAACAATGCAGGATGCGGACTGATTTCATCTTCTTGATCCCTTCAGGCAACCCTATACCCAATGGAAGATACAGATGAAACAAGTTGGCCAAACAACTTATATCTGAAGGAAAGCTTCGCGGCGGCTCGCAATATAACTCCAGAGTTTCCAAATGCACAAACCCTTGAATCTCTGCTGGGAGCGCTACACCTGCTGATGTGGCTGAAACCTTTAGATATTTCAGTAAAAACAAATGGCCAATTGCAGTGAGGTCGACTGTCATTTCCCAACTAATCGGAAACTCAAATGCAAGCACTCGTAGGTACTTAAACTGTGAAAGGCAAGGTATGTATTGGGGCCCTCCAAACCGTGCATATGATCGAACTTGTGACATGCTAGTAACGAGGGTCTCCGACGTTGCACCACCTACACCTGATTGGAGGGATAATCGACGAACCTTGTACTTGCAACTGTGCAATCTTGACATGTCTTCAAAGTTATATGCTACACTGATAAAATTATCTTCTGTACTCTTGCTCAGGATCAAATCAAGCATCATATCGTGCACTTTGCAAGAAAGTACCTCCCCATGATATGTGTTTACAGGCTGAATCGGACTTCTATTGACAAGCTCGTTGAAATAAATTTCCGCAACATCATCCAAATCCGCTCCGCACGAACTACAAACAAAGCCTTCGGCTACCCATTGCTGAACCAGGTCATCCTTCTCGATCTCACGGTCTTCCGGATACATGCCAAGATACAAAAAACATGGCCAAAGATAAACAGGAAGAAGCATATAGCTAAGGTTCAGTATACCCCTCATCTCTTCCAAGGTAGATTTGGTGGCAGACTTGGCACCAAGAGACTTCCTTATGCTATCCCATTCACTCAATGACCTTGCTTCACGGCTAGCTAATAGGCTAGCTATGGTGATAATTGCAAGTGGCAATCCACCACATTTCTTGAGAATTTCAACTGAAATTTCTTCGAACTCTTCTGGGCAAAAAAATTCAGACCCAAATATTCTATTAAAAAATAATCTTCTTGAGTCTTGGTCTTTGAGTGGCTTCATTCTGTAAATGCAGGCACGGTCACTGTAACACACGTTGACAGCTACGTCATGTATTCGTGTGGTTACTATTACTCTACTTCCATCACCATTTTCCGGAAAGGCAGAACTAATAATATTCCATTCTGATTGATCCCACAAGTCATCGACTACAATAAAGTACCTGTTGCAATTTTGGCACGAGTTATTCATACATTATACCAGCTTGTGGTTATAAGGTACAAAGGCAGAAATCAAAACTAAAATGAAAGAAACAAAGGGTTATGAGGGACGATGACACGTGTGTTTCAAAATTTAAGGAGGGAACTGCAAGGATTTAAATAAAAGGAAATATCAGATTCAACCCTAAATTTGGTTGTCACGCAATTATTGAGAACTAGACATAGAAGTATAAGAGGGAGTACTTGAAGAAGAAAATACCTCTTATGTTTGAGGTGTTCCCTAAGGCGGTCGATGATGTGTTGTAGCTCGTGAGCATGAGAAGATTCCTTCATCTCTCTACTCCTATAAAAGACTCAGTTGGTGATGATGGTGTGTCTGCCATCCGTCATTTCTGACCATCAGATCTGCATCTAACGACTATGATGTAAGTCGTGGCATTTTTGCAACAAGACCCCACTTCTCTGCTCCAATTTGCAGAAACCCCTTAGTATCTTGAAACCAACCACATCCCTCCCCCACCTCATCAAAACAGCCACAAGGAATATATTTTGAGTGAAACCTAATACAAGTATATTTTTAGTGATATATACACCAAACTAGAGTGTTTTTCTTTCAAGTTTGTGAACATATATTATTCTATTTCGGGTCCGTTGCAACGCACGGGCACATTGCTAGTTAAGCTTTAATTGTAGGTTGATGAGAAGGCTCTTCACATCTGGTCTTTGGGAGACCGAGAAAAATGCCTTGCGGGTAAATTGCCCTTCAAGCTCATCATACACTTGTTTGGCAAGTGTAGTTTTACCCAGACCTCCAAACCCCACGATAGAAATTACTTTGATTTTCTTCTGGGAATCCATCAACAAACTGACAAGCTCTTCTTTTGGACCATCCATACCAACGAGGCCTGCTGCCTCCTTGTAGCTTTCCGTCATCCTAGGATCGACAACAAGCGCGATAGGACTAAAACTAATGCACTCATCAATATTGCACCTCTCGCGACGAGCATTCGCCTCAACCGCAAGAACCTTGAGCGCGATCTGATGACGCCTCCCCAACCCCCTGAGCTGCTGAGCCATCTTCCCGATGAACCCTTTCTTTGCATCGGCGCCTTGAATGTCATGGATGAAGTCGTCGATGCAGTTCTCCATATCATAGGACATCTCCCTGATGTGGTCCCTCCAATTCTTGGCGGATGGATCGAGCTTGTCCATGAGCTCCATCTTGTCAAGCAGAGCTTTCATGGCGCTGAGCTCGTCCTTGAGGAATGAGGCCTGCTTCCTCACCCCGGTGAGCTTCTTGTATTCCTCGCCAAGCAGCTGGCTGAGCTTGTCGAGGAGAGGGTTCAGCACCCCCGTCATCGCGCTCGCTGCCATGCCGATTTCTACTGCTCCTCTGCTCTTCACTTGCGTGTCGCCCCAGAAGGCCGGAAGCAGAGAGAGACAGGAGGTGGGCAGCGAATCTAGGCGGCAGCGCGAATAGCCGAGAAACTGGACTCACGAGGCACGCGCCGCCGTGCTCGGAGCTGGAGACTGCCTCCCTGAGCACCCAGCCACCGGATCTAGACGAGGAAGGTGGGGACGAGGGGACGCCGCCGTGCCGTTCCTGGAGGGGTCGTCGTTGCAGGCAGAGGAGAGGTGGAGAAGAGGCTCAATACAGCGGGGAGAGGCGACGATGGCTGCTGATGGTGTGCTGCTGGGATCGGTGGGAGTGGAGCTCAGCAGTGCGAGAGAGTGGAAGCTCCCATCAGATCGGGACGGGGAAGAAGACGAAGAAGATAGGAATTTTTTTTTGAGAGTGGAGAAGAACGAGGATTAAAAGAGGACCCAAACCGTATGTCTAAACAGTGAGAGTGACTTTTTATTACTCTCGCCGTATAGATGGGGGAGTATCTCTACGGGGATTGAACGTCGTGATGGTTCGACCTGGTTCGATCCCCCACCCCCTTCGTATGACAACAATCACGCGATGGGCCACGCCCGCAACATCCTAAAAATCAAAGGCCAACTCAGCCCACGTACAAGATCCACAGCCAAAAAAAAAAACAATTCGGCTCAACCCACGAACGAAGTCCTCGACCCACGAACGAGGTCCATCGATCAACAAACCAGCCGAAAAAAGAACAGTTCAGCTCAACCCACGAACGAGGTCCATCTGCAAAAAATCAAACCACCTGCGAGCTCCATCGACCCATGAACGCACATCTCCAGGGAGAGAAACGCCAGTTCTTCCTCGCGTACGCTCCATCGACCCACGGACGCACTACGTCAAGGAGAGAATCGCCAGTTCACTCGCTGTCCGGCCACATCGTTCTCAGGCGAAGCGGCGAGCTGTGCGAGCGCAGCCTCTGCTGCCATCAACCTCTGATCTCCTCACATGCTGAACCGCAACCTCGGCGCCCCGAACCAGAACCTGCGCTCGACGGCTGTTGCTGCGTCTATATCTCCTGATGCCGCCGCTACATCTTCCTACCATCATCTTCACAGTTCTTCACCTACCGTCTTCTGCCTCTCCGACGGCAAAGGACTGAGATCCACCTTTGTTATGTTCGATGGTGTCCACCATGCCCTAGGTTTGCAATCTTCAACTGTTTCAGCAAAAAAAAATTACATCAGAAAGACACTAAACTCCTGTTCCGAACTTCATGATGTGACCTAAAAAATAGTGGTACTCAGATTGCATCTTTAAGTACTACTCCAAGTACATTGAACAAAGCATGCATGATTTTAAGCTATGTACCAGCTACCAAATTGTGAAGGTGCTTCATTAGGCTCATCAACTTCTCGGAATTAATACATGAAACAAATGTATAATGTGTGCTAATGTGGACGGGTGCGACATGGCATCTCAAACTTGTCTTTGCAGCAAGTCCACTCTATGCAAATGAATGAAAGCAAATGTAACAAAGTAAAAAATTTAAGAATTGATGCCGTGAGATTGACATGCTGGCTACTAATACGCCTAAGAATATGGGAAGGAGGGAGTAGCAATTAAAAAACTGACTTAAACTTCAGTTCCATACAATCTCTCGTTGGAAATACATGGATAAGGAACTATGTATCTGATAATTTACAAAGAACCCAAATTCGAGCTGAGTTTGCCATCAGTGAGCTCCTCATATCTCTACTATCTCTACTATTAAAGGATGAGTCTTTCAAGACAATAGATACCTTGATATGAACAAAAGGAACATAATCTGTTCGTCTGCTTTTTTTCTGTAGCTCTGTGATAAGATTTAGCACGCATGTGTCCTTAAATTCAGGCCTCAAAATTCGTTGCAGACGGTGATTCCAAAGTGCCAAGTACAGGATTAGAAAAACCAACCCTTAAGCTATTCAGCAAGAGCATTGTGGTGACTGGAGAATGAGTCATATTAGACCCTGAATACAAGCATCGCTAACCTGCAAAATGGCAAGGACCTTGGAATGGAAGCTTTGGCAATACCACAATAGCGCGTTATGCTGAGCTCATTTGCCAAAAGATGCAGACCGAGCTTTGCGTTCGTTTTTTACAATTGGTACATCAGTATGAAATGTGACCATTGGACAGTGCTGACTTTTATGTCAGGTTACTTTGCATAAATCTGTATGATTCCCCGTTGTGTTTTGCTTTGTTGAAATGCATTGTGTGTGTGTGTTCAAATAGAATTTGGTCAGGATTGGAAGGTTGACTCTCCAGGAAGAGGAAGCTAAGCCTCCTTGACCAGAGTTTTTTCTTTTTCTGAAGCATGCCTTTTTGAATAGGAACGGCTAAAATTGTTTATAGAAAAACTATTAAGACCCACTTTTCTTGTTATACTAAAACGAAGTTTGCTTTACTTATTTCTGCCCGTGAAAAAACTATATTTTTGGTACGCTAACTCATTTCAGGTGGTTAGACCTTTAAACGAGTTTATGGGAAACAGAACTGGCAAAAACTCCGTATCCAGACCACCCAAGAAAGGTTTTATCCTCATCTCATAAAAAAAATTAATCATAACCGTATACTGATTACTACACATCTACTACCTCCGTTCCTAAATATTTGTCTTTCTAGATATTTCAAATGACTACCACATACGGATGTATGTAGACATATTTTAGAGTGTAGATTCACTCATTTTGCTCCGTATGTAGTCACTTGTTGAAATGCCTAGAAAGACAAGTATTTAGGAACGGAGGGAGTAGCTATCTTTCAAACTGAGTATATACTCGTATAAGATAGATTCAATCTACCTCCAGATTTTTGCTTACCTCTAAGATCGAATTTCACCGGCGGTGCCAATCCAACAGAGCTACCAAACGCGGAGGGAGAGACGAGAGCCGACCGTGGAAGGGTAAGAGCCGTGGGCACCCTGATCCTGACGCATAGGGAGGGGGAGCAGAGCTCGGTGGCGAAGAGAAGCCGTCGGCGTCGTGCTGAACCACGGAATCCACTCCTCGTCGATCTCCGCCCATCCGGCCGAGCACAGCTTGCGGCAGGGTCTCCAAAATGAGGAGCCCGATCCCGTCGGTGGATGCAGATCGAGCCCACCTCGCGCTGCACGGCGCGCGCCAGTCGCCGGGCGTTACCACCCGATGATTCGGACCAACGTGGCGTCATCGCGGCGGGGGCGCGGGGCAGGGAGCGCCGCCCGGTGGATGCCGCCGCCCAGACTACGCGCGCGTCTGCCTGCCCCCCGGATCTCGCCGGACAGCAAGGAGTGATGGGGGCGCGGTGTGGGAGGCTCGCGACGCCGCATGGTAGGCTGTAGGGACGGTTCGGAGGCGCGGGGTGGGAGGTTGGGCCGGGATGGGTGCCGTGCGCCATGACGCGCCGGGGGCTGCACAGGGGAGCAGGGTGGATCATGGGTGGCTAGCTGAATGGGAAAGGGGTGAGCAGCGAGGAGAAAGAGACTGAGGGCCTGTTCTGGAACTCTCCTAGCTCCACCGAATCCACGATTTCAGCTTCTGGAGCGAGCTCCTCACTTCACCCAGCGATCAAAAAACGTTCTGGAGGGACGCTGGCTTCTCCCTTCGCTGCAGCCCGGCTGGGAGGCAAAAAGCCTGTTAGGCTCCCCATTGGGCTGGCTGGAGGCAGCCCAGATGTGCAGCAGAGTTTTTTTTTCCACAGTTGTCATGCCTTGAGCTAGCTAGGCTGTACGTGGTGATACACACATTTGGCATGTTAAAAAAAAAGGATACACATATGGCTGGGCGGGGCTGTACGTGGTGCCTTGGGCTTATAGCATGCAAAGTTCTTGTTAATACAGTAGCTACTGCAGCTACTTTTGCTGTACAGGAACATGTACAGAGAGATCGCCGTTTGGTACATGGAGCAACAAATATACAGCAATCATGTAATATTTGAAAGATCCCAAATTTTCGGAGCTAACATAGGTCATAATTTAGCAGAAAAACTAGTTCATGCCACAAAAGGTTCATTTGCCAATAAGTTTGCAAATCAATATGGTCACGCATAGAAAATCATGAACATGATTTCTTCACCAACTAAGAGCAATGGCTGTAGCTAGTTCATGCCTAAACAAATCCATGTTAGGACCGCTTTCTGCCGTTGTTGAAGCATCCGATGCATTTGAAGGAATAGCATACTTCTTGTATCTATCAGGAATGGTTGGAACATAATCCGGATCCCTCTCACACCCAAGAAAGTGGAGATCCTCTTTGTCATGGAGGCGGACGTAGTTGTGTAGTGTCATGGTAGCCGCAACAATCATCTTTTGTGTTGCAATCGAGTAGTTTGGCATCTTGAGCAAGATTTGCCATTTCATCTTCCATACACCAAAGGTTCTCTCTATGGTATTGCGCTTGGAAGAGTGGAGCCGGTTGAACTTCTCTACGGGAGTAGTTGGGGGCGCACCTCTCTGGAAGTCGGGGATGTGATAGCGTTCTCCTTTGTAGGGTGCTAGATAGCCATCTCTGTTAGGATAACCGGCGTCTACAAGGTAATACTTGCCTACACAAAGCAACAACAAACATGATTGTGAGTTGGGGATATGTTACATAAGTTGCAACAAAAAGATATATACTAACCCTTGGGAGGATGTGGGAATATGGCCTTGTCATTTTCAATTGCATGGAATAGCACACTTGTGTCATGCATAGAACCCGGTTGTCCAATTGAAGCATAGGTGAAATGCATATCAAAGTCGCATACTGCCATCACATTTTGAGTTGTTGCACCCGTTCTTCCAATGTACCTTACTTTTGAAGGTCCTTCCGGAATAGAAGCCCTAATATGTGTCCCATCTATTGCACCAATGCAATCTTTGAGGTGAGGAAAAGCCCTTTTGTCACGCTTAATCCTATCATGCACAATGTGAAAATTTGGGTCTTGAGGCCTAATGTAGTGAGATGACATCTTGATCACACAATGTAGAACCTCATGGAACTTACGATGGACCGTATCTGCTCCATGTTTGAAACGGTTTTGGGTTCTCCTATTTGATTCACAACCCCCCAAGGTCCATAAGAACATAGCTAGAGACTCATAAGTGGTAACAAAGCATGTTTCTTTGAGGCCATACTCTGCCACCAACTTGTCATGAAGATCAAAGAACACATGTGCATTCATTCTCAACATTGTGTATGTCTCTCCGGGAGTGCCAATAGTCTCTTGCAACCATTCAAAACCAGTCAACCTAGATGTCCTAGGTTCGGCCTTCATGACCCAACTTTTACAATACTTACCAACTATGGAAGACACGCCTGAACAACGCATGTCCATATCATGTTGATATTGTAAAACCATAATTTTCTTTCTTTCATAATTAGTGTCATCATCACTTTCACTATCCGATGACATCTGCATATAAACAATCACCAACATATGAAACACAAGTTAGCATCTATTGGATCAACAACATAGACATAATGCATAGATAAATAACAAACACTAGGTTAAACAACATAGACATAAAAGATGTTCCATAAAGCCTACATAAATAGATGGAATGGTATCAAGTAGTTCCCATACTTTAAGAAGTAGGTTCAACATAAAAGACATAAATAGTTTTGATAACAAAGGATAATCGACCATCACACATAGATGGAATATAAACTAACTACTTCGCATACTTCAAGTCATATTTCCTACGCAACCAACCCTTCCGAGAGTCAGGAGGCATGTAAAGAAACATCTCCCTTTGCGCCCTCTTCACAAACAACTCGCTAGCCATGAAGAACTCATCGGTATCAACTGTTGCACCACAAGCAATGACCTCGTCCATGACCGAGGTGACACAGTTCGCCTCATCTTGCTTTAGGAAAGACTGAAATGACGAGTGAGAAGCCTCAGCAATGTCACCAATCCTTGTAACTTGCTCACACATCACTTGTGCGGTCTTGGGTTTCTTGTTCTTTTCTGGAATGATGATTCCAAGCCTCACTTTAGATGAAGTAGGTGTTGCCTGAGATGCTTGTTCTTCCATATCATCCAAATCAAGGTCCTCAATCTCGTCAACATTGATGGATTCTTTCACTGCCGCACTAGAGGGGGGAGGTATGCCAGAAGAGGGATTCCAATGGTCAGTACGCGCAGGAGAGGATTCGGCCGACGACGAGGGCAGCGGGTCTGGCGGCGCGACTGGCGGCGGCGAGGGTTCGAGGAGGGAGCAGAGGAGCGAGAACGGTTCGAGTCTGGGCTTCTCTGTTCTGTACGCGAGCCGTGCAAGGAGGATGTGCGCGCCAATCGTTTTCCTGGGCGGTGGCAAAGCGTTGTAAATACAAGGAACTCCAGATTCTGTCAATTCGTGAAGCTGGGTTTTCCTCGCTCCGCAAAAATGCACTACGGCCCATCCCAGCTTCGCTATTTCAGCTTCTCGGAGCTAATGCGTTCGGCTTCGTTTTTCACGTGGAGTTTGGGAAGCTCAGAGTTGGAGAGTTCCAGAACAGGCCCTGAGAGTGCTGGCTGTAGCAGAATTGTTTTTGTCCCACGACTCTATAATTATTTTTATTTATATTAGTGTACATTATGCGCAATTGCTTTGGGAGGCCGAGCTCTATGGAGATCTCCAAATCCAAAATTCAAAATTCTTGAAAAATCATATTTTTACATTCAAACAAATTCTGAAAAAATATATAGAAATAGATGAAGGCATAGTGCACAAGTGTGTAAATTTTGAGAACAAAATACGTTGAAATGTGGGCTGTGCAAAAACTACAAATTTGTGGTTTTTAACACATGATACGATTCATCCTCCCCCGATCATCAATTTGTCCTTTTTTCATCCTTAAGTTTTACACACATACGCCTCACATCATTGTTTACTTGTACGAAAAAGTTCAGAACCGAAAATTTTGAATTTTGTTTTCTTTTTTAAAAAAAAGGCCTCCATGGAGGTCGAGAGCCAAAACGCCATTCTCTGTATATTATACCATAAGAATCTGAGGTATTTGGACGGTCTGTCGGGGCTACCAAATATCTTGGCTAGACTAGAACAAATCTTGTTTTGCATATTCTAAATGTCTGCCTTTTTAATCTTTTTAGTTTGCATGTATATGAATATACGATAGTACTCCCCGCAAAGAAAAATAATAAATGATAGTAATATATTTAAATCATATTTGTATATACATTTCACTTTATCAGAACGTGTCCATGATAGATATGTATATTATTGACCATCAAACAGAACCTACCAACAAGAGTCCGAAGGTGATGTTGTTTATCTCTTCAAACAACAAGAGTCCTTTCGTCAGTACCGGTGGTGCCTGGCCGAGGCTATGCCTTGTTCTGGTTTTGACGGTGCCATGGTGGGGCTCGCGGTGGTTGCAGGATCATAGTGGCTCTGTCGGCGGTTAGCGTACGTCATTGGGGTGGGGATGGTGGTGGCGTCCTCCCTTCTCCTGGGTTTGAGCCGGCAGCGCACGGGCTGCACGCGCAGCGACGGTGGACAGCCACCTAGGCATTTGAAACTGCAGAAATGAGTTGATATTCTTCGGTGATTTATTACTCCTTCATTTGCCCTGAATTATACCGTTAGTTTGTCACAAGTCTTCCCTTCCATCCCTTCTTCCACAGATTGCAGGTTTCATCCTGAACATCCTAATGAGCAAATCACAAGACGGCTGAATGATCTCATCTAATTATATTTTTCTAAATCATGGTTGAATGAATTATGTGTTGCCAGTCCCATTTTTTCCCATGATCAGATCTTACGAGTGATTTGGGGTATCGGTGTTAGTGTTAGTGTTCTGGTGGGGGGCGGTACAGGGACGCCGGCATACTCACTGGGTATCATGGGATATTATGCTCAGACCCAAATCACATGGTGGCATCGGGTTTCGGGACATGAAGCTTTTTAATCAAGCGTTGCTCGCCAAGCAGGCCTGGAGGCTTATTGAAAACCCAAACAGCCTGTGTGCGCAAGTGCTCAAGGCGAAGTACTACCCTAACGGGTTCCTGGTTGATACTGTCTTTACTGGCAATGCATCCTCGACATGGCAAGCTATTGAGTATGGGCTAGAGCTGCTAAAAAAGGGGATCATATGGCGTATTGGTAATGGCTCGCAGGTCCGCATTCGGCGTGACCCTTGGCTCCCTCGCGATCAGTCTTGACGGCCAATCACCCCAAAGCGTCGTTGCCGTCTAAGGTGGGTCTCTGAACTGCTCAACCTGAATGGTACATGGAACCTCAATCTGCTCAAGCAGCACTTCCGTCAACCGGATATTGATTGTATCTTTCAGATCAAGGCCTCGAGCAGGTTAGAATCTGATGTCCTTGCTTGGCACCCAGACAATTGTGGTTGCTTTTCAGTACGCAGTGCCTACTACCTTGGTCTGCAGGAACATATGTGTCGGTGTCAAAACCGGCAGATCTCGGGTAGGGGGTCCCGAACTGTGCGTCAAGACCGGATGGTAACAGAAGACAAGGGACACGATGTTTTTACCCAGGTTCGGGCCCTCTCGATGGAGGTAAAAACCCATTGTGGCAGATAGAGTTCCTCGAGACGGGGAGGAGGATCATATAAGGAGTCCAGCTTGTTGTCAGGGCCACTGCATCCACGCTCCCAAACGAGGGAGAGGCACTTGAGGTCTCGGAGCATTCCGATGGAGGAGACCAAATCATCCTTTTGTTCCAAGGTCAGGCGCTTGTCGTACTGCTTGCTTAATTCCAGTTCCTTCAGATTCGTCAGCTCACCAAGGCCTTTGATATCCTCCAGTGAACTCTTCGACATGTCCCAACAATGCAGACTGCGGATTGATTTCATCTTCTTGATACCTGTAGGCAGCCCTATACGTCTTGGTAGCACCAGATGAAACAAGTTGGCCAAACAACTTATGTCTGAAGGAAAGCTTTCTGTCCGCTCAGAATTTACCACGAGAGTTTCCAAATGCACAAGCCCTTGAATTTCTGCTGGGAAAGCTACAACTACATATGTGCCTGAAACCTTCAAATATCTTAGTAGAAACAAATGGCCAATTGCTGTGAGGCCAACTGTATGCGAAGGGAACTCAAAGGCAAGCACCCGTAGATACTTTTTCTTTTGGAAATGGAGGTATACCCCCGGCCTCTGCATCATGATGATGCATGCGGCCCTTTTATTAAAAATCCAGAAAGTATCATCAAAAAGGTCTTACAGCTCGCAAACGGAGCAAAGTCAAAGCACAAAGATCTGAAAAAAATAAAGGGCCTAAAAAATAAAACAACCGATACGGTGATAATAAGGACAAGCTCTCTAGCCCTCTATCCTGTTATACGACCGCCATCCGAACCGGTTGAATATAGCCCGAGCTACCATCTCCCATTGGTTGCACCCAGTAACCAAAGGCTCCCTGGAGTGCATAGGAGTAAGGACCACGTACGGATCCAAGCTATAGCTCTGAAGATAACCTGCAAAAAAGTTAGGTTGTGTTGTCTGTTAAAAATGTTATCATTTCTGCAGTTCCATATAGCCCATAGTAACGCACATATTCCAATCCGAATACGAGCTGCCGTGATCTGTTCAACCCCAACTAACCACGTCCCAAACAAAGATGCAATATCTACTGGGGGATTAATATTAAAAGCTATATGAATCGTTCTCCAAAGTAACTTGGCAAGTGGGCATTCAATGAATAAATGTTGTATTGTCTCATCTTGAGCACAAAAACAACACCGCGAGTTGCCTACCCATCGCCTCTTAAGTAAGTTATCCTTTGTGAGTATTACTTGCTTGTGGACAAACCACATGAAAATTTTAATCCGCAAAGGAACTTTAATCTTCCATATATGAAGTGACCTTGAGAGGGGGCCAAAATTAATCAAACCAGTATAAAAGGATTTCACCGTAAATATCCCATTTTTAGTTAACTTCCATTGTGTAGAGTCCGGCACGTCGGAGAGTCGAACTTCAATCAATCTCCGAACCAAGTGCATCCAGGCTGTCCATCTCGCACCCAGTAATGCACGTCTCAACTGGATATTTAAGGGAATAGTTTGAAGGACGATACCTACGCAATCTTCCTTACGTTGCACAATATTGTAAAGGGTAGGATATTGTAAGGCCAAAGGTGTCTCTCCTAACCATGTATCCTCCCAAAATCGAGTTGACATCCCGTTGCCAACCACCAATTTGACCCTACGAAAGAACAAATCCTTTGTTCTCATAAGTCCCTTCCAGAACGGTGAATCAGTTGGTCGGATGGTAGTCTGGGCTAGCGTTTTCAAGTGCAAATACTTATTGCGCAGGATTTGAGACCACATGCCCTCCGGCTCTGTCCCTAACCTGTACAACCATTTTCTCATTAGACCTTTATTATTAGTTTCCAAGTTCTCAATACTGAGCCCCCCTTGGTCTTTAGGTCGACAAAGGATATCCCATCACGCGAGACAGTATTTCCTCTTGGCCTCATCAGACTACCAAAAGAATCGAGATCTAAAGAAATCAAGTCGCTTTCGGACCCCTTTCGGAATTTCGAAGAACGAAAGTAAAAACATGGGCATACTAGTTAGTACTGAGTTGATCAGAACTAATCGACCCCCATATGACATCAACTTGCCCTTCCAGCAGCTGAGTTTTTTTCAATTCGTTCTTCAATACATTTCCATTCTTTATTAGATAATTTACGGTGATGAATCGGAATACCCAAGTAACTGAATGGTAAAGCACCTAATTCGCATCCAAACAATTGTCTGTAAGTATGTTCCTCGTCTTTGGCCTTCCCAAGACAGAACACCTCGCTCTTATGGAAATTGATCTTTAAGCCAGACAATTGTTCAAATAGACATAGGATGAGTTTCATATTACGTGCCTTAGCCATGTCATCTTCCATGAAAAGAATAGTGTCATCAGCATATTATAGAATGGACACCCCTCCATCAACTAGATGAGGAACTAGACCCTCTACCTGACCATGTTGTTTGGCCCTGCCAATAATGACGGCCAACATATCTGCCACAATATTGAACAGCAGGGGTGACATGGAATCCCCTTGTCTCAGCCCCTTATGCATCTGGAAATAATGACCAATGTCATCGTTCACCTTAATTCCGACACTACCCTTCTGGACTTGAGTATCCACCTGGTGCCTCCAGGTTTCACTAAAACCCTTCATGCGCATTGCCTGCTGAAGAAAAGGCCATTTTACTTTATCATAAGCCTTCTCGAAATCCACTTTTAAGATAACCCCATCTAGTTTCTTCGAGTGAATCTCATGAAGAGTTTCATGTAAGACAACTACTCCATCGAGTATGTGTCGTCCCGACATGAATGCTGTCTGACTAGGTTGAACCACTGAGTGAGCAATTTGTGTCAATCTATTGGTTCCAACCTTTGTGAAGATTTTAAAACTCACATTCAGCAGGCAAATGGGTCGAAATTGTTCTATCCGGACCGCCTCATTCTTCTTCGGTAATAACGTTATCGTATCAAAATTTAGGTGAAACAACTCCAAATGGCCATCGAAAAAATCATGAAACATAGGCATAAGATCATCTTTAATGATATGCCAACAGTTCTTATAGAATTCAGCTGGAAACCCATCTGGTCCCGGTGTTTTATTCGGCTTCATTTGAGTTATGGCCAAATGAACTTCTTTTTCAGTAAACGGTGCAGAGAGAACATCGTTCTCCGCTGCCTGTAATTGAGGTATATCATCAATCACAGACTCATCAAGAGACACCGTGGAAGTATTAGGAGGTCCGAACAGACTTTTATAATAGTTGGAGATATACGTTTTCAAATTTTCATGCCCCACTATTGTTCCCTCGTCCTGTTCAAGCTGTATGATTTTCTTTTTCCTGTGTTTACCATTTGCAACCATATGGAAAAACTGTGTGTTGTCGTCCCCTTGGACAACCTTAAGCGTTTTCGCACGCAATGCCCACTTGAGCTCCTCCTCTCTCAGGAGAGCACGTAGGACTTGCTCAGCCTCGTACTTAGTTCGATGTTCATTAACTGAAAGAAGAGTGGTTTCAGCCTTTACATCGAGTGCCTCAATTAGATGCATTAGACATTCTTTTTTCTGCTTATAAATCCCACTCTCATTCCTGGCCCACCCTCTCAGAAATTGTCGGAGATGTCTAATCTTGTTTTGCCATCTCTCAGTATGTGTCCCTCCCATAACCGGCTTGGACCATTCGCGTGCAATCATCTCCATAAATCCTTCTCGCTCAAACCAGCTTTACTCGAAAGAGAAGGTATTTTTGTTTGCAATATGGGTAGCCTCTCCCGAATCTAGAAAGAGTGGTGTATGATCCGAGATCGCTCTTTGCATCGCATGAACCGTCACCAACGGATATTTTTGTTCCCACTGCACACTAGCAAGTACCCTGTCCAGCTTTTCATAAGTCGGAACAGGTAACGAGTTGGCCCATGTGAACTGTCTGCCGGTGAGCTCAATTTCTCTCAAATTGAGGCTCTCGATAATCATGTTAAACATCATAGACCACCTTCCATCCAAATTGTCATTATTCTTTTCTTCTCTTCTCCGGATTATGTTAAAATCCCCCCCGACTAGTAGTGGCAGATTTTCATCTCCACAAATCCGCACTAAATCGGCAAGAAAATCAGGTTTAAATTCAGGTTGCGCTGCCCCGTATACCGCAACTAGCGACCATCAGAACCCATCCAATTTCGATCTCACCCTGAATTTAACTGAAAAATCTCCCTGCACCACATTAAGCACCTCTAGCATTTCACACCGTACTCCTAGCAAAATCCCGCCGGATCTTCCTCTAGGTGGTAAAATGTGCCAATCAAAATCGATACCACTGGAAAGGGTTCGAAGGAATTGGGATGTGAAATTATCTCGTCCAGTTTCCAAAAGTGCAACGAAATCTAAGTGATGTTCTAATGTTGTCTCTGCTAAGAATCTTTGTTTAGCCAAGTCTGCTAGACCTATGCTATTCCAAAATAGTCCTTTCATAAGTCATCATGGAATTTTTTCTCAAGTTTAACTCTAAGACTTCTGCGTACCACCGAAGTGGGATAAATTTTCCGCTTCCAGGGTCATTTGGGCTTCTCCCCAACACCCTCCGGAACGATATTATTATCCATAACAGACACTGCCTCCTCCGTCAAGAAAGGCTCTACTGTATCTGTGTTCTCAACTTCCTCCTCATCTTCAGTCTCGACACTAGGCAAGAGATTATTACAGATATTGGCAAGATCATTAATACCTAAATTATTCATGTCATTGTCATTCATAGGTTTGATAGAGGCAATATTACGAATGATCTCGGAAGCTCTCTCCGCTTCCATGTCTAAAAGATCATTAACAGATTTGACGACCTCGGTTTCATTTGATCCCAAAGAAATGCCTAAGTCATTTGCCTTATCAACTAACTCTTTCTCAGAGAAGTGTAAAATTGAACAACTTATAGCAAATGACGTACCTGCAGTAGTCTCGGCATGACGAAGCATGGCAACCCTCTTGGCCAGCTTCCGGCTGTCCCTGGATCCGGTTGCTGACACACCTGCCAGCCGTCACCGGATTCGTAATCCCACCAAAAGCAATGAGCTCCTCCATGGTCCTCTCGCGCGGGGTGCGGTCAGGACTCCCACGCCCTTCTGGTATAGTCGGTGAAGGAGGAAAGGGCGTGTTGGAGTGAACTGCCGGTGTGGGTGACGAGGGGAAAGAGGACCGTGGAGCCGCTTGCTCACAGATCTCGTTGTTGGGGAACGTAGTAATTTCAAAAAATTTCCTACGCACACGCAAGATCATGGTGATGCATAGCAACGAGAGGGGAGAGTGTTGTCTACGTACCCTCATAGACCGAAGCGGAAGCGTTGACGCAACATAGAGGAAGTAGTCGTACGTCTTCCCGATCCGACCAATCCAAGCACCGTTACTCCGGCACCTCCGAGTTCTTAGCACACGTTCAGCTCGATGACGCTCCCCGGGCTCCGATCCAGCAAAGCTTCGGGGATGAGTTTCGTCAGCACGACAGCATGATGATGATGATGATGTTCTACCGACGCAGGGCTTCGCCTAAGCACCGCAACGATATGACCGAGGTGGAATATGGTGGAGGGGGGCACCGCACACGGCTAAGGAACGATCACGATGATCAACTTGTGTGTCCATGGGGTGCCCCCTGCCCCCGTATATAAAGGAGTGGAGGAGGGGAGGGCCGGCCCTCTCTATGGCGTGCCCTAGGGGAGTCCTACTCCCACCGGGAGTAGGATTCCCCCTTTCCTAGTCCAACTAGGAGTCCTTCCATGTATTAGGAGTAGGAGACAAGGAAGGGGAAGAGGGAAGAGAAGGAAGGAGGGGGCGCCGCCCCTCCCCCTAGTCCAATTCAGACTAGCCAATGGGGGCCGCGCGGCCTGCCTCTCCCTCTCCCCTAAAGCCCAATAAGGCCCATATACTTCTTCCCCCGTATTCCCGTAACTCCCCGGTACTCCCGAAAATACCCGAATCACTCAGAACCTTTCTGATGTCCGAATATAGTCGTACAATATATCGATCTTTACGTCTCGACCATTTCGAGACTCCTCGTCATATCCCCGGTCTCATTCGGGACTCCGAACTCCTTCGGTACATCAAAACTCATAAACTCATAATATAACTGTCATCGAAACCTTAAGCGTGCGGACCCTACGGTTCGAGAACAATGTAGACATGACCGAGACACGTCTCCGGTCAATAACCAATAGAGGGACCTGGATGCCCATATTGGCTCCTACATATTCTACGAAGATCTTTATCGGTCAGACCGCATAACAACATACGTTGTTCCCTTTGTCATCGGTATGTTACTTGCCCGAGATTCGATCGTCGGTATCCAATACCTAGTTCAATCTCGTTACCGGCAAGTCTCTTTACTCGTTCCGTAATACATGATCTCGCAACTAACTCATCAGTTGCAATGCTTGCAAGGCTTATGTGATGTGCATTACCGAGAGGGCCCGGAGATACCTCTCCGACAATCGGAGTGACAAATCCTAATCTCGAAATACGCCAACCCAACATCTACCTTTGGAGACACCTGTAGAGCTCCTTTATAATCACCCAGTTATGTTGTGACGTTTGGTAGCACACAAAGTGTTCCTCCGGTAAACGGGAGTTGCATAATCTCATAGTCATAGGAACATGTATAAGTCATGAAGAAAGCAATAGCAACACACTAAACGACCGAGTGCTAAGCTAATGAAATGGGTCATGTCAATCACATCATTCTCCTAATGATGTGATCCCGTTAATCAAATGACAACTCATGTCTATGGCTAGGAAACTTAACCATCTTTGATCAACGAGCTAATCGAGTAGAGGCATACTAGTGACACTCTGTTTGTCTATGTATTCACACATGTATTATGTTTCCGGTTAATACAATTCTAGCATGAATAATAAACATTTATCATGAAATAAGGAAATAAATAATAACTTTATTATTCCCTCTAGGGCATATTTCCTTCAGTCTCCCACTTGCACTAGAGTCAATAATCTAGTTCACATCGCCATGTGATTTAACAGCAATAGTTCACATCACCATGTGAATAACACCCATAGTTCACATCGATATGTGACCAACAGCAAAAGGGTTTACTAGAGTCAGTAATCTAGTTCACATTGCTATGTGATTAACACCCAAAGAGTACTAAGGTGTGATCATGTTTTGCTTGTGAGAGAAGCTTAGTCAACGGGTCTGCCAAAATTCAGATCCGTATGTATTTTGCAAATTTCTATGTCTACAATGCTCTGCACGGAGCTACTTTAGCTAATTGCTCCCACTTTCAATATGTATCTAGATTGAGACTTAGAGTCATCTAGATTAGTGTCAAAACTTGCATTGACGTAACCTTTTATGACGAACCTTTTTGTCACGTCCATAATCAAGAAACATATCCTTATTTTACTAAGGATAATTTTGACCGATGTCCAGTGATCTACTTCCTAGATCACTAGTGTACTCCCTTGCTTAACACAGTGTAGGGTATACAATAGATCTGGTACATAGCATGGCATACTTTATAGAATCTATGGCTGAGGCATAGGGAATGACTTTCATTCTCTTTCTATCATCTGCCGTGGTCGGGCTTTGAGTCTTACTCAATTTCACACCTTGTAATACAGGCAAGAACTCTTTCTTTGACTGTTCCATTTTGAACTACTTCAAAATCTTGTCAAGGTATGTACTTATTGAAAAACTTATCAAGCGTCTTGATCTATCTCTATAGATCTTGATTCTCAATATGTAAGCAGCTTCACCGAGGTCCTTCTTCGAAAAACTCCTTTCAAATACTCCTTTATGCTTCACAGAATAATTCTACATTATTTCCGATCAACAATATGTCATTTACATATACTTATCAGAAATGCTGTAGTGCTCCCACTCACTTTCTTGTAAATACAGGCTTCACCGCAAGTCTGTATAAAACTATATGCTTTGATCAACTTATCAAAGCGTATATTCCAACTCCGAGATGCTTGCACCAGTCCATAGATGGATCGCTGGAGCTTGCATATTTTGTTAACACCTTTAGGATCGACAAAACCTTCTAGTTGCATCGTATACAACTCTTCTTTAATAAATCCATTGAGGAATGCAGTTTTGTTTATCCATTTGCCAGATTTCATAAAATGCGGCAATTGCTAACATGATTCGGACAGACTTAAGCATAGATACGAGTGAGAAACTCTCATCGTAGTCAACACCTTGAACTTGTCGAAAACCTTTTGCGACAATTCTAGCTTTGTAGATAGTAACACTACTATCAGCGTCCGTCTTCCTCTTGAAGATCCATTTATTTTCTATGGCTTGCTGATCATCGGGTAAGTCAACCAAAGTCCACACTTTGTTCTCATACATGGATCCCATCTTAGATTTTATGGCCTCAAGCCATTTCACGGAATCTGGGCTCACCATCGCTTCTTCATAGTTCATAGGTTCGTCATGGTCCAGTAACATAACCTCCAGAACAGGATTACCATACCACTCTGGTGCATATCTCACTCTGGTTTACCTACGAGGTTCGGTAGTAACTTGATCTGAAGTTACATGATCATCATCATTAGCTTCCTCACTAATTGGTGTAGGAGTCACAGGAACAGATTTCTGTGATGAACTACTTTCCAATAAGGGAGCAGGTACAGTTACCTCATCAAGTTCTACTTTCCTCCCACTCACTTCTTTCAAGAGAAACTCTTTCTCTAGAAAGATTTCTAATTTAGCAACAAAAGTCTTGCCTTCGGATCTGTGATAGAAGGTGTACCCAACAGTCTCTTTTGGGTATCCTATGAAGACACATTTTTCTGATTTGGGTTCGAGCTTGTCAGGTTGAAGCTTTTTCACATAAGCATCGCAGCCCCAAACTTTATGAAACGACAACTTTGGTTTCTTGCCAAACCACAGTTCATATTGTGTCGTCTTAACGGACTTAGATGGTGCCCCCTTTTAACGTGAATGCAGCTGTCTTTAATGCATAACCCCAGAACGATAGTGGTAAATCGGTAAGAAACATCATAGATTGCACTATATCAAATAAAGTACGGTTATGACGTTCGGACACACCATTATGCTGTGGTGTTCCAGGTGGCATGAGTTTGTGAAACTATTCCACATTGTTTTAATTGAAGACCAAACTCGTAACTCAAATATTTGTCTCCGCGATCAGATCGTAGAAACCTTATTTTATTGTCACGATGATTTTCCACTTCACTCTGAAATTCTTTGAACTTTTCAAATGTTTCAGACTTATGTTTCATCAAGTAGATATACCCATATCTGCTAAAATCATCCGTGAAGGTAAGAAAATAACGATACCCGCCGCGAGCCTTAACACTCATCGGATCGCATACATCAGTATGTATATTTCCACTAAGTCAGTTGCACGCTCCATTGTTCTGGAGAACGGAGTCTTAGTCATCTTGCCCATGAGGCATGGTTCGCAAGCATCAAGTGATTCATAATCAAGTGATTCCAAAAGCCCATCAGCATGGAGTTTCTTCATGCGCTTTACACCAATATGACCTAAACGGCAGTGCCGCAAATAAGTTGCACTATCATTATTAACTTTGCATCTTTTGGCTTCAATATTATGAATATATGTATCACTACGATCGAGATCCAACAAACCATTTTCGTTGGTGTGTATGACCATAGAAAGGTTTTATTCATGTAAACAGAACAAAAAATATTCTCTAACTTACATGAATAACCGTATTGCAATAAACATGATCCAATCATATTCATGCTCAACGCAAACACCAAATAACACTTATTTAGGTTTAACACTAATCCCGAAAGTATAGGGAGTGTGCGATGATGATCATATCAATCTTGGAACCACTTCCAACAGACATCATCACTTCACCCTTAACTAGTCTCTGTTTATTCTGCAACTCCCGTTTCGAGTTACTAATCCTAGCAACTGAACTAGTATCAAATACCGAGGGGTTGCTATAAACACTAGTAAAGTACACATCAATAACATGTATATCAAATATACTTATGTTCACTTTGCCATCCTTCTTATCCGCCAATCACTTGGGGTAGTTCTGCTTCCAGTGACCAGTCCCTTTGCAGTAGAAGCACTTAGTCTCAGGCTTAGGACCAGACTTGGGATTCTTCACTTGAGCAGCAACTTGCTTGCCGTTCTTTTTGAAGTTCCCCTTCTTCCCTTTGCCCTTTACTTGAAACTAGTGGTCTTGTTAACCATCAACACTTGATGTTTTTCTTAATTTCTACCTTCGTTGATTTTAGCATCACGAAGAGCTTGGGAATCGTTTCCGTTATCCCTTGCATATTATAGTTCATCACGAAGTTCTACTAACTTGGTGATGGTGACTAGAGAATTCTGTCAATCACTATTTTATCTGCAAGATTAACTCCCACTTGATTCAAGCGATTGTAGTACCCAGATAATCTGAGCACATGCTCACTAGTTGAGCGATTCTCCTCCATCTTTTAGCTATAGAACATGTTGGAGACTTCATATCTCTCAACTCGGGTATTTGCTTGAAATATTAACTTCAACTCCTGGAACATCTCATATGCTCCATGACGTTCAAAACGTCTTTGAAGTCCCGATTCTAAGCTGTTAAGCATGGTGCACTTAAACTATCAAGTAGTCATCATATTGAGCTAGCTAAATGTTCATAACGTCTGCATCTGCTCCTGCAATAGGTCTGTCACCTAGCGGTGCATCAAGGACATAATTCTTCTGTGCAGCAATGAGGATAAACCTCAGATCACGGATCCAATCCGCATCATTGCTACTAACATCTTTCAACACAATTTTCTCTAGGAACATATAAAAACATAGGGAAGCAACAACGCGAGCTATTGATCTACAACATATATATGCTAATACTACCAGGACTAAGTTCATGATAAATTAAAGTTCAATTAATCATATTACTTAAGAACTCCCACTTAGATAGACATCCCTCTAATCCTCTAAGTGATCACGTGATCCAAATCAACTAAACCATAACCGATCATCACGTGAAATGGATTAGTCTTCAATGGTGAACATCATTATGTTGATCATATCTACTATATGATTCACGCTCGACCTTTCGGTCTCCGTGTTCCGAGGCCATATCTGCATATGCTAGGCTCGTCAAGTATAACCCAAGTATTCTGCGTGTGCAAAACTGGCTTGCACCCGTTGTAGATGGACGTAGAGCTTATCACACCCGATCATCATGTGGTGTCTGGGCACGACGAACTTTGGCAACGGTGCATACTCAGGGAGAACACTTCTTGATAATTTAGTGAGAGATCAACTTATAATGCTACCGTCAATCAAAGCAAGATAAGATGCATAAAAAGATAAACATCACATGCAATCAATATAAGTGATATGATATGGCCATCATCATCTTGTGCTTGTCATCTCCATCTCCGAAGCATCGTCATGATCACCATCGTCACCGGCGTGACACCTTGATCTCCATCGTAGCATCGTTGTCGTCTCGCCAATCTTATGCTTCTACGACTATCGCTACCGCATAGTGATAAAGTAAAGCATTACAGGGCGATTGCATTGCATACAATAAAGCGACAACCATATGGCTCCTGCCAGTTGCCGATAACTCGGTTACAAAACATGATCATCTCATACAATAAAATTCAGCATCATGTCTTGTCCATATCACATCACAACATGCCCTGCAAAAACAAGTTAGACGTCCTCTACTTTGTTTGTTGCAAGTTTTACGTGGCTGCTACGGGCTTAAGCAAGAACCAATCTCACCACGCATCAAAACCACAACGATAGTTTGTCAAATAGACTCCGTTTCAACCTTCGCAACGACCGGGCGTAGCCATACTCGGTTCAACTAAAGTTGGAGAAACTGACACCCGCCAGCCACCTGTGTGCAAAGCACGGCGGTAGAACCAGTCTCGCGTAAGCGTACGCGTATGTCGGTCCGGGCCGCTTCATCCAACAATACCGCCAAACCAAAGTATGACATGCTGGTAGGCAGTATGACTTATATCATCCATAACTCACTTGTGTTCTACTCGTGCATATAACATCAAACCATAAAAACCTGGCTCTGATACCACTGTTGGGGAACGTAGTAATTTCAAAAAATTTCCTACGCACACGCAAGATCATGGTGATGCATAGCAACGAGAGGGGAGAGTGTTGTCTACGTACCCTCGTAGACCGAAGAGGAAGCGTTGACGCAACGTAGAGGAAGTAGTCGTACGTCTTCCCGATCCGACCGATCCAAGCATCGTTACTCCGGCACCTCCGAGTTCTTAGCACACGTTCAACTCGATGACGCTCCCCGAGCTCCGATCCAGCAAAGCTTCGGGGATGAGTTTCGTCAGCACGACGGCATGATGACGATGATGATGTTCTACCGACGCAGGGCTTCGCCTAAGCACCGCAACGATATGACCGAGGTGGAATATGGTGGAGGGGGGCACCGCACACGGCTAAGAAACGATCACGATGATCAACTTGTGTGTCCATGGGGTGCCCCCTGCCCCCGTATATAAAGGAGTGGAGGAGGGGAGGGCCGGCCCTCTCTATGGCGCGCCCTAGGGGAGTCCTACTCCCGCCGGGAGTAGGATTCCCCCTTTCCTAGTCCAACTAGGAGTCCTTCCATGTATTAGGAGTAGGAGACAAGGAAGGGGAAGAGGGAAGAGAAGGAAGGAGGGGGCGCCGCCCCTCCCCCTAGTCCAATTCGGACTAGCCAATGGGGGGGCGCGCGGCCTGCCTCTCCCTCTCCCCTAAAGCCCAATAAGGCCCATATACTTCTTCCCCCGTATTCCCGTAACTCCCCGGTACTCCCGAAAATACCCGAATCACTCAGAACCTTTCCGATGTCCGAATATAGTCGTCCAATATATCGATCTTTACGTCTCGACCATTTCGAGACTCCTCGTCATATACCCGATCTCATTAGGGACTCCGAACTCCTTCGGTACATCAAAACTCATAAATTCATAATATAACTGTCATCGAAACCTTAAGCGTGCGGACCCTACGGTTCGAGAACAATGTAGACATGACCGACACACGTCTCCGGTCAATAACCAATAGCGGGACCGGGATGCCCATATGGGCTCCTACATATTCTACGAAGATCTTTATCGGTCAAACCGCATAACAACATACGTTGTTCCCTTTGTCATCGGTATGTTACTTGCCCGAGATTCGATCATCGGTATCCAATACCTAGTTCAATCTCGTTACCGGCAAGTCTCTTTACTCGTTCCATAATACATCATCTCGCAACTAACTCATCAGTTGCAATGCTTGCAAGGCTTTTGTGATGTGCATTACCGAGAGGGCCCAGAGATACCTCTCCGACAATCGGAGTGACAAATCCTAATCTCGAAATACGCCAACCCAACATCTACCTTTGGAGACACCTGTAGAGCTCCTTTATAATCACCCAGTTACGTTGTGACGTTTGGTAGCACACAAAGTGTTCCTCCGGTAAACAGGAGTTGCATAATCTCATAGTCATAGGAACATGTATAAGTCATGAAGAAAGCAATAGCAACACACTAAACGATCGAGTGCTAAGCTAATGAAATAGGTCATGTCAATCACATCATTCTCCTAATGATGTGATCCCGTTAATCAAATGACAACTCATGTCTATGGCTAGGAAACTTAACCATCTTTGATCAACGAGCTAGTCGAGTAGATGCATACTAGTGACACTCTGTTTGTCTATGTATTCACACATGTATTATGTTTTCGGTTAATACAATTCTAGCATGAATAATAAACATTTAGCATGAAATAAGGAAATAAATAATAACTTTATTATTGCCTCTAGGGCATATTTCCTTCACTCGTCCCCCTTATCACCCGTGGAAGTCGTCGTACCTCGGGCACCCTGCTCGGTGCCAACCTGCAGAGGGGTTACAACACGGGTCTCCTGCCCGCATCTCACCCCCAACTCGGCCGGAGGCTTAGAAGTGGAAGGCGCGCCATAAATCTCCTGTCCAGGCGCCCCTGCCGCCGGCGAAAGGTCAGGCAGTGGTGTCTGGGTGTGGTAGACCTCCTGCCCAGGGTCTACCAGACCTGCAGCCATCCCAACAGAAGCCACCATCGCACCGGGAGTAGGCTCCGTGGTCGTCACATTGCCGACTAGATGCGACACTGGTGGCAGCTCAAATCCGTCGGGTCGTCTGTCTTGACCCTGGTACTCCATAACCGGCTAGGAGCGGAGCTCGATACAAAAGAACCAAAGCGAAGCGTGTTCATCAGAGTGGTGGACGTGGGCGCCTCTTTGGTAGAACTGTCTACCTTATCAGACTGCATAACAGGCCCCTTGTGCGACTCCGGTATAGTGTCATCGGGCCCCTTCTCCTGGTCCCCGGGTGCACCGCCCCCCTAAGTAGTATCCATGTCCCGTGTCTCATCTCCAGCCTCGGAAACTGCAGTATCCTCAATCTCAAGTTCTAAGAGATAAGTGACACCAGCATGTGTCCATCTGACAACATCTGGTATGTGCTCAACGCTCACAACACTGACCAAAAGCCTCGCAGCGTTATGTGCGTGAGTGAAAGGCATGTCCACCTTTTCTGTCTTACCAATCAAACCACCCAAACTCCAAGCAATCAGAAAATGGTTTACATATTTCGGTGGCACGCCATAGAAACGAACCCACACCTTCTCAAAAGGTGTACCCTCAAGATCCTCCTGCTTCCACTCGTCGAAAGCGATAACAGTGTTTGTGCTCGTCACTCTGCATAGGCCCCACTTAAGAACATGCATCTGATCCTCTTTAGTGGGAAAGTCAACCTTGTAAGACTGACCTTCTAACTGCTCCAAGTGCCACTGATAATTACCCGGCACTAGCTCACGTAGCTGTCTGACGATCTGCGCCTCGGTCAACTGACCATTAGTAACTCTGATAACTGTCGGGAAGGAACTCTCAATCATCTGTGGTAGAGGATCCACCTCTGGGGTCTCAAAGAACATCAATTCCTTACAGCAGACCCCAAAGATATTAATGCCAGGCTTAGGACCGGAAAGGAGAGGGCATTCCCTGATCACATGCTGGGAACGGAGGCAGTAATCACAAAGCTCATTTGTACACTCTGCCACAAAATGACCCGATTCACCACATCTATAACAGGGCAACTTTTTCTTTTTAATTGCCCATTTAGAGAGCTTTTCGCCCTCCGCTTTCTCCGACCCTTTATCAGACGCACCATCCTTAGACTTAACACCTCCTGAAGTCACCGGAACTTTCACTGCTGCGAGAGCCCGAACCGTGTCCAGTGCCACCGCGGGTAACGTGGATGTGCCACCCGCCCCCTCAAGCTCCTCCTCGGAAGGCATCTCCAAAGCAGGCGGTGGTGGCGGTGGGTAATGACAAGGCGGTGGTGGTCGTCTCCCTCTCCAACCGCGACGATAGCCACCTCGGAATCGATCCTTGGGTCCGGCTACACCTTCCACAAAATTACCCGGTGGACCTTGAAAATGTCCCGTGTTATCAGGATTGTACCGGTTATACCCACGGCCACCACCGGACGAAGATCCACGGTGGAGCCCCTCACCATAAGCATCATAGCCGTCATCTCCCCGCTGACCGTATCGGTTGTAGTTCTAAGAATCCCTGCTGTAACCAGTGTATCCATCACGCCCTTGCCCGCCACGACCCCTTCCTAGGGCCAGCGCCTTGGCTGCCGGTGGCTGCGCCACTTCGTCCGACTGGTGCATGTTGTTCTTGGGCACAACGGCCCCCTGTCGCTCAGAGAGCTGGGTACCTCGAGTAGTCCCGGCGGGAGGCTGTACCCTTGTTGTCACCGTTCCCGTTGCCATCTGCCTTGGAGGAGGTGCAAGACCCCGTCCAGCACCACCGCCCTGGGCTGTACGTCCGACCGCTCCCGCCGCAACAGAGTTACTTGTTTGGCCAGGAGACGAGGTGCCGCGGCCAACACCAGCAGCAACGGCGGCATTCGGTGCTGCACGGGCGGCCGCGCCCGCCGCATTCGATTCGGTCGGCAGAGCGCCACGACCAGCTCCGCCAGAAGCCGGGGCGGCAGCGGTGGTAGGTGGCCCGCGCTTGGACGGCGGCAAACCGCGAGTAGCCATGCCGGCGGCCGATGAGATCCTCCTCTCCCGTCCCATTCCCAACGAAGGAAATCCCGGACTCCAAGCCCTAGACACAATCGATGAATGGACTGTCGAAGGTAATTCATGCACGTACGTCCGCACTGGGCTGCGCGAGGCTTGGGCCTCTGGTTGGGCCTCGCCCGCACCATGAGAACCCATGACCGTCGCCACACCCAAAACCCTATCCAGCTCAGGCCCACAGCCCAATACTGCATTCAAACGAGCCTGTCTGGCCGCTCGAACAGTATTCGCCGATCGCACCACCGGCGATCTTGGCAGTGGTAGTGGCCGGCAAAGGTTGCCTTCCTTCTTCTTCCGCGTGACAAGAGTCCAATTATCCGGCAAAAAATCAGACAAAGTTACAGGTTCTCTCATCACCTTAGGAATCGGGCCGATCCACGACTTCATAACTGACTTCGAATTTGAAATTTTTGTAAGACGGCAGTCGCTTGTGCTCTTGGTTGCCGGCAATGGATGAACATCCGGTGAGGCCAAAGGCACTCCGGTGACCGTGATGGCGGTGGGGATGCAGTTCACCTGATCTTCGTCGTCACTCTCCAAGAGTGCCCAAAAACGTCCACCCGGTCGAGCATGTACCTCCGGTTCCGTCAGATCAATCATCGCCGGTGTCTTCGTTCGCAAATCCAACTGCACACACTCGCCAACAACGACGTCATAAACATCAAGTTTGAAATTCAAACCTACCTCAATCATGTCGCCTTCCGGTAGATAGTCGCCGGCGAGGATGTCGTTCTCCAGATCTAGAAGAACCAACCACCGCGAGTGCGGTGTGAATCGAAGCCGTCCGTCGATCCAGACGCCCGGATCCGTCTCGTCGGAGAAAAGCGCCTGCCATTGTGCACATGTTCTTTCTCCAAGCCGATCGCGCCGTACGGCTGATCTCTCCGCCCGCCGTCCGATCTCGTCGACCCTCCGTCTCCTCCCAAAGGCACCGCCGCTAGGATGCCTGGAGATCGCGGATGGGCCAGATGCGACTCCCCTGTGATTCCATCCGGCGAGGATGGAGGGTTTGGCGGTGATATTCCGGCCGCCTCGGACGGCCTTGTCTCCGCCTCGCTCTCTCTCATCTTGTCCCCGTACAGTTCCCTAAAAATGGGGGAGCTTAAAATGGGGGAGAATTTCACTTCCCCGGCCTCTGCACCAACTAGGGATGCATACGGCCATTTTAGTATGAGTACCAAGATAAACATGATCCTCAGATTTTTTTTAAATGAGTATCAAGATTTTTTGATGAGTGGTTCGACCACATACCAAACTTGATCCTCAATAAATTGGGGAAAAACCCCTGTGCATCACCTGTCAATTCTAGGAATTGAACTCGGGTCGTTAGGCTGCACAACCGCATGCCCAACCACCCGTAGATACTTAAACCGCGAAAGAGGAGGTATGCATTGGGACTCTCTAAACTGTACATATCATCGGACTTTTGACATGCTAGTAGCAAGGGTCTCCGATGTTGCACCATCTACACCTGATTGGAGGGATAACCGACGAACCTTGTACTTGCAACTGTGCAATCTTGCCATGTCTTCATAGTTATATGCTACACTGATAAAATTATCTTCTGCACTCTTGCTTAGGATCAAATCAAGCATCATATCGTGCACTCTGCAAGAACGTACCTCCCCACAAATTGTTCTTCCGGGCTGAATCATACTTCTATTGACAAGCTCGTTGAAATAACTTTCTGCAACATCATACAAATCCGCTCCATGCGAACTACAAAAAAGCCTTCAGCTACCCACTGCCGAACCAGGTCATCCTTCTCAATCTCACGGTCTTCCGGATACATGCCAAGATACAAAAAACATGGCCGAAGATAAACAGGAAGATTCATGTAGCTAAGGTTCAGTATACCCCTCATCTCTTCCAAGGTGGGTTTTGTGGCAGATTTGGCACCAAGAGATTTCTTTATGCTCTCCCATTCACTCAACGACCTCGCTTCACGGCTAGCTATGGTGATAATTGCAAGTGGCAATCCACCACATTTCTTGAGAATTTGAGCTGAAATTTCTTTAAACTGTGGTGGGCAGACATTTTCGGGCCCAAATACTCTACTAAAAAAATAATCTTCTTGAGTCTTGCTCTTCTAGTGGCTTCATATTGTAAATGCAGGAACGATCACTCAAACATGTTGTGGCAGGTATGTCATCCAATCGTGTGGTTACCATTACCCTACTTCCATTTGCATTGTCTGGAAAGGCACACCTAATAGTATTCCATGCTGATGGATCCCACAAGTCATCAACTATAATTAAGTACCTATTGCCATTCATACATTATATCAGTATATGGATGTAAGGTACAAAATTATGTTAAGTATGATGTCAAATGCCAGTACTAGAAGGCATCAAAACTAAAACGAAGGAAACAAAATTATGTTAAGTAGGATGTCAAATGCCGGTACTAGAAGAAGAAAATAGCTCTTATGTTTGAGCTGTTCTCTAAGGTGGCCAATAATATCTTGCAACTCGTAAGCATGAGAAGAACCCCCCATGCCAAGCTTGAATTGTAGACCACTAAGAAGGTTTTTCACATCTGGCCTTTGGGAGACCGAGAAAAATGCCTTGCGTGTAAACTGCCCTCCAACCTCATCATAAACTTGTTTGGCAAGCGTTGTTTTCCCCAAACCTCCAAACCCTATGATGGAAACCACTTTGAGTTTCTTCTCGGAATCCATCAACAAACTAACCAGCTCTTCTCTCGGGTCGTCAATACCAACAAGGCTTGCCGCCTCCTTGTTGATCGCTGACATCTGAGGATCCACAGCCACAGGGGTAGGACTCGAATTGATGCAAGCATCAATATTATACCGCTCACGCCGAGCATTTGCCTCCACCACGAGAACCTTGAGCTCCTCGATGCGGTTGGCGATCTGATGACGCCTCCCCAACCTTTTGAGCCGTTGAGCCATCTTCCTGATGAAGTCTTTCTTTGCATGGGCACCTTCGATGTCATGAATGAAGTCATCGATACAGTTCTCCATATCATAGGACATCTCTCTGATGTGGTCCCTCCAGTCCTTGGCGGAGGGATCGAGCTTATCCATGAGATCCATCTTGTCAAGCAGAGCTTTCATGGCGCTGAACTCGTCCTTGAGGCCTGCTTCCTGACCCCCGTGAGCTTCTTGTACTCCTCGCCGAGCAGCTAGCCGAACTTGCCGAGGAGAGGGTTCAATACCCCCGTCTTTGCACCCGCTGACATGCCGATTAAATTCCTCTGCCCTTCGATCCCTCCTGCGCTGGCCTCGAACCAGAATAACGGGAGAGAGAGGAGGTGGGCTGCCGCTCGAGGTGCAGGAGAAAGTGGACGTGCAGCCGTTGCCGCAGCTGGAGACTGCCCTCCCGAGCTGCCTCCTACCGGATGTGGATGGGAAAGGTGAGGACGAGGGTGAGGGAATAATGGGCGGCGGAGGTGGAGAAGAGGCTCAGCGGAGACGAGACGGGGGTCTGGGAATAATGGGGGATTTGGAATGGGAGAAGAGGCTCAACTTTTGTTTCCTGCTGCGCATGAGAAGCTCAGCAGTGAAGGTGGATTAGACCGCTGGGACGATAGAAGAAAGAAATGGGATCCTTTTTGGCTTGAGTGGAGAAGAAGCAAGGGAGGCAAAATTTCGTGTTTTGACGCTTTTGGCAAATAATTTCAGGATCTGACCCCGGTTCGATTTTTTTTCGGAATTTGACCCTTTTTCCTACCGCCACGGGCTCTGGCAGTAGGGTTAGACAGCCTACCGCCAGGCCCCCTGGCGGTAGGGTACTTATCCATGTCAGCACGCGGAAATGGCCGCCGCCCCCCTCCATCGCACCCTACCGCCAGGGGACCTGGCGGTAGCCTGTCTAACCCTACAGCCAGGGCCCCTGGCGGTAGGGTCCGGGCAGTTATTTGCCCCAAAACCCCCGCGCCCCTGCCCACCTCCCCACCCCTCCCCCTCCCCTGCGTCGACAGTTCCTCATTTTCTCCCGCAAGTCGCCCCTCTCTCCCTCTCTCATCTCCTCCATTCCCCCTTGGATCTTCACCGATTCTTCACCGTATTTGCGGATCGAGATGGCCCCGAAGAGAGAAACATAAGCTCCTCCAATCACTCCAATTAGTTTTTGCAAACTTGGTTCCGATTTGACGCATTATTTGCTTGAAATCCCTCATATTTTTGAACTTAGATTGGATTTTTTTCACCTAAGATTGATTGTAGTTGTACTCCCTCCGTCCGGAAATACTTGTCATCAAAATGGACAAAAAGGGATGTATCTAGAACTAATATACATCTAGATACATCCCCTTTTATTCATTTTGATGACAAGTATTTCTAGACGGAGGGAGTAGTTCTTAGTTCTTTAGTAACTAGTGGTATTGGATATGAACTCTAATCAATAGTTCACATGTTAGTGTGAAGATGAACCCTAGTTCATAAATTTTTTTGTTAAAAAAATTATGATGTAATGTTGATATGAGCATGAACCCTAGTTTGATGATGCATGTTGATATGATGATATGATCTAGTGTGAAGATGAACCCTAGTTTGATGATGCATGTTGATATGATGATATGATCTAGTGTGAAGATGAACCCTAGTTTGATGATGCATGTTGATATGATGATATGATCTAGTGTGAAGATGAACCCTAGTTTGACGATGCATGTTGATATGATGATATTGAAGATGTTGTTTGTAAAAAAATTATTTACAAATATGATGATATGATGTATGTTGGAGGATATTTTTTTGATATGATGCATGTTGATATGATTTGATCCATCATGTGTAGTAGATGTTGTTGGATGAATATGCTTAAGATTTCATTTTGATATGATGCATGTTGATATGATTTGAGTTCATTTTTTGTTTATGTATGCTTTATGCTTATGGTGCTTTTGTTTATGAAATTTTATTAAGGCGGCCACCTCTTGCGGACAACATCGGCCCATGGTACTCCATGCTGGACTGGGCATTCGACAAGGGTCATCGTGCCCGTTTCATAGAGAACGGAGAGGTAAGTTATATGAATGAAATTTTGATGAAAGTTTTCGGATTGATGAAAATGATTGCCTAACTTTTGGCGTTCACTTTTTGACAGATGCTCCAGCCACTGCGCATGAGGGGTCACGGGGTTCATGGGCATATGGACTCTGACGAGCGCCACTCGTCGTTCTTCAAGAAAGCCCGACTGTTGGGTTTCGTGTTGCAGTTCAAGCGTCAGCCCCCAACGCTTGTCCACGCAACTCTCACAGCTCTGATCGACCGGTGGCGATCGACCGGAGACCCATTCTTTCCATCTGCTATGCGGGGAGATGATGGTGACCCTAGAGGACTGGGGGATGATTACTGCCATGCCGATCGAGGGTCATGCGCTCACCGGTCGAGTGGAGAGGACCAACTGGCAGGAGAGGGTCACCACCCTCATCGGCGACTGCCCCGGTGCCAAGAGTAACCGTACATCCGGTGTGCCGTTGACCTGGCTCTCGGAGCACCGGAAGACATGTCCCCAAGAAGCAGATGAGGCGACTATGGAGTTATATGCGAGGGCCTATCTGTGGTATATTCTCTCGGAGGTCGTGTTTCCAGACAACTCCAGGAACTCTTCCAACTGGGCGTATCTGTTCTTCCTAGCGGACTGGGATGTAGGGTACAGTTGGGGGACCGCATCTCTCGCCTACCAATATCGTTCGGTAAGAGAGTGTCTAATTGACTACCTACCTACGAAAGTGTGTCGATGACATTTTCTTATATCTGATACTCATTTGATGTTTTGCAGCTTGACGGCGCAACGCAGAGGACGGGAGACAAGTCCAATATGGGTAGCTTTGTCTGGGCCTTCTCCATTTGGATGTGGGAGCGGCTGCCGGTGGGGCGTCCGGAGAAGATGCCAAGACGCCCATGGGAAGACTATAGCAAAGACGGCGACGAGACTCGAAACCCCACCGTAGCTTACGAGTGGGACTTTGTCAAACTCTACAAGGGCCTAAACAAGACTTCGTACAAGACCTACACCAACGAGTTGGACGCTTTGACGCATACGCAGGTATATGAACTCGCTCAACACCTTTCTCTTTGATTCCACTTTTGATCAAGAGTGGGAACTTATCAATGTACATGTAATAGGTAAACTGGTGGCCGTATCGACAAGACCGAGAGTGGGACTTTGATCTGAACGTGATGTGCGATGCGGACCGTGGTCTCTGGCGGTGCATCGTGCCCATGATCCGTGTGTACGCCGTCGAGTGGCACTTGCCACATCGCGTGGCCATGCAGTTTGGGATTTATCAGCATACCCCACCGGGCCAGCCAACCGATACCGGCGGCCACGCGCTCCACCTGTGAGCGCTGTGTTCTCCGTGCCCATGATTTCATTGCGATTATCATGTTTATTTTTGCTTATGATGATCTTATTGCGCTTATGATGATTCTTGTTGCTTATGCCTTGCAGGATGAGCCGGCAGAAGAATCAGTTGACCACAAACTGGGGAGAGGAGCATAAAACTCATGTGACGGAGTGGAACCGACGGAGGTTCCGTAAAGATGGGGAGAGGAAAGTGACTGACTGGGATGCTTACTTGGTCCGACACATGAGGTGGTACGATGATGGCCAGAACCACCTGATGTCTACTACACAACCTTCTTCTTGTAGACGTTGTTGGGCCTACAAGTGCACAGGTTTGTAGGACAGTAGCAAATTTCCCTCAAGTGGATGACCTAAGGTTTATCAATCCGTGGGAGGCGTAGGATGAAGATGGTCTCTCTCAAGCAACCCAGTAAACAAATAACAAAGAGTCTCTTGTGTCCCCAACACACCCAATACAATGGTAAATTGTATAGGTGCACTAGTTCGGCGAAGAGATGGTGATACAAGTGGTATATGGATGGTAGATATATGTTTTTGTAAACTGAAAATATAAAAACAGCAAGGTAACAAGCGGAAAAAGTGAGTGTAAACGGTATTGCAATGATAGGAAACAAGGCCTAGGGTTCATACTTTCACTAGTGCAAGTTCTCTCAACAATAATAACATAACTGGATCATATAACTATCCCTCAACATGCAACAAAGAGTCACTCCAAAGTCACTAATAGCGGAGAACAAACGAAGAGATTATGGTAGGGTACGAAACCACCTCAAAGTTATTCTTTCCAATCAATCCATTGGGCTATTCCTATAATTGTCACAAACAGCCCTAGAGTTCGTACTAGAATAACACCTTAAGACACAAATCAACCAAAACCCTAATGTCACCTAGATACTCCATTGTCACCTGAAGTATCCGTGGGCATGATTATACGATATGCATCACACAATCTCAATTCATCTACTCAGCCAACACATAGAACCTCAAAGAGTGCCCCAAAGTTTCTACCGGAGAATCACGACGAAAACGTGTGCCAACCCCTATGCATAGGTTCATGGGCGGAACCCGCAAGTTGATCACCAAAACATACATCAAGTGAACCACGTGATATCCCATTGTCACCATAGATACGCACGACAAGACATACATCAAGTGTTCTCAAATCTTTAAAGACTCAATCCGATAAGATTACTTCAAGGGGAAAACTCAATCCATTACAAGAGAGTAGAGGGGGAGAAGCAACATAAGATCCAACTATAATAGCAAAGCTCGCGATATATCAAGATCGTGCCAAATCAAGAAAACGAGAGAGAGAGAGAGAGAGATCAAACACATAGCTACTGGTACATACCCTCAGCCCCGAGGGTGAACTACTCCCTCCTAATCATGGAGAGAGCCGGGATGATGAAGATGGCCACCGGTAAGGGTTCCCCCCTCCGGCAGGGTGCCGGAACAGGGTCCCGAGAGGTTTTTGGTGGCTACAGAGGCTTGCGGCGGCAGAACTCCAGATCTAATGTCTGTTCTGGAAGTTTTACGATACGTAGGTATATATGGGTGAAACGAGTACGTCGATGGACCGAAGGGGGGGCACGAGGTAGGGGGGCGCACCCCAGGGGGGTGGGCGCGCCCCTACCCTCGTGAGCTCTTCATCTTGTGACGTAGGGTCCAAGTCTATCCAGTAGGTTTCCTTCCAAAAATAACTTCTCTAGTTGATTTCATTCCGTTTCGACTCCGTCTGATATTCCTTTTCTTCAAAACACTGAAATAGGCAAAAAAACAGCAAATCTGGGCTGGGCCTCCGGTTAATAGGTTAGTCCCAAAAGTAATATAAAAGTGGATAATAAAGCCCAATATTGCCCAAAACAGTAGCTAATATAGCATGGAGCAATAAAAAATTATAGATACGTTGGAGACGTATCAAGCATCCCAAGCTTAATTCCTGCTCGTCCTCGAGTAGGTAAATGATAAAAAAGAATTTTTGATGCGGAGTGCTACTTGGCTTAATTTCAATGTAATTCTTCTTACTTGTGATATGAACATTCAGATCCGGAAGATTCAAGACAAAAGTTTATATTGACATAAAAATAATAATACTTCAAGCATACTAACAGAGCAATCATGTCTTCTCAAAATAACATCGCCAAAGAAAGTTATCCCTACAAAATCATATAGTCTGGCTATGCTCTATCTTCACCACACAAAGTATTTAAATCATGCACAACCCCGATGACAAGCCAAGCAATTGTTTCATACTTTAACATTTTCAAAACTTTTTCAATCTTCATGCAATACATGAGCGTGAGCCATGGATATAGCACTATATGTGGAATAGAATGGTGGTCGTGGAGAAGACAAAAAGGGAGAAGATAGTCTCACATCAACTAGGCGTATCAACGGGCTATGGAGATGCCCATCAATAGATATCAATGTGAGTGAGTAGGGATTGCCATGCAACGGATGCACTAGAGCTATAAATATATGAAAGCTCAACAAAAGAAACTAAGTGGGTGTGCATCCAACTCGCTTGCTCACGAAGACCTATGGCATTTTGAGGAAGCCCATCATTAGAATATACAAGCCAAGTTCTATAATGAAAAATTCCCACTAGTATATGAAAGTGACAACACAGAAGACTCTCTATCATGAAGATCATGGTGCTACTTTGAAGCACAAGTGTGGTAAAAGGATAGTAGCATTGCCCCTTCTCTCTTTTTCTCTCATTTTTTATATATATTTTTTAATTTTTTTGTTTGGGCCTTTTCTCTTTTTTATGGCCTCTTTTTTCTCTCTCTTTTTTTATTTATTTTTCACCCGGAGTCTCATCCCGACTTATGGGGGAATCATAGTCTCCATCATTCTTTTCCTCACTTGGGACAATGCTCTAATAATGATGATAATCACACTTTTATTTACTTACAACTCATGAATTACAACTCGATTCTTAGAACAAAATATGACTCTATATGATGCCTCTGGCGGTGTACCAGGATATGCAATGAATCAAGAGTGACATGTATGAAAGAATTATGAATGGTGGCTTTGCCACAAATACGATGTCAACTACATGATCATGCTAGCAATATGATAATGATGGAGCATGTCATAATAAATGGAACGGTGGAAAGTTGCATTGAAATATATCTCGGAATGGCTATGGAAATGCCATGATAGGTAGGTATGGTGGCTGTTTTGAGGAAGATTTATGGTGGGTGTATGATACCGGCGAAAAGTGCGCGGTATTAGAGAGGCTATCAATGGTGGGAGGAAGAAGAGTGCATATAATCCATGGACTCAACATTAGTCATAAAGGACTCATATACTTATTGCAAGATTCTAGAAGTTATCAAAGCAAAGTATTACGCGCATGCTCCTAGGGGGATAGATTGGTAGGAAAAGACCATCGCTCGTCCCCGACCACCACTCATAAGGAAGACAATCAATAAATAAATCATGCTCCGACTTCATCACATAACGGTTCACCATACGTGCATGCTACGGGAATCACAAACTTTAACTCAAGTATTTCTAAAATTCACAAGTACTCAACTAGCATGACTCTAATATCACCATCTTCATATCTCAAAACAATTATCAAGCATTAAACTTTTCATAGTATTCAACACACTCGTAAGGAAGTTTTTACTATTCTTGAATACCTAGCATATTAAGATTTAAGCACATTACCATGATATTCAAGGCTCTCAAAATGATATAAGTGAAGCATGAGAGTTCATCTATTTCTTGAAAATAAAACCACCATTGTGCTCTAAAAGATATAAGTGAAGCACTAGAGCAAACGACGAACTACTCCGAAAGATATAAGTGAAGATCAATAAGTAGTTAAATAATTATTCAACTATGTGAAGACTCTCCCATTTAATAATTTCAGATCTTAGTACTTTATTTGAACAGCAAGGAAATCTAAAGAAAATAAAATGACGCTCCAAGCAAAACACATATCATGTGGTGAATAAAAATATAGCTCCAAGTAAAGTTACCAATGAACAAAGACAAAAGAGGGGATGCCTTCCGGGGCATCCCCAAGATTAGACGCTTGGTTATCCTTGAATATTACCGTGGGGTGCCTTGGGCATCCCCAAGCTTAGGCTCTTGCCACTCCTTATTCCATAGTCCATCGAATCTTTACCCAAAACTTGAACACTTCACAACACAAAACTTAACAGAAAACTCGTGAGCTCCGTTAGCTAAAGAAAACAAAACACCACTTCATGGTACTGTAATGAACTCATTCTTTATTTATATCTCTGTTAAACCTACTGTATTCCAACTTCTCTATGTATTATAAACTATTTTACTAGCCATAGAGTCATCAAAATAAGCAAACAACACACGAAAAACAGAATCTGTCAAAAACAGAACAGTCTGTAGTAATCTGGAACTAACGCAAACTTCTGGAACTCCAAAAATTCTAAAATAAATTTGTGGACCTGAGGAATTTGTCTCGTAATCATGTTAAAAAATAATCAACTAAATAGCACTCTCCAGTAAAAAGTTCTAGCTAATCTCGTGAGCGCTAAAGTTTCTTCTTTTTACAGCATGATCATAAAGACTTCACCCAAGTCTTCCCAAAGGTTCTACTTGGCACAAACACTAACTAAAACATAAAACCACATATAAACATAATCTAGATGGATTATTTATTACTAAACAGAAGCAAGAAGCAAGAAACTAAAATAAAATTGGGTTGCCTCCCAACAAGCGCTATCGTTTAACGCCCCTAGCTAGGCATGATGATTTCAATGATGCTCACATAAAAGATAAGAATTGAAACATAAAGAGAGCATCATGAAGAATATGACTAGCACATTTAAGTCTAACCCACTTCCTATGAATAGGGATTTTGTGAGCAAACAACTTATGGGAACAAGAATCAACATGCATAGGAAGGCAAAACAAGCATAACTTCAAAACTTTAAGCACATAGAGAGGAAACTTGATATTATTGCAACTCCTACAAGCATATATTAATCCCTCATAATAATTTTCAGTAGCATCAGGAATGAATTCAACAATATAACCAGCACCTAAATCATTCTTTTCATGATCTACAAGCATAGAAAATTTACTACTCTCCACAAGAGCAAAATTCTTCTCATTCGGAATAGTGGGAGTATCATAAGAGACTTGAGTACTATAAATTGCTTCCACATTAAAAGAGTAATGTTCAGGGAAAGGGTACTCATAATCATGACAAGTTTTATAAATATAATCATCACTACTTTTTATAGCATAAGTTTTATCACAATAATCATCAGAAGTAGCAACTTTGTTCTCATCATAATCACTTTGCATATCAAAACATGGAAGGCTAAAAATATCATCATTATTAAACATAGCATCCCCAATCTTGGGACAAACATTAATTGTAGCAAATATATTCTCAAAAACATCATCTTCATCAAACATAGCTTCCCCAAGCTTGGGCCTTTTCGTATCATAAGCATAATCACTCTCATCATTAATAGTATGGATAGCACCAACAGTATAGCAATTATCATATTCTTCCAAGCAAGTGACAAAAAGATTTTCAAGATCATAAAGGGTATCATTATCTTCCCAATCATAATCATCACAACAAGCAATAGGCATAACGAGATCATCATCAAGTGTATCATTTTCATGAGGGACAACAATAATAGGAGCAACTTTATTTGGGAGAGATACCTTTTTACCTATCTTCCTTTTTCTTTTCTTCTTCTTCACCACATCATGTGTGGGTTCAATCCTCTTTTTGGAGCTCCTTATTAATGAGATTGGTTGAATAGAAGGCTCCTCCTCCTTACCTGATTCATCATAAGAAGTAATATGAGGATATTGGGAAGTCTCTTCCCTTTCATTAATATTCTCTTCATCCTCTATTTGTTTTCTTTTCTTTATGTAATTGGCAATATAAGGATTTTCAATGCAATTCACCGCACAATACATATAAATCATCTCTATATCAAAATCAAGAATTCTATCAAGATTAAATTTCTGAATACCCTCAGTTATACGTTTCATTTCTTCATAACCCAAAAGAAGGCTAATCTTTTTATGATGCTCAAGGGTAATCAAATTATCACAATATTTGGACACGACTTCATCATGAAACAAATAGCATTGGAGCTTTAAATGACCATGTTCATTGCAAAGTTCACAAGGGGCATGAAAAATATTGAATCTTTCAGCACATTCATCTAGCTCTTCTTGCAACAATTTGGTTTCTAAGTACTTGTGCCTCTTGCAATATCTATCTTCCATATTTGGTGCGTGCTTACAAACCCAATGCACTCCACAAAAATTGACATGTTTATAAGAGGCATTTTTATCATAACTAGTGCAATCATCATTAACATCATGGATATTCAAAGAATTCGTACTAACAACATTGCAATCATGCTCATCATTCAAATATTTAGTGCCAAACATTTTAGAGATCTCTTCTTCTAGCACTTGAGCACAATTTTCCTTTCCATCATACTCACAAAAGATACTAAAAAGATGAAGCGTACGAGAAAAACTCAATTCCATTTTTTTGTAATTTTCTTTTATAGACTAAAATAGTGCTAAAACAAGAAACAAAAAGATTCGATTGCAAGATCTAAAAATATACCTTCAAGCACTAACCTCCCCGGCAACGGCGCCAAAAAAGAGCTTGATGTCTACTACACAACCTTCTTCTTGTAGACGTTGTTGGGCCTGCAAGTGCACAGGTTTGTAGGACAGTAGCAAATTTCCCTCAAGTGGATGACGTAAGGTTTATCAATCTGTGGGAGGCGTAGGATGAAGATGGTCTCTCTCAAGCAATCTTGCAACCAGATAACAAAGAGTCTCTTGTGTCCCCAATACACCCAATACAATGGTAAATTGTATAGGTGCACTAGTTCGGCGAAGAGATGGTGATACAAGTGGTATATGGATGGTAGATATAGGTTTTTGTAAACTGAAAATATAAAAACAGCAAGGTAACAAGCGGTAAAAGTGAGTGTAAACGGTATTGCAATGATAGGAAACAAGGCCTAGGGTTCATACTTTCACTAGTGCAAGTTCTCTCAACAGTAATAACATAACTGGATCATATAACTATCCCTCAACATGCAACAAAGAGTCATTCCAAAGTCACTAATAGTGGAGAACAAACGAAGAGATTATGGTAGGGTACGAAACCACCTCAAAGTTATTCTTTCCAATCAATCCGTTGGGCTATTCCTATAATTGTCACAAACAGCCCTAGAGTTCATACTAGAATAACACCTTAAGACACAAATCAACCGAAACCCTAATGTCACCTAGATACTCCATTGTCACCTCAAGTATCCGTGGGCATGATTATACGATATGCATCACACAATCTCAATTCATATACTCAACCAACACATAGAACCTCAAAGAGTGCCCCAAAGTTTCTACCGGAGAATCACGACGAAAAGGTGTGCCAACCCCGAAGTCTCATGATCACTATCATAAGCTTCCACTTCAATTGGTGTAGGTGCCATAGGAACAACTCCTGTGCCCTGCTACACACTAGTTGAAGTGACGGTTCAATAACCTCATCAAGTCTCCACCATCCTCCCACTCAATTCTTTCGAGAGAAACTTTTCCTCGAGAAAGGACCCGATTTGAGAAACAATCCTTATTGCTTTCGGATCTGAGACAGGAGGTATACCCAACTATTTGGGTGTCTATGAAGATGCATTTATCCGCTTTGGGTTCGTGCTTATCAGCCTGAAACTTTTTCACATAAGCGTCGTAGCCCCAAACTTTTAAGAAACAACAACTTAGGTTTCACTAAACCATAGTTCATACGGTGTCGTCTCAACGGAATTACGTGGTGCTCTATTTAAAGTGAATGTGGTTGTCTTTAATGCCTAACCCATGAACGATAGTGGTAATTCGACAAGAGACATCATGGTATGCATTATATCCAATAGGGTGCAACTATGATGTTCGGACACACCATCACACTATGGTGTTCCAGGCGGTACTAGTCGTGAAACAATTTCCACAATGTCTCAATTGTGTACCAAACTCGCAACTCAGATATTCATCTCTATGATCATATCATAGATATTTTATCCTCTTGTCACGACGATATTCAACTTCATTCTGAAATTACTTGAATCATTCAATAATTCAGACTTGTGTTTCATCAAGTAAATATGCTCAGTATCTACTCAAATCATCTGTGAAGTAAGAGCATAACGATATCCACTGCGTGCCTCAGCACTCATTGGACTGCACACATAAAATGTGTTACTTCCAACAAGTTGCTTTCTTGTTCCATTTTACTGAAACCGAAGCTTTAAGTCATCTTGCCCATGTGGTATGATTTGCATATCTCAAGTGATTCAAAATCAAGTGAGTCCAAACGGTCCATCTGCATGGAGTTTCTTCATGCGTATATACCAACAGACATGGTTCACATGTCTCAATCTTTTCAGAAATGAGTGAGTTCAAAGATCCATCAACATGGAGCTTCTTCATGCGTTTTATACCAATATGACTTACATGGCAGTGCCACAAGTAGGTGGTACTATCATTACTATCTTATATCTTTTGGCATGAACATGTGTATCACTATGATCGAGATTCAATAAACCATTCATTCTAGGCGCAAGACCATTGAAGGTATTATTCAAATAAATAGAGTAACCATTATTATCTTCAAATGAATAACCGTATTGCGATAGACATAATCCAATCATGTCTATGCTCAACGCAAACACCAAATAACAATTATTTAGGTTTAACACGAATCTCGATGGTAGAGGGAGCGTGCGATGCTTGATCATATCAACCTTGGAAGCACTTCCAACACATCTCGTCAGCTCTCCTTTAGCTAGTCTCCGTTTATTCCGTAGCTTTTATTTCGAGTTACTAACACTTAGCAATCGAACCGGTATCTAATACCCTGATGCTACTAGGAGTACTAGTAAAGTACACATTCACATAATGTATATCTAATATACTTCTATTGACAGCCTTCTCATCTACCAAGTATCTAGGGTAATTCTGCTCCAGTGGCTATTCCCCTTATAACAGAAGCACTCAGTCTCGGGTTTGGGTTCAACCTTGGGTTTCTCCACTAGAGCAGCAGCTGATTTGCCGTTTCATGAAGTATACCTTCTTGCCCTTGCCCTTCTTGAAACTAGTGGTTTCACTAACCATCAACAATTGATGCTCCTTCTTGATTTCTACTTTCGCGGTGTCAAACATTGCGAATATTTCAAGGATCATCATATCTATCCCTGATATGTTATAGTTCATCACGAAGCTCTCGCAGCTTGGTGGCAATGACTTTGGAGAAATATCACTATCTTATCTGGAAGATCAACTCCCACTCGATTCAAGTGATTGTTGTGCTCAGACAATCTGAGCACAAGCTCAACGATTGAGCTTTTCTCCCTTAGTTTGCAGGCCAAGAAAATCGCCGGAGGTCTCATACCTCTTGACGTGGGCACGAGCCTGAAATCCCAATTTCAGCCCTCGAAACATCTCATATGTTCCGCGACATTTTAAAATGTCTTCGGTGCCTCAATTCTAAACCATTTAACATTACCGAACTATCATGTAGTCATCAAAACGTGTATGTCAGATGTTCGCAACATCCACAGACCACGTTCGAGGTCTAGCACACCGAGCGGTGCATTAAGGACATAAGCCTTCTATTGTCCGCATAATTGCTACTATCAACTTTCAACTATATTTTCTCTAGGAACATATCTAAAACAGTGGAACTAAAGCGCGAGCTACGACATAATTTGCGAAATCTTTTTGACTATGTTCAGGATAATTGAGTTCATCTTATGAACTCCCACTCAGATAGACATCCCTCTAGTCATCTAAGTGATTACATGATCCGAGTCAACTAGGCCGTGTCCGATCATCACGTGAGACGGACTAGTCAACGTCAGTGAACATCTTCATGTTGATCGTATCTACCATACGACTCATGCTCGACCTTTCGGTCTTCTGTGTTCCGAGGCCATGTCTGTACATGCTAGGCTCGTCAAGTTAACCCTAAGTGTTTTGCATGTGTAAAACTGTCTTACACCCGTTGTATGTGAACGTAAGGATCTATCACACCCGATCATCACGTGGTGCTTCGAAACGACGAACTGTAGCAACGGTGCACAGTTAGGGGAGAACACTTCTTGAAATTGTTGTAAGGGATCATCTTATTTACTACCGTCGTTCTAAGCAAATAAGATGTATAAACATGATAAACATCACATGCAATCAAATAGTGACATGATATGGCCATCATCACTTTGCTCCTTTTGATCTCCATCTTCGGGGCTCCATGATCATCATCGTCACCGGCATGACACCATGATCTCCATCATCATGATCTCCATCATCGTGTCTTCTTGAAGTTGTCACGTCATCTATTACTTCTACTACTACAGCTAACGGTTAGCAATAAAGTAAAGTAATTACATGACGTTTATGTTGACACGCAGGTCATGAATGAATAAAGACAACTCCTATGGCTCCTACCGGTTGTCATACTCATCGACATGCAAGTCGTGATTCCTATTACAAGAACATGATCATCTCATACATCACATATATCATACATCACATCCTTTGGCCATATCACATCACAAGGCATACCCTGCAAAAACAAGTTAGACGTCCTCTAATTGTTGTTTGCATGTTTTTACGTGGCTGCTATGGGTTTCTAGCAAGAACGTTTCTTACCTACGCAAAACCACAACGTGATATGTCAATTGCTATTTACCCTTCATAAGGACCCTTTTCATCGAATCCAATCCGACTAAAGTGGGAGAGACTGGCACCCGCTAGCCACCTTATGCAACTAGTGCATGTTTGTCGGTGGAACCGGTCTCACGTAAGAGTACGTGTAAGGTTGGTCCGGGCCGCTTCATCCCACGATGCCGCTGAATCAAGATAAGACTAGTAACGGCAAGCATATTGAACAAAATCAACGCCCACAACTACTTTGTGTTCTACTCGTGCATAGAATCTACGCAATAGACCTAGCTCATGATGCCACTGTTGGGGAACGTAGCAGAAATTCAAAATTTTCCTACGTGTCACCAAGATCTATCTATGGAGAGACCAGCAACGAGGGGAAGGAGAGTGCATCTACATACCCTTGTAGATCGCTAAGCGGAAGCGTTCAAGTGAACGGGGTTGATGGAGTCGTACTCGTCGTGATTCAAATCACCGATGACCAAGTGCCGAACGGACGGCACCTCCGCGTTCAACACACGTACAGCCCGGTGACGTCTCCCAAGCCTTGATCCAGCAAGGAGAGAGGGAGAGGTTGAGGAAGACTTCATCCAGCAGCAGCACAACGGCGTGGTGATGATGGAGGAGCGTGGCAATCCTGCAGGGCTTCGCCAAGCTCCACAGAAGAGGAGGAAGAAGAGACGCAGGGCTGCACCAACAAGAGATCGAATCACATGTGTGTTTGAGCAGCCCCTAGGCCTCATATATATAGGGGCAAGTGGGGAGGGGAGGCGCCCTAGGGTTTCCCCTATGGGGGGCGGCGGCCAAGGGGGGAAGGAGTGCCTCCCAAGTCAAGTGGAGGCCCTTCCCCTTAGGGTTTCCCCTCTCCATGCGCATGGGCCTTGGGGGGGCTGGTTCCCCTAGCCCATTAAGGCTAGGGCGCCCCCTTACAGCCCATGCTGCTGTATTGGACGTGGTGGAACAATCTCCGGACCTCCGGACCCCTCCGGAGTCCTCAGGAACCTTCTAGAAGCTTCCCGGTACAATACCGAAAAACCCGAACTTTTCCCGAAACCCGAACAACAACTTTCCATATATAAATCTTTACCTCCGGACCATTACGGAACTCCTCGTGACGTCCGGGATCTCATCCGGGACTCCGAACAACATTCGGTAACCACATACAAGCTTCCTTTATAACCCTAGCGTCATCGAACCTTAAGTGTGTAGACCCTACGGGTTCGGGAGACATGCAGACATGACCGAGATGTTCTCCGGTCAATAACCAACAGCGGGATCTGGATACCCATGTTGGCTCCCACATGTTCCACGATGATCTCATCGGATGAACCACGATGTCAAGGACTTAATCAATCCCGTATACAATTCCCTTTGTCTATCGGTACGATACTTGCCCGAGATTCGATCGTCGGTATCCCGATACCTTGTTCAATCTCGTTACCGGAAAGTCTCTTTTACTCGTTCCGTAGTACATCATCCCGTGATCAACTCCTTGATCACACTGTGCACATTATGATGATGTCCTACCGAGTGGGCCCAGAGATACCTCTCCGTTTACACGGAGTGACAAATCCCAGTCTCGATTCGTGCCACCCAACAGACACTTTCGGAGATACCCGTAGTGTACCTTTATAGCCACCCAGTTACGTTGTGACGTTTGGCACACCCAAAGCATTCCTACGGTATCCGGGAGTTGCACAATCTCATGGTCTAAGGAAACGATACTTGACATTAGAAAAGCTTTAGCATACGAACTACATGATCTTGTGCTAGGCTTAGGATTGGGTCTTGTCCATCACATCATTCTTCTAATGATGTGATCCCGTTATCAATGACATCCAATGTCCATGGTTAGGAAACCGTAACCATCTATTGATCAACGAGCTAGTCAACTAGAGGCTTACTAGGGACATGGTGTTGTCTACGTATCCACACATGTATCTGAGTTTCCTATCAATACAATTCTAGCATGGATAATAAACGATTATCATGAACAAGGAAATATAATAATAACCTATTTATTATTGCCTCTAGGGCATATTTCCAACAGAGGGTTCCCCCCCTCCGGCAGGGTGCCGGAACAGGGTCCTGAGAGGTTTTTGGTGGCTACAGAGGCTTGCGGCGGCGGAACTCCAGATCTAATCTCTATTCTAGAAGTTTTACGATACGTACGTATATATGGGTGAAAGGAGTACGTCGGTGGACCGAAGGGGGGGGGCACGAGGCAGGGGGACCTCTCCGTTTACACGGAGTGACAAATCCCAGTCTCGATTCGTGCCACCCAACAGACACTTTCGGAGATACCCGTAGTGTACCTTTATAGCCACCCAGTTACGTTGTGACGTTTGGCACACCCAAAGCATTCCTACGGTATCCGGGAGTTGCACAATCTCATGGTCTAAGGAAACGATACTTGACATTAGAAAAGCTTTAGCATACGAACTACATGATCTTGTGCTAGGCTTAGGATTGGGTCTTGTCCATCACATACCCTCGTGAGCTACTCCTTCATCTTCTGATGTAGGGTCCCAGTCTATCCGGTAGGTTTCCTGCCAAAAATAACTTCTCTAGTTGATTTCGTTCCGTTTCGACTTCGTCTGATATTCCTTTTCTTCGAAACACTGAAATAGGCAAAAAAACAGCAAATCTGGGCTGGGCCGGTTAATAGGTTAGTCCCAAAAGTAATATAAAAGTGGATAATAAAGCCTAATATTGCCCAAAACAGTAGATAATATAGCATGGAGCAATCAAAAATTATAGATACATTGGAGACGTATCAGCACCGTCTTCGTCTTAGGCCTCAGTGGACGGCGGAAGACATCGCGGAGCTAGAGAGGGATGACCCCGATGAACAGGCATACCAGACCGGCATCAGAGACATGCACAGTAGATTTAGGGAGTTTGCACCCTCATCAACAGAGTGGTAAGTTTGAACCGACGGTTGTATTTAAACTATTTTATTCGTCACCGTGACCGACTTATGCCGTTGCAGTCCGGTGAGCTGAACTGATGCATCTTTGAAGCCTCAGATGCACTAGGTGATCTCCCCGGGAGCATACAATCTAAGAACAGAGTGAGGGGGACGATGAAGGTACAATTTCAGCCTCCTCGGAACTGATGCATCTTGTTCACTTGCAATCATAAACCTGATATTTATTATGACCTTGTTTCATTGTGAGTGCACAAGTTCGTGCAGCGTTGTCGCAAGCTGGTAGGGCTGCTTGGGTGTGCTGGAGCTGGGTCAGTTGAAGCTTATCAGCTTGTAGCCACATAGGGTCTCATCGGCTCATCGAGCCATGCTCCCTTGTCGTCTAGGTTGGTTGGGGAGGAGGAGGAGGAGGAGGAGGAGGAGGAGGAGGAGGAGGAGGAGGATGAGGAGGATGAGGAGGAGGAGGCCAAACATGAAGAAGGGGAGGAGGAGGATGAGAGCAACGGGGAGGAGGGGTACGATGAAGATTATGGTCCTCCACCAACTCAAACATCTGAAGCATCTCAGCTGCCAAAGAAGAGGAATCCTAAGAAGGATTTCCTGCGTCCGGACCCTTTCCAGAAACCGGTTCCTCGTCGGCCCAAGAAGAAGACCGTAGAGACTCGTTCAAAGAGTAACGAGGACCGTACCTCCAAGAGGGGAAGGAGCAACTGATTATGCTCTTCGATACTTGGCTCTTTTAGTTTGGTTGAACTTCGTTTGGTTGAACTTGTCTAGTGGTTATGAAACTACGTGGAACTATGTGTTTGCTATTTGTGGATCTATGTGTTTGCTACTACGTGGAACTCCGTCGAAGTTCGTTTGAAATGTTATATGCACACGTTATCTAATGTGGATCTATGTGATGCCCATGTTTAATTGTTTAAAATCTATGATATTGCTGTCATATTTGTAAAACTTGCTGTGATATTGCTGTCATATTAAATTCGAAAACAAGCAACCAAATGAACTAGAAACAACAAAACACAGGACCCTACCGCCAAGGACCCTGGCGGTAGGGGCGGTAGGGCGCACCTACCACCAGGGCCCTTGCATTTTTCATTACAGAAACTTTACACTGGGAAAACACAGGACCCTACCGCCAGGGGACCTGGCAGTAGGGTCACACAGCCTACCACCGGCCCCCATGGCGGTAGGGTGAACCTACCGCCAGGTCCACTGCACATTTCGTTACAGAAGGGTTGCACGACAAAACCCTGCCACACCCTACCTCCAGGGGAACTGGCGGTAGGGTTAGACAGCCTACCGCTAGCCCCCTTGGCGGTAGGTACTTATCCACGTCAGCGCAATCAAACGGCCGCCGTCCCCCTCCGTCGCACCCTACCGCCATGGGCCGTGGCGGTAGGCTCTCTAACCCTACCTCCAGAGCCCCTGGCGATAGCAAAAGGGTCAAATCCCGATTTTTTTTGCAACCGGGGTCAGATCTTGAAATTCTTTGTCAAAACGGTCAAAACACGAAATTTAGCCACAAGGGACGCTGGTAAAGCAGTGCGTACGCAAAGAGATCTGTGCTCTCGTATAGTAAAAGTATACAGTTAGAGGCTCTAGCTTTTCACTATTGCATCTGAGAACTGTTTTCATCGCAGGCAACCATGTGCAAATGTTACCCTAAAGCATCTCCAACAGCCGCGCAACGCGCCGCGCGCTAAAAATTGATTTGCCGCGCGCCCTTCACCTGGTTTAGCGCGACCGGCAACGCTGGATCCAGCAGCCGCGTTAAAATTGAGCGCGCGCATTGCTCCAGCAGCCGCGCTAAAATGCAGCACGCGCTAAACATTGCGTAATTTTTTTTAATAAAACGATAAATAAATTCATAGATCAAAATGATACATAGATATTTTACATAGTCCCATAGCATAGATAGATAAAAAACTACGGTGCACCGATTTAAAAAAAACTACTAGATAGTGCAACTACAACTTACTCCCAGTCGTCATCATCATCGTCATCATCGCCATCCTCGCTGGTCTGGTCCGAGGTATCCAGCCACATGTCATCCCAACGGTCATCATTAGCCGAAAAGATCGACTGTCCACCATTTTCAATGATTTCGCACTGCGATAATGCCAGGGCCTTCCGCTGACGCCTGTCCAACCGCTCCGCGCGGCGCCTTGCCGTCTCCTCGTGGCGCCTTGCCCAGAAGGCTTCCTTGTTGGCGACGTCCTCCGGGTGGCACCGGCGCCACTCTGCCGTGGCCCGCTCGTCCTCCTCGGCGACGAGGAGGCGGCGCTACCGCCGAGCGTGCTCCGCACGGTCCTGGTTCATGATAAGACGAGGCGGAGGGGCGACGTCCTGCGCCTGCTGGCGCGTATAGAAATCCCGGAAGTTCATCTGCTGGCGCGGCCTTTCCAGGTGCCACGCCGCTGCGTCGTACGCGTGCGGCCTCATGTGATGTCCGGAACGTACCGAGGCCAAGCGGGACGTTGCCGGACCGAATCTCGGCGGAGTACTGGCCGTTGGGGCGCTGGAGAACGCAGCGGTAGCCCGACGCTCCACGGCGGCACGGCGCCATGGTGGCGCATTGGTGGCGGGGCGCTGGAGCGGCGAGGAGAGGAAGCGGTGGACGCGCTGGAGCGGCGAAGAAGTTACGAGGCGCGCGTGGCAGTGTGGATAGGCGCGTGATGAGCGCCGCAATTTATAGGCGTGCCGGAAGCGGCGCGTCAAAAGTACCGCGCGAGCTTCGGCCCTTTCCTGCGCGCGCAATTGTTTCCTGCGCGCGCTTGTTTCCTGCCATCGCTGGAGCGCGCGAAACCGTCCAACGCGCGCTAAAAACCAAGTTTACCGTGAGCGCGCGCCTTTTGTTGCGGCTGTTGGAGATGCTCTAACAACCGATCAGGGAGCCCAGCCCCATCCACATCTGGATGATTTTTCTAGTTGGCATTCTGCTTAATCTTAAGCTTGAGGAAAAGAAAACAGCGAGAAAGACTATTGATCAACCACAAATGCATTTCTCACGAGTTTTTTTAAGTTTTTCTACCAAGTTTAAAAATTAGGATATTCCAGGATACTAGTTTCTAGAAAGTTTAAAAAAAACATCCTATGATTGCCATGGCATTCAATTATTTGTAAATTAAATTTTATATGGAAAACTAAGAAATTGCATGATAGTAATCCCCAGAAATCTCATTATGCATACTCTACGGAATTATGGCTCTTCTAAGAAATTTAGGAATTCCATTATACTAGTTCCAGGATTTTGTAGTGAAAGCATTCAATGATTTTCATGAGAGTGTTGCACATATTAAAATTTTCCAGTGGAAAGCTAATAGTCCACTATACCAAACTCCGAGAAATTTCATTATACTAATTTGTTAGACTAAGTATATATTAGATATACGTGTTGTAATATAACCTGTATTTGTACGGTTCCCTTTTATAAATATATGACAGCCGTACCCACCGAGGGTATTGAGCATTGTTTCAAACCCTAATTTGTCTAACATGGTATTAGATGACGCATTCGATCCGCGCCGCGCTTCCGCCTCCTCTGGCGCTGCTGCGTCGGCCTCTGCCGCCGTCCCGCCTCCCTTGACCCTGGCAACGGACTCGCCCTTCATGGCGTCCACCCCGCTCGCATGGGCTCGTCAGGCTGCGTCGGGCTCGCGTCCAACTGAAAGGATCAAGAAGAGGTGTCTAGAGGCACGGTGAATAGACCTTAGCAAGAAAAGTGGCAGTTTTTAATTTCTTTAAGTTGAGGTGGAGTTTTAGCACAAGTTTAAACATTCACAATACGTATCAAGCATGCATGACAAGAGTATATGAGCAGCGGAAAGTAAAGCATGCAATTTGCAAGAATGTAAAGGGATGGGATTGGAGTGTGCAAACGCAATTGGAGACATGGAGATTTTTGGCGTGGTTCTGATAGGTGGTGCTATCGTATATCCACGTTGATGGAGACTTCAACCCACGAAGGGTAATGGTTGCGCGAGTCCATAGAGGGCTCCACCCACGAAGGATCCACAAACAAGCAACCTTGTCTATCCCACCATGGCCATCGCCCACGAAGGACTTGCCTCACTAGGGTAGATCTTCACGAAGTAGGCGATCTCCTTGCTCGTACAAACTCCTTGGTTCAACTCCACAATCTTGACGGAGGCTCCCAAGTGACACCTAATCAATCTAGGAGACACCACTCTCCAAAACGTAATAGATGGTGTGTTGATGATGAACTCCTTGCTCTTGTGCTTCAAATGATAGTCTCCCCAACACTCAACTCTCTGTCACAGATTTGGATTTGGTGGAAAGACGATTTGAGTGGAAAGCAGGTTGGAGAAGGCTAGATATCAAGATTTATGTGGTTGGAATGGAATATCTTGACCTCAACACATGAGTAGGTGGTTCTCTCTCAGAAAATGTATGCTGGAAGTGTAGGCATGTTCTGATGGCTCTCCTCTCGAATGAATAGTGGGTGGAGGGGTATATATAGCCTCCACAGAAAATCTAACCGTTACACACAAATCACCAAACTCGATGGGACCGAATCAGAAAACTCGGTCGGACCGATTTAGTTCATAATGTGACCGTTAGGCATTTCGATGGGACCGACATGATCAACTCGGTGGGACCGATGTCCTAGGGTTAGGGTAAAACCTCATCTCGGTTTGATCGATTACACAAACTCGATGGGACCGATTTTGGTAATGAGCTACCCAGAGAGTTGGTCATGCAAACTCGGTGGGACCGATTACAAATCTCGGTAAGACCAAATTTAATGCAACCGGAACCAGAGAGTTTGCAAGCCCATCTCGGTGAGACCGGGATCCCATCGGCGAGACCAAATTGGTTAGGGTTTCTGGCAGTGGCTATGTCAAATGAACTCGGTGGCGCCGGATAGAAAATTTCGGTGGGGCCGAGTTGGACTTTTGGTTTGGGACATATGTGGATATGATAAATTGGTTGAGGGTTTTGGAGCATATCACTAAGCACTTTGAGCAAGCAAGCCATTAAGCAACACCTCATCACCTTTTAATAGTATTAGCTTTCCCATGGACTGAATGTGATCTTGAATCACTAAAAGTAAAATGTAGAGTCTTGAGCTTTTGAGCTTGAGCCAATCCTTTGTCCTTAGCATTCTGAAGGGGTTCCACATTCTCTTGTCCATGCCACTCCATCTATTGAATCTTGTCTGAAATATACTAGATAGAAACATTAGCCCAACAAGAGATATGTTGACATTAATTACCAAAACCACCCAGGGAGCACTTGTGCTTTCACCAACGGCGCCGCCCCGATCTCTTGGGATGGATCCGCTTGCGCTGTCTCGTGATGCCTCTCTGGCATCGCACTCCTACGGCTCCCCAATCTCCCGCGATGGCTCTTCCTAGTTGCCCTATGCCGCCCCGGTGCACTACGGCGGGACTCCCACACCGGGTCTGTCCCGTGATGCGCCGCTGGCTCCTGGCCCCTACGGCGCCTTCGTCCAGCAGCCCTACGGCCCGCCTTCATCTAGTGCACCGGCGGCTCCTTGCTTCTATGGCGCTCCCGTCTAGCAGCCCTACGGCGGGCCGTATCCCGCGCCGTACGTCGTGCCATCGCCGACGCCATATGTGCCTTCCCCCGCGGTGTCCAGTGAGGCACCGTATGGTGCGCCCTATGCCTCCCCTGGGTCGTATGTCATGCCTTCCCTGCAGCACTACAGTGTGCCTCCTGTGCAGCCCTACAGTCATCACCAACACTACTCTGCGCCTTCGTCGGCTGATGCGCTGATTCCATACAGTGCTCCTCCGAAGTACGGCTTACAGCTTCCCGCATCGGTGGCTGAACCAGGACCATTCCACTTCGCTCATCTGGTGACGGTGAAGCTCTCTGCTGATAACTACCTCCTGTGTCGTGCTCAGGTGTTGCCGCTGATGCCTAGTCACTACCTTGAGGGGTATGTCGATGGTACGCTGCCGTGTCCTCCGGCCATGGTTCCGGTGCCCTCGGCTGCTGGTGGCTCCGTCATGTTGTCCAACCCTGCTCATCGTCGGTGGATCGCTCAGGATCAGGCTATTCTGGGTGCCATTCAGTCTTCGCTCACTCCCTCTGTGGCCGGCATGGTGGTCTTTGCCGCGACGTCGAGGGATGCATGGGCCACGCTCGACTCCAGCTTCTCCTCACAGTCACTGGCACGTTCTTCTGCTATTCGTAATCAGCTGGGCGAGGTCAAGAAAAATGATCTCTCCGTCACGGCCTTCTTCAACAAGGTCAAAACTTTGGCTGATACACTGTCATCCATTGGGAAGCCTCTCCGTGATGAGGATTTTACTTTGTTCATTCTCAATTGGCTTGATGAGGACTATGATTCTCTTGTTGAAAACATCAATGGATGTGACACACCGATGGCGCCTCGCGACCTCTACGCGCGCCTCCTCAACACCGAACAATGGCTCGCTGCTCGCCGCTCTGTCGGCGTCTACACGGAGGGCCCTTGTGCGAACGCTACTCTCCGTGGGGGTGCCCATGGTGCCAAGAAGAAAGCGCCGCCGTCCGCGGGCAACCAGCCCCGTCCGCCTGCTCCACCTCCTCCGACGGTTGGCCACAAGCGGCTACAGTCCGAGGCATGTGGTGGTGGGGTTGAGTGTCAACTCTACGGCATTGAGAGGTACTTGGCATCTCGTTGCCATCGTCACTTTAAACGTGATTTTCTTGGCATTGGGAACAATGCGAAGGGCAACGAGAAGCAAGCTGCCCTTGCTACACAGGAGCCTGGGTTCACTCCTTCATATTCTGTGGATCCTGCCTGGTTCATGGACACAGGCACCACGGACCATTTGATTAGCCATCCCTACATCGGTCATGATCAGGTCCGCAGTACCAATGGATCAGGTATGCCCATCTCATATGTTGGTCAGGCATCTCTCCTTTCGCATACCACTAAAACCTTGCGTCTTCTTGATGTCCTTCGTGTTCCTTCAGTCACACATAGTTTACTCTCGGTTCCTAAATTAACTCGTGACAACAATGTGTTTGTTGAGTTTCACCCTTTCCATTTTTTTGTTAAGGACTGGGACACGAGGGACGTTCTACTTAGTGGTCGAGCTCGCGATGGCTTATATGCGCTTGATGTGCCACGAGTATCTCAAGTTTTCAGTGGTGTTCGGGTGTCATCGTCGCAGTGGCATTCTTGCCTTGGCCACCCAGCCACTCCCATTGTGCGCCATGTGCTTAATCCTTATCGTCTTCCCGTTGAGTCGACTAATAAGGAGTTTCTAGTGTGTGATGCCTGTCAACAAGACAAGAGTCATCAGTTGCCTTTTTCTGTATCAAGTCGTTTTGTCAAGGCTCCTCTTGAACTTGTGTTTCCAGATGTGTGGGGCTATGCCCAAACTTCTGTCAGTGGTCACAACTATTATGTCAGTTTCATTGATGCTTTCAGTCGATTTACTTGGATTTATCTTATTAAGCGCAAATCTGATGTGTTTCATGTCTTTATGCAATTTCAAGCACATGTTGAGCGGTTGCTTAAGCACAAAATTATCCATGTTCAGTCAGACTGGGGGCGTGTCAGTGTTCTGGGAATGGGGGTCCCCAGACTTACCTGCCTGCGGCCCACGGCGTGGCTCTGCGAGCGGGCCCGTACGACCCATCTTCACCAACAAGCTTTCAAGACCCTCGCGAGGGGCCAAGCCTCGCAAGGCGGACGACACAAGACCTCCTCGGGAGCGGCCTCACCAGGCTGGCTCGCGAGGGGCAGAGAGATCAAGGCAAGGCAAACCTCGTTAGGTTCTCATGACGTGAGCCATGACTTTCGAGACCACGTGGGCGCCAGGGGGGCGCCAGCGCGCGCAGTGTCATTGTTTCCTCTTTGGTGATAAGGGGGCAAGCGCATGCGAGGAGTACCGAGGCGTCAAGCAAAGGTTTCCATATCGGTGCAACGAGACCAAGACCAATAGGACGGCAAGACGGAAGTCACCATGGAGCCCAAGGCGGCGTCACCACCAGAGCCTTTTGCAGGCGAAGACCACCATTAGTCAGGATAGCCTGTACTAGCTGTCCCCTTTCAAATTGGCCGTTGTGCCATCCCTTCCCGCTCAATATTTGGGGAGAGGACCACAACCTCTATAAATAGGATTAACCACCACAGTAGGAGGCAACTCATCTCAACAGAGCCTCAGCCATCTCATCTTTGATTAGATCCAACCCATCCTCACACCACCAAGCACAAGAACACCTCACCTCAGGAGGCTGTTCCTCCCCTTGTACTATTCATCCTCAGCCCAAGAGGCAATCCACCACACCGCACCGGAGTAGGGTATTACACCACAACGGTGGCCCGAACCAGTATAAATCTTGTGTCTCTTGTGTTGCGAGTTCGTCGAGCTAAGCTTAGAGATCCCGGCGAGGCTGAGGGCGTGACTCGGTAGGGGGAGATCTTCGTGCGCACCCCAGTGTTCGAACCTTGAGGGTTTTGCCGGAACCCGAGATCCGACATTTGGTGCGCCAGGTAGGGGGTGCTGCAAAACTTTCCTTCCGTCACTTTGCGCCCCGTCTCTTCGTCATCTCCATGGCGGATGCCCGCCGAGCTCGCGCTGAGCGCCGGGCCGCCCTCGCTGCCCGTGTTGCTCAGACGGCTCCCGTCGGGGGCCACCCCGTCATTCTCCGTTGCCTGCTGCAAATGACGCCACCAGCCCGGCAGGGAACAAGCAGCAAGCAACCTCGCTGCACCCCTCGGTGCGGCGGGACGGCCACACCACCACTCCATCGCTGACCCCGGCCAGCTCGTCGTCTCACGCTAGTCGCGCTCCCACGAAGATGTCTACTACGCAACCTTCTTCTTGTAGACGTTGTTGGGCCTCCAAGTGCAGAGGTTTGTAGGACAGTAGCAAATTGCCCTCAAGTGGATGACCTAAGGTTTATCAATCCGTGGGAGGCGTAGGTTGAAGATGGTCTCTCTCAAACAACCCTGCAACCAAATAACAAAGAGTCTCTTGTGTCCCCAACACACCCAATACAATGGTAAATTGTATAGGTGCACTAGTTCGTCGAAGAGATGGTGATACAAGTGCAATATGGATGGTAGATATAGGTTATTGTAATCTGAAAATATAAAAACAGCAAGGTAACTAATGATAAAAGTGAGCGTAAACGGTATTGCAATGCTAGGAAACAAGGCCTAGGGTTCATACTTTCACTACTGCAAGTTCTCTCAACAATAATAACATAATTGGATCATATAACTATCCCTCAACATGCAACAAAGAGTCACTCCAAAGCCACTAATAGCGGAGAACAAACGAGGAGATTATTGTAGGGTACGAAACCACCTCAAAGTTATTCTTTCTGATCGATCTATTCAAGAGTCCGTAGTAAAATAACACAAAGCTATTCTTTCTGTTCAATCTATCCTAGAGTTTGTACTAGAATAACACCTTCAGACACAAATCAACAAAAACCCTAATGTCACCTAGATACTCCAATGTCACTTCAAGTATCCGTGGGTATGATTATACGATATGCATCACACAATCTCAGATTCATCTATTCAACCAACACAAAGAATTTCAAATAGTGCCCCAAAGTTTCTACCGGAGAGTCAAGACGACAACGTGTGCCAACCCCTATGCATAGATTCCCAAGGTCACGGAACCCGCAAGTTGATCACCAAAACATACATCAAGTGAATCAATAGAATACCCCATTGTCACCACGGGTATCCCATGCGAGACATACATCAAGTGTTTTCAAATCCTTAAAGACTCAATCCGATAAGATAACTTCAAAGGGAAAACTCAATCCATTACAAGAGAGTAGAGGGGGAGAAACATCATAAGATCCAACTATAATAGCAAAGCTTGCGATACATCAAGATCGTGCCAAATCAAGAACACGAGAGAGAGAGAGAGAGAGAGAGAGAGAGAGAGATCAAACACATAGCTACTGGTACATACCCTCAGCCCCGAGGGTGAACTACTCCCTCCTCGTCATGGAGAGCACCGGGATGATGAACATGGCCACCGGCGAGGGATCCCATTTATGGCAGGGTGCCGGAAGAGGGTCCTGCTACCTCTTGAGCACTGCATTGGTTTTCCCTTGAAGAGGAAAGGGTGATCCAGCAAAGTAGCGTAAGTATTTCCCTCAGTTTTTAGAACCAAGGTATCAATCCAGTAGGAGGATACGCGCGAGTCCCTCGTACCTACACAAAACAAATAACCCCTCGCAACCAACGCGATAAGGGGTTGTCAATCCCTTCACGGTCACTTATGAGAGTGAGATATGATAGATATGATAGGATAATATTTTTGGTATTTTTGTGATAGAGATGCAAAGTAAAAATAAAAGCAAAGTAAAAAGCAAAGGAAATAACTAAGTGGTGGAAGATTAATATGATGAAGATAAGACCCGGGGGCCATAGGTTTCACTAGTGGCTTCTCTCAAGAGCATAAGTATTTTACGGTGGGTGAACGAATTACTGTTGAGCAATTGACAGAATTGAGCATAGTTATGAGAATATCTACGTATGATCATGTATATAGGCATCACGTCCGAGACAAGTAGACCGACTCCTGCCTGCATCTACTACTATTACTCCACTCATTGACCGCTATCCAACATGCATCTAGAGTATTAAGTTCATGAAAACGGAGTAACGCCTTAAGCAAGATGACATGATGTAGAGGGATAAATTCATGCAATATGATAAAAACCCCATCTTGTTATCCTCGATGGCAACAATACAATACGTGCCTTGCTGCCCCTACTGTCACTGGGAAAGGACACCGCAAGATTGAACCCAAAGCTAAGCACTTCTCCCATTACAAGAAAGATCAATCTAGTAGGCCAAATCAAACTGATAATTCGAAGAGACTTGCAAAGATAACCAATCATACATAAAAGAATTGAGAAGATTGAAATATTGTTCATAGATAATCTTGATATAAAACCCACAATTCATCGGTCTGAACAAACACACCGCAAAAGAAGATTACATCGAATAGATCTCCATGACAGAGGGGGAGAACATTGTATTGAGATCCAAAAAGAGAGAAGAAGCCATCTAGCTACTAACTATGGACCCGGAGGTCTGAGGTAAACTACTCACACTTCATCGGAGAGGCTATGGTGATGATGTAAAAGCCCTCCGTGATGGATGCCCCCTCCGGCGGAGCTCCAAAATAGGCCCCAAGATGGGATCTCGTGGGTACAGAAGGTTGCGGTGGTGGAATTAGGTTTTTGGCTCCGTATCTGATTGTTTGGGGGTATGTAGGTATATATAGCAGGAAGGAGTATGACGGTGGAGCAACAGGGGGCCCATCAGGGTGGAGGGCGCGCCCTGGGGGGTGGGCACGCCCCCTACCTCGTGGCCTCCTCCTTTGTTTCTTGACGTAGGGTCCAAGTCTCCTAGATCATAATCTTCCTAAAAGTCACGTTCCCGAAGGTTTCATTCCGTTTGGACTCCGTTTGATATTCCTTTTCTGCGAAACTCTAAAATAGGCAAAAAAACATCAACTCTAGGCTGGGCCTCCGGTTAATAGGCTTGTACCAAGATAATATAGAAGTGAATAATAAAGCCCAATAATGTCCAAAACAGTAGATAATATAGCATGGAGCAATCAAAAATTATAGATACGTTGGAGACGTATCAGGCATCCCAAGCTTAATTCCTGCTCGTCCTCGAGTAGGTAAATGATGAAAACAGAATTTCTGATGCGGAGTGCTACTTGGCATAATTTCAATGTAATTCTTATTAATTGTGGTATGAATATTCAGATCCGAAAGATTCAAGACAAAAGCTTAGTATTGACATAAAAATAATAATACTTCAAGCATACTAACAAAGCAATCATGTCTTCTAAAAATAACATGGCCAAAGAAAGTTATCCCTAAAAATCATATAGTCTATCTATGCTCTATCTTCACCACACAAAGTATTTAAATCATGCACAACCCTGATGACAAGCCAAGCAACTGTTTCATACTTTTGACATTCTCAAACTTTTTCAATCTTCACGCAATACACGAGCGTGAGCCATGGATATAGCACTATATGTGGAATAGAATGGTGGTTGTGGAGAAGAAAAAAAGGGAGAAGATAGTCTCACATCAACTAGGCGTATCAACGGGCTATGGAGATGCCCATCAATAGATATCAATGTGAGTAAGTAGGGATTTCCATGCAACGGATGCACTAGAGCTATAAGTGTATGAAAGCTCAACAAAAGAAACTAAGTGGGTGTGCATCCAACTCTCTTGCTCACGAAGACCTAGGGCATTTTGAGGAAGCCCATCATTGGAATATACAAGCCAAGTTCTATAATGAAAAATTCCCACTAGTATATGAAAGTGACAAAATGAGAGACTCTCTATAATGAAGATCATGGTGCTACTTTGAAGCACAAGCGTGGTAAAAGGATAGTAACATTGTCCCTTCTCTCTTTTTCTCTCATTTTTATATTTGGGCATTTTCTCTTTTTTTATGGCCTCTTTTCTTTTTTTCGTCCGGAGTCTCATCCCGACTTGTGGGGGAATCATAGTCTCCATCATCCTTTTCCTCACTTGGGACAATGCTCTAAAAATGAAGATCATCACACTTTTATTTTCTTACAACTCAACAATTACAACTCGATACTTAGAACAAAATATGACTCTATATGAATGCCTCCGACGGTGTACCGGGATATGCAATGAATCAAGAGTGACATGTATGAAAGAATTATGAATGGTGGCTTTGACACAAATACAATATCAACTACATGATCATGCTAAGCAATATGACAATGATGGAGCGTGTCATAATAAACGAAACGGTGGAAAGTTGCATGGCAATATATCTCGGAATGGCTATGGAAATGCCTTGATAGGTAGGTGTGGTGTCTGTTTTGAGGAAGGTATATGGTGGGTGTATGATACCGGAGAAAAGTGCGCGGTATTAGAGAGGCTAGCAATGGTGGAAGGAAGAAAAGTGTGTATAATCAATGGACTCAACATTAGTCATAAAGAACTCATATACTTATTGCAAAAATCTACAACTTATCAAAGCAAAGTATTACGCGCATGCTCCTAGGGGGATAGATTGGTAGGAAAAGACCATCGCTCGTCCCCGACCACCACTCATAAGGAAGACAATCAATAAATAAATCATGCTCCGACTTCATCACATAACGGTTCACTATACGTGCATGCTACGGGAATCACAAACTTTAACACAAGTATTTCTCAAATTCACAACTACTCAACTAGCATGACTCTAATATCACCATCTTTATATCTCAAAACAATTATCAAGCATCAAACTTCTCATAGTATTCAACACACTCATAAGAAAGTTTTACAAATCTTGAATACCAAGCATATTAGGATTATTTAAGAAAAATACCGTGCTATTTAAGACTCCCAAAATAATCTAAGTGAAGCATGAGAGATCAATCGTTACTATAAAACAAATCCACCACCGTGCTCTAAAAGATATAAGTGAAGTACTAGAGCAAAACTCTACAACTCAAAAGATATAAGCGAAGCACATATAGTATTCTAACAGATTCCAAATCATGTATGGCTCTTTCAAAATGCGTGTACAGCAAGGATGATTGTGGTAAACTAAAAAGCAAATACTCAAATCATACAAGACGCTCCAAGCAAAACACATATCATGTGGTGAATAAAAATATAGCTCCAAGTAAAGTTACCGATGGAAGTAGACGAAAGAGGGGATGCCTTCCGGGGCATCCCCAAGCTTTGGCTTTATGGTGTCCTTAGATTATCTTGAGGGTGCCATGGGCATACCCAATATTAGGTTATTTCCACTCCTTGTTCCATAATCCATCAAAATCTTTCACCCAAAACTTGAAAACATTCACAACACAAAACTCAACAGAAATCTCGTGAGCTCCGTAAGCGAAAGAAAACAAAAGACCACTTCGGGGTACTGTGATGAACTCATTCTTTATTTATATTGGTGTTAAACCTACTGTATTCCAACTTATCTATGGTTTATAAACTATTTTACTAGCCATAGATTCATCAAATTAAGCAAACAACACACGAAAAATAGAATCTGTCAAAAACAGAACAGTCTGTAGTAATCTGTAACTAACACAAACTTCTGGAACTACAAAAAATCAGCCAAAATAGGAAGACCTAGAAAATTTGTTTATTGATCAGAAGCAGTTGGAAGAACTAATTTATCACGTTCTTGTGATTTTTAACAATTGTTTTCGTGAACAGAAAGTTTTTGGAAATTACAACAAGATCAAATAACTATCATCCAAGAAGATCCTATAGGTTTAACTTGGCACAAACACTAATTAAATCAAAAAACACATCTAACCAGAGTCTAGATCAAATATTTATTCCTAAACAGAAGCAAAAAGCAAAAAAATAAAAATAAAATTGGGTTGCCTCCCAACAAGCGCTATCATTTAACGCCCCTAGCTAGACACAAAAGCAAGGATAGATCTAGGTATTGCCATCTTTGGTAGGCAATACATAAGTGGCTCTCATGATAGATTGATATGGTAATTTTATTTTCTTCCCAGGGAAGTGTTCCATGCCTTTCTTTAATGGAAATTGAAATCTAATATTCCCTTACTTCATATCAATAATTGCACCAATCGTTCTAAGGAAAGGTCTACCAAGAATAATAGGACATGAAGGATTGCAATCTATATCAAGAACGATAAAATCTACGGGCACATAATTCCTATTTGCAACAATAAGAACATCATTAATTCTTCTCATAGGTTTCTTAATAGTGGAATCCGCAAGGTGCAAGTATAGAGAGCAATCATCAAAATCACGGAAATCTAGCAAATCGCACAAAGTTTTGGGAATAGTGGAAACACTAGCACCCAAATCACATAAAGCATGGTACTCATGATCCTTAATCTTAATTTTAATAGTAGGCTCCCACTCATCATAAAGTTTTCTAGGGATAGAAACTTCCAACTCAAGCTTTTCTTCATAAGATTGCATCAAGGCATCAATGATATGGCGGGTAAAAGCTTTATTTTGACTATAAGCATGAGGAGAATTTAGCACGGATTAGAACAAGGAAATACAATCTATCAAAGAGAAATTTTCATAATTAAATTCCTTGAAATCCAAAATAGTGGGTTTAGCAACATCTAGGGTTTTGATTTCTTCAATCCCACTTTTCTCAATTTTAGCATCAAGATCTAAAAACTCCGAATTCTTGGAACGCCTTCTAGGTAAAGGTGGATCATATTCAGTCCCATCATTATCAAGATTCATATTGCAAAACAAAGATTTAATAAGGGACACATCAATAACTTTTAGATCTTCATCTTTATTTTCATAGAAATCCGGTTTAGCGGCCATCTTATTAACTAAGGTAGCTTGCTTATCCGATATTTCAGCAGTCAACTTCTCAAGACGAGCAATTTGGGATCTTAAACCATCAAATTCTTTAGACATACAATCAAGCACTTTATTCATATAACTCATAAAACTTTTTTGTTCCTTAAGCTCGTTTCTGAAGAAATTGTTATGCTCAAATTGCAAAACCATAAAACTCCTAACGTTGCTTTCGATCTCTTCTAACCTTTTAAGGTTAAGATCACCAAATCTAGGTAGAGCCATCGTGAAAAACAAGCAATCCAACACACGAGAAAACAAAAAGCAAGCGAAAAAGAGGTAGAAAGAAAAGAGAGGGTGAATAAAACGACAAGGGTGAAGTGGGGGAGAGGAAAACAAGAGGCAAATGGCAAATAATGTAATGCGGGAGATAAGGGATTTGTGATGGGTACTTGGTATGTTGACTTTTGCGTAGAATCCCCGGCAACGGTGCCATAAATCCTTCTTGCTACCTCTTGAGCATTGCGTTGGTTTTCCCTTGAAGAGGAAAGGGTGATGCAGCAAAGTAGCGTAAGTATTTCCCTAAGTTTTTTAGAACCAAGGTATTAATCCAGTAGGAGGCTACGCGCGAGTCCCTCGTACCTACACAAAACAAATAACTCCTCGCAACCAACGCGATAAGGGGTTATCAATCCCTTCACGGTCACTTACAAGAGTGAGATCTGATAGATATGATAGGATAATATTTTTGGTATTTTTGTGATAGAGATGCAAAGTAAAAAAGCAAAGGAAATAACTAAGTGTTGGAATATAAATATGGTTAAGATAGACCCGGGGGCCATAGGTTTCACTAGTGGCTTCTCTCAAGAGCATAAGTATTTTATGGTGGGTGAATGAATTACTGTTGAGCAATTGACAGAATTGAGCATAGTTATGAGAATATCTAGGTATGATCATGTATATAGGCATCACGTCCGAGACAAGTAGACCGACTCCTGCCTGCATCTACTACTATTACTCCACTCATCGACCGCTATCCAGCATGCATCTAGAGTATTAAGTTCATGAAAACGGAGTAACGCCTTAAGCAAGATGACATGATGTAGAGGGATAAATTCATGCAATATGATAAAAACCCCATCTTGTTACCCTCGATGGCAACAATACAATACGTGCCTTGCTGCCCCTACTGTCACTGGGAAAGCACACCGCAAGATTGGACCCAAAGCTAAGCACTTCTCCCATTACAAGAAAGATCAATCTAGTAGGCCAAACCAAACAGATAATTCGAAGAGACTTGCAAAGATAACCAATCATACAAATAGAATTCACAAGATTCAAATATTGTTCATAGATAATCTTGATCATAAACCCACAATTCATCGGTCTCAACAAACACACCGCAAAAGAAGATTACATTGAATAGATCTCCACGACAGAGGGAGAGAACATTGTATTGAGATCCAAAAAGAGAGGAGAAGCCATCTAGCTACTCACTATGGACCCGAAGGTCTGAGCTTAACTACTCACACTGCATCGGAGAGGCTATGGTGATGATGTAGAAGCCCTACGTGATGGATGCCCCCTCCGGCAGAGCTCTAGAACAGGCCCCAAGATGGGATCTCGTGGGTACAGAAGGTTGCGGCGGTGGAATTAGGTTTTTGGCTCCGTATCTGATCGTTTGGGGGTACATAGGTATATATAGGAGGAAGGAGTACGTCGGTGGAGCAACAGGGGGCCCACAAGGGTGGAGGGCGCGCCCTGGGGGGGCGCCCCTACCTCGTGGCCTCCTCCTTTGTTTCTTGACGTAGGGTCCAAGTCTCCTGGATCATAATCTTCCTAAAAATCATGTTCCCAAAGGTTTCATTCTGTTTGGACTCCGTTTGATATTCCTTTTCTGCGAAACTCTGAAATAGGCAAAAAACAATAATTCTGGGCTGGGCCTCCGGTTAATAGGTTAGTCCCAAAAATAATTTAAAAGTGAATAATAAAGCCCAATAATGTCCAAAACAGTAGATATAGCATGGAGCAATCAAAAATTATAGATACGTTGGAGACGTATCAGGTCCCGATTGGTTTCTCGTGGCTCTGGTGGTTTGCGGCGGCGGAACTCCCTATCTATTCTGTTCCCCGATGGTTTTAGGGTATATGGATATATATAGGCGAAAGAAGTCTGTCAGGGGAACCACGAGGGCCCCATGAGGGTGGAGGGCGCGCCTAGGGGGGTAGGCGCACCCCCTGCCACGTGCTCTCCTTGTTGATTCCCTGACGTGCACTCCAAGTCTCCTGGATTGCTTCTGTTCCAAAAATAACTCTCCCAAAGGTTTCATTCCATTTGGACTTCGTTTGAATTTCCTTTTCTTCGAAACACTGAAACAAGGGGAAAAACAGGAACTGGCACTAGGCTCTGGGTTAATAGGTTAGTCCCAAAAATAATATATAAGTGTAAAATAAAGCCCATAAACATCCAAAAAAGATAATATAATAGCATGGAACAATCAAAAATTATTGATACGTTGGAGACGTATCACACGGACGCATAGGTCGCGCTGTGCATGGCGCGCAAACTCCTGCGCTACCGCCCCAATGACGACCTCTATGAGGACTGGCTCGACCGCATATCCGAGCTTGTCAGCGCCGCAGGGGGCTCCCCTATGCCGTCCCTCTCGCTGCCTCGTCCTCCACCAGCTGTGGGTGACGTGGCTCATGGAGCGCCTCCACCACCTCTGCGCCAAGATGGCACCCTGGCGCTAAGGCGTGCGCCCCCCTGGCGTGAACCACCGCGTCGGGCGCCCGTGCGCGAAGAAGGAAGCTGCCAAGAAGTCCCTCGTCCGCAAGAAAACGCTCCTGCGCTCCCGGTGCCGCTACGACAAGACTGTGCGCTGCCTGCGCTGGCAGAGCGCGGGCATCAAGGCCAGGCTCCACACCAGCAAAGGGTCCCGCTGGCCATCGCGGGCTGCCGCGCCTTCACCCCTGAGCTGCGTAGCGTCGCCTGGCCGGGCAAATTCAAGCCAGACCTGCCTCCGCGCTACGACGACACCCCCGACCCCGCGGAGTTCCTGCAGCTCTACGAACTGAGCATCGAGGCAGACAACGGCGACGAGAAAGTCATGGCGAACTGGTTCCCCATGGCTCTCAAGGACGGTGCTTGCCTCCAGGCTCCATCTCCTCCTGGAACGAGATGCGCGACCGCTTCATCGCCAACTTCCAGGGCACTCGTGACCGCCCTCCGGCTGCGGGTGACCTGCGCCGTGTCAAGCCGCGGCGGCCAGGGGAGACCCTCCAGAAGTACATCCAGCGCTTCAACAACATTCTTCTCAAGATCCCTAAGGTGACGGACCAGGCCATCATCTCCACGTTCTCTGATGGCGTCCGCGATGTCAAGATGAAGCAGGAGCTCGCCATCCACAAGGAGCTGTGCACATCCCTGGAGCTATTCAACTTGGCGACCAAGTGCGCAAGGGCTGAGGAAGGGCGCCTTTCCCTTCTCGAGCTCCCGGCTGCCGACCTGGAGGAGAAGAAAGCCAAGGCCAAGGACATGAAACGCAAGGGAGCGGCTGTACTCGCGGCAGAGCCGGACACGAAGCGTATCAGGGACCAGCTTGAGTCATTTAAGAGCAGCCGACCATTCTGCGCCTTCCACAATGTGCACAGCCTCAACACCAATGATTGCCAAGAGCTCAGGGCCATTCGTGATGGACGCTTCGGTCGACGCCCCGAGCGCAACGATCGAGGCTACGGCCGAGGAGGAGGATGTGGCGGAGGACCCTGGGATGACTGGGGACCATGCCAGGAGAGGCGCGACCGGCCTCGTGAGGACCGCTGGCAGGATCAGCCTCGCGAGGGTGCCTGGAGGGATCAATATTGTGAGGACCGTCCTCAGGGCAATGCTGGGCTTCCTCCGCTCCCGCCACCACCAAGGAGGAACGACGACCACCATCACGACAAGGGGGCTGGGGGCTTCCAAGAGCCACGTGCTATCGCATGCATCTTGGGCAGAGCTCAAGCCCCAGCCTCGCAGCGTATCTTCAAGCAGTTTGCTCGCGAGGTGAATGCAGTCCTCCCAAAGCTCGAGGCCAGATGCCAGCTCAGGTGGTCCAAATGCGCTATTACCTTCAGCTCAGTAGACCAGCTCAAGTGTGCGACCACCGTTGGCGCTCTCCCGATGCTCTGTTCACCCATCATCAGCAACGTGCAAGTCACCAAGACACTCATGGACGGCGGCGCAGGGCTTAACGTCCTGTCCGTCGAAATGTTCAACAACCTTCAAGTGCCCTACGATCAGCTTCAGCTTACCAAGCCTTTCTTAGGAGTGACCGATGGCTCCACCACCCTGATAGGACAGGTCCGCCTCCCAGTCACCTTTGGACAGCGCGACAACTACCACCGAGCTCATCGACTTCGACGTTGCTCACATCCGGCTGCCGTACAATGCCATCCTCGGGTATCCAGCCCTGGCCAAGTTCATGGCGGTGACCCACCACGGCTACAATGTCCTCAAAACGCCAGGAAGTGGCGATATTATCATAGTCCCCTGTGAAGAAAGAGATGTCGTGTGCTCCCTCGAGCGTGCCTTCCAAGCTGCAGCAATCGAAGACCCCGACAACAAGGGCGAGTACCCTCGTGAGGCCGTCCCCAAGAAGAAGAAGCAGCTGCTCCTCCCTAGGCCTTGGGAGAACAGCGCCGCTAGTGGAGCCGCGTCAGGATCAGCGCCCGTGACTAGGGCGCCTCCCTCCCTCGCATAGGAAGGCACGCCTGGCGCCCTCCTTAGGCAGGGCTCAGGGACTCTCTTCTGGAGGGCCTCAGACCTTGCCAACATCACGAGGGAGGTGCTCGGGCACCATTTGGAGGCGTGCTTCATGGCACATTTCCCTTAGAAGGACACAGGGCGAGGAGCGCCCAGCGCTCAGGAGTTCATTACCAAGACCACTCAGGAACTGCAGGACGCGAGGGCCATGCGCGCCAATCGCCGCTCACCTGGCATAGGCCCCCATCCAGGCGAGGATGCCGGGCTACGCGTCTGCATCGACGTCCCAGGGCTCAACAGGGCCGCGTCAGGAGCTCTTCTGGTCTTCGCGCGTGGGATGCTGCGAGGGCCCACCGCACAACTACGTTCACATGCTATTCGGCCTGCCGAGCGTCGCATCCGCCTACCAACGCGACTTGCGACGCATCCTGGTAGCTCAGGAGGCCAAGCACCACGCAGTCCTGGCGGAGATGGAGACGGTCCTCAAGGAACTTCCTGGAACCCCAGAGCCTCCCAAGGCTCAGGGCCCCGGTGGCTCGTGAGGAGCAACCCCTTCGTTGCGCACCTTCAGCTGCCTCAACATCCCTTCATCAACAGAATCAGGTGACATTTTCCAAGTTTATTTAGCTGGGAGCACCCTCAGGGCTGCATCATTCCCAGGTGGTGTGGGTCCGTCCCCGCGGCGTGTATCCCTTTTTATGTCTTTAGCTTACCTTGCTGGGGGCGCCCCTCGGGCTACATCATCCCCAAGCCGCTCGGGCCTGACCCAGTGGCATGTAACTCTCTTGCATTTACTTGAGCCAGTTTGCTTTCCATGCTTAATCTATCTATGACTATCACTTGCTTGATTGTCACCTACCACGGGAATCGCGCGCCGATCGTCCTTCTTCAGGACCCTTCGCGTGAGAAAGGTTAGGAACGACGTCTGTGCTCGGTCCCGTCCCTACAGCGTCGATAAATCCAATGGCTGAGCTCTATCTGGCGGGCCGGTCCCGTTCACGTCACCTCCTGGGGCCATTGGTGCTTGGCCTTCTCACGCGATAAACTCACGAGATTCACTTGGCGCAGGTTGTCTAACCACCTCGCAGGACCAGCACAGCAAACAAGACTCAAGACCAGGCGCAACCCGCCTTGAGGTAGGGCCTCGTGAGTCCCGCCACGAGTGCCCAGACACACCTCATCCAGCCCTGCCGTGCAAAGCACGTGTCAGGGCGGGGCTGTACACGCCCCGGGGGCTCTCCGCAGTAGGGAGTCCCCTCCCACATCCCAGTGGAAGCACCATGCTCCGTGTTGGCCGTCGACACTGCCGAGGAGCGACTATGCCCGTGCAAGTGCGGAAGCGCTATGCTCCGCGCTGGTGATAAACAACTGAGGGCGGCCCCACTGCCGTATCAACTTCAGGGAGCCCTTGAGCTCAATGTCCGGCCTCACCACAACACCCCCCCATCGGGAGAGTCGCATGAGGGGTCTAGGGACGGGGGCTGCCCTCGGGTCATGCCCAAGCATACGCCACCCAACCAGGCCCACCGGACCTGGACGTCGCGCGTCCCTCCTGGGCCGAGCCTCGGCGAGGGAAAATGTATGAAGGTTGTTTGCACGTCGAGGGGCACTCCTGAGCATCGCGACTCAGGAGCCTAACTGGTCGCATAGCCCCTCACTCCTTGGTCTCGTCCTGGTCTCCTGACGACCCAACGGCGGCTGAGGTATGCGCGCGGCCGGGCCCTGCCGACGTAGAACACTAAACCTATCCTCGCATCTCTTTCCTATAAGTTGTTTGCGCGTCAAGGGGGACTCCTGAGCATCGCGACTTAGGAGCCTAACTGGTCATGTAGCCCCTCACCCCTTGGTCTCGTCCTGGTCTCCGGACGACCCAACGGCGGCTGAGGTATGCGCGGGGCCGGGCCTTGCCGACGTAGAACATAAAGCAAATAGGAAGAAAATTGCAAAATCTCAAAAGCAAATATTACAAGGAATATTGTTCTCTCAAATATCAAACACAAGTTCAAACGCCTCCACGAGGCATGATGCATGTTGCAGGAGTAAAACATGAGAGCAGCCGCAAGCGAATCATCCCTGGGCACCGCCGACGCCCGCAAGAGGTGTCCCTTCCTTGGTGGCGTCGCCTTCGCCTGTACCACCAGCCGGGGTCGCAGGGTCGGTAGCACCACCGGTCGAAGGCGCGATAGCGAAGGCGCGGAACTTCTTCAGCAGGGCCTCCACCTGGCCCTTCATGGCTGCGGCAGCGGCCGCACAGCGCTCGTCGTCCACACGCTCCAGCATCTTGTCATGGCGGTTGGCGGGCTCGCGAAGATGGAGGTGGCTGAAGACACGCGTTAGCGCGGCGGAGGAAAGAACACGAGCTTCTTCCTCTTCCATGGGACCGATGCCGCTCACGACCTCCTCGAGCGCATCAACCAAGAAGGGAAGTAGCTGGGCGGGGCCGTCCTCTTCGGTGGTCAGCGGCCTCTCCAAACCCTTCCCGTAGAGTGTCTTCAGCGCCGCGCGGGACCTTTGCTCGAGGAGCGCGAAGGCCGCATGGTCCTCGGTCAGGACCTTCGCCTTGGCGCCAAGATCGACCTTCTTCGCCTCCACCTTCCGCTCGAGATCCTCCAGCCGGCTGCGTTCCGCGGCCTGCGCCTTTGCCAACTCCTCCAGCTCAGCATCACGGTCCTTGATGGCGTCCTCCCGGGCCTTCATCTTCTCCTGCTCCGCCTGGCGACCATGAGCCTCTTTTGCGTGCAGATCGCGCAAATTCTTCAGCTTGGCCTCCAGCGCCCGGCAGCGATCCTGGGCGGTCTCGGCATCCTTCAGCGCAACTTCGTGAGCAGCCGCTGCCTGCCTCTCCTTCTCGGAGGTCGCCGCAGCCTGGCTCAGTGTAGCTTGGACAGACGCGTCAGAATAAAGCCAGCCGGAGACCAGCTCCAGGCGACCGGCTGCCTGGTGGCGGTGGGGGCCTTGAAGATCCCCTCGCGGCCGGTTCATCTCAAGAAGAGCATGCTCCAAGACACATCAGGGGAGGCAGAAGGACCTGGAAGCAGTGGCGCAGGAGGAGGAGGAGTCGATGTCGTCACCAGGGCCTGGGAGTCTGAGGGCTCCTGAGCGTTGGGGACCCCAGCAGCCGGGCCGGACACCAACGCCTCCGGAGCTAGCGGGGCCACGGGGGCTGACTCCCCACGAGGATGGCCCCCCAGGCCTTGCGAGGACGACCAGGCCTGGGAGGTGAGAGTGTCGTCGCTTTCCTTCTTCACGGAGGGAGGTGCAGCTGCTGTAGATGGTTCAGCCCCGGGCGGGGTCGCTTCATCCACCGTCCTCTTCTTCGCCGCAGGTGGCGACCTAACCAACCGACGATAAACATCAAGAAGCAGCGGCATGAACAAGTACAAGGAAAAGCGCGAGTACTTACTGGTCCACCGCGGCGTAGTCCACCCTCCGCTTGCTGAGTTTGAAGCCTGAGAGCCTCGATGCTTGAAGCACGGGCACGCGGGCTCCGGGAGCAGAAGACGGGGCAGCGGAGGGGCCGGAGGCGGCCCCAGGCATTGTCAATGCAGGAGCAGCATCTCGTGAGACCAACGCCGACCTGCTCTTCATCGGGATCACGGGCGTCTCCCATTTCTCTAGGCGGGCACCAGCCTCGTCATTATCTGGCAGGGTGCAGAGGATGTCGGCCTTGCTCAAGGGGGATGTCTCCCCCATCCCTTCAGGGGTCACCTCCTCCTCCTCCTCCTCTTCCTCCCCGCGGGACTCATCAGAAGACAACTCCACCGGCATCGGTGCCGCAGGGGGCTCGGTGGGCGCCGGCGGCACCAGCCCGCGCCCGTCAAAGGTCGGTCTGGCGGCCACAACCTGCGCCTCGGCCTTGCAGCGGAACAAGTGAGTGAAGACGCTCGGCGGGTACTCCTGGTCGTCCCCGACTAGGAGCCGGAGAGCCACAGCCAACTCACCGTTAGGCAAGGCTTCCGAGCTCACGTGAACCTTGTCCTTTTCGTCCACAAGCTCCCACAAGGGGCGCGTGTGCGCCTGAAGCGGTTCCACGCGCAGCATCAGGAATTCCCTCAGGAGCATGGCCCCTGTTACCTTTGCCGCCTTCGCATTGCCCGGCTTCAGGTTGTCGTTCATCTGCTCCAGCACCAACATCGCCCGCTCATCGGTAAGCTTCGCGCATGACCACCCCTTGTCGGACTGGGGCATCTCCATTGGCAGCACCAAGCGAGGGTGGACGCACTTGGCGTCCATCATGACCCACTTGCTCCGGAAGCTGTCGGCCTTCTTCCCAGTCTTCGACATTGAGTTGGCCTTGCCGGCCGTGATGAAGTTGGCACACCCGGAGGTATGACCCTCGTTGATGCGGAGGAAGAAGAAGTGGCGTAGAAGGGCCACGGATGGCATCACGCCGAGGTACGCCTCGCAGTAGTAGGCGAAGATCGACAAGAGAAGGATGGAGTTGGGATGAAGATGCAACGCCTGCAGCTCGTAGTGGCCAAGGACCTCGTAGAAGAAGTCAGAGAAGGGGGGAACCAGCCCTGCAACGATGCTGCTCGTGAAGAAGGGGAAGAAGGTGCTTCCCTCGGGCTCCGGCACGTCAGAGGGGGCCCGGAGCTCAGTCTTCCCCCTCTCGTTGCTTTCCCCTATTGTCAGCAAACGCGTGGCGGCGAGGTTCTTCTCCGAGACGTTGGGCGCATTGAGAGCAGGCTCGTACCAAGCTGACGACGAGGTAGGCTTGACCTTCCGGGGTGCCATTGGTCGCTGATGCGGAAAGGGATGGGAGAAGATCTGGAGATTTCAGAAGCAGAGAGCAAGAAAGGGGATTTGGAGCAAGGCGAAAGGAAGCAATGCTGGCAAGCATTGTCTACGCCAGCCTTTTGACAGCCGGGCAGTTGCCGAGGCAGCGTGGGGAAGTGGAGACGCCCGCGTCCAACCAACCGCCACGCGTCGACCAAGGCCACAGGCTGTTGGGGCCCGCGGCGCTCCGCACTTGCCCTTTGGCTTCGCCTCGAAGCCAAGTCCGAGCGCGCCTTAGGCCCGGGGGCTACTGTCGGCGTTCTGGGAACGGGGGTCCCTAGACTTGCCTGCGTGTGGCCCACGGCGTGCCTCTGCGAGCGGGCCCGTACGACCCATCTTCACCAACAAGCTTTCAAGACCCTCGCGAGGGGCCAAGCCTCGCGAGGCGGACGACACAAGACCTTCTCGGGAGCGACCTTACCAGGCTAGCTTGCGAGGGGCGGAGAGATCAAGGCAAGGCAAACTTCACGAGGTTCTCATGACGTGAGCCATGACGATCGAGACTAGGCGGGCGCGAGCGCGTGCAGTGTCCTTGTTTCCTCTTTGGTTCTAAGAAGGCAAGTGCAGGTGAGGAGTACCGAGGCGTCAAGCAAAGGTTTCCATATCGGTGCAACGAGACCAAGACCAGCAGGACAGCAAGACGGAGGTCACCATGGATCCCAAGGCAGCGTCACCACCAAGCCTTTTGCAGGCGAAGACCACCTTTAGTCAGGATAGCCTGTACTAGTTGTCCCCTTTCAAATTGGCCGTTGTGCCATCCCTTCCCGCTCAATATTTGGGGAGAGGACCAGGGCCTCTATAAATAGGATTAGCCACCACACTAGGAGGCAACTCATCTCAACAGAGCCTCAGCCATCTCATCTTGGACTAGATCCAACCCATCCTCACACCACCAAGCACAAGAACACCTCACCTCAGGAGGCTGTTCTTCCCCTTGTACTATTCATCCTCAACCCAAGAGGCAATCCACCACACCGCATTGGAGTAGGGTATTACCCCACAACAGTGGCCCGAACCAGTATAAATCTTGTGTCTCTTGTGTTGTGAGTTCGTCGAGCTAAGCTTAGAGATCCCGGCGAGGCTGAGGGCGTGACTCGGTAGGGGGAGATCTTCGTGCGCACCCCAGTGTTCGAACCTTGAGGGTTTTGTCGGAACCCGAGATCCGACAGGGTGAATATCGTAATCTTAGCACCTTCTTTCAGAAGCTTGGCATCTCACACCATGTGTCTTGTCCTCATACACATGAGCTAAACGGTGCAGCTGATCACAAGCACCGTCACATAGTTGAAACTGGCCTAACACTTCTTGCACATGCCTCTGTCCCATTTCGGTTCTGGAGCGATGCTTTTGTTACCGCTTGTTTTTTGATAAACAGGATTCCCACACGACTTCTTCACATGAAGTCTCCTTTAGAAGTGTTGCTTCATGAAACTCCAGATTACTCCCTCCTCAAAGTGTTGGTTGTGCATGTTGGCCGCATCTTCATCGTATATTAAGCATAAACTTGAGTATCGATAAAAAAATGTGTGTTTCTTGAGTACAGTCCTCTCCACAAAGGTTACAAGTGTCTCCACGTTCAGACGAATCATGCTTACATTTCCTGTGATGTTGTGTTCGACGAGACTGTCTTTCCTTTTTCCACGCTCACATCATCCAATGATACTCCCGTTGTCGGTTCAATAGCCGGCGTATCTGGTAGTAGGGGTCCTACCCCTTTGCTAAAAGTGATTCGGAGAGCACGTGGATGGACGGGTCATGATGGGTGACATTCGTGATTTTTTCTGGAGACATGCACGGTGATGCCAATTATTTGCAAGCTGCTCTTTCGCCTCTAGGAAATACTCCGGAAGTTGCAGCATTCGACCTAGTTATTTTAGATGCGTTCGATCTAGTATATTGTAAGAGGATTTGTGGCATGCAAGGGGCAGGGGCACGCAGACTGCGGGTCACCGGTCTGCGCCAAGATCGGAAATTTGTATGCGTATTTCGTGTATTGGTGATCGTATATCAGTACGCATTATACTTGTTTCGGTGAGACCGTTTGCGAATGTACATATCAAAAAGGGTTTTCCCGCTTTGTATTACAAAGCAATCAACACCGATCATATAGCAATGCTCGGGCGAGAAGCACAATAAGCCCAAAAGAAAAAAGAAAGAACAAAGAAGAAGAAAGAAATGCGAACAACGGCAGCTCGAGAAAGAGCGGATGACTCGCCACCCTGCACCCTTCGAAATCGACCCACCACATATCAAGGCTTCGATCCGCCGCGTACGAAGCAGCACCTCTAAGAAGGGATGCAACGCCGACGACGTTGCTGCCCGGACGTGTCCTAGGGTTTCTCCCGGCACGCGGAAGAGAGTGGGGGATGGATACCTCCGACACCCTCCAGGAAGAAATGATGGCACCCGCGGGTGTCACCGCATCGGAGCCGGAAGAGCGGGCAAGGGATTTCTCCCGTACTCCAAACCCCACCACCCGACCAGCCACCTTGTCGCCCACCAGCATGCGCCACCGCAGTCTTCACGCCACCCACGCCGCCTCACTGAGATCACCACCACGAGACCAAGAGGATGGAGAGAGAAGCACGAGGCGACGGGAGCAGCAGCACCGGAGCCACGCGGGAGGGAACTACCTCCAACGCCGTCGTGCGGGAGGCCCGAGTCTCCCGCACCGCCACGGTCGCCGTCCGGACACAGCAGAAGGGCATACCAGACCACCCCTGGCCCGGCCAGGCCCAAATCGGGCCCGTAAAGCCCCCTCGGCCACGCTGCAGCAGGGCTGCACCAGCGTTGCCAGCCACCACCAGCCCATCGTCGCTCCCCTGCCTCCTAGAAGCCACGCCGACGACCCTCCCCGCCGCCGGCCCGCCCAGACCCAGATGGGGCCAGAGGGCCCAAATCTGGGCCGCGAGGGCGCCGCCAGATCACGCCGCCCCGCAGCCAACAACAGCGCCCCCGTCCAGTAGATTGCCCGCCACCACGCCGGAGAGCCCCGCCGCTGCGCCGGACCGTCGCCGCCTAGGATCACCCCGCGGCGCCGCAGTGCCCCGTGTCAGTGCGATCCGAGAGGAGAAAGGCCAGGGGCCACCGCCGGCAGCGCCGCCCGGGACAGGCCCGGCGCCGGACGCCAGCGACAGCGGCAAGGAGGAAGGGAAGGGGGAGAGCTCGGGGAGGAGGTGCCGGGGGTGCGGCCGATTGCCCACGGGGACGACGCGATCGCGAGAGCCAAGTCGGGAAGTCTAGTTCTCCAGAAAAAATCGCGAATGTACCTATATTTTGATGAACGGTACCTGCAACAAGTGCCTACTAAAACGGTAGCGATGTGCTGAAACTTTACAAAATGTTATTCTTTCTGCCTGTGTTTTCGTGAAGTACACTGTTCTTCTTTTGATTAGAGGGAAACTTTGCGATGCATTGCAATACACTAGAGCACATGTATTAAATGAGCGATCCAACGGATGAGACTAATTGGGCCTTAATAAAGTCCAAAGGTATTTTTGACCTAAAAATATTTAAGTTTAACTGGCCCAATTAAGTCCATGGGCATTATGCTCCTAAAATTTTGAATTAACTTAATTGCATTATATAGAACTTAATTATAACTAAACGCCATCGTACATGGTCATTTAAATTTGGGTAGAGCGGTTCCTCAACTCCTCTTGAACCCTAGTCTCCGGCGAACACATGCATCGCCGCCGATCGACGCCGCGCGCACTCGCTGTGGCACTCCCTCGTCCTCATCCTCCTCCCCCTCCCTCGCACGCGATCCCTCTCGGGTTATGTGGCCCCAGATCTTTTGAGGAACCACCTAATCCCCTCCTTCCCCGAGTCGACGCCCCCTTCCCTGACGCGGGGCCAGATCATCCTCATCGCCGTGCATCAACTTTATCATGTCGGATCTTCCCATCGACCTCTGAGAGTAAGTGGCTAGCCATCTCTAATTTTGGCCAGTCCTTTCTGCATAGTATAGATAGGGTTAGATTTGATTAGAGTTTATGATATGTGATATGAGAAAGTTGTGACTAGATTTCGATTGACAGGAAGTGTAATTCGGATTTAGTTAGGACATATTTTGGACTTAGTTAGGGTTATGTGGCATGAGAAAGTTGTCAGCGGATGTGGATTCAAAGAAAGTGTAGTTTGGATTTAGTTAGGAGATATTTTGGATTGAGTTTGGAGTTATTTTGGATCTAGTGAGGGGATATTTTTGAATTGAATTTGGAGTCATTTTGGATTTAGATAGGAGATATTTGATCTATGAGGGTAGATTTATTAGGGCGTGATTAGTCACGACATTTGAAGGATTTGTGGACGATTAGAGTAATGAATTTAAACAAACCTGCATACATGAAGAATCATGTGATATCCTTACATCATAGACAGAAGCAAACAAATGTTTAGTTACAGCAAGTACAACCAATGAAATATTTTTGGATTTAGTTAGGGCATATTTCATACTTACTTACATCTTTTGAAGGACTGAGTTAGGTACATGAATCCGAACTGAAAATTTATTTCAATTATTTAAGCAGAGTAGTGCATAATTATTTTGTATACTATCCATATGTGACATTGTCTATGTGTTTTCGTTGGCAGCACAACGACATGGATGATAAATGCAACGATGGCCAAAACATGGTTGATAAAGGCAAGATGACAAGGACATGGGTGACAGATGCCTTATAATCAAATCGCCCTCCAATCTCATCATACACTTGTTTGGCAAGTGTAGTTTTTCTAAGCCTCCAAACCCCATGATGGAAACTACTTTGAGTTTCTTGCGGAAATTTGTCAACAAATTGACCAGCTGTTCGCTGGGGCAATCAATACCAACAAGGCCTGTTGCCTCCTTGTTGATCACTTTAATTTGGGGATCCACAACCACAAGGTCGTGCCTCGAATTGATTCAATCATCGATCTTGTACCTCTCAGGCCGAGCATTCACCTCCACTACAAGAACCTTGAGCTCCTTGATGCAGTTGGCAATCTGAGCCGCTTAGCCATCTTCCTGACAAACCGTTTCTTTGCTTTGGCACCTTCAGTGTCATGAATGAAATCATTGATGCAGTTCTCCATATCATTGGACATTTCCTTGATGTGGTCCCTCCAGTTCTTGGCGGATGGATCAAGCTTATCCATGAGCCCAAATCGCTGTTCCTTCTTAGGCAGCGGCGGCAGCATCTGCCTCGGGGATAGCAACCGGCGAGAGTGGAACAGCAGTTGTCCATTTCGCAGCGGCAGCCTTAGCCCTGATGGAGTCCGCCCACGAGCATGTCGAGGCCGTCCACGCCCAGCTCGTGGCGGTCACAGCACAAATCGAATGAAGCTTCTCCGACAATGGTGGACAACCCATGGCCGAAGAGTTGGCAATCGCCAGGAGAGTTCGAGTAGCTGTCCGTTCCTACACGGCATACCTTGCCACGACGGAGCCCGCCAAAGCCCAGATCGCGGCCACCCACGCCCAGTTCGTGGCGGCCTATTTCAAAGATATGGCGGACGCGGATGGCGAAATGCTTGCGGAGTATGGTGCAATTGATGCCATGGAGCCCTTTCCCCAGGAGACCGTCAGGCGCGAGCTGGACATGGAGGCGGCGGCAGAGATCGACGAGCACCAGGCGTAGTAGTACTCTTTGTTTTGTTTAATTAAGAATGCCGGTCTTTAATTTGTTAGAGTAATGTTTAGGTCAGCTAGCTCTGTTTAATTGCTGAACTTGCTCTATCAAGAAGTGTGGGTGTGCTATAGTCTCCTTTGTGTACTCAAATTATGCAATGACGTGGATGGCCACTATAACCAGGGAAATTCAAACCAAAATTTTTGACGTTCAAACTCATCACACACGGGTTAAGCTATCTGAATCATTTGTGATGTTCACATATTGTACACAGTTCTGAATAAGGGACCGTGTCTGATGACACTTTGCGCGGCAGTTTTTTCGCTGAAGCGATTCCATATTTTCGGCTTCCGCAGAAATATCTACCTCCCCGCACCCTCCCCCTTACCAAAAGGCACATTTCCCCTGTTCCCGCCTTCCTTTCCAAGTTGAAACCTTCACTCCTTGCTTGCAGTGTCGCCTCCTCACCGGCGACCCTCCTTCACGCTGCTCGGCCTCGTCTATCCAGGCAGGTAATCCACACCCGACCCCCATCCTCCTCCTCCTTCCACATCCCACATGCCCTGACCGCCGACGCGAGCGCGACACCTTCCACCCAAATCACCGACCCTCCACCAAATAAGCGCCGCCCTAAGCCATGATGCACGTAGTATAGCCAAGATCTCAAGGAGCACTTTGGCAGCAGTGAAGCAAATTGCGTCCGCATGAGCGGATGAGGTCGCGAAGGCTGCCATTCGTGCCGACCCCCAGATCTTGGAGGAGCACCTTGCCATTTGCTAGCTACACTGGTTAAGCATGCTCGGTTTACCCGTTGCGTGTGCTGCTCCTGCCCTTCCTTCACAAATTCTAGTAAATTGTGCTATCTAATTTTACCATGCAATCTGTTGCTCTAGTGTATATGTTCTATATGTCGTGCAGTGTCGTGCTCACTTATTAATTGTTTTGTTAATTAGTTGTCGTCTTCAGATAACTGTTTGGTTCAATTCTGCAAATGTGATGTTCAATTCTTCAGGCCGCAATTCTGTATTGTCTCCCATGTGAGAAATAAATCAAATTTATCTTTACAAAATACATGAGAAACGAATACAATTGCTATATTTACATGTTGTCAAGCATGCTTTGTTGGGTTATACATTGTGCAAGGTGGTGCTTAGTTAACGTTTGGTTCATTTGTGTTGTGGTGTTTAGTTAACTGTTTGGTTCAATTCTGCAATGTGATGTTCAATAGTTGTGGGTGCACTACTGCACTATGCTGCTTACATGACACTACAATCAGAGACCCTTCGAGAAACTGTGTGCGATGCCATAATCGCAAACGGTGGTGTATGAAACTGTCAGAAATGTATAAAACATTTGCGATGACGGATGCATCAAAACACGGTTCAGGTTTTAGTTGCGTGTGCGATGAAGGGCATACAGTTCAGTTCAATTAACTGTTTGCGATGAGGAGGAACAAAAGAAACGGGCAGCCAGATGAAGGTGTGTGCGATATACAACATACGGTTCACTCGGATGAACTGTTTGTGATTAGGAAACACAAAAGAAATGGGCAGCCAGATGAAGGCATGTGCGATACACAGCATACGGTTCACTCAGATGATCTGTTTGTGATTAGGCAACACAAAAGAAACGGGCAGCCAGAAGAAGGTGTGTGCGATATACAGCATACGGTTCACTCGGATGAACTGTTTGTGATTAGGCAACACAAAAGAAATGGTCAGTCAGATCAAGGTGTGTGCAATATACGCATGCGGTTCACTCGGCCCTTGTCGTCAGTGTGTGACCTCTGTGGCAACCGTTCGCTCCCTAGGTGCCTCTTCATGTACCGTGGCAACCGTCCACCGCCTCTTCGCCTTTCATTCCCTCTCGATTTGGAACTGCTGTCGCACGCTCTTCCTCCCTCCATTTGCCTTCACCCTTCCTTCTACCATTGTTCGATCATCTTCTCCATGGAGGGAACATGCCGGAAACGACCCCGTTATTCTTGCCCCGATCTAGATGATGACGTGGTGGAGGAACTCATTGATCGGTGCGACGTCATCACCTCGGCTAGCATGGCAGGTACGTTCAAGACCATTGTCGACTCAACTAATAACATCATTACAAGGAACCCAAGATTCCAGGAGCTGTTTGATCTCCCCTATGTTCTTTGCCGTGACCTTGCTGACTAGTGCGGGGACGAGGGAATCCTCGCCTTGTGCAAGTTGATGCCGCTTGATAATGATACGTATGATGTTAAGATGCCATCGCTTGAGGGCAAGGCTTGGGCAGGCGTAAATGGAGATTGGGTTTTTTATATTGGGTACAATTGCGAGTGGGAACTTGTGAATGTGTACACTCGTCACCGGGTTCCACTTCCAAAAATCTCAGACTGCTGCCCAGAGGTTAGTACACCGGTATTCTACGTGAGTTCAAATACGATCATGGTGACTGTCATCTACGGAAGATATCAATTTGTCGAGTTCCCAACCGCTCTTGGGATTACACGAACTATGAAGTTGTTGCTATCTTCGACAAGCTTGTTGCCGTCCTTACTTCCACGCCTCAATGGATATTGCTCAAAAATCAATTTCTGTACACGGATGAGTACTGTGATGCAATTCAATACGAGGGTCTTGTGTTTGCTGCTACCACTCATGGCACTATTTTTGCATGGAATCCTGATGCTTTCGGTACGTTTGTCTCCCACCGTAATTATAATTGTTTCATCCACATGCATGCGGGTTAGCTAGTTTCCCTTTACTAATTAATTAACCTTCTTGTGTTTCCAAGGTCCTGTGAACATTCCACCACCTACACTTGAAAAATTCTATAACCAAGGGGAAGATGACGATGCTGATGATCACGAGCATAAGGACAAGCAGGACCCATATACTCAGTGGCGCCTGGCAAATTTTTCCGTTGGATCACCTCTTCTTGTCTGTATACAGTGTACTAGCGCCAACACCTTCTCCATGGTTCGGTATTGAAAGTCTTGGAGGAAACTCGCTCCTTGGACAAAACTATCCAATGATGGTGGAAGGCGATCCAGCTGCTGTTGACACAATGTTACTACCATTTATGAGAAGCAACTGTATCTATACCTCAGACATTGCTATGCTTTCCTACCGTCCCAATATGGGTCTTGACATAGGCCGCTTCAGCCTGGATGAGCAGTCCTGCGTTGGTCTCGAGATTGAAAGTAGCTGGTCCTTACCAGAGAATCACTTCTGGTTCACAGCAAGCGTTTCCAACGCCGACGAGTGGTTGAGCTGAAGTTCATTTCATCACTTTGTTATTTGTTGTGTGAGAAAAACTTTACTTTTGCTAGAATATTTTGTTGGAAATGATATATAATCTAACGTGTATCCTCGTTGTCGTTGTGGGTTGATGACTTGTTGTATGTAATCAATGGTACATTTGCATATGCGTCCATCAACTCACGCCTGCTAGTGGTGTCCATATGAACAGTGCTAGTGATTTTAGTTGCAAAATTAGATAGTGCTAGTGATTTTTAGCTGCATATTTTGACAAATCGCAATGTTACAAGGTTGACAAATGGCAATGTTACTAGATAAACAAACATCAATCTTTCCAGTTTGACAAATGACAACATACCCAAAATGACATGCAAATCTTAAGCAATTGTTTGTACGTGACTGCACACAGGTCATGCAAAACAACCGTTCGCATTGAAGGGATGCAGAAATCCTGCTCGGCACATTTTCCCTTGGCTTCGTGGGGAAGCTGTCGGTTTGCGTATGGGTGTTCTAACTAAAACGTTTGCGATGAGTGTTTTGTATTTTAAAACCATTAACCTTTTTTTGAAAAGAAAATCATTTGATAAGTCTGTACATTAAGAGAGAAAAATGCAAGTTCGTTCAAACCATATCTTTCATTTAGTCACACTGCGAATTTATATTCACTAGTCGCCAACCCGTGCATTCGCACGGGCTAGATTTAGAAAAATGAATAACTTAGAATTCTTAGTGATGTTTATTAAATGGAGATTTAAAAAGGTATCAAAGACACTATGTAAGAACTATCCACATGCACATGATCATGTTACACAAAACGATGCTACACAATGGGCAGCTCTACCAATTGGTATATGGTCATAACCCATGGAAATAATGCAAAAATATTTTTCATAAGGATAAAACTACATACAAACATGGACATATATCTTGGAGATAGAAGTTCATATATTTTCCCTAGTTTTATCTCAACGTATCAATTTTTCTTGTTTCAACAATGGGTCACTTCTCGAACTCCTCATGCAGTACCTTGTGTGCTTATATATTATAAAGGCAACTTCATAGAACTTTGAACGGTCTGGGTTAACAAATAAGGACCATGTGCCAAGTTAGAACATGCATGTGTGCCTAGGTACGACAGTTATTTAGAGAAGCGTACCCATGATAAATGAATACTAAATCAACAAAACGCTAATTATCTAGAACGTTGTAATTACTACGATTTTCTTCGTATCTAATCAAATAATTTTACATATAATATGTGAACCGAAGTTATGAAATAAATCTTAACAAAAAGAAGAATATGCATGGAAAAGCAAGCCTTTGAATAGTTCCAGACATACAAATGTCATCTTGAGTGGCAAGACAAAGATGTAATTTAGCAACCACAGACTGAACTAACCTGCATATTTATACTATGTGTTGTTTCAGAGGATTTCCCTTTGTCAACTTAGTCACGAGAAAACTCCATGGTAAAAAAATGAAAGATAACAGTAGGACTACAAAAATAGAGAACGAATACATAATACTTATAGCTCTAAGACTATATTACACAGTTGCACACATAGTAGTGTTAGAATAAATCCAAGGCATACCGTCGATCATTCGAGGACCAAGCAATCACACGAGCACAACACCAAGATTTGTTAACGAGGTTTACCGATATGGCTACATCCCCGGGGCCTGACTGTGGCCGCTCCTCCCCATGACACCGCTACAATACCGCACCCAGTCGCCCTGGACACCGGCACATGCCGCCGGCTTCCCCTGCGTTCCGGTGCTATTATGTTGGCATAGGTTACATCGTGTGTCTACCCCTGCTATATATGAGAGGCCTAGGATACAAGTGTCCTACTAGGACACGACTCCACATCCTACGTAAACACAATACAACTCATAGTCCAACTGTAACCTACCTTGTACACTATATTCGGCACAACTCTAACAAGTAGAATAAATCACGCTCATGTTTACAACCTATCATTCTTCTAAACCACAACATCTATCCCTATCTCTGTCATATACTTGAATTCTATCATATTGGTGACCTAACTAAAATTGCAAACATAGGACAAACGGGATCCTAGAAATAAAATGAACATAGACCCTCTCTAAGACGATTATTGGAAGGGGCAGCTGTGAGACATAAAATCTCCAGCAATAACAAAGAAGAATTGGATCGTCACCAAGCATGAGCGCAGCAAGGTCGATCAGCCATGTTAATTGCTAAGAATCTGATAATACTTCACTTAACTCTCAAGACATCAAGAGGCGGTCTGATCAGACTGAATTGTGAACAACAAAAGAAATTCCATGAGTTGCCCCAGAATATCTTTGGAGCACGTTCTTTTAAGAGGTATGCAAGCATGCATGTGAAATTGAAAACATGCTATTTGGATAAAATATTTCTAGGCAATAACTCGAACATAGCTTCAGCTGGAAAAAAGACCTTAAACTCAACTACAAAGATGCATATTCATACTGTATGTAGTTTTAGATAATTTACCTTTCACATATTTAGTCGTGAGCGAAATTCCCCGGTGAAGAAGAAACCTGGGTGCAAGCCTACAAAAATAGACAAATAAATAAGACTTCAGAGAATATCTTGTTATCTTACACAGTTTAACAATTGAAGTAGTATAAATCGCGCTTTTGTCGATGATACTTGGATAGCTTAATTACATTTCTAATCACCCATAGGAGCCTACCTAAATAGAGAACACTGCAATAATACCTTTAGTAATATCGTACAGAGTTAAACACAATTAGTAGTATAAATCACAGTCTTGTAGATGAGCTTGGATTGGAAATATTACCATGTTCTCACCCACATTATGTACCATCTGTGCTGAATACTCCTCATCTGTAAAACAATTATTTGGAGCTCGAAACTTCAGAAACTTTAAGTCTCCGTGAAATGAAAAATTAAGAAGAATTAGTAGAGAGGGAGCACGTGGTTAAAACCATAGAGATCACATGAATAAATTTCAGGATGACAATAGAACGTGGAGTCCAATTGAAAATCTGAATGTAAGAAAACAACCCCCTGTATTTGCATCAAGAAGGAGCACCCAGTTTTGCATGGTATGTAAGCCCACATGTAAACTCACTCTTGTCAATGACCCTAGATAGCTTACCGTTCTAATAACCCAAAGGAGCCTACAGAAATAGATCATACACGCACAGTTAACACAAAAATAATACCTTTAACCAATATCTTGCATGCACTGTTAAGCACTTGTAGCTGTGTAAATAAAACTCTTGTTGACGACCTTGGAAATCTTAAGAATACTCTCCTTCTGATGCACATAATTTACTGCTATCTTTCAAGAATACTTCCTTCTGTAAACGATTATTTTGGGCGCATAAACAGTTCTACACGCTCTGTCAGCCCACATGTAAACTCCAAAACATGAAATTAGGATTTAGTAATCATGACCGTGGTAGCACATTATATAGTGAAAAATAAGTATAAATAGTTAATTACTTTCAATGGTACTTAAGCAAATTACGTACACATGTAGCTCCAGGAACACATCTTCGCCTAATTCTGACTACCATCTTTGACCCTGAAACTCACGACCACAACTAACCATTCCAACACAGCATCAGCTCACTCTTTAGCATACTTCGATTAATCTTCATATCATTCAAACATATAAGTTATATACAGAATGACATCCAACCACGTGTGGATTAATCAGCAAAGATTTTTAAGTCAAGTTCAGTGTGTATTGAATGCCCATAGTAGCAACAAAGTTGGGAGAGATAATCACAAATCACTGTCAGATTGATCAATTTTGGTGATTGCCGAGCAGCAACAGAGTTGGTAGAACTAATTTCAAGTGCACTGCCATCAACACATCAAAAATCCATAGACGGCACTCAGGATCAATGCTAAAAGATTGGATCGTAGGTAGACTGCAGCCAACATTCGTCAGTTAATAATTAATAAAATATAACTGTACTATTAGAAAAAGATAATTATCCTATTTAGAGACAAAAAAATTGTAATCAAATACCTAGGTTTCAAACAAAAGCTAACTGGGAGCTGAGCCATTGCTGAGATTGGAGCCTCGCATGCAAAGGAGATACATACGGAAGAACAAACAATGGTGAGACCTGCCGTGAGAGAAAGCCATTGGCAAGGTGATCGGATCGGACCTAGAGTAGTATACAGGGAGATCCTGCATAGACCAATCAGCTCGGTGTGCTATGGTGATAGATGGAGGGGTAGGGGGTCAGCACCTTGGTCAGGAGCATTGCCAACGCTTTGTGGGAGAACCAGGCCATCATGGTAAAACCTTCGGCCAGAGGAGATGCGGGGGAGCAGTACAAAACAGGATAGAGGAAAGAGGTGGCGTCCTGATGCGGCGAACCAACACAAAACAGGATAGAGGAAGGAGGTGACGTTTCCTGGAAGGAAACGGGAGAGAAGGGGCAACGGGGACTGCTAGTGGATTTAGGTACGATTAGATTGAAAAGATCCAAGACGTTTAAAGAAAAAAAAGATTGGATCTGTAGCTACTGTATGATTTTAACATTTTGGGATTAAACGTGGAGGCTAACCTGGACTCACCAAATTAGGCTCCTATTTTTGCATCTTCTAACCGTTAAAGGTCTATGGGCTTATTTTTTTTAGCGAAACTGAGCAAATATTGAGGGGAGAATTCTAAGGGTTAATCTAAACCATAATAATTCGGCCCCACATAGATGAACGGCTCTTAATTTCTAATTAACATGGTAATTTTTAGGAAGTCTGTAATTAGTATAGGTATAGAGGTATAGATAGATATAGATAGATAGATAGATAGATAGATAGATAGATAGATAGATAGATAGATAGATATGATCGGGAATTCGAGATACAGTATTAAACCCCCAAAAAACTATTTCCAGCGGCGGCGGAGGCGGCATGCCGCGCCGTCGTTGTCTTTGTCGTCCTCCGGGACGCCGTTGTTAAAGTCTTCAAGGCAGCACAAATGTTCTTCACTTGTAAATCAAACATCATGTCGTTGCGCGATCGACGGACGGGGCGCGGGTGGACGGCAACTGGCACCGCTGAGATGTAGCGGTCGACAGCAGCGTCCCATGCCGCTGAGGGGAGTGCGCACACGGTCACGGGCACGGGCGCGGCGGGTGCAGCCAAACGCACGGGGGCCGGCACCACGGTGGGTGTAGGGGCGCACATAGGCACGGGCACGGGCGCTGGCATGTACGCGAGCTCGGGCGTGTCCATGGAGACCTCGCTGACGCTCGCGGCTTCTAGCTCTACGATAGTGCTCGGCGACCAGCCCGTCAATGCTACGGGGATGGTCGCTGGCGCGGGCGCGGGGATGGGAGCTTGGACGGGAGTGAGGGCAGCAACCGCCGCAGCCAGCTCGTTCTGGGCCATGTCCATGATGCCCCATTCCTCCTTATTCTATCTCCTCCGGCTAGGAGTCGACTTCACCAAACTCGAAGACTAGTGGCAGATGATCGTTCTGCGCCATGGCGTTGGTGGAGGTCTGCGGGAGGGAGGGGAATGGGTGGCGAACAGTAAGGCCGCCCGTATTAAACAGCGGCTCGGGCGCCATTAATGGAGAGGAAGGCGGGCGGCCATGGAAATCAAATGGCTCGCTTCCCAGTGAGCCTGCGCAGCGTATAGCTCGCACGCTTTCCGGTGAGCCTACGCATTCGAGGACAGCTTGCAGGCCTCTTGGTCAGCCTGTGCTCCAGACTGCGCTCGCACGCCTCCCGTTCAGTCAAGGTCAAGAAGCTGTCCGCACGACACCTCCTACAGCCATTAAAACCAAGAAATATGGCGTCATGTGAATGGTTTACAGAACGCACACGGTTTGAATTCTACAAACGTTTCAGATATTAAAGTGGCAGCTATTTTTTCAAAATTGTTTTGTTGGCTGTCATTATTCGAGTGCGCCTTCTCTCAAAATGGACACGAAAAATGCCACAACATGTCGGGTGCCATTCCATGATAGCATGCCAAGTTTCATGAATTTCAGACGAGTTTTGGATTTACTAGAATTTAAAAACCAGGCATCTCAATGTTTTGCAGGCAATCAACGGTGCCCTGGTGTTTGAAATTCATTCCCATTTCTTGCATCGGACCTAAGAATGCACCCAAGGACACAGATTTGATTTTCAACCAATTTATATGCACTGGAGCATGTGCATATAGTTCATATTTGAATTATCCACATAAATGCATTGAAAACTTAGTTAATGCATAAAAATGTCCAAATGAACCCCGAAAAATCCCAAAAATTGACACAACACTCATGTTGTTTTATCTTGGCACGAGAAATTTTTTGAAAGCAATAAGAGGCAATGGATATTGTTTCGTCCCCAAAGGTGGGACGTTCCCTACCGAAACCATCATGCTTGTTGTGAGAAGCTCTGGTTTGTAAGAAGCATATACCCGAACCTGCCCCGAACGGGACAATTTTTTTTACCACGGCAACTTGATGCCTGATACGTATCCAACGTATCTATAATTTTTTATTGCTTCATGCTATATTATATTCTGTTTTGGACAATATTGGGCTTTATTATACACTTTTATATTACTTTTGGGACTAACCTACTAACCGGAGGCTCATCCCAGAATTGTTGTTTTTTTGCCTATTTCAGAGTTTCGCAGAAAAAGAATATCAAATGGAGTCCAAACGGAATGAAACCTTCGGGAACGTGATTTTCGGAACAAACGTGATCCAGAGGACTGGGACCCTACGTAAAGCAATCAACAAGGAAGGCACAAGGTAGGGGGCGCGCCTACCTCCCCAGGCGCGCCCTCCACCCTCGTGGGCCCCTCGTTGCTCCACCGACGTACTTCTTCCTCCTATATATACCTACATACCCCCAAACTACCAGATACGGAGCCAAAAACCTAATTCCACCGCCGCAACTTTCTGTACCTACGAGATCCCATCTCAGGGCCTGTTCCAGAGCTCCGCCGGAAGGGGCATTGATCACGGAGGGCCTCTACATCATCTCCAAGTTCTCTCCGATGAAGTGTGAGTAGTTTACTTCAGACCTTCGGGTCCATAGTTATTAGCTAGATGGCTTCTTCTCTCTTTTTGGATCTCAATACAATGTTCTCCCCTTCTCTTATGGAGATCTATTTGATGTAATCTTCTTTTGCGGTGTGTTTGTCGAGATCCGATGAATTGTGGGTTTATGATCAAGATTATCTATGAACAATATTTGAGTCAAATCTGAATTCTTTTATGTATGATTGGTTATCTTTGCAAGTCTCTTCAAATTATCAGTTTGGTTTGGCCTACTAGATTGATCTTTCTTGCAATGGGAGAAGTGCTTAGCTTTGGGTTCAATCTTGCGGTGTCCTTTCCCAGTGACAGTAGGGGCAGCAAGGCATGTATTGTATTGTTGCCATCGAGGATAAAAAGATGGGGTTTATATCATATTGCATGAGTTTATCCCTCTACATCACTTCATCTTTCTTAATGCATTAATCTATTCTTCATGAACTTAATACTCTAGATGCATGCTGGATAGCGGTCGACGTGTGCAGTAATAGTAGTAGATGCAGAATCATTTCGGTCTACTTGTCTCGGATGTGATGCCTATATACATGATCATACCTAGATATTCTCATAACTATGCTCAATTGTATCAATTGCTCGACAGTAATTCATTCACCCATCGCAAATACTTATGCTATCTTGAGAGAAGCCACTAGTGAAACCTATGGCCCCCGGTTCTATTTTCCATCATACTAATCTTCCTATACTTTGCTATTTCCGTTGCCGTTTACTTTGCTTTATTTACTTTGCATCTTTATCACAAAAATACCAAAAAAATTATCTTATTATCTCTATCAGATCTCACTCTTGTAAGAGACCGTGAAGGGATTGACAACCCCTTTATCGCGTTGGTTGCAAGGTTATTGTTTGTTTGTGTAGGTGCGAGGGACTCGTGCGTGGCCTCCTACTGGATTGATATCTTGGTTCTCAAAAACTGAGGGAAATACTTACGCTGCTTTACTGCATCACCCTTTCCTCTTCAAGGGAAAACCAACGTAGTGCTCAAGAGGTAGCAAGAAGGATTTCTGACACCGTTGCCGGGGAGTCTACGCACAAGTCAAGCTATACCAAGTACCCATCACAAACTCATCTCCCTCGCACTACATTATTTGCCATTTGCCTATCGTTTTCCTCTCCCCACTTCACCCTTGCCGTTTTATTTGCGCTCTCTTTTCCGTTCGTCCTTTTGTTTGCTCGTGTTGCCATGTGCCTTCTATATGCTTGCATCTTCGCTTGCTGAAAATCTATTGATATGGATCCACTTAAAGTGTTTTACTTGCACTAGTAGAAAAGGGGGCAAACGTTCAGGCCGGGTCAGCCCATTAGTCCCGGTTCAGTCCAGAACCGGGACCCATGGGGGCATTGAACCCGGTTCGTGAGCCCAGGGGGCCGGCCGGGCCACGTGGGCCATTGGTCCCGGTTTGTCTAGACCTTTTGGTCCCGGTTGGTGGCACGAACCGGGACCAATGGGCCACGCTCCTGGCCCACCACCATTGGTCCCGGTTGGTGGCTTGAACCAGGACCAAAGGATGCCCTTTAGTCCCGGTTCATGCCACCAACCGGGACCAATGAGGTGCCTATATATACCCCCTCGCGTAAGAGCAGAGCACACTGCTCTGTTTTTTCTGGCCGCCGAGGGGGAGTGGGCTTGGTGGTGCTCTAGCTCACCTCTATGCACACAAGGTGTTCGATGGAATGCCCGAGCCCCACTACTTAAGCTTTCTCCTCTCCAAGCTCGACCTCCAAGCTCCATTTTCCTCAATATTTGTCTAGGTTTAGCGGTCCGTCACGCCCCGTCCCCGTCTTGACCGCCGTCGATTACCCGCGCCAATCTCATCGCCGACACCATCGTGGTGAGCCTCTTCTTCTTATCTTCTTTCTGAAAGGAAAAATATTCTTACTTGTATGTTTAGATAGATACTTGTATTATTTTCTTACTTTTATTATTGCATCTTATATAGTGCGATGGTTTTGGTATCCGCCCCCGTCGGCCCTCGTCCTGTCTATGATTTGGATGTGGTATATATTATGTTTATAACTATTGGTTCATTTATTTTTTATGAAAATTATGCCGACCAACGTGACATAGGTTTTATTTATCTAGGAGGTATGTGAACCGGAAATTCCAACCGACCCTATTGTCGAGAGGTTAAATTTAGTTGAAGAAGAAAACAATTTCTTGAAAGAAAAAATAAAAAAAATGAGGAGGAGAAGATGATATTGGAGTTGAATGTTGCGGATGTCATCGATGATCACAATATCAAGATGGATGCAATGCGCTTGAAGATCAGAAAGGTTAGAAAATATGCCATTCATACCGAGGCTTGGTATTATTATGCCGCTGGATCAATTGTTACCTTGGTTGAGATTATGATCGCATTTGTTTTTGCATTGAAATGTTTTACATAGTTTCAATGTATGGTTTAATTAACTAGATGCTCTGGAGAGCTATATGTTGTTAGATGAGAACATTGTATGTACTTTGGTTTTAATGTGATGATGAACTTCTATTAATTTGGTCACTTAATTATCTATTCATGATGTTCTGTAATGGTTTTGGACACACTTAATTATATGTAATGCACGCAGATGAACCGGCAATGGATGTACGGTGACATACACACCTCCGAGTACATTAAGGTCCTGCATGAGTTTCTCGAAGCGGCTGAGGCAAACAAGCAGAATGGTTTTATGTGTTGTCTATGCACTAAATGTGGGAATACGATGTCTTAGTCTAACCGGAAAATCCTTCACTCCCACCTGCTTTACAAGGGTTTCATGCCACACTATAATGTTTGGACGAGGCACGGAGAAATAGGGGTTATGATGGAAGACGACGAAGAAGAAGAGTACGATGACAACTATGTGCCCCCTAAATACGATGATGCTGCAGCGGGGGGAGCTGGTGAAGATCAAGAGGAACCAGATGATGTGCCCAATGATGCTGCAACGGGGGAAGCTGCTGAAGATCAAGAGGAACCAGACAATGTGCCCGATGATGATGATCTCCGCTGGGTCATTGCCGATGCAAGGACGCAATATGAAAGTCAAAAGGGGAAGCCGAAGTTTGATTGCATGTTAGAGGATCACAAAAAAGGGTTGTCCCCCAATTGCGAAGATGGCAACACAAAGCTCGGTACCTTACTGGAATTACTGCAGTGGAAGGCAGAGAATGTTGTGCCTGACAAAGGATTTGAGAAGCTACTGAAAATATTGAAGAAGAAGCTTCGAAAGGATAACGAATTGCCCGACAGTACATACGCAGCAAACAAGGTCGTATGCCCTCTAGGATTGGAGGTGCAGAAGATACATGCATGCCCTAATGAGTGCATCCTCTACCGCGGTGCATACAAGGATCTGAATGCATGCTCGGTATGCGGTGCATTGCGTTATAAGATCAGACGAGATGACCCTGGTGATGTCGACGGCGAGCCCCCCAGGAAGAGGGTTCCTGAGAAGGTGATGTGGTATGCTCCTATAATACCACGGTTGAAACGTCTGTTCAGAAACGGAGAGCATGCCAAGTTGATGCGATGGCACAGTCAGGACCGTAAGAAAGAAGGAAAGTTGAGAGCACCCGCTGATGGGTCGCAATGGAGAAAAATCGAGAGAAAGTACTGGGATGAGTTTGCAAAGGACCCAAGGAACGTATGGTTTGCTTTAAGCGCGGATGGCATTAATCCTTTTAGGGAGCAGAGCAGCAATCACAGCACCTAGTCCGTGACTCTATGTATGTATAACCTTCCTCCTTGGATGTGCATGAAGCGGAAGTTCATTATGATGCCAGTTCTCATCCAAGGCCCTAATCAACCCGGCAACGACATTGATGTGTACCTAAAGGCCATTAGTTGAAGAACTTTTACAGCTGTGGAATGGAAAAAGTGTACGTACGTGGGATGAGCACAGACAGGAGGAATTTAACCTAAAGGCGTTGTTGTTCGTGACCATCAACGATTGGCCCGCTCCCAGTAACCTTTCAGGACAGACAAACAAGGGATACCACACATGCACGCATTGTTTAGATGACACTGAAAGTATATACCTGGACAAATGCAGGAAGAATGTGTGCTTGGGCCATCGTCGATTTCTTCCGACCAACCTTCAATGTCTAAAGAAAGGCAAGCATTTCAAAGGCGAGGCAGATCACCGGAAGAAGCCCGCCATGTGTACCGGTGATCACGTACTTGCTATGGTCAATGATTTACATGTAATCTTTGGAAAGGGTCCCGACGCACTAGCTGTTCCGAATGACGCTGAGGGACACGCACCCATGTGGAAGAAGAAATCTATATTTTGGGACCTACCCTATTGGAAAGACCTAGAGGTCCGCTCTTCAATCGACGTGATGCACGTGACGAAGAACCTTTGCGTGAACCTGCTAGGCTTCTTAGGCGTGTATGGAAAGACAAAAGATACACCTGAGGCACGGGATGACCTGCAACGTTTGCACGAAAAAGACGGCATGCGTCCAAAGCAGTATGAAGGTCCTGCCAGCTACGCTCTTATGAAAGAAGAGAAAGAAATCTTCTTTGAATGCCTGCTCAGTATGAAGTTCCCGACTGGCTTCTCGTCGAATATAAAGGGAATAATAAATATGCTAGAGAAAAAGTTCCAGAACCTAAAGTCTCATGACTGCCACGTGATTATGACGCATGCTTCCGGTTGCATTGAGGGGGCTTCTACCGGAAAACGTCTGATTAGCCATTGTGAAGCTATGTGCATTCCTCAATGCAATCTCTTAGAAGGTGATCGATCCAGAAATCGTACCAAGGCTAAGGAGTGATGTGGTGCAATGTCTTGTCAGTTTCGAGCTGGTGTTCCCACCATCCTTCTTCAATATCATGACGCACGTCCTAGTTCATCTAGTCGACGAGATTGTCATTCTGGGCCCGTATTTCTACACAATATGTTCCCCTTTGATAGGTTCATGGGAGTCCTAAAGAAATATGTCCGTAACCGCACTAGGCCAGAAGGAAGCATCTCCATGGGCCATCAAAGAGAGGATGTCATCGGGTTTTGTGTTGACTTCATTCCTGGCCTTAAGAAGACAGGTCTCCCTAAATCGCGGTATGAGGGGAGACTGACTAGAAAAGGCACTCTTGCAAGGGACTCAATAATATGCAGGGACGGATATTCTTGGTCTCAAGCACACTACACAGTTCTACACACTAGTAGAAAAGGGGGCTATGGTCCAGGCCGGGGCAGCCCATTAGTCCCGGTTCAGTCTAGAACTGGGACCAATGGGGGCATTGGACCCGGTTCGTGAGCCCAGGGGGCCGGCCGGGCCACGTGGGCCATTGGTCCCGGTTCGTCTGGACCTTTTGGTCTCGGTTGGTGGGACGAACCGGGACCAATGGGCCTGGCTCCTGGCCCACCACCATTGGTCCCGGTTCGTGGCATGAGCCGGGACCAAAGGCTCCCCCTTAGTCCCGGTTCGTGCCACGAACCGGGACTAAAGGGTCGGCCCTCGCTGCACCCACAGTTTAGTCCCACCTTGCCAACCGAAGGGCGCCGACACCTGTTTATAAGCCCGTCCCTCTCTGCATTGTTGAGCTCCTCACAAAGTGAAAATAGATGCACCTATAGAGGAAAATTGGACATAAATTCATAAATAGAAATTGATTATGAATTTATGTTTAATTTTCTCTATAAGTGCATCTATGTTCACTAACAGAGAAGTTTTTATTTTTTTTGACCTAAAAGAAAAAAGAAATCACTAAAAAACTATTAGTATTTAGTATAAATAGAAATGACAAAAAAATAAAAAGAAAAAATGCCTATATGCACTAAGTAGTGATTCACACTAAGTAGTAGAAATGAAAAAATAAATAGCAAAAAAGAAAAATATGCCTATAATATTTGTTATGACTAACTAAAATTACCAAATTGAGTATAATGGCACTAACAGAAAGTTTATAGTAAAGTTATTCATAAACTAGTGATTCACACAAATTTTAAAATATTGAAATTTAAACTATTCAAATTTTAAAACTAATGGCACTAACAGAAAGTTTATAATTTTTGTGACCTAAAATAAAAAATAAATCACTAAAAAACTATAAGTATTTAGTTCTAAGTAGAAATGAAAAAATAATGGCACTAGTAAAGTTAATCACAAACTTGAGATTCACACAAATTTCAAAGAATTCAAATTCTAACTATTCTAATTTGAAAACAATGGCACTAGTAAAGTTAATCACAAACTTGAGATTCACACAAATTTCAAAGAATTCAAATTTTAACTATTCTAATTTGAAAACTAATGGCACTAACAGAAAGTTTATAATTTTTGGTATCTCTGTGCAGAAAGATTGTACATAGTAAATATAATACACAAAGTGTTTTCACACAAATTTAGTAAAATAGTGATTCATAAACTAGTGATTCACACAAATTTTAAAAAATTCAAATTTAAACTATTCAAAATTTAAAGTTAATGGCACTAATAGTAAGTTTATAATTTTTGTGACCTAAAATAAAAAATAAATCACTAAAAAACTATAAGTATTTAGTTCTAAGTAGAAATGAAAAAATAATGGCACTAGTAAAGTTAATCACAAACTTGAGATTCACACAAATTTCAAAGAATTCAAATTTTAACTATTCTAATTTGAAAACTAATGGCACTAGTAAAGTTAATCACAAACTTGAGATTCACGCAAATTTCAAAGAATTCAAATTTTAACTATTCTAATTTGAAAACTAATGGCACTAACAGAAAGTTTATAATTTTTGGTATCTCTGTGCAGAAAGATTGTACATAGTAAATATAATACACAAAGTGTTTTCACACAAATTTAGTAAACTAGTGATTCATAAACTAGTGATTCACACAAATTTTAAAAAAATTCAAATTTAAACTATTCAAATTTTAAAGCTAATGGCACTAACAGAAAGTTTATAATTTTTGTGACCTAAAAGAAAAAAGAAATCACTAAAAAACTATAAGTATTTAGTTCGCCGCTGAGCCGCCCCCGACACCGTCGCCGTGAGCAATTTAGATGTGTTAGATGTGTAGTAATTTAGATGTGTAGTTCATAGATTTTTTTATTAGATGTGTAGTAATTTAGATGTGTAGTTCATAGATTTTTCTGTTAGATTTTTTTTCATATTGTGTAATTAATTTGTTCATATTGTGTTAGATTTATTTATGATTTTTTCTGTTGTAATTTAGATTTATTAATTATTTTTTGTGTTAGTATTTTCTTTGTCAATTTATTGTGTATGTCTAGGAAAATTGTGAATGATATATGTCATTTATGAATATGTTCATATTTAGAATAGAGGAAAGAGGAAAAAAATAAGAAGAGAAAGTGTTTAATATGATTAGTTAGAAAAATAATAGAACTATAGTTAAACTAGTTTATTTTTAGTAAGTCGTACTATTTTATTTTATTTATAGTAAGTGCTTAGTAGTTGAACTAGCTAGTTGATTTAATAGAACTAGTTTATTTTTTTAGTTAAAGCAATTATTCCCGCATCGACGTGGACGATGCCTATCCCGCATCCTCGTTGTCGAGTCGGGGGCGGACGACACCTGCTTGACCAGATGGGCCATGTCCAGGACTGGGCTCCGCTGGGGTGGTACTGGGAGGCGCTACCTTCCGGGGGGCGTAGCTTGGTGAGAAGCCAGCCCGTCGTTGACCCGATCCTTGTTTGGTGGCGATCGCGTGGGCCAGTGACGGTGCAGAGACTTCCAAACACCGCGGAGGTGGTACGTCACTGTGTCAGTGAGGAGGACCAGCACGTCCGTCGGTACATGGTTGCGTTGGAGGGCAGGTTCGAGAATACCTGGCAGGTTCTTCAGGGATCTCACTGGAGCTATGATCCTGTGATGGTTCCTTCCCTTTGGGTGTCCACCGCCCGCGCCGATACCCGTCGGGCGCTACTGTTATAGCTGTACTGGCGATATGTATGATATATAGTATTCGACGTGTATTACTGATAATATTCGATGTACGGACAAATGGAGATGATGTAGTTTTTCTTATAATTGAAGGCATCCTAATTTGAATACTACTTAAATTTGCGATTTGATTTTTCTTATTGAATGCTCAAATTGGAGAGCACTATGCAAGGCATATGCATATGATTAGTTGAATAATAAAGATCTAATTTAGTCTTTGAATTATGAACGTATAGGAAATGTCATCATCGGACGACGAAAGTCTCCCGGGGGAGTGCGACTGGTGCCACGACGATCGAGGTGAGTGCGACAGGCCTCACCTGGACGATGGTCGGCGCTTCAGTATTAAGCTCGAGGAGACCTTCGAAGTTGAAACGATACGCAACGACGACAAGTGTTTTTTTTCATAATTAAGCATGACTTGGACTATTTCAACGTGTAATTTTCATCTTTTACAATTCGAGTATAGTTGATCCCATGCCATGCAAGACGCTATGTCTTGGAGAGGATGGATTTTGAAGACCATGAAAATTTTGAAACGAAGAAAATTCACCTAAGGACCCATCATGATGTGGATTTTGAAGTAAAGTTGTATAATGCTGAGAGCGTAACCCATTTTGGTTGCAAAAATTGGGAAGCATTTTGCAAATTGTATGGCTTTGATGAGGGTATGCTTGTCACCATGGATCTTGGTGATCCTGAAATCGAGCAAGACAATATCGACATTTGGGTCCTTGTTGATACTCCTCCAGTTCTACCGCTATGTGAGTTTCTCAAACATAGTTAATTATTAATAGAACTTATATTGTTCATTTCAAAATAGTTGACAACTTATTTCCATTGACATCTTATTTTGGAGTATCAAAGAATGTGCAGAAGATGGTAGATAGAACTTACTACACCGATGGCTCTGAGTTAACTTACAAGGAGAAAACTCATCTGGTTGGATTTTGTAATGATATTGAGAATTACAATATCTACAATCAAACCCCTCAACATTATGGTCAATACGTGCCACTAGTGCACGTGTTGAACTACGGTAACTACCATGGAGATACCCTGGTAAGTTTTTTTTACTATTACGACATCCGTGCATCTTTTTGCATACTTCTAAAACTAGTACATGATTGCTAACTACGAAGTTATTACTATGTTTTTCAACAACTTATCCCAGAGGATTGTGTGCCTCATTTGATGTATCGGAATGGCGGCAGCCTTCATGTTTTGAACATATATCCAGGTCATCCTACGAATCTCAACTGTCCATACCGGATTTCTAAAAGAAGTGGAGACATGACAGGATGATCTCCATTCTTCATAATGGAGAGTCAGGGTCTATATTGTTTTATGCTATTTTACCTTAAGTGTGTTTAGGTTCGATCCTACCTGATACTTGATGATCATGTGCTAAGAACAATTATGTAGGGTTGGGTTCGATGACTATGAGGATGATGATCGTATGACTTATTATTAATAACGAATAGAAGTTGTATGATGATGCTTGATTAATTAGTAGGACTTGTTATTATATATGATGATGTATGATGCGAGCATGCAAGAGTTATTATATATATATCTGCGGGTGAAATGAACATAGCAGTAGCGTAGGTACGTAAACCAAGGACTACATATAAGAGAGGACACTTCTCTCTATTAGCTAGCTAATAACAACCTAAAAATAACCCCCTAGACCCCTAAAACCGCCACTTTTTTTTTTAAAAAAAAAGAAAAACCTCCTGCTGACGCGTGGAACCCTTTTGGTCCCGGTTTATGTCATAAACCGGGACCAAAGGCCCCCCTGCCTTGGCTATTGGCAGCGGCCACGTGGAGGCCCATCTGTCCCGGTTCTGGTTTGAACCGGGACTAAAGGGTGAGGGTATTAGTAACGACCCTTTAGTCCCGGTTCGGGAAGCGGGACTAAAGGCCCTTACGAACCGGGACAAAAGGCTAGTTTTCTACTAGTGACAGAACTCTACCTTGGTGACCCCGTATGTCGATGAACACAACAACAGTCTACGCTCCAAACACCCGGAGCAGTGCGACGACTGGATTACATGTGAACACATCAGGACTTTCAGCAGTTGGTTGGATACACGTCTCAGAGGTGACAACACTGTTTGTGATGAGTTGTTCTTGTTGTCCAGGGGACCATCTTTGACTGTATTGATTTACAAAGGATACGAGATAAATGGGAATACATTTTACACGATTGACCAAGATCAAAAGCGCACCAACCAAAACAGCGGTGTCCGCTTTGATGCAACAACCGAGAGGGGAAAGGACACATATTATGGTTACATAGTGGACATATGGGAACTTGACTACGGACATGATTTTAAGGTCCCTTTGTTCAAGTGCAAATGGGTCAATCTGTCAGGAGGCGGGGTACAGGTAGACCCACAGTACGGAATGACAACAGTGGATCTGAAAAATCTTTGGTACACTGACGAACCGTTCGTCCTAGCCAATGATGTGGCACGGGTTATCTATGTGAAGGACATGTCTACCAGATCGAGAAAAAGAAAATATAAGGAAGCGAATACATCATACGATGAGCCAAAGCGCCACATAGTTCTTTCAGGAAAAAGGGACATCGTGGGAGTGGAGGGCAAGACACACATGTCTGAAGATTATGAAAAGTTTCATGAAATTCCTCCCTTCAAAGTCAAGGCTAACCGAAGCATCCTGATAAACGATGAAGATTATCCATGGTTACGGCGCAATAAGCAAATGACACAAGCGAAGAAAAAGTGAAGACTTTCTCCCGCAACTATTATGATGATACCATGCCAACTTTGTAACAGACGATTATGATACCATTGTCCGTTTTGTAGATGCACATACTATGTGGGTGAAATTATGATACCATGCCAACTTTCAACTTTTTCGGAGTTCATTGGTCCCGGTTCGTCTGGACCTTTTGGTCCCGGTTCTACGCACGAACTGGGACTAATGCGCCTCGCCCCTGGCCCATGACCATTAATTAGTACCGGTTTTGCCACAAACCGGGACTAAAGGGTTGGTCTTCGTTGCTGTCAGAGTTTAGTCCCAGCTCGCCAACGGAAGGGCGCTCACACCGGTTTATAATTCCGTCCGTCTCTGCCTTGTTGAGCTCCTCTCAAAGTGAAAATAGATGCCCCTATACAGGGAATTTGACCTAAATTCATAGTGAATTTCTCTAAAATTCATAGAAATTTATTATGAATTTTCTCTATAGGCGCATCTATGTTCATTTTTCTAGCAAAGTTAATAACAAACTTGTGATTCACACAAATTTCAAAGAATTCAAATTTTAACTATTCAAATTTGAAAACTAATGGCACTAACAGAAAGTTTATAATTTTTCTAAAACTAATGGCACTAACAGAAAGTTTATAATTTTGCTTACCTAAAAGCAAAAAGAATTAAAAAATAAACCAAAAACAAAAGAAAATAAATAATGCAGAAAACAAAACAAAAAAACTGGAAAAAAAATAAAAATAGCAACAATAAGTATTTTGTTGTAAGTAGAAACAAAATAAAATAAATAAAGCAACAAAAAACAAAAAAGTGTTTTCAAATTTGAAAACTAATGGCACTAACAGAAAGTTTATAATTTTTCTAAAACTAAAAAGCAAAAAAGAATTAAAAAATAAAGCAAAAAACAAAAGAAAATACATAATGCAGAAAACAAAACAAAAAAACTGAAATAAAAATAAAAAGAGCAACAATAAGTATTTTGTTGTAAGTAGAAACAAAATAAAATAAATAAAGCAACAAAGAAAAAAGTGTTTTCAAATTTGAAAACTAATGGCACTAACAGAAAGTTTATAATTTTTCTAAAACTAATGGCACTAACAGAAATTTTATAATTTTGCTGACCTAAAAGCAAAAAGAATTAAAAAATAAAGCAAAAAACAAAATAAAATAAATAATGCAAACAACAAAACAAAAAAACTGGAAAAAAATAAAAAAATCTGCCACCTATTGGGCCACCACGGCCTGAATATGATTAGAAACCCAACCTGGGCCAGGATTCAGGCCCGCAGAAGGCCCAATAGGCCCACTAGCAGAGCAGTGTCAGATTAGGCCCATAGGCCTGCAGTTCAGAGGAGTTCGAGAGGGAAGAGGCAGCTGTGCAGGGCCATTGGTCCCGGTTGGTGACACGAACCTTGACCAATGCCCACCTTTGGTACCGGTTCGTGGCAACAACCGATACCAATGCCAACCTTTAGTCCCGGTTGGTGCCACCAATCGAGACCAAAGGCCGCCGCTTCCCGCCCTTCGGGCTGCCGAAATCTGACCTTTGGTCCCGGTTGGTGGCAGCAACCGGGACTAAAGGGGGCATTGGTCCCGGTTGGTGCCACGAACCGGGACCAATGCCTTAGCTATATAAGCAACACTTAGGAAATTTTCACAATTTCTCCCGCCAGTTGCCCCCGACGACGCCGAGCTCATCGACGCCGCTAGGCTGCCCTGATGCCGTCCGCCGCCCCTGCCGTCGCCCCCGACCGTGCCGTCGTCGTCGCCCGTGCCTCGCCGTCGCCGTCTCCGTCGCTGTCGCCGACGTCGTCCCCGAGCTCGCGCGCCCTGCCCTCGCCCCTGAGCGCGCCTACGCCGTCCCTGAGCCTTCCTCGTCGCCGACGCCACCTTGCGGTGAGCGCCGCCCCGTTCCCCTGCTCCTCCCCCTGTACTGGTCGCCATCGCCGCCGCGCGCTGCCATCGCGGCCGCCGCCCTTGCCCTTCGCTGCCGCCGCGCGCCGTCCCTGCCCTGCGCGTCCTAAGCGCGCCGCCCCTGCCCTGCGAGGCCACCGCGCGCCGCCCCTGCCTTTCGCTGCCGCCGCACGCCGCCCCGCCGCGCGCCACCCCTGCCCTGCCGTGCCGTGACCCCTACCCTTCATTTTTGTTACTTTAATTTTTTGTTCATATATATATATACAATGTATATGTGTATGTATGTATATGTTCATAGAAATTTTGTATAATGTATATGTGTACGTATAATGTATATGTCTACGTATAATGTATATGTGTATGTATATGTGTATGTATAATGTTCATATATATATAATGTATAATGTATATGTGTATCTATATGTGTATGTTAGTTTAATTTTTTTGTTCATAGAAATTTTGTTCATATATATAGAAAGTTTTTTTTCATAGAAAGTTTTTTGTTCATATATGGAAAGTTAGAAGAAAATTTAGAATATGCTAAAATTTAGAAGAAAAAGAAGGATAGGAAAGAAGAAAATAAAAAGAGGAAGAAAGAATAAGAGGAGAGGAATAAGAGGACAAATAAATAAGAAGAGGAAAAAAGAAGAAAAAGAAGAGGAGAAGAAGAAAGGAATAGAGGAGAAGAAGGAAAAATAAAATATTTTCTATTTTTCCTTCTTCTCCTCTATTCATTTCTTCTTCTCCTTTTTTTTTTCTTCTTTTTATTTCTTCGATCTTCTCCTCTATTCCTTTCTTCTTCTCCTCTTTTTATTTCTTCTTCGTTTTCTTATGTTTTATCGGGTCTGTCGTCGTTGATATACCCCTCCCGATAACTTCAACACGAGGGGGGTCGATATACCCCCTTCCCGATAATATTATTTTCCCATGTACGTATGTCGTCATTGTCAATATAACCCCCTCCTTAACTTCAACACATGGGGGGGGGCGATACACCCCCTACCCGATAACATTATTTTCCTGTGTATGTATGTCGTCGTTGTCGATATTACCCCCTACCAGATAACTTTGACATGAGGGGCAGTCCATATATATACCCCCTCTCGATTGTGATAACTTATACCGCGGGAGCATCCCCCGACCCTCTCGCTCGACCAAAACTCTCGAGGACACCCAAACCCTAGAAAAAAACGATGTCGGTCTGCTACCCCCTCACGCCGCGGCCCTACACCCAAACCCTTGGAGCGTTGTCGAGGCCACCCCAAACCCTAGAGAAGCAGCGTCGAGGACACTAATATGATTCCTTATTGTGATTAGCTAGCTAGTTCTACGTTTGCCACTAATATATCCATCTGTCATGTTTGAATAATAATTGCCATGTTGTAAATATTTGTAGAAACTATGGACACCCCCCGAGACGAAGCACAAGAAGCGTTGTTGGGGGACATAATCGCACAAGGAAGTGATGTCGTCTGCTTGTTGTTTCTCAACGAAACCGATGGTCTGGAAGGAGAGGGTGAAGAAGCAGCTGGCTATGATTATGATGGCTCCGGTGACTCAATGCCGTTGCAAGAAGGAGACCGTGAGGACGGCTCCAGTGACCCAATGCCGGTGCAAGAAGGAGACCGTGATGACGGCTCCGATGACCGAACCGAGTCCGGCCAGGTATATATATTAGTTAAGCCTGTGCTGACTAGCTAATTGATGCATTCGTTGTTTTGGTATGTACACATATTAATTAACTCTCATCCTTGTTCTTTTTACTAGCCCTCCGGATCGAGCACAACTTCGGTAAAGAGACGAGGCCTGAAGAAAAAATTGAGCTCGGATGAAAGGTTTGAGATCTTGGCAATCGCGCGCGACGGCGAACCGATTGAACCCATCCGGACAAAGAACACACTTGTTGCTAAGTGCGGGATTCTGGTTAGGGACAAGATCCCGATCAGCATCCAGCAATGGTTAAAGACGGCTAAAGAAGACCCTGAGGTGTCTTATGTCAATGATATGCAGAAAAATGATCTTTGGACTGAGCAGAAGTCAAATTTCACCCTACCGCCAAAGGATGATCCAGAGAAGCCAGTTAAAGAGCAATTAATCAAGTCTTTTGCTCTTAAGAAGATGGCAGACCTATTCAGGAAATGGAAGAATGACCTGAAAAGTTTTGTGGACAAAGAAGAGACACCAGAATTCAATTGCAAATATGAGAAGATCGGAGATCACTGGCCCGCATTTGTGGCCCACAAGACATCGGAAAAGAGTAAGAAGATGTCGGTGACAAACAAGCAAAATGCTGCGAAGAAGAAGCATCACCATCGCACGGGGTCAGGTGGCTACCTCAAAGCCCGGCCTAAGTGGGCCAAGGCTGAGAATGATCTGCTTGATAAAGGGATCGAACCAGAGACAATGAACTGGCCAGACCGTTGCCGAACTTGGTTCTTCGGGGCTGGTGGAACCTTGGACCCTGTATCAGGGAAGTGCATTTGGATGGAAGAGCAAATGGAAATACCAGTCAAGAGGCTTCAGCACTGTATCGATGTAGCGCAGCAAGGGACGTTTGTTGCAGACAGAGAGAACGACGAGCTCACAATGGTCCTCGGGAATCCTGAGCACCCTGGACGGACACGAGGCATGCCAGGCTCCGTTCCGTGGAAGGCTGGTTTTCCGGACGCAGGCGGTTACAAATGCCAGGAGAGGAGGAAAAAAGTGCAGCAGACCCAACTGCAGGCGCTACATGCAAGGGTACAAGCAATAGAGGAACGAGAAGCAAATCGCAGCAAACGAACTGCCGAAGCTTCCCCCGAAGCTACCCCACCATCTCAGCGGAGAAGCAGTGTGGCTTCCACCAGCTGCTTCAGCTGGAGCATGTCTTAACGGCTCCTGCCAGCTATCCCGTGGATGCTATCACAGAGTCTCAAAATTGCCACCTTATGACGCAATGGATGAATTTGAAGGTCAAGGCGGCTGTTGGCTTTGTTTTTCCTACTGAAACCCACACAACTTTTCACTGCCGGCCGATTCCAGAAGGATATGCTAGGATGACGGTGGATGAAATAATGGAGGGATTTGAAGACCTCCAGCTTGACCACCCTACCGGTGAAGGGGAGACTCGGCTGGGTTCTGCTCTGAAGACTCCATGCCTATGGCGGAAGGAGCTCATCAACCTTCCAAACTGGACGCCTCCACCTCCTCCTCCTCCGGCGAGTCAGGGCACTCCGCCTCCTCCACCGCCTCCTCCTCCGGCGAGTGACGATCACGGCACTCGGCTGGCTCCTTCTACGGCGCGTGGCGGCACTCCGCCTCCTTCTCCGCCTGCGCCGGCGCGCCCGAGCAGCCAGCAGCCTCCTCCATCTCCTCCTCGTCAGCAAGGGCGGAAGAGACCCGCCGCCGCTCCAGCTGCTCCGGCGCGTCGTAGTCCTTCTCCTCCGCCTCGTAAGCAAGCAAAGAAGACAACCGCTCCGTTTGCTCTGCCAGCGTCTAGCAGTACAGCCAGAGGCGGGAGGAAATACAGATTCGGTCCTTCTCTGAAGACTCCAGAGAAGTTACCATACGAGATGACCCTGGAGGAGAACGCGAAGATCGCGCGAACCGAAGTAAAGGGCTGGTTTCAAGGGTTGAAAGCACAGAGACATCCACCTCCGGAGGATAAGGTAGATCCGATGAAAGCGAAGCGCACTCTGGCTGCCCTGAGAAAACCACCAAAGTCTCCACCGAAAGGCAACTATGAGCGCATTATTGGGAAGACATTTGTCGAAGCGGAGCGGTCGGGAAGTACAGGCAGTGATCAAAGGATAAAAGAACGACGAGCTGGGAAACAAATTTCCTAGCTCGACGAACAAGCGAACCAATCGTGCCCCCCCGCTCAAGGTACCTAGCGACATCGTCGCTAATGATCCGAGGATGGTGCCCGACTATAGCAATCTTGGAGATTACCTGCCCGACGATGTACATTATGATTTCTTGGAGGTGGAGGCGGTACATTGATTCGAGTACGGGAAGCCTCTCGTCAATGATGAAAGATCTCTATCAACGATGATGCGAAGATTGCATGATTGGTACATGAAAACCTGCAGAGAGTCTGGGGGGAGGAATACTTTGACGCTGAGAGTTAGAGAGGAGCATGACCTCGTTGGAATTGAACTGTTGAATTATCCTTTTGAGGAGTTCTTCCAGTTTTTCAATCAAAGGGCCCTCGATAAAGCAATGGTCACCTGATACTGTCTGTAAGTACTACTACTTCTGTCATTAAGTCTCTCTATATAGGACAGCTCTTTGAATGCATGTATTTATAATTATCCTCACTATATTATGCAGATTGAAGATCGCCGAATTGAGGAAAAGACAAGTCGGTGATATTGGGTTCATTAACACAAATCTCATAGATGCAACTGAGGTTAAATTTCACGCCGAAGATACCGAGGCCAACTTGCTACGATCGTTCAAAATAAATGAAAACAAAGATATAATACTCTTTCCTTACAACTTCAAGTGAGTGTTACTGTCTTGTGCATATTCAGTTTCCCTTATATATTAGTCTAGGTTATAGTAATGTAATTGATGAGTTACGCATGCGTGCGTAGTTTCCACTATATTCTCCTAGAGATTAAGCTTGAGAAGGGACTAGTAACCGTCTTAGACTCGAGACGAAAAGATCCCCAGGAGTATGCGGACATGACTGAAATCCTCAAGAAGTAAGTTAAATCGATCATTATCCACCATATCAGCAACTTTGTTCATTTCCTGATATCAAGTAATTGTTTTCTTTTGTCTGGCAGGGTTTGGAGAAATTCACCAGAAAAGCTCCGGGACTGCCGAAGAAGCTGCAATTTAGATACCCGAAAGTAAGTACTACAGTAGCATGTTCCGCGCGTCTCCTAGTGATTCAAGCGCTAGTTTCATCAATACCATTTGGCATGCTTGCTTATCAGTTTGATTGACCTCTATTTCTTGTAAAGTGGTTGTGGCAGGATCAAGGGAATGGTTTCTGTGGATACTACGTTTGCGAGTCCATCCGCTACACGACCTGTGAACGGGGGTACACTGAAGAACAATATGAAGTGCGTAAGCAATAATATTCATAATTTTATTTTATTACCATCATTTGTGTTGAGTTTCATTTATTCATATATATATGTATTGACCCGCTTCTTCAAATTAGATCTTTCGGATGCGGGATGAACTCCTACCACCAGATCGTATGCGAGCAATTAAAGAGGAATTGGCGGCATTCTTCCTTGACCACGTGATCGCTGAAGACAGAGAATACCATGTGGATCCTGTGTTCATATATAATTAGGAGATTATATTGTAAGAGATAATTGTTGTATATATGTAGCCGGTAGTGTCGGGTAGATATACGAGAACTTATCGTTCGACCAATCACTCGGAGAAGGAGAGGTTGTCGATATCACTTCTCTCTGTATGCATATATGTTCATGACAATCTTCTGTTTCCTTCGTTTGCTTACTAGCTAGCCAGCGTGTCTAGTCCTCTCTATACGTATGTATAGTACGTAGCGTCGACCAAGCACGGACATAAGAGAGGACACTTCTCTCTATTAATTAGCTAGCTAACACAATATATGAAACACCTAATTTAACCCCCCAAAACGCCCGCCCCCCCCCCTTCAAAAAACAAAACAAAAACCCCAGCCCCTAAAATGTTGACGCGTGGATGCTTATTGGTCCCGGTTGGTGCCACCAACCGGGACCAAAGGCCCTCCTGCCTGGGCTCGGCGCACCGACCACGTGGAGGCCCATCTGTCCCGGTTCTGGAATGAACTAGGACTAAAGGGATAGGGCATTAGTAACGACCCTTTAGTCCCGGTTAAGAAACTGGGACAAAAGGCCCTTACCAACCGGGACTAATTGTGGTTTATCTACTAGTGTTGGATCATCTTCGATCCTTATGTGCTCGTGCTGAAACCTCAACTATCCTAGTTGATGGGAAATCTTTAGATGAGCATGCTCATTTTGTGCCTCATCGTTTGTTTGAAAAAAGGAAGCTCTTATGGTATCATATAAATAGTTTTCTATGCTATGCTTGGAATCTTTGTGAAATTTGTGATTTTACTTGTTGCTCTAAGAACCCTAAAAAACACCTTCCCTACCTATGTGAGTTCAATGATAATGAAATCTTATCTTCTTATGCAAAGGGTGTTTATAGTTACTATGATATCGAACAAATTGAAGAATTTGTCATTTTTAAGGGTGCTCATGAAATAGCTTCTTTGATTGAAAAGTATGATTTTACTCAACAAATCTGAAAATTCCATCATACTTAAATATTGCAATGAAAACTTTGCTCATAATGTCTATCTCCAAGAATTTATTGAAAGAATGACCATTTCTTTGGAAGAAAATAATGATATGCATGAATCTATAGATAATGATGATTCCGATGATTTGGTTGAAATATCCCTTGATGAACATGATGCTTGCTATTCTTGTGGCCATGATGCCAATATATATGAAGACGAATTTTCTATAGTTTCTTATGTTAAAAATGAGATCGTTGCTATTGCACCCATGCTTGATAGTTCCTTCGATGTAAAGCATGATTGCAATGATTTTATTATAAATTCTCTTGATGTCAATTGTGCTAATAATATGCAAAACCCAAAGCTTGGGGATGCTAGTTTTGCTATGTCCACCATTTGTTGCAGTGATCATGATTGGTGTGATTTTTCTTATGATCTTGAAAATTTATTTAATCCCCATGATGAATATGAGATTGATAATATTGTTTGCGATAATATTGAAAGTGGTTTTGGAAGAGTGTCAACTTTGCATACATGTGGATCATGTTAAGAATATGTTTTGTGATAGCTATATTAATTGTTGAATTTGCTTATGATCCTACATGTAATTATTATGATAGAGGAAAATATGGTTGTAGAAATTTTCTTGATAATAAATTACCTCTCGTTATGTTGAGATTGCTATTGTTTGTTTCCGCTTCCTTGCGTATGCTAGTTTTTGCTTGATATGATAATTTGTTTGCCTATAAGGTGCCTATGCATAGGAAGTATGTTAGACTTAGATGTGTTTATCACATGTTCTATGATGCTCTTTTTGTGCTTTAATTCCTACTATCTTTTATGTGAGCATCATCGAAATCTTAATGCCTAGCTAAAAAGGCTTTAAATAAAAGCGCTTGTTGGGAGACAACCCAATATATTTACTTTCTGTTTAGTAACAAATAATATGTATAGCCTCTGGTTAGATTCGTTTTTATGTTTTAAGTAGTGTTTGTGCCAAGTAAAACCGTTAGGATAACCTACGGTAGTCGTTATTTTGATTCTGCTGCATAAAACAGAAACTTTGTGCGCACGAAATTAGTTTTAATAAATCACCGGAACGTGCTTTGTAGTTGATTCTTTTTGCTGTAGATCAATAAACAAATTATCTAGAACTTCCTAAGTTGGCTGAATTTTCGCGTTCCAGAAGTTGGCATTAGTTACGGATTACTACAGACTGTTATGTTTTTGACAGATTCTGTTTTTCGTGTGTTGTTTGCTTATTTTGATGATTCTATGGCTAGTAAAATAGTTTATGAACCATAGGGAAGTTGGAATACAGTAATTTTAACACCAATGTAAATAAAGAATGAGTTCATTACAGCATCTTGAAGTGGGGTTTTGTTTTCTTTCGCTAACGGAGCTTATGAGATTTTCTGTTGTGTTTTGTGTTGTGAAGTTTTCAAGTTTTGGGTGAAAGATTTGATGGATAATGGAACAAGGAGTGGCAAGAGCCAAAGGTCGGGGATGCCCATGGCACCCCAAGATAATCTAAGGACAACTAAGAGCCAAAGCTTGGGGATGCCCATGGCACCCCAAGATAATCTAAGGACACCTAAGAGCCAAAGCTTGGGATGCCCCGGAAGGCATCCCCTCTTTCGTCTACATCCATCGTTAACTTTACTTGGAGCTATATTTTTATTGACCACATGATATGTGTTTTGCTTGGAGCGTCTTGTATTATTTGAGTCTTTGCTTTTTAGTTTACCACAATCATCCTTGCTGTACACACCTTTTGAGAGAGCCACACATGATTCAGAATTTATTACAATACTCTATGCGCTTCACTTATATCTTTTGAGCTATATAGTTTTTGCTCTAGTGCTTCACTTAAATCTTTTAGAGCACGGTGGTGGATTTGTTTTGTAGAAACTATTGTTCTGTCATGCTTTACTTATATCATTTTGAGAACCTCATAAAACAGCATGGTAATTTTTCCTAATTATGAAATTAAAATTCTCTTATGAGTGCGTTCAATACTAAGAAAAGTTGGACGCTTGATGATTTTTTTGAGATATGGAGGTAATAATATTAGAGTCATGCTAGTTGAGTAGTTGTGAAATTGAGAAATACTTGTGTCGAAGTTGGCAAATCCCATAGCATGCACGTATGGTGAACGTTGTGTAACAAATTTGAAGCATGAGATATTCTTTGAGTGTCTTCCCTTGTGTGGAGGTCGGGGGCGCGCGATGGTTAACTCCTACCAACCTCCCCCCTAAGAGCATGCGCGTAGTGCTTGGTTTTGATGACTTCTAAATTTTTGCAATAAGTATGTGAGTTCTTTATGACTAATGTTGAGTCCATGGATTATACGCACTCTCATCCTTCTACCATTGCTAGCCTCTCTAGTGCCGCGCAACTTTCGCAGGTGCATTACACCCACCATATACCTTCCTCAAAACAACCACCATACCTACCTATTATGGCATTTCCATAGCCATTCCGATATATATTGCCATGCAACTTTCCACCGTTCCGTTCATCATGACACATTCATCATTGTCATATTGCCTTGCATGATCATGTTGTTGACATAGTATTTGTGGCAAAGCCACCGTTCATAATTCTTTCATACATGTCGCTCATGAATCATTGCCCATCCCGGTACACCGCCGGAGGCATGCATATAGAGTCATACTTTGTTCTAGTATTGAGTTGTAATCATTGAGTTGTAAATAAATAGAAGTGTGATGATCATCATTTTCTAGAGCATTGTCCCAAGTGAGGAAATAAAAAGAGAGAAAGAGAGTAAGGCCATAAAAAAGGAAGAAGGCCCAAAAAAAGAGAGAAAAAGAGAGAAGGGACAATGCTACTATCTCTGTTTCCGCACTTGTGCTTCAAAGTAGCACCATGTTCTTCATGATAGAGAGTCTCTTGTTTTGTCACTTTCATATACTAGTGGGAATTTTTCATTATAGAACTTGTCTTGCCTATTCCTACGATGGGATTCCTCAAATGCCCTAGGTCTTTGTGAGTAAGCAAGTTGGATGCACACCCACTTAGTTGCGTTTTGTTGAGCTTTCATACATTTATAGCTCTTAGTGCATCCGTTCCATGGCAATCCCTAGTCCTCACATTGATATCTATTAATGGGCATCTCCATAGCCCGTTGATACGCCTAGTTGATGTGAGACCATCTTCTCCCTTTTTGTCTTCTCCACAACCACCATATTCTATTCCACATATAGTGCTATGTCCATGGCTCACGCTCATGTATTGCATGAAAGTTGAAAGAGTTTGAAAATTCTAAAGTATGAAACAATTGCTTGGCTGAAACCGGGTTTGTGCATGATTTGAGTATTTTGTGTGACGAAGATGGAGCATGACTAAACTATATGATTTTGTAGGGATGAACTTTCTTTGGCCATGTTATTTTGAGAAGACATAATTTCTTAGTTAGTATGCTTGAAGTATTATTATTTTTATGTCAATATTAAACTTTTATCTTGAAACTATCTGATCTGAATATTCATACCACAGTTGACAGGATTACATTAAAAACCATGCTAAGTAGCATTCCGCATCAAAAATTCTGTTTTTATCATTTACCTAGTCGAGGACGAGCAGGAATTAAACTTGGGGATGCTTGATACGTCTCCAACGTATCTATAATTTTTGATTGCTTCATGCCATATTATATTCTGTTTTGGACATTATTGGGCTTTATTATACACTTTTATATTACTTTTGGGACTAACCTACTAACCGGAGGCCCACCCCAGAATTGCTGTTTTTTTGCCTATTTCAGAGTTTCGCAGTAAAGGAATATCAAACGGAGTCCAAACGGAATGAAACCTTCGGGAAGGTGATTTTCGGAACAAATGTGATCCAGAGGACTTGGAACCTATGTAAAGCAATCAACGAGGAAGGCACGAGGTAGGGGGCGCGCCTACCACCCGAGGCGCGCCCCCCACCCTCGTGGGCCCCTCGTTGCTCCACCGACGTACTTCTTCCTCCTATATATACCTACGTACCCCCAAACTACCAGATACAGAGCCAAAAACCTAATTCCACCGCCGCAACTTTCTGTACCTACGAGATCCCATCTCGGGGCCTGTTCCGGAGCTCCACTGGAAGGGGCATTGATCACGGAGGGCCTTTGCATCATCTCCAAGGCCTCTCCGATGAAGTGTGAGTAGTTTACTTCAGACCTTCAGGTCCATAGTTATTAGCTAGATGGCTTTTTCTCTCTTTTTGGATCTCAATACAATGTTCTCCCCCTCTCTTGTGGAGATCTATTCGATGTAATCTTCTTTTGCGGTGTGTTTGTCGAGATCCGATGAATTGTGGGTTTATGATCAAGATTATCTATGAACAATATTTGAGTCAAATCTGAATTCTTTTATGTATGATTGGTTATCTTTGCAAGTCTCTTCGAATTATCAGTTTGGTTTGGCCTACTAGATTGATCTATCTTGCAATGGGAGAAGTGCTTAGCTCTGGGTTCAATCTTGCGGTGTCCTTTCCCAATGACAGTAGGGGCAGCAAGGCACGTATTGTATTGTTGCCATCGAGGATAAAAAGATGGGATTTATATCATATTGCATGAGTTTATCCCTCTCACTACTAGAAAAAGGCCTACTAATGGCGTACTACCGGTGCGCCATTACTATCACGCCATTAGTATTTTTTACTAATGGCGCACCACTGGTGCGCCATTAGTATCTGGTATACTAATGGCGCACCATGCAGTGCGCCATTAGTATAGCCCACGGTGCGCCATTAGTATCTGGTATACTAATGGCGCACCCCATAGAAGTGCGCCATTAGTAACATTTTGTTTTCAATTTTTTTTAAAAAAAATAATTTTTTTTTCCAATTTTCTTAAATATTTTTTTCGATTTTTTCTTAATCTCAGGTCACTATGGCTTAATCTCGGGTCACTATGCTTAATCTCAGGTCAAATCGCAATCCGTGGTCAAACTTCCAGAAAGGTTACGCATCGTCACACTACTCCAGCCCAAACACGCTTAACTTCAGAGTTCTATCCAACCCCAGCAACGGCTCACTTCACAGGCACTTGTTGATATATCTAGCATATCAATCCTATTATACCTTGTTGATGTCTACGACTTTGTTCATGTTCATATGATGAAATTTTTGAAAAATATTTCAAACTTCCTGGTCATATTACGTATCATTTTTGAAAAGAAATTCAAAAAAATTTCAAAACCAATCTTTTTAAAAAAAATTGCCTCTAGATCTTGAAAGCCCCGTAACTTTTTTCTGTTATGTTTTTGGGGATTTTTTAAATGTTTAACGGGTATTTTGAAAATGTTTAAGGATTTTGAAAACCCCGTAAATTCGGATATAACTTTTTGAGTAGATGATTTTTCATATATAAAACTTTTTAATCCGAGTTCATATGCAAAAGTTATGCCCATTTTACAAATTTCCAGAGAGATTTTGCAAATAAAGTCGAAATTTATATTTGTAAATTTTCCCAACAACTAGACCACATATCACATAGGAAACCTATTTTCTTTTATTTTTTTGACATTTTATCATTTTTTTCTTTTTCTAAACTGAAAAGGCGGTCCAAGGGGGGGGGTGCATTCGGTGGAAGCCGGGCAAACTAGTAATGGCGCACCTTGGGGTGGTGCGCCATTAGTAGTTAAACTAGTAATGGCGCACCACAACCACGGTGCGCCATTACTAGTTTTGAAAAAAAAAATATTTTGTTTTTGAAATTTTGTTTGAATTTTTTTGAAAAAAACTTAGTAATGGCGCACCAGTGGACAGTGCGCCATTACTAGTTAAAACTAGTAATGGCACACTGTCCACTGGTGCGCCATTACTAACAAAATTTTTATAAATTTTATTTACTTCTTTTTTCAAAACTTCTAATGGCGCACGGTGGGTGTGGTGCGCCATTACTAATGGCGCACCACTCCTACGGTGCGCCATTAGTAGTTTTGAAAAAATTAAAAAACAATTTTTTTACTAATGGCGCACCGTGGGATGTGGTGCGCCATTAGTATTTGCACACTAATGGCCCACCAACACATGGTGCGCCATTAGTATTTAGTAATGGCGCATCACATGTACAGTGCGCCATTAGTGTCCATCCCATCTATAGCCCTTTTCCTAGTAGTTTCTACATCATGTCATCTTTCTTAATGCATTACTCTGTTCTTCATGAACTTATTACTCTAGATGCATGCTGGATAGCGGTCGATGTGTGGAGTAATAGTAGTAGATGCAGAATCGTTTCGGTCTACTTGTCTCGGATGTGATGCCTATATACATGATCATACCTAGATATTCTCATCACTATGCTCAATTCCATCAATTGCTCGACAGTAATTCGTTCACCCATCGCAAATACTTATGCTATCTTGAGAGAAGCCACTAGTGAAACGTATGGCCCCCGGGTCTATTTTCCATCATATTAATCTTCCCATACTTCGCTATTTATGTTGCCATTTACTTTTCTTTATTTACTTTTCATCTTTATCACAAAATACCAAAAATATTATCTTAGTATCTCTATCAGATCTCACTCTTGTAAGAGACCGTGAAGGGATTGACAACCCCTTTATCGCGTTAGTCGCGAGGTTATTGTTTGTTTGTGTATGTGCGAGGGACTCGTGCGTGGACTCCTACTGGATTGATACCTTGGTTCTCAAAAACTGAGGGAAAAACTTATGTTGCTTTACTGCATCACCCTTTCCTCTTTAAGGGAAAACCAACGCAATGCTCAAGAAGTGGCAATGCCGCTCCATGATAGCATGCGAAGTTTCATGAATTTCAGACGAATTTTGGATTTACTAGAATTTAGAAACCAGGCATATCAACGTTTTGCCGGCAATCAACAGTGCCCTGGTGTTTGAATTTCATTCTCATCTCTCGCATGGGACCTAGAAATTCACCCAAGGACACACATGTGTTTTTTCAACCAGCTTTGGTGCATTGGAGCATGTGCTTGTAGTTCAAATTTGAATTATGCACATAAAATGCCTAGAAAACACAGTTAATGAATAAAAAAGGTCAAACGAACCCCGAAAAATTCCAATATTAAACACAACATTCCTGTTGTTTGACGTTGACACTAGAATTTTTTTGAAAGCAATAAGAGGCAACAGATATCGTCCCGTCCCCAAGGGTGGTACGTTCCCTATCGAAACCATCATGCTTGTTGTGAGAAGCTCTGGTTTGTGAGAAGCTTATACCCGAACCTGCCCCAAATGGGACAAATTTTTTACCACGGCATGTTGATGCCGCTCCATGATAGCATGCCAAGTTTCCTGAATTTCAAACGAGTTTCAGATTTACTAGAATTCAAAAATCATGCATCTCAACATTTTGTCGGCAATCAACAGTGCCCTGGTGTTTGAATTTCATTCCCGTCTCTTGCATGGCACCTAGAAATTCATCCAAAGAAACATGTTAGATTTTTCAACCAACTTTAGTGCATTGGAGCGTGTGCTTGTAGTTCAAATTTGAATTATGCACATAAAATGCCTAGAAAACCCAGTTAATGCATAAAAATGTCCAAACGAACCCCGAAAAATCATAAAAATTGACACAACACTCCCGTTGTTCTATGTTGATACTAGAAATTTTTTGAAAGCAATAAGAGGCAATGGATATTGTTTCATCCCGAAAGGTGGGACGTTCCCTATCGAAACCATCATGCTCGTTGTGAGAAGCTCTGGTTTGTGACTAGCTTATACCCAAACCTTTCCCAAATGGGAAAAAATTTCACAATGGCATGTCGATGCTGCTCCATGATAGCATGCCAAGTTTCATGAATTTCAGACGAGTTTTGGACTAACCAGAATTTAAAAACCAGGTATCTCAACATTTTGCCGGCAATCAACAGTGCCCTGGTGTTTGAAATTCATTCCCGTCTCTTGCATGGGACCTAAGCATGCACTCAAGGACACACATGTTATTTTTCAACCAATTTATATGCACTGGAGCATGTGCATGTAGTTGAAATTTGAATTATGAACATAAAATGCCTAGAAAACTCAATTAATGCATAAAAATGTCCAAACGAACCCCGAAAAATCCCAAAAATTAACACAACACTCCTGTTGTTCTATGTTGACACGAGAAATGTTCGTAAAGCAATAAGAGGCAATGGATATCGTTTTGTCCCCAAAGGTGGGACATACGTTCCCTACCGAAACCATCAGGCTTATTGTGAGAAGCTCTGGTTTGTGAGAAGCATATACCCAAACCTGCACCAAATGGGACAATTTTTTTACCACGGCATGTTTTTGTCGCTCCATGATAGCATGCCAAGTTTCATGAATTTCATACGAGTTTTGGATTTACTAGAATTTCTAAGCCAGTCATTTCAACGTTTTGCCAGCAATCAACAGTCCCTGGTGTTTGAATTTCGCTCCCATCTCTTGCATGGGACCTAGAAATTCACCCAAGGACACACATGTGATTTTTCAACCAACTATAGTGCATTGGAGCATGTGCTTGTAGTTCAAATTTGAATTATGCACATAAAATGCCTAGAAAACCCAGTTAATGTACAAAAAAAGGCCAAACGAACACCAAAAAATTCCAAGATTAAACACAACACTCCTGTTGTTCTATGTTGACACTAGAAATGTTTTGAAAGCAATAAGAGGCAATGAATATCATCCCGTCCCCAAAGGTGGTACGTTCCCTATCGAAACCATCATGCTTGTTGTGAGAAGCTCTGGTTTGTGAGAAGCTTATACCCAAACCTGCCCCAAATGGGACAAAATATTCACCACGGCATGTTGATGCCACTCCATGATAGCATGCCAAGTTTCATGAATTTCAGACGAGTTTTGGATTTAGTAGAATTTAAAAACCAAGTATCTCAATGTTTTACCGGCAATCAACAGTGCCCTGGGGTTTGAAATTCATTCCCATCTCTTGCATAGGACATAGAAATTCACCCAAGGACACACATATGATTTTTCAACCAACTTTGTTGCATTGGAGCATGTGCTTGTAGTTCAAATTTGGATTATGCACATAAAATGCCTAGAAAACCCAGTTATTGTATAAAAAAGGCCAAACGAACCCCGAAAAATTCATTCCCATTTCTTGCATGGGACCTGAGCATGCAATAAAGGACACAAATTTGATTTTTCAACCAATTTGTATGCACCGGAGCATGTGCATGTAGTTTAATTTTGAATTGTGCACATGAAATGGCTAGAAAACCAATTTAGTGTATAAAATGTCCAAACGAACCCTGAATAATTCCAATTCTTTTACGACACACGTATAGTTGTGTGTTCACTGCAGATAAAAGGTCTAGCAATTCAAACATCGTCCATTGCCATTGTGACCCCAATTTGTAATTGAAATCAACTAGATCCCACACAGTTTATTATCACCAACCATGTGAGATGTAGTACAAAATATATTGGAGCACGGTCGGTGTATAGTATGCCTATGGCTTACGCGATAAGGTGCGTCGGCTACAGTCCATAGCTGGCGTGTCAAGCACACTAGCTCACTCCCCAAAAACTCCCACCTCTGCATCCCTCGCAATCTCGACTATATCTACCGTCTGGAAGGTTTTAGTGTTTGATAGCACACGATTAGTATGTGCGGACCGTGTGCGATGTCTATTACTCCCGATCTACTTCAGTCCCTTGATTCAAATTTTCAGTAGCCCGGTTATTTTACTCCCGCCTCTGCATCCCTTGCAATCTCAAAAATATCTGCTCGCCCTTGATCCAAATTTTCAGTAGCCCCGCCTTGTTACTCCCGCCTAGTAAAATTTTCAGTTGTCGTAGTATTTCCTCAAACACAACCTTGCCCCCCTCCACACACACACCCCCAAACCTCCGCTCACACAGACACACACAACCCTCGAAACCATTGGTAGGTCGCCACCATCGCCGGCGCCTCCATCCTCAACCTCTGCCTGTGTGCCGGGAAGCTCGAGGAGCCAATGGCCAATGGCTAAAGGGTTGGTCTTCGTTGCTGTCAGAGTTTAGTCCCAGCTCGCCAACGGAAGGGCGCTCACACCGGTTTATAATTCCGTCCGTCTCTACCTTGTTGAGCTCCTCTCAAAGTGAAAATAGATGCCCCTATACAGGGAATTTGACCTAAATTCATAGTGAATTTCTCTAAAATTCATAGAAATTTATTATGAATTTTCTCTATAGGCGCATCTATGTTCATTTTTCTAGCAAAGTTAATAACAAACTTGTGATTCACACAAATTTCAAAGAATTCAAATTTTAACTATTCAAATTTGAAAACTAATGGCACTAACAGAAAGTTTATAATTTTTCTAAAACTAATGGCACTAACAGAAAGTTTATAATTTTGCTTACCTAAAAGCAAAAAGAATTAAAAAATAAACCAAAAACAAAAGAAAATAAATAATGCAGAAAACAAAACAAAAAAACTGGAAAAAAAATAAAAATAGCAACAATAAGTATTTTGTTGTAAGTAGAAACAAAATAAAATAAATAAAGCAACAAAAAACAAAAAAGTGTTTTCAAATTTGAAAACTAATGGCACTAACAGAAAGTTTATAATTTTTCTAAAACTAAAAAGAAAAAAAGAATTAAAAAATAAAGCAAAAAACAAAAGAAAATACATAATGCAGAAAACAAAACAAAAAAACTGAAATAAAAATAAAAAGAGCAACAATAAGTATTTTGTTGTAAGTAGAAAAAAAATAAAATAAATAAAGCAACAAAGAAAAAAGTGTTTTCAAATTTGAAAACTAATGGCACTAACAGAAAGTTTATAATTTTTCTAAAACTAATGGCACTAACAGAAATTTTATAATTTTGCTGACCTAAAAGCAAAAAGAATTAAAAAATAAAGCAAAAAACAAAAGAAAATAAATAATGCAAACAACAAAACAAAAAAACTGGAAAAAATAAAAAAATCGGCCACCTATTGGGCCACCACGGCCTGAATATGATTAGAAACCCAACCTGGGCCAGGATTCAGGCCCGCAGAAGGCCCAATAGGCCCACTAGCAGAGCAGTGTCAGATTAGGCCCATAGGCCTGCAGTTCAGAGGAGTTCGAGAGGGAAGATGCAGCTGTGCAGGGCCATTGGTCCCGGTTGGTGACACGAACCTTGACCAATGCCCACCTTTGGTACCGGTTCGTGGCAACAACCGATACCAATGCCAACCTTTAGTCCCGGTTGGTGCCACCAATCGAGACCAAAGGCCGCCGCTTCCCGCCCTTCGGGCTGCCGAAATCTGACCTTTGGTCCCGGTTGGTGGCAGCAACCGGGACTAAAGGGGGCATTGGTCCCGGTTGGTGCCACGAACCGGGACCAATGCCTTAGCTATATAAGCAACACTTAGGAAATTTTCACAATTTCTCTCGCCAGTTGCCCCCGACGACGCCGAGCTCATCGACGCCGCTAGGCTGCCCTGATGCCGTCCGCCGCCCCTGCCGTCGCCCCCGACCGCGCCGTCGTCGTCGCCCGTGCCTCGCCGTCGCCGTCTCCGTCGCTGTCGCCGACGTCGTCCCCGAGCTCGCGCGCCCTGCCCTCGCCCCCGAGCGCGCCTACGCCGTCCCCGAGCCTTCCTCGTCGCCGACGCCACCTTGCGGTGAGCGCCGCCCCGTTCCCCTGCTCCTCCCCCTGTACTGGTCGCCATCGCCGCCGCGCGCTGCCATCGCGGCCGCCGCCCTTGCCCTTCGCTGCCGCCGCGCGCCGTCCCTGCCCTGCGCGTCCTAAGCGCGCCGCCCCTGCCCTGCGAGGCCACCGCGCGCCGCCCCTGCCCTTTGCTGCCGCCGCACGCCGCCCCGCCGCGCGCCACCCCTGCCCTGCCGTGCCGTGACCCCTACCCTTCATTTTTGTTACTTTAATTTTTTGTTCATATATATATATATACAATGTATATGTGTATGTATGTATATGTTCATAGAAATTTTGTATAATGTATATGTGTACGTATAATGTATATGTCTACGTATAATGTATATGTGTATGTATATGTGTATGTATAATGTTCATATATATATAATGTATAATGTATATGTGTATCTACATGTGTATGTTAGTTTAATTTTTTTGTTCATAGAAATTTTGTTCATATATATAGAAAGTTTTTTTTCATAGAAAGTTTTTTGTTCATATATGGAAAGTTAGAATAAAATTTAGAATATGCTAAAATTTAGAAGAAAAAGAAGGATAGGAAAGAAGAAAATAAAAAGAGGAAGAAAGAATAAGAGGAGAGGAATAAGAGGACAAATAAATAAGAAGAGGAAAAAAGAAGAAAAAGAAGAGGAGAAGAAGAAAGGAATAGAGGAGAAGAAGGAAAAATAAAATATTTTCTATTTTTCCTTCTTCTCCTCTATTCATTTCTTCTTCTCCTCTTTTTTTCTTCTTTTTATTTCTTCGATCTTCTCCTCTATTCCTTTCTTCTTCTCCTCTTTTTATTTCTTCTTCGTTTTCTTATGTTTTATCGGGTCTGTCGTCGTTGATATACCCCTCCCGATAACTTCAACACGAGGGGGGTCGATATACCCCCTTCCCGATAATATTATTTTCCCATGTACGTATGTCGTCATTGTCGATATAACCCCCTCCTTAACTTCAACACATGGGGGGGGTCGATACACCCCCTACCCGATAACATTATTTTCCTGTGTATGTATGTCGTCGTTGTCGATATTACCCCCTACCAGATAACTTTGACATGAGGGGCAGTCCATATATATACCCCCTCTCGATTGTGATAACTTATACCGCGGGAGCATCCCCCGACCCTCTCGCTCGACCAAAACTCTCGAGGACACCCAAACCCTAGAAAAAAACGATGTCGGTCTGCTACCCCCTCACGCCGCGGCCCTACACCCAAACCCTTGGAGCGTTGTCGAGGCCACCCCAAACCCTAGAGAAGCAGCGTCGAGGACACTAATATGATTCCTTATTGTGATTAGCTAGCTAGTTCTACGTTTGCCACTAATATATCCATCTGTCATGTTTGAATAATAATTGCCATGTTGTAAATATTTGTAGAAACTATGGACACCCCCCGAGACGAAGCACAAGAAGCGTTGTTGGGGGACATAATCGCACAAGGAAGTGATGTCGTCTGCTTGTTGTTTCTCAACGAAACCGATGGTCTGGAAGGAGAGGGTGAAGAAGCAGCTGGCTATGATTATGATGGCTCCGGTGACTCAATGCCGTTGCAAGAAGGAGACCGTGAGGACGGCTCCAGTGACCCAATGCCGGTGCAAGAAGGAGACCGTGATGACGGCTCCGATGACCGAACCGAGTCCGGCCAGGTATATATATTAGTTAAGCCTGTGCTGACTAGCTAATTGATGCATTCGTTGTTTTGGTATGTACACATATTAATTAACTCTCATCCTTGTTCTTTTTACTAGCCCTCCGGATCGAGCACAACTTCGGTAAAGAGACGAGGCCTGAAGAAAAAATTGAGCTCGGATGAAAGGTTTGAGATCTTAGCAATCGCGCGCGACGGCGAACCGATTGAACCCATCCGGACAAAGAACACACTTGTTGCTAAGTGCGGGATTCTGGTTAGGGACAAGATCCCGATCAGCATCCAGCAATGGTTAAAGATGGCTAAAGAAGACCCTGAGGTGTCTTATGTCAATGATATGCAGAAAAATGATCTTTGGACTGAGCAGAAGTCAAATTTCACCCTACCGCCAGAGGATGATCCAGAGAAGCCAGTTAAAGAGCAATTAATCAAGTCTTTTGCTCTTAAGAAGATGGCAGACCTATTCAGGAAATGGAAGAATGACCTGAAAAGTTTTGTGGACAAAGAAGAGACACCAGAATTCAATTGCAAATATGAGAATATCGGAGATCACTGGCCCGCATTTGTGGCCCACAAGACATCGGAAAAGAGTAAGAAGATGTCGGTGACAAACAAGCAAAATGCTGCGAAGAAGAAGCATCACCATCGCACGGGGTCAGGTGGCTACCTCAAAGCCCGGCCTAAGTGGGCCAAGGCTGAGAATGATCTGCTTGATAAAGGGATCGAACCAGAGACAATGAACTGGCCAGACCGTTGCCGAACTTGGTTCTTCGGGGCTGGCGGAACCTTGGACCCTGTATCAGGGAAGTGCATTTGGATGGAAGAGCAAATGGAAATACCAGTCAAGAGGCTTCAGCACTGTATCGATGTAGCGCAGCAAGGGACGTTTGTTGCAGACAGAGAGAACGACGAGCTCACAATGGTCCTCGGGAATCCTGAGCACCCTGGACGGACACGAGGCATGCCAGGCTCCGTTCCGTGGAAGGCTGGTTTTCCGGACGCAGGCGGTTACAAATGCCAGGAGAGGAGGAAAAAAGTGCAGCAGACCCAACTGCAGGCGCTACATGCAAGGGTACAAGCAATAGAGGAACGAGAAGCAAATCGCAGCAAACGAACTGCCGAAGCTTCCCCCGAAGCTACCCCACCATCTCAGCGGAGAAGCAGTGTGGCTTCCACCAGCTGCTTCAGCTGGAGCATGTCTTAACGGCTCCTGCCAGCTATCCCGTGGATGCTATCACAGAGTCTCAAAATTGCCACCTTATGACGCAATGGATGAATTTGAAGGTCAAGGCGGCTGTTGGCTTTGTTTTTCCTACTGAAACCCACACAACTTTTCACTGCCGGCCGATTCCAGAAGGATATGCTAGGATGACGGTGGATGAAATAATGGAGGGATTTGAAGACCTCCAGCTTGACCACCCTACCGGTGAAGGGGAGACTCGGCTGGGTTCTGCTCTGAAGACTCCATGCCTATGGCGGAAGGAGCTCATCAACCTTCCGAACTGGACGCCTCCACCTCCTCCTCCTCCGGCGAGTCAGGGCACTCCGCCTCCTCCACCGCCTCCTCCTCCGGCGAGTGACGATCAGGGCACTCGGCTGGCTCCTTCTACGGCGCGTGGCGGCACTCCGCCTCCTTCTCCGCCTGCGCCGGCGCGCCCGAGCAGCCAGCAGCCTCCTCCATCTCCTCCTCGTCAGCAAGGGCGGAAGAGACCCGCCGCCGCTCCAGCTGCTCCGGCGCGTCGTAGTCCTTCTCCGCCTCGTAAGCAAGCAAAGAAGACAACCGCTCCGTTTGCTCTGCCAGCGTCTAGCAGTACAGCCAGAGGCGGGAGGAAATACAGATTCGGTCCTTCTCTGAAGACTCCAGAGAAGTTACCATACGAGATGACCCTGGAGGAGAACGCGAAGATCGCGCGAACCGAAGTAAAGGGCTGGTTTCAAGGGTTGAAAGCACAGAGACATCCACCTCCGGAGGATAAGGTAGATCCGGTGAAAGCGAAGCGCACTCTGGCTGCCCTGAGAAAACCACCAAAGTCTCCACCGAAAGGCAACTATGAGCGCATTATTGGGAAGACATTTGTCGAAGCGGAGCGGTCGGGAAGTACAGTCAGTGATCAAAGGATAAAAGAACGACGAGCTGGGAAACAAATTTCCTAGCTCGGCGAACAAGCGAACCAATCGTGCCCCCCCGCTCAAGGTTCCTAGCGACATCGTCGCTAATGATCCGAGGATGGTGCCCGACTATAGCAATCTTGGAGATTACCTGCCCGACGATGTACATTATGATTTCTTGGAGGTGGAGGCGGTACATTGATTCGAGTACGGGAAGCCTCTCGTCAATGATGAAAGATCTCTATCAACGATGATGCGAAGATTGCATGATTGGTACATGAAAACCTGCAGAGAGTCTGGGGGGAGGAATACTTTGACGCTGAGAGTTAGAGAGGAGCATGACCTCGTTGGAATTGAACTGTTGAATTATCCTTTTGAGGAGTTCTTCCAGTTTTTCAATCAAAGGGCCCTCGATAAAGCAATGGTCACCTGATACTGTCTGTAAGTACTACTACTTCTGTCATTAAGTCTCTCTATATAGGACAGCTCTTTGAATGCATGTATTTATAATTATCCTCACTATATTATGCAGATTGAAGATCGCCGAATTGAGGAAAAGACAAGTCGGTGATATTGGGTTCATTAACACAAATCTCATAGATGCAACTGAGGTTAAATTTCACGCCGAAGATACCGAGGCCAACTTGCTACGATCGTTCAAAATAAATGAAAACAAAGATATAATACTCTTTCCTTACAACTTCAAGTGAGTGTTACTGTCTTGTGCATATTCAGTTTCCCTTATATATTAGTCTAGGTTATAGTAATGTAATTGATGAGTTACGCATGCGTGCGCAGTTTCCACTATATTCTCCTAGAGATTAAGCTTGAGAAGGGACTAGTAACCGTCTTAGACTCGAGACGAAAAGATCCCCGGGAGTATGCGGACATGACTGAAATCCTCAAGAAGTAAGTTAAATCGATCATTATCCACCATATCAGCAACTTTGTTCATTTCCTGATATCAAGTAATTGTTTTCTTTTGTCTGGCAGGGTTTGGAGAAATTCACCAGAAAAGCTCCGGGACTGACGAAGAAGCTGCAATTTAGATACCCGAAAGTAAGTACTACAGTAGCATGTTCCGCGCGTCTCCTAGTGATTCAAGCGCTAGTTTCATCAATACCATTTGGCATGCTTGCTTATCAGTTTGATTGACCTCTATTTCTTGTAAAGTGGTTGTGGCAGGATCAAGGGAATGGTTTCTGTGGATACTACGTTTGCGAGTCCATCTGCTACACGACCTGTGAACGGGGGTACACTGAAGAACAATATGAAGTGCGTAAGCAATAATATTCATAATTTTATTTTATTACCATCATTTGTGTTGAGTTTCATTTATTCATATATATATATATGTATTGACCCGCTTCTTCAAATTAGATCTTTCGGATGCGGGATGAACTCCTACCACCAGATCGTATGCGAGCAATTCAAGAGGAATTGGCGGCATTCTTCCTTGACCACGTGATCGCTGAAGACAGAGAATACCATGTGGATCCTGTGTTCATATATAATTAGGAGATTATATTGTAAGAGATAATTGTTGTATATATGTAGCCGGTAGTGTCGGGTAGATATACGAGAACTTATCGTTCGACCAATCTCTCGGAGAAGGAGAGGTTGTCGATATCACTTCTCTCTGTATGCATATATGTTCATGACAATCTTCTGTTTCCTTCGTTTGCTTACTAGCTAGCCAGTGTGTCTAGTCCTCTCTATACGTATGTATAGTACGTAGCGTCGACCAAGCACGGACATAAGAGAGGACACTTCTCTCTATTAATTAGCTAGCTAACACAATATATGAAACACCTAATTTAACCCCCCAAAACGCCCACCCCCCCCCTTCAAAAAACAAAACAAAAACCCCAGCCCCTAAAATGTTGACGCGTGGATGCTTATTGGTCCCGGTTGGTGCCACCAACCGGGACCAAAGGCCCTCCTGCCTGGGCTCGGCGCACCGACCACGTGGAGGCCCATCTGTCCCGGTTCTGGAATGAACTAGGACTAAAGGGATAGGGCATTAGTAACGACCCTTTAGTCCCGGTTAAGAAACTGGGACAAAAGGCCCTTACCAACCGGGACTAATTGTGGTTTATCTACTAGTGTTGGATCATCTTCGATCCTTACGTGCTCGTGCTGAAACCCCAACTATCCTAGTTGATGGGAAATCTTTAGATGAGCATGCTCATTTTGTGCCTCATCGTTTGTTTGAAAAAAGGAAGCTCTTATGGTATCATATAAATAGTTTTCTATGCTATGCTTGGAATCTTTGTGAAATTTGTGATTTTACTTGTTGCTCTAAGAACCCTAAAAAACACCTTCCCTACCTATGTGAGTTCAATGATAATGAAATCTTATCTTCTTATGCAAAGGGTGTTTATAGTTACTATGATATCGAACAAATTGAAGAATTTGTCATTTTTAAGGGTGCTCATGAAATAGCTTCTTTGATTGAAAAGTATGATTTTACTCAACAAATCTGAAAATTCCATCATACTTAAATATTGCAATGAAAACTTTGCTCATAATGTCTATCTCCAAGAATTTATTGAAAGAATGACCATTTCTTTGGAAGAAAATAATGATATGCAGGAATCTATAGATAATGATGATTCCGATGATTTGGTTGAAATATCCCTTGATGAACATGATGCTTGCTATTCTTGTGGCCATGATGCCAATATATATGAAGACGAATTTTCTATAGTTCCTTATGTTAAAAATGAGATCGTTGCTATTGCACCCATGCTTGATAGTTCCTTCGATGTAAAGCATGATTGCAATGATTTTATTATAAATTCTCTTGATGTCAATTGTGCTAATAATATGCAAAACCCAAAGCTTGGGGATGCTAGTTTTGCTATGTCCACCATTTGTTGCAATGATCATGATTGGTGTGATTTTTCTTATGATCTTGAAAATTTATTTAATCCCCATGATGAATATGAGATTGATAATATTGTTTGCGATAATATTGAAAGTGGGTTTGGAAGAGTGTCAACTTTGCATACATGTGGATCATGTTAAGAATATGTTTTGTGATAGCTATATTAATTGTTGAATTTGCTTATGATCCTACATGTAATTATTATGATAGAGGAAAATATGGTTGTAGAAATTTTCTTGATAATAAATTACCTCTCGTTATGTTGAGATTGCTATTGTTTCTTTCCGCTTCCTTGCGTATGCTAGTTTTTGCTTGATATGATAATTTGTTTGCCTATAAGGTGCCTATGCATAGGAAGTATGTTAGACTTAGATGTGTTTATCACATGTTCTAAGATGCTCTTTTTGTGCTTTAATTCCTACTATCTTTTATGTGAGCATCATCGAAATCTTAATGCCTAGCTAAAAAGGCTTTAAAGAAAAGCGCTTGTTGGGAGACAACCCAATATATTTACTTTCTGTTTAGTAACAAATAATATGTATAGCCTCTGGTTAGATTCGTTTTTATGTTTTAAGTAGTGTTTGTGCCAAGTAAAACCGTTAGGATAACCTACGGTAGTCGTTATTTTGATTCTGCTGCATAAAACAGAAACTTTGTGCGCACGAAATTAGTTTTAATAAATCACCGGAACGTGCTTTGTAGTTGATTCTTTTTGCTGTAGATCAATAAAAAAATTATCTAGAACTTCCTAAGTTGGCTGAATTTTCGCGTTCCAGAAGTTGGCGTTAGTTACGGATTACTACAGACTGTTATGTTTTTGACAGATTCTGTTTTTCGTGTGTTGTTTGCTTATTTTGATGATTCTATGGCTAGTAAAATAGTTTATGAACCATAGGGAAGTTGGAATACAGTAATTTTAACACCAATGTAAATAAAGAATGAGTTCATTACAGCATCTTGAAGTGGGGTTTTGTTTTCTTTCGCTAACGGAGCTTATGAGATTTTCTGTTGTGTTTTGTGTTGTGAAGTTTTCAAGTTTTGGGTGAAAGATTTGATGGATAATGGAACAAGGAGTGGCAAGAGCCAATGGTCGGGGATGCCCATGGCACCCCAAGATAATCTAAGGACAACTAAGAGCCAAAGCTTGGGGATGCCCATGGCACCCCAAGATAATCTAAGGACACCTAAGAGCCAAAGCTTGGGATGCCCCGGAAGGCATCCCCTCTTTCGTCTACATCCATCGTTAACTTTACTTGGAGCTATATTTTTATTGACCACGTGATATGTGTTTTGCTTGGAGAGTCTTGTATTATTTGAGTCTTTGCTTTTTAGTTTACCACAATCATCCTTGCTGTACACACCTTTTGAGAGAGCCACACATGATTCAGAATTTATTACAATACTCTATGCGCTTCACTTATATCTTTTGAGCCATATAGTTTTTGCTCTAGTGCTTCACTTAAATCTTTTAGAGCACGGTGGTGGATTTGTTTTGTAGAAACTATTGTTCTCTCATGCTTTACTTATATCATTTTGAGAACCTCATAAAACAGCATGGTAATTTTTCCTAATTATGAAATTAAAATTCTCTTATGAGTGCGTTCAATACTAAGAAAAGTTGGACGCTTGATGATTGTTTTGAGATATGGAGGTAATAATATTAGAGTCATGCTAGTTGAGTAGTTGTGAAATTGAGAAATACTTGTGTCGAAGTTGGCAAATCCCATAGCATGCACGTATGGTGAACGTTGTGTAACAAATTTGAAGCATGAGATATTCTTTGAGTGTCTTCCCTTGTGTGGAGGTCGGGGGCGCGCGATGGTTAACTCCTACCAACCTCCCCCCTAAGAGCATGCACGTAGTGCTTGGTTTTGATGACTTCTAAATTTTTGCAATAAGTATGTGAGTTCTTTCTGACTAATGTTGAGTCCATGGATTATACGCACTCTCATCCTTCTACCATTGCTAGCCTCTCTAGTGCCGCGCAACTTTCGCAGGTGCATTACACCCACCATATACCTTCCTCAAAACAACCACCATACCTACCTATTATGGCATTTCCATAGCCATTCCGATATATATTGCCATGCAACTTTCCACCATTCCGTTCATCATGACACATTCATCATTGTCATATTGCCTTGCATGATCATGTTGTTGACATAGTATTTGTGGCAAAGCCACCGTTCATAATTCTTTCATACATGTCGCTCATGAATCATTGCCCATCCCGGTACACCGCCGGAGGCATGCATATAGAGTCATACTTTGTTCTAGTATTGAGTTGTAATCATTGAGTTGTAAATAAATAGAAGTGTGATGATCATCATTTTCTAGAGCATTGTCCCAAGTGAGGAAATAAAAAGAGAGAAAGAGAGTAAGGCCATAAAAAAGGAAGAAGGCCCAAAAAAAGAGAGAAAAAGAGAGAAGGGACAATGCTACTATCTCTGTTTCCGCACTTGTGCTTCAAAGTAGCACCATGTTCTTCATGATAGAGAGTCTCTTGTTTTGTCACTTTCATATACTAGTGGGAATTTTTCATTATAGAACTTGTCTTGCCTATTCCTACGATGGGATTCCTCAAATGCCCTAGGTCTTTGTGAGTAAGCAAGTTGGATGCACACCCACTTAGTTGCGTTTTGTTGAGCTTTCATACATTTATAGCTCTTAGTGCATCCGTTGCATGGCAATCCCTAGTCCTCACATTGATATCTATTAATGGGCATCTCCATAGCCCGTTGATACGCCTAGTTGATGTGAGACCATCTTCTCCCTTTTTGTCTTCTCCACAACCACCATATTCTATTCCACATATAGTGCTATGTCCATGGCTCACGCTCATGTATTGCATGAAAGTTGAAAGAGTTTGAAAATTCTAAAGTATGAAACAATTGCTTGGCTGAAACCGGGTTTGTGCATGATTTGAGTATTTTGTGTGACGAAGATGGAGCATGACTAAACTATATGATTTTGTAGGGATGAACTTTCTTTGGCCATGTTATTTTGAGAAGACATAATTTCTTAGTTAGTATGCTTGAAGTATTATTATTTTTATGTCAATATTAAACTTTTATCTTGAAACTATCTGATCTGAATATTCATACCACAGTTGAGAGGATTACATTAAAAACCATGCTAAGTAGCATTCCGCATCAAAAATTATGTTTTTATCATTTACCTAGTCGAGGACGAGCAGGAATTAAACTTGGGGATGCTTGATACGTCTCCAACGTATCTATAATTTTTGATTGCTTCATGCCATATTATATTCTATTTTGGACATTATTGGGCTTTATTATACACTTTTATATTACTTTTGGGACTAACCTACTAACCGGAGGCCCACCCCAGAATTGCTGTGTTTTTGCCTATTTCAGAGTTTCGCAGTAAAGGAATATCAAACGGAGTCCAAACGGAATGAAACCTTCGGGAAGGTGATTTTCGGAACAAATGTGATCCAGAGGACTTGGAACCTATGTAAAGCAATCAACGAGGAAGGCACGAGGTAGGGGGCGCGCCTACCACCCGAGGCGCGCCCCCCACCCTCGTGGGCCCCTCGTTGCTCCACCGACGTACTTCTTCCTCCTATATATACCTACGTACCCCCAAACTACCAGATACAGAGCCAAAAACCTAATTCCACCGCCGCAACTTTCTGTACCTACGAGATCCCATCTCGGGGCCTGTTCCGGAGCTCCACTGGAAGGGGCATTGATCACGAAGGGCCTTTGCATCATCTCCAAGGCCTCTCCGATGAAGTGTGAGTAGTTTACTTCAGACCTTCTGGTCCATAGTTATTAGCTAGATGGCTTTTTCTCTCTTTTTGGATCTCAATACAATGTTCTCCCCCTCTCTTGTGGAGATCTATTCGATGTAATCTTCTTTTGCGGTGTGTTTGTCGAGATCCGATGAATTGTGGGTTTATGATCAAGATTATCTATGAACAATATTTGAGTCAAATCTGAATTCTTTTATGTATGATTGGTTATCTTTGCAAGTCTCTTCGAATTATCAGTTTGGTTTGGCCTACTAGATTGATCTATCTTGCAATGGGAGAAGTGCTTAGCTCTGGGTTCAATCTTGCGGTGTCCTTTCCCAATGACAGTAGGGGCAGCAAGGCACGTATTGTATTGTTGCCATCGAGGATAAAAAGATGGGATTTATATCATATTGCATGAGTTTATCCCTCTCACTACTAGAAAAAGGCCTACTAATGGCATACTACCGGTGCGCCATTACTATCACGCCATTAGTATTTTTTACTAATGGCGCACCACTGGTGCGCCATTAGTATCTGGTATACTAATGGCGCACCATGCAGTGCGCCATTAGTATAGCCCACGGTGCGCCATTAGTATCTGGTATACTAATGGCGCACCACATAGAAGTGCGCCATTAGTAACATTTTGTTTTCAATTTTTTTTAAAAAAATAATTTTTTTTCCAATTTTCTTAAATATTTTTTTCGATTTTTTCTTAATCTCAGGTCACTATGGCTTAATCTCGGGTCACTATGCTTAATCTCAGGTCAAATCGCAATCCGTGGTCAAACTTCCAGAAAGGTTACGCATCGTCACACTACTCCAGCCCAAACACGCTTAACTTCAGAGTTCTATCCAACCCCAGCAACGGCTCACTTCACAGGCACTTGTTGATATATCTAGCATATCAATCCTATTATACCTTGTTGATGTCTACGACTTTGTTCATGTTCATATGATGAAATTTTTGAAAAATATTTCAAACTTCCTGGTCATATTACGTATCATTTTTGAAAAGAAATTCAAAAAAATTTCAAAACCAATCTTTTTTAAAAAAAAATTGCCTCTAGATCTTGAAAGCCCCGTAACTTTTTTCTGTTATGTTTTTGGGGATTTTTTAAATGTTTAACGGGGATTTTGAAAATGTTTAAGGATTTTGAAAACCCCGTAAATTCGGATGTAACTTTTTGAGTAGATGATTTTTCATATATAAAACTTTTTAATCCGAGTTCATATGCAAAAGTTATGCCCATTTTACAAATTTCCAGAGAGATTTTGCAAATAAAGTCGAAATTTATATTTGTAAATTTTCCCAACAACTAGACCACATATCACATAGGAAACCTATTTTCTTTTATTTTTTTGACATTTTATCATTTTTTTATTTTTCTAAACTGAAAAGGCGGTCCACGGGGGGGGGGGGGGGGGGTGCATTCGGTGGAAGCCGGGCAAACTAGTAATGGCGCACCTTGGGGTGGTGCGCCATTAGTAGTTAAACTAGTAATGGCGCACCACAACCACGGTGCGCCATTACTAGTTTTGAAAAAAAAAAATTTTGAAATTTTGTTTGAATTTTTTTGAAAAAAACTTAGTAATGGCGCACCAGTGGACAGTGCGCCATTACTAGTTAAAACTAGTAATGGCACACTGTCCACTGGTGCGCCATTACTAACAAAATTTTTATAAATTTTATTTACTTCTTTTTTAAAACTTCTAATGGCGCACGGTGGGTGTGGTGCGCCATTACTAATGGCGCACCACTCCTACGGTGCGCCATTAGTAGTTTTGAAAAAATTAAAAAACAATTTTTTTACTAATGGCGCACCGTGGGATGTGGTGCGCCATTAGTATTTGCACACTAATGGCACACCAACACATGGTGCGCCATTAGTATTTAGTAATGGCGCATCACATGTACAGTGCGCCATTAGTGTCCATCCCATCTATAGCCCTTTTCCTAGTAGTTTCTACATCATGTCATCTTTCTTAATGCATTACTCTGTTCTTCATGAACTTATTACTCTAGATGCATGCTGGATAGCGGTCGATGTGTGGAGTAATAGTAGTAGATGCAGAATCGTTTCGGTCTACTTGTCTCGGATGTGATGCCTATATACATGATCATACCTAGATATTCTCATCACTATGCTCAATTCCATCAATTGCTCGACAGTAATTCGTTCACCCATCGCAAATACTTATGCTATCTTGAGAGAAGCCACTAGTGAAACGTATGGCCCCCGGGTCTATTTTCCATCATATTAATCTTCCCATACTTCGCTATTTATGTTGCCATTTACTTTTCTTTATTTACTTTTCATCTTTATCACAAAATACCAAAAATATTATCTTAGTATCTCTATCAGATCTCACTCTTGTAAGAGACCGTGAAGGGATTGACAACCCCTTTATCGCGTTAGTCGCGAGGTTGTTGTTTGTTTGTGCATGTGCGAGGGACTCGTGCGTGGACTCCTACTGGATTGATACCTTGGTTCTCAAAAACTGAGGGAAATACTTATGTTGCTTTACTGCATCACCCTTTCCTCTTTAAGGGAAAACCAACGCAATGCTCAAGAAGTGGCAATGCCGCTCCATGATAGCATGCGAAGTTTCATGAATTTCAGACGAATTTTGGATTTACTAGAATTTAGAAACCAGGCATATCAACGTTTTGCCGGCAATCAACAGTGCCCTGGTGTTTGAATTTCATTCTCATCTCTCGCATGGGACCTAGAAATTCACCCAAGGACACACATGTGTTTTTTCAACCAGCTTTGGTGCATTGGAGCATGTGCTTGTAGTTCAAATTTGAATTATGCACATAAAATGCCTAGAAAACACAGTTAATGAATAAAAAAGGTCGAACGAACCCCGAAAAATTCCAATATTAAACACAACATTCCTGTTGTTTGACGTTGACACTAGAATTTTTTTGAAAGCAATAAGAGGCAACAGATATCGTCCCGTCCCCAAGGGTGGTACGTTCCCTATCGAAACCATCATGCTTGTTGTGAGAAGCTCTGGTTTGTGAGAAGCTTATACCCGAACCTGCCCCAAATGGGACAAATTTTTTACCACGGCATGTTGATGCCGCTCCATGATAGCATGCCAAGTTTCATGAATTTCAAACGAGTTTCAGATTTACTAGAATTCAAAAATCATGCATCTCAACATTTTGTCGGCAATCAACAGTGCCCTGGTGTTTGAATTTCATTCCCGTCTCTTGCATGGCACCTAGAAATTCATCCAAAGAAACATGTTAGATTTTTCAACCAACTTTAGTGCATTGGAGCGTGTGCTTGTAGTTCAAATTTGAATTATGCACATAAAATGCCTAGAAAACCCAGTTAATGCATAAAAATGTCCAAACAAACCCCGAAAAATCATAAAAATTGACACAACACTCCCGTTGTTCTATGTTGATACTAGAAATTTTTTGAAAGCAATAAGAGGCAATGGATATTGTTTCATCCCGAAAGGTGGGACGTTCCCTATCGAAACCATCATGCTTGTTGTGAGAAGCTCTGGTTTGTGACTAGCTTATACCCAAACCTTTCCCAAATGGGAAAAAATTTCACAATGGCATGTTGATGCTGCTCCATGATAGCATGCCAAGTTTCATGAATTTCAGACGAGTTTTGGACTAACCAGAATTTAAAAACCAGGTATCTCAACATTTTGCCGGCAATCAACAGTGCCCTGGTGTTTGAAATTCATTCCCGTCTCTTGCATGGGACCTAAGCATGCACTCAAGGACACACATGTTATTTTTCAACCAATTTATATGCACTGGAGCATGTGCATGTAGTTGAAATTTGAATTATGAACATAAAATGCCTAGAAAACTCAATTAATGCATAAAAATGTCCAAACGAACCTCGGAAAATCCCAAAAATTAACACAACACTCCTGTTGTTCTATGTTGACACGAGAAATGTTCTTAAAGGAATAAGAGGCAATGGATATCGTTTCGTCCCCAAAGGTGGGACATACGTTCCCTACCGAAACCATCAGGCTTATTGTGAGAAGCTCTGGTTTGTGAGAAGCATATACCCAAACCTGCACCAAACGGGACAATTTTTTTACCACGGCATGTTTTTGTCGCTCCATGATAGCATGCCAAGTTTCATGAATTTCATACGAGTTTTGGATTTACTAGAATTTCTAAGCCAGTCATTTCAACGTTTTGCCAGCAACCAACAGTTCCCTGGTGTTTGAATTTCACTCCCATCTCTTGCATGGGACCTAGAAATTCACCCAAGGACACACATGTGATTTTTTAACCAACTATAGTGCATTGGAGCATGTGCTTGTAGTTCAAATTTGAATTATGCACATAAAATGCCTAGAAAACCCAGTTAATGTACAAAAAAGGCCAAACGAACACCAAAAAATTCCAAGATTAAACACAACACTCCTGTTGTTCTATGTTGACACTAGAAATGTTTTGAAAGCAATAAGAGGCAATGAATATCATCCCGTCCCCAAAGGTGGTACGTTCCCTATCGAAACCATCATGCTTGTTGTGAGAAGCTCTGGTTTGTGAGAAGCTTATACCCAAACCTGCCCCAAATGGGACAAAATATTCACCACGACATGTTGATGCCACTCCATGATAGCATGCCAAGTTTCATGAATTTCAGACGAGTTTTGGATTTAGTAGAATTTAAAAACCAAGTATCTCAACGTTTTACCGGCAATCAACAGTGCCCTGGGGTTTGAAATTCATTCCCATCTCTTGCATAGGACATAGAAATTCACCCAAGGACACACATATGATTTTTCAACCAACTTTGTTGCATTGGAGCATGTGCTTGTAGTTCAAATTTGGATTATGCACATAAAATGCCTAGAAAACCCAGTTAATGTATAAAAAAGGCCAAACGAACCCCGAAAAATTCATTCCCATTTCTTGCATGGGACCTGAGCATGCAATAAAAGACACAAATTTGATTTTTCAACCAATTTGTATGCACCGGAGCATGTGCATGTAGTTTAATTTTGAATTGTGCACATGAAATGGCTAGAAAACCAATTTAGTGTATAAAATGTCCAAACGAACCCTGAATAATTCCAATTCTTTTACGACACACGTATAGTTGTGTGTTCACTGCAGATAAAAGGTCTAGCAATTCAAACATCGTCCATTGCCATTGTGACCCCAATTTGTAATTGAAATCAACTAGATCCCACACAGTTTATTATCACCAACCATGTGAGATGTAGTACAAAATATATTGGAGCACGGTCGGTGTATAGTATGCCTATGGCTTACGCGATAAGGTGCGTCGGCTACAGTCCACAGCTGGCGTGTCAAGCACACTAGCTCACTCCCCAAAAACTCCCACCTCTGCATCCCTCGCAATCTCGACTATATCTACCGTCTGGAAGGTTTTAGTGTTTGATAGCACACGATTAGTATGTGCGGACCGTGTGCGATGTCTGTTACTCCCGATCTACTTCAGTCCCTTGATTCAAATTTTCAGTAGCCCGGTTATTTTACTCCCGCCTCTGCATCCCTCGCAATCTCAAAAATATCTGCTCGCCCTTGATCCAAATTTTCAGTAGCCCCGCCTAGTAAAATTTTCAGTTGTCGTAGTATTTCCTCAAACACAACCTTGCCCCCCTCCACACACACACCCCCAAACCTCCGCTCACACAGACACACACAACCCTCGAAACCATTGGTAGGTCGCCACCATCGCCGGCGCCTCCATCCTCAACCTCTGCCTGTGTGCCGGGAAGCTCGAGGAGCCAATGGCCAAAAAGAGGTTTATCATGGACTTTTCGCCCAACGCCGGCGAGGTGGCCGTCCAGGTGTCCCGATCGTCCTCCGCAGGCCCGATCCACCATCATCGGTCCCATGATCCGCCCGCCGCCGCGCCCCTACGCCGGATCGAGGACTTCCCCGTCCTCCCTCGGACTCAGCAGCCGACGAAGTCCTACCTCGGGTACGGCAGCATCGGTAGGGGACGAGGTTCGCCGAGATTACTGATCAAGAGACACACACCCGCCGGTGGCTCGGTAGCTTCCACACGGCCGAGCTCGCGGCCATGGAGTACGACCGCCGGCAGGTCCGCTACCATGGCGCGGCGGCTAGGCTCAGTTTCCCCTTCGACACACGTCCGGTCCACCTCGTTCCGCCGGAGCCAGGGGTGGTGAGCTCGGCTATGGCGTGGGAGGACCGCAAGGCATGGGAGCGCCTCGAGGCCGAGGCCGCCGCTGAGGCCTACATGCAAGAGCTCCGCCGGCAGCACCCGGAGCTCGTGAAGGCGGAGCAGGCAATCTTTGCCGGCGCGGATGGCGGCGAGGTTATCGCGCTCTCCTCCGATGATGAGGTCGAAGGCGGTGAGGATGGCGACGAGGTTATCACGCTCTCCTCTGATGACGAGGTCGAAGGCGGCGGCGACAGCGGCTCGGAGGGCGTCGAGGTGGGCCTCGAGGACGAGGAGATCGACGTCAACGAGTGGAGGCGTGCCTTCCCCAATGACCCCGACGACGGTACTGGCCTGGACCCGGCTCGCGGAACACCGTACATGACGAGGAAGGATTGGCTCGACCTCTACTTCGACCGAAAGTAGTTTAGCTTAGTTTAAATTTATGTTTTATGTTCGGTTATGCAAAACTATCTATGTTTATGTTTGAATGCAATCTACTTTCGGTTGAACCTGCTTTGAACTTGATCAAATTGAAGTTTACAACCTTAAGTTTAGGGGATTGACTAGAAAAGGCCAAAAAATGCTGGAGTATATATATCCACTAGGGGTTTTAGTCCTTTAACTTTTTAAGGATCGCCTAGAGATGTCCTTATGACTTGTTTATTTCAGTTCTTCACAATGTGATGCTCTATATGTGCAACTATTTTCCGTGCAGTTCAATTTGATCAATAATAGTTTCAACAATACCACTATGAATTACGATATTTGGTTGTTATTAAGGATATTGCAGTTAACATGCCTTTTCGTTTTTCAATTGTTGTTTAGCAACATGCATTGTACTAAATGACTAAATATGCAATCCCAAGCTACATAGCAACAAGGAAGAGTGTTACCTTAATGATGTGATGATGTCTAGATATACAGGTAATACAATCTAATATAATGGGATGGTTGGAGTGTTGTACTACATCATTTTTCAATTGTTGTTTAGCTTCTAATATTAATTTGGTGCTTTTAGGTACATATATCATTGCCAAAGATCCACACTGCGACCCTTTCTGCATATGGGGCAATGAGATATTCATGAACCAGCATCAAGTGAGGAAATTGATAAAGATTGTTATTAAAATGGTTCCAAAGATGTCAATCGAACTATTTGTTTACACTTTATGCAAGACAACAGTGAACTGCAGGATGGTAAGTAAGAACCCTGTAGCCTTCTTTTTACTGCCCGTAATGAGTTGTGTTAGATGACAATATCTGAATCTTTTTTTCTTTTGCAATGGATCCTGAAGCAGTTTACTAAAGATTACCTCTCAAACTACATGATTGGCAGCCGGCCATCACAAGGGGTTGGACTAGAGTCCTGCATGCCTTCTGCATCCGGGAGAGCACAATAGGGCCATTCCACTTCGCCTTGTTCAGCAACTGGTATGTCTGTCGCCTCTTTCTTTACCATTTGTAATAGTACAAGTATAGAACCCTGGTACATCATTCTTTATTTGGTGCTTATGTAATTCTTAAACATATGTACCTGTGAATCGAATAATGCATTGGTTGTTTGAACCTGATGGACATGAATAAAGCTATAGCCTACTTTCAAGTTTAAATTAGGTACAATTTTAAATAGCAGCAATTAAATTAGGGAGAAATTACGTTGTGCAGATCATTACGGCACACACGGTTGGTAAAACACAAACATTTGCGATATTCACCATAATCCGAGACGGTTCACAAAGAGGAAACGTGTGCAAGCATGCACACAGTTGCCGTTCGTAAAGCGTGTGTGATGTCAGACACTATCACATACGATGCGGGAAACCTAATTGTGTGTGATTGTCTACCTATCGTACACTGTTTATAATCATGAACTGTTTGTGATGTGCCAGGCATCGTAAATCTCCCGTGCCTGGAATCTGCCTAGAATCTGCCTAGAAAGCTCCCGTGCCTAGAATCTGCCTGGTTTTTAGGCAGAACCACAAAACTCTGACTGCGATGGCAATGCGAGCACAAATAAGTAGCAAGGATGAAGCGTTTGGGATATTCGAGATATCGTAAATGGTTATATAGGGACAACTGTATGCATCAAGGCTCCCTATCCCCGACGGTTTCTAGGCCGTGTGGGAAGGACCCCCCTATCGCCCACACTCACTTGGCGACGGTTCCAAATGTCGTCGTGGAAAGGGGTTAAAACCACTTGTTTAGGACCGATGCGCACCAGTGGTGCATTCTGTTATTGTATACCATGTGAGGAATAAATTGAATTTGGCTGTACTAAATACATGAGAAACAAATACAATTGCTATATTTCCAAGTTGTTAAGCATGCTTGGTTTGGTTAACTGTCTGATCTTCTATTAGGAGTATGTTATATTGTGCAATGTGGTGCTCAGTTAATGTTTGGTTAATTTGTTGTGGTGTTTAGTTAACTGCTTGGTTCAATTCTGCAATGTGATGTCCAATTGTCGTGGGTAGAATTTTGTATTGTTGTGCATGTGAGGAATAAATCGAATTTGGCTGCACTTAATACATGAGAAACATATACAAGTGTTATATTTCCTAGTTCTTAATCATGCTTGGTTTTGACAAATGGGTTTTCCATGTGGCTTGAATTAATCTGATGAATCAGCAATGTGCTTATTTTCCATCAACATATTTTACTAATAGCATGCAAACCCTTACTTAACCTGATGACTAACTACCTTATATGTGTTGCAGGGAAACAATGGGAAGCACTGAGGTTTACAATCAAGGTTAACACGTGCATGGTCCGTTGTCTAATAGCACATTATTATGCAATTGCATTAACCATTCTAATATTTAGGTTTTTAACAATTTGGTCTTGCACATGTAGGTCCTGCTGTGAGAGGTTTTGACCCACTGTTCGACCCTTTTTGCATATGGGGAAATGAGTTGTCCATGAATATCAGTCAAGTCAAGAAATTCAGAAAGATTGTTATGATAAAGAAATTAGCGACAAAAAACAACAAGATCTTTGTCTGCACAATGAAGAAGACATCAGTTCACTACAGGATGGTACTAACTATTATTCCTTGCCTTTTTTATTCCTTTGCCCCATTTCCAATATAGAGAAGATATTTATGCACATCCTTGTTTTCATGCCTTTCCAAAGCAGTTCACTGATGATTACCTCTCAAACCACCTATATGGTCAGGAGGCGAGGAAGGTATTCACTCAACACCCATGGTTCAATATTGAAGTGTTCCAGAAGAGGACGAAGGACGGACGGTCAATCATCCACAGGAACTGGCCTAAAGTTACAAAGACCTTCAACATCAATGAAGGCTCAATATTCGCCTTCTGCTTCAACAGTTTTCTAGATGAGATACATCTGTCTATGTACCGTCTATGATGCTAATTTTGAAAGGTTATAGATGTTGCATGTTGGTGCTGGTGTAGTTGTATAATGGGGTAGCTGAGTTCTGAAGCTATATGATGTTGTACTATGATTTATTTCAATTATGAAAATGAAATATATTGTGTGCTTAATATGAAATATCAATTAGATTAATAAATGGATTATTAATAATCGGATAATTAGCCTGCTAATTAGGTTTTTCTATTGCAAACGGCTATTGAGAAAACACCGTGTGTGATGCACTCAATAACGCACATAGTTTCTAGGAATAAACCGTGTTAGATTAATGAACAAACACACACGACATCCTCTTGAAAAATCTTTGCGTTAGGCCACCTGGCGCAAACGTTTACCACATAAAAACTGTGTGTGATGGACAGCCTTTGCCACACAGTTTCTTCTATGAATCGTGTGTGATGCATTCAATAACGCAAACGATAAGTTAATATCGTGTGCAATGGCAACGCTATCACAAACGATTTATCGGGCAAAATTGTGTGTGATGTACCTGTGAACGGAAATGTTTTCCCTGGAGCGACTATGTGGGATGTACATATGAACGGGAACGTTTAGCGGGGACTGACTGTGTGGGATGTACTTGCGACCGGAAACAATTTCACATGTATGATTGTATTTTTTAGCTCTACAGTACGTATTTCCGTATTTGAACGCTCGCCGGTCGCACACGAACTCATTTTGCCGGCGTGTGTGCTAGGAGGACATATCCCCGACGGTTTCTGAGTCATGTGGGATGGACCCGCCTAACTCCATCACTCACTAGGAGACGGTTCCAAATGCCATCGAGGAAAGGCGTTAAAAACCGTTTGTATAGCACCTTGTTCTACTTGTGCAAATAGGGTCTTTGCCGTCAGCCAGTTATTTGCCATCTGTTTTTAGAAGCAGACGACAAAGGCCTTCTTTGTCGTTCGCTAGCAGACGGCAAAGATCTAACTGATGGATTTTTTTTTGTTTCTAGTAGTGAAAAGGATTCGGAGCCTGGCACCCTTGTACGCGCGTAGTAGCCCTCCGCAAGGCCACCATGCCGGGCTTGAGTGTTGCGTGCTCTTTGTGCTCTTCCACCCAATCCACCAAAGCAGAAGTAGGGTTTTACGCTTCCCAATGGCCCAAACCTGGGTAAAAGTCACCAGAGTCCCATCGCCGTGCTGCATCATGGCCTCTGCTCTTTGTGCAATGTGATCTCGCCCTTTCCAAACCACAAAGGGGCCAGTGGCCCCATAGATGATCGTGTTCCCCAACGACATCCTTGGTGCGCCAGGTAGGGGATAATCGCTTGCGCGAACCCGAGGTCGAGAACAACGCGTCAATCCTCGTCGTTACCATCTTCATCATGGACGGAGAAGAAGAGCATTGCTGCTCCCTAGGTGCTTCCTCCCGAAACCCCTCCGCGCATCTCCGCCAACAGCGGCGGCGAGGGCAGGGGACGCCGGCGCTATGGCTAGGCAGGGATAACATAGCTGATGTGCCACCTGCAGTCAAAGGGTAGGGCAGACCGAACAACGGCGCCACCGTTTTCGCAGTCCTCGATTGAGCACACTTGATCCCAAGCGGCACCGCTCGGTCTATCAAACCAGAGAACGGTGCGTACTTGGCCTCCTTTCCCTCCTCCCTCGCCAATGGTCTGGATGCGCAATGGTGATGCCACCAGCGTCGATGAGTTCACATGAAGCTCGGTCCTGAATTTGTCCTGCTATGGACAGATCCCGAGCTTAATGTTAGAGCGAGTCCGTTGGTTGGCACCCCCGGCAAGCAATCCACGGCAAGCCCTCGCGTGCCAGCGTGTCAATCACGCCAGCCGCTGACGGGTCATTGGAAGCTAGGGAAGGGAGGGTGGGACCAGCTTTCCTAAGTTCCTTGAGATATTTCCTAAATTGCAAATGTTTAGGTTGGCCCCTCGGCTCTTGCCAAGGGTGAACACGTGGCTAATGAATATCCGAGTTCCTCCATTTGGTCCCTTCCTGTTTTTTCCCCTTTCTAGGATGAAAGTGGATGAAAGTGCGTGATTGCGCTAGAAGACACGAAAAGGAGGGACAACCATGGGAGGAGAATGCACTTAATCGAGATATGCCCCCTCCGGCAGGTGGGAAATATGGAAAAAGCTAAGTTGCATGTTAAAGCATGTTATTCCAAATTTGCATATGCTATCCCCTGGTCAACCAAGGTTTCGTATGGCGAGTCTCCTGCGTGATGAAACCTTACCGAATTTGCTTGCGTTGTTGCTCTGTTTCAATCCCCGCCCAATGAAGCAGGTGGTTGCATCAAAGGCCATAAAGGAAAAACCCACCGGCAGCGTGTCCTTGCCTGCTGAATGCTAAGGACCCGCTCCTCACAGCAATCGTGGCATCATGTTGTTGGCGGGCATCCAAAGTACGCGAAGGAACTAGCTATACGAATACCAGTGGAGAAACGAAGGGGATATCATACATGTGCACATAAACATCTGATCAGCAGTCATTAAAACGAAAATAGTGCAGAACCTAATACGGGATACACATTGTGTCTTAGTACAGGGCAACACAATAGCAAGAATGGCCTAATGATCAGTCCGGCGGCCTCCTAGGATCCTTGGGACGGAAAGAACCTTGTCGGGAAAGGGGCCGGCCTTTGCCGGCGCAGCAGAAACGTCAGCTCCTGGTGGCAACTTCTTGAAGACATCGATAAGGTTGAGGTCCGGATTGAAGAAGGCGATGTTGATCAAGACCAGGAAGAGGGCGTCACGGGCAAGCTTCCGAGATTCATTGGCAAAGCAAGCAGCCCGGTCGTCTTCATACATCTTTAGGCCTTCAAAGAAGCGCATCAACTTGATGCTTGGAACTTCATGCTTGTCAACGGAGAAGGCCCAGCTCTTCATGTCCATAGTTGCAATCTGGGCAGTGAGGCATTCGGCGATGTCAACCATGCTCTTAATCCAGAGGTCGCACTTCTGGATCTTGTTCTTCAGTTTGTCTTCGGCATCCTTCTGGAGAGCCTTTGCCATGCTCAAGTCTGTTGCCAGCAATGTTTGGCGGCAACCGGCAGACTCAAGATCCTTCTCCAGTGAGCCAATCCTGGCCTTCATATTGAAGATGGTGCCATAGGCAGTATCAAGGTCTTGGCTTTTGGAGGAGAGCTGCCACTGCACACCCTCCAAAGTGGCCTCTGCTTTCCGCACTTCCTCTTTGAGGGCCAGAATCTCCTTATTATTCCTGGCAAGGTCTTCAGTCAGCTTGCTCACTTGATTCTCAAAGTCTGTGTTGGCGGCAGATGCGGCATCTAGCTCGTCGGCAATTTTCTTCAGTTGGGCAGAAGATTCAAGGGTGAGCGCGTTGAGGTTGGCTTTGTGGCCATCTGCCGTGTCCTTGGTGCGCTGCTGAACAAGGGCCTCCATCTCCCCGTCCTTGCTACGGAGAGTGGCTACAAGCGCCCCCTCCTGGGAAGAGATGTCCTTCTCCTTGATGTTTAGACACGCTTCGTGCTCCGCCAACTTAACCTCCCAGGCAGCGATGTCCTCCTTGGCCATGGTCAACACCTCCTCTTGCCGCATAAGGGAATGGGACTGCTTTTTGTACCGCTCGCGCAGTTCCTCACCCTTGTCCTTCAGCTTCTGGTCCATAAGATTGATGGAGTTGAGCCACTCCGTGATTGCCTGCCACTTGAGGCTATACCTACTCTGCACGTCATTGAACCCTGCCGCCATGGATTCCAGGAAGGCTAAGTCCTTGGCACCGTCAGCAGGATCACCAGCTTCTTTGACTCTCTGTGACAGCGGTGCCAGGATGCGTCTGATCTCTTCATCAAAATCTACGCCTGCTAAGGCAGATGAGCTAGGAGTCGCCGGACAGGATTGTGCAAGGATTATTGCCAGCTTGTTTGGAGAAGGTTGCGGAGCCACGGCTTGGAAAACGCTCACGGGAAGAGGCCCCATAGATTGGAGGGGGGGTCTTTTCCTCGATAACCATCTCTGGGCCGGACATGTTGCCGAGGGTTTTCTCTGCTTCCTTCGAGAATCCCTGGATTCCCCTGGCAGCCTGCTCGTGACTCTCCGCGACAGCAATTCTGTCTGTCTCTTAGATAGTTCTCTTCCCAATGTTAGCCACCTCCTCCAAGAGCTCGGGTTCTTTGGTTGACAAGGCTGCAGTTAAAATCAGCAGACAAAATGATAAGAGGACAGACACTATTGGATCAAAACCAGGAAAATAAGTCATTCTGGCAAGCAAAAGCAAAGACAAAGTGGATTACCCTGTGGTGTCTGCTGCGAGGTAACATATCCTTGCCCGGCAACATCGGTTGCCAGCACACGCTCGATGACCACATCTTTGGTGGTTGTGGCCTCAGCGCGAGTAGACCCCTCTGTGGAGGCCCTTGCCTGTGATGCTTCTCTTTGCGCTTGCAGGGACCCTTGGAGAGTGGACCTCTTTGGTGGGTTCCGCCTTGCTAACTCTCGCCATATTCCTTGCCGGGGGATGGCGGGCGCTTCTCCATGTCTCCGCATGCGGGCGAAATGTGTCATGTGCCTTTGCGTTGGGGGCTGTGCTGGGTGCTAGGCATGGGATCCCCTACCTTATCCCTCGCCAGACCTGCGCCTGCTGGACGGCTAGGTGCTTCTGCGTGCTTGGCTCTCTTTGCCCACTAGGCGAGGGGTTCTTCATCTTTGCCAAGACATCAAGACAAGATTAAATTAGTAACCAAGCACAGAACACTTCAACAAAGAGTTTAACCATTCTTCTTACTCTTGGGTCCATGAGCATGGTGCCCAGCGCATACCTCGCGGGTGGCGGGATTACCCTGCCCCTTTTAAAGGATGGAGCAACAGAACTTCCCGGCAGCTTTGAGCTCGTCGATGGGGCAGAGGTCTCTGGTGGGATCGAGCTGCACAAAGAAGCTGGGCTTGACTTGGGGCTAGGATCAACCCCCGTGACCTCACGTCGCTTGGTGGGTGGGGTTCTGGCCTTAGAAAGGCGAGTGGATTGGCGGCGCACTACCTCTGGCTTGTCGCCCCTAAAGGCGGTCTTCTTCACCCTTTTGGAGCAGGGGCTGCTAGTCCCCGGCCGACACGCTTGCAAAGACGTCGACTTGGCCCTAGCACTAGGGCTTGCGGACCCATTTCAAGTCCTTCCTCCTCCACCTCAGGTTGTTTTGCCTCTTCAGCTTCGCCTTCCTCTTGGGCTCCTACTATTGTGGCATGAGGAATTCCAGCCCTGGCAGGGTCAAGCCCGGCAGCCTCCTCTGTGGTGCGCTCTTCACCCCCTTCATCAGAAGAGCCCTTGCCTTCAACATCTTCCTCCTCCTCCTCCTCTTCATTGGGCCCCTTTCCTTCGGCGGCCCAGGACGCTCTGTCCTCTGTGATCCGCTTCACAATGAACTCTGCCTCTGCCTTGGAGGTGCACTTGACGAGGTCATTCTCCATCCTGGAAGCTTTTTCTTCTAGGCGAGAGAACCAGTTTATTTCTGCATCCAGTTCAGGCAGTTGCCAATCAGACTCAACCTCGTACGCGTTGCAATTGGGCATCCATTGCAAGATCTGGCTCAGAGCGGAGTTGAGATGCAGAGGCGCAACCTTTTCTTGCAAATGGAATGGCCAAAGGCTGGCGAATAGCTGCTCGCACAACGAGCCGTGGCCTTATATCGACAGATTGTTGACGGGGCCTGGGTACAATCGCATCATGTCGGCAGAATTTCTGTATTCCTAGGAAAATCTATCTCTTTTCTGCAGCGGCCCAATGCGGCGCCGGAGGAAGTCGGCCCCCACATGCTCAACGGTTAACCCGACATCTTTGAGGTGGGCAACCCTGTTCAGCGCCGGGTGGAGCTTGTCGTTGGTGAGGCCCAACTTACTCCAGTCGCTTCCGCGCATGACACATCCAGTCCGCTCTGAGCAGAATTCAGGAGCATCCTTGTCCTGGATCCAACACCAATCCGCCATCCATTCCTCCCATCTGATGCGTTGTTGGTAAGGGAGATAATCCAATTCATCCCTTTTGCACCGACGAATCCAACTTATATTTCCCGAGCGGTGAGATGTGCCTTCTATCCGCGGGATGAAGAAGTGCCTGAACAGGTCCACATTGGGGGCAACCCCAATGAAGTTCTCGCACAGATGGGTGAAGATTGCCATACACGCCATGGCATTGAGCGTGAAATCCAGGAGATGGAATCTGTACACCGTCATCATGGCGCAGAAGAAGTCGAAGAAGGGGGAGGTGAGGCCGCAGAGGAAGTACGCGCAGAAGAAGCGGTACATGTTGGATGTAATCTTGTCTCGCTCTGGCAGAACCACAGGCGCTCCATGCCCTTTTGGGACCTCCCTCCCCCACATATATGCATACTTTGCGATCAGGGTGTTACCATCTGACGGGAGGAAAACCACGTTTTCCTGTGGCTTCATGTCCAGCTCCTTCGCCCTTTTCTATCTCCCCTCCGCCGCGACATCTTTGGTGGTGGACGCCCATTTCCCTTCACAACGCCCGTCTTTCGCCCCATCTCTTGGACTCGCAGGAGAGGCAAAGAGCCTAGCTAATCTTTGGGGCCGGATGTTCGTGAAGGAAGCGGTTGCTTGGCTTGAGGAAGAAGATGAAGGGAGAGAAGACTGATACGAATGAGAAGCGCCCCTTCATGTTGCCTTTTTATTGGGAACAAATGCGGGGGCTGGCTCTTCGCTATCTTCTCTCAGAAAGTTGCCATTTTTTGCAGGCACATTATCCATTAACTGCAACTGTTCCACGACCCCACCACCTATGGTAATTGCGCGGTGTGGACATTGGATTGACTAGTCATCATAACAACAAATGCACGAGCAGGATTTCTTTGACACGTGTCTGTGCACTGTTGGGGGCCTAACCCAACGTGCCCAGCGACACATATGGATCAGGCCCGGGGGCTTCTGTCGAGGTACACAAACAGGGGTGTTTATACCCCCTGATTTGTGCATGGACTAAGAGCCTCCGCCCCGGCAACCAAGGCTTGTCGAGTGAATAGCTCCTCCAACAAAGCAAGGCCAAGGCAGAGAAGCCATGCTTCATGATATCGAGGAACACATCAAGAATATCAAGGAAGCAAGATATCACCTTGGGAAGGCCTCCCTTGCCGAGCAGGAGATCTCGGCCAGGTTGAGGCTGCCCCGGAAGCAAATCCAAAATAACCCCAGCAGGCCTGCTGGGGTCGCCAAGACCAAGATCAGCCGCCAAGGCGTCACTACTCCACCGCACCACGACGCCAGTCCCTTATCAATGTGGTGTCGAGCTCCCAGGCAAGTAAGTGGCTTCCACTTAGCACGTGGCAGCCCATTGGAAGACAGATCACACTCATTTGACACCCGTCCAGAGGCGTGTCAAGACGATAAGCAGAAGATGATTAAAGGGCATGGCAGGCTTGCTGAGCTTCACCCTCAGCGCGACACTTAGCAGTGAATTTAATGCACTTTGTCATAACTGCAGAGCTAGGTATGATAGCACTGCCATGATGCTGTGATTACCCCTTGAACTATAAAGGAGGTCCAAGGCTACCTAGAAAAGGATTCAAACCCTGGCACCCTTGTACGCCCACCTTGTCGGGCTTGAGTGATGCGTGCTCGTTGTGCTCTTCCACCCAATCCATTGATACGTCTCCAACGTATCTATAATTTTTGATTGTTTCATGCTATTATATTATCTGTTTTGGATGTTTATAGGTTTTATTAAACACTTATATTATTTTTGGGACTAACCTATTAACCCAGAGCCTAGTGCCAGTTCCTGTTTTTTCACTTGTTTCAGTGTTTCGAAAAAAAGGAATATCAAACGGAGTCCAAACGGAATGAAACCTTCGGGAGAGTTATTTTTGGAACGGAAGCAATCCACGGGACTTGGATTGTACGTAAGGGAAGCAACGAGGAAGACACGAGGCAGGGGGCGTGCCCACCCCCATGGGCGCGCCCTCCACCCTCATGGGCCCCTGGTGGGTCCACTGACCGACTTCTTTCGCCTATATATATCCATATACCCTAAAAACATCGGGGAGGAGAATAGATCGGGAGTTCTACTGCCGCAAACCTCCAGAGCCACCAAAAACCAATCTAGACCTGTTCTGGCACCCTGCCGGAGCGGGGAATCCCTCTCCGGTGGCCATCTTCATCATCTCAGCGCTCTCCATGATGAGGAGGGAGTAGTTCACCCTCGGGGCTGAGGGTATGTACCAGTAGCTATGTGTTTGATCTCTCTCTCTCTCATGTTCTTGAGATGTCTTGATCTTGATGTATCGCGAGCTTTGCTATTGTAGTTGGATCTTATGATGTTTCCCCTTCTACTCTCTTGTAATGGATTGAGTTTTCCCTTTGAAGTTATCCTATCGGATTGAGTCTTTAAGGATTTGAGAACACTTGATGTATGTCTTGCCGTGCTTATCTGTGGTGACAATAGGATACTCACGTGATCTACTTGATGTATGTTTTGGTGATCAACTTGCGGGTTCAATGAACTTATGCATAGGGGTTGGCAGCATAGGGGTTGGCACGGGTTTTCGTCTTGACTCTCTGGTAGAAACTTTGGGGCACTCTTTGAAGTTCTTTGTGTTGGTTGAATAGATCAACCTAAGATTGTGTGATGCATATCGTATAATCATACACATGGATACTTGAGGTGACATTGGAGTATCTAGGTGACATTAGGGTTTTGGTTGATTTGTGTCTTAAGGTGTTATTCTAGTACGAACTCTATGATAGATCGAAAGGAAAGAATAGCTTCGTGTTATTTTACTACGGACTCTTGAATAGATCGATCAGAAAGGATAACTTTGAGGTGGTTACATACCCTACCATAATCTCTTCATTTGTTCTCCGGTATTAGTGACTTTGGAGTGACTCTTTGTTGCATGTTGAGGGATAGTTATATGATCCAATTATGTTATTATTGTTGAGAGAACTTGCACTAGTGAAAGTACGAACCATAATTAGGCCTTGTTTCCTAGCATTGCAATACCATTTACGCTCACTTTTATCGCTTGCTACCTTGCTGTTTTTATATTTTCAGATTACAAATACTCATATCAATCATCCATATTGCACTTGTATCACCATCTCTTCGCTGAACTAGTGCACCTATACAATTTACCATTGTATTGGGTGTGTTGGGGACACAAGAGACTCTTTGTTATTTGGTTGCAGGTTTGTTTGAGAGAGACCATCTTCATCCTATGCCTCCCACAGATTGATAAACCTTAGGTCATCCACTTGAGGGAAATTTGCTACTGTTCTACAAACCTCTGCACTTGCAAACCTCTGCGTGGTAGACATCAAGCTCTTTTCTGGCGCCGTTGCCGGGGAGGTGAGTGCTTGAAGGTATATCTTTAGATCTTGCAATCGAATCTTTTTGTTTCTTGTTTATCACTAGTTTAGTTTAGAAAAGAAAACTAAAGTAATGGAATTGAGTTTACCTCATACGCTTCATCTTTTTAATATCTTTCGTGAGTATGATGGAAAGGAAAATTGTGCCAAAGTGTTAGAAGAAGAATGCATTAAAATGCTTGGCAGTAAATCTTTGAATGGTGAGCATGATTGCAATGTTGTTAGTATGAACTCTTTGAATATCCATAGTACTAATGATGATTGCGCTAGTCATGATGAAAATATCTCCTATAAGCATGTCAATTTTTGTGGAGTGCATTGGGTTTGCAAGTACACATCAAATAGAGAAGATAGATATTGCACGAGGCATAAGCATTTAGAAACTAAATTGTTGGAAGAAAGGCTAGATGTTTGTGCCGAAAGTTTAAATTTTCTTAGCCATACTTGTGAACTTTGCCATGAACGTGGTCATTTAACTATCCGATGCAAATTGTTTCATGATCTAATCGTGTCCAAAAATTGTGATGACTTGATTTCCCTTGCACATTATAATTAACTTAGTTTGCTTATGGGTTACGAAGAAATGAAACATATAACTAACTATCTTCCAGTATTTGCCCGTGATAAACTTCTTGAATTTGATCTAGAGGAAATTTATATGTATTGTGCGGTGGATTGCATTGAAAATCCTTATATTGCGAATTACATAAAGACAAGAAAACAAATAGAAGATGAAGAGAATACTAATGAAAGGGAAGAGACTTCCCAATATCCTCCTACTATTTCTTATGATGAATCAGGTAACGAGGAGGAGCCTTCTATTCAACCAATCTCATCAATAAGGAGCTCAAAAAAGAGGGTTAAACCCACACATGATGTGAGGAAGAAAAATAAAAGATGGAGAAGCAAAGTTAAAAAGGTATCCCTCTCAAATGATGTTGCTCCTACTACTCACTGTGATGATGATAATTGCTATACTATTGGTGCTATCCATACGGTTAACGATGAGAGTGATTATGCTTATGATATGAAAAGGCCCAAGCTTGGGGATGATATGTTTGATGAGAATGACATATTTGAGAATTTATTTGATGCAATTAATGTTTATCCCAAGCTTGGGGATGCTATGTCCAATGAAGATGATATTTTTAGCCTCCCAAGTTTTGATGAGCAAATTTATTATGATGATAGCATGTCTCCTATTTATGATGATTATTGTGATGACACCTATGATATAAAGAGTAGTGATGATTATATTTATAAAACTTATCATGATTATGATTACCCTTTTTCTGAACATTACTCTTTTAATGTGGAAACAATTTATAGTATTTGAGTCCCTTCTGATATTCCCACTATTCCGAATGAGAAGAAATTTGCTTATGTGGAGAGTAATAAAAATTCTATGCAAATAGATCATGAAAAGAATGCTATAGGTGCTGATTATATTGTTGAATTCATTCATGATGCTACTGAAAATTATTATGAGGGAGGAACATATGCTTGTAGGAATTGCAATAACATCAAGTTTCCTCTCTATATGCTTAAAGTTTTGAAGTTATGCTTGTCTTGTCTTCCTATGCTAGTTGATTATTGTTCCATAAGTTGTTTGCTCACAAAATCCCTATGCATAGGAAGTGGGTTAGGCTTAAATGTTTTAGTCATATGCTTCATAATGCTCCCGTTATGTTTCAATTCTTATCTTTTATGTGAGCATCAATGTCATCATCATGCCTAGCTAGAAAGGCATTAAAGAAAAGTGCTTGTTGGGAAACAACCCGACATTTTTACTTACTGTTTTTGTGTGTTCACATGATTATGCTACTGCAGTAATCATGTTTTATAGCTTTTGTTTCAATAAGGTGCCAAGTAAGACCTTTAGGATAGCTTACGGTGATAGTTAATTTGATCTTGCTGAAAGAAACAGAAACTTTGTGCGCACAAGATTAGGTTTCATAAATCAGAGGAACGTGATTTTCAGTTGATTCTTTTTGCGGTAGATCAATAAGCAAATTATATAGGACTTCCTAATTTGGTAGAATTTTTGGAGTTCCAGAAGCATACGTTTGATACAGATTACTACAGATTGTTCTGTTTATGATAGATTCTGTTTTTTCATGTGTTGTTTGCTTATTTTGATGAATCTATGAGTAGTATCGGAAGGTATGAACCATAGAGAAGCTGGAATACAGTAGATATTACACCAATATGAATTTAGAATGAGTTCACAACAGTACCAAAAGTGGTGATTTATTTGCTTATACTAACGGAGCTTACAAGTTTTCTGTTGAGTTTTGTGTTGTGAAGTTTTCAAGTTTTGGGTGAAGTTTCGATGGACTATGGAATAAGGAGTGGCAAGAGCCAAAGTTTGGGGATGCCCAAGGCACCCCGAGGTAATATTCAAGGACAACCAATAGCCTAAGCTTGGGGATGCCCCGGAAGGCATCCCCTCTTTCGTCTACGTTCATCGGTAACTTTACTTGGAGCTATATTTTTATTCACCACATGATATGTGTTTTGCTTGGAGCGTCATGTCTTTTTATTTTGCTTTGCTTGCTGTTTGAATAATATCTCAAGATCTAAAATTCTTAAATGTTAGAGTGTCTTCACATAGTTGCATAATTATTCGACTACTCATTGATCTTCATTTATCTTTCGGAGTAGTTTGTCATTTGCTCTAGTGCTTCACTTATATCTTTTTAGAGCACGGCGGTGGTTTTATTTTGAATAAATATATGAACTCTCATGCTTCACTTATATTCTTTTGAGAGTCTTTTAGAACAGCATGGTAATTTTCTGAGGTTATGAATTTAGTCCCAATATGATGGGCATCCAAGATGGATATAATAAAAACTTTCATATAAAGTGCATTGAATACTATGAGAAGTTTGATGCTTGATGATTGTTTTGAGATATGAGGATGGTAATATTAGAGTCATGCTAGTTGAATTATGAATTTGAGAAATACTTGTGTTGAAGTTTGTGATTCTCGTAGCATGCACGTATGGTGAACCGTTATGTGATGAAGTTGGAGCATGATTTATTTATTGATTGTCTTCCTTATTTGTGGAGGTCGGGATCGCGCGATGGTTAACTCCTACCAACCCTCCCCCTAGGAGCATGCGTGTAGTACTTTGTTTTGATGACTTGTAGATTTTTGCAATAAGTATGTGAGTTCTCTGTGACTAATGTTGAGTCCATGGATTATACACACTCTCATCCTTCCACCACTGCTAGCCTCTCTAATACTGCGCACCTTTTGCCGGTATCATACACCCACCATATACCTTCCTCAAAACAGCCACCATACCTACCTATTATGGCATTCCCATAGCCATTCCGAGATATATTGCCATGCAACCTTCCACCGTTCCAGATATTATGACACGCTCCATCATTCTCATATTGCTTTGCATGATCATGTAGTTGACATCGTATTTGTGGCAACGCCACCTTTATAATTCTTTCATACATGTCACTCTTGATTCATTGCATATCCCGGTACACCGCCGGAGGCATTCATATAGAGTCATATTTTGTTCTAAGTATCGAGTTGTAATTCTTGAGTTGTAAGTAAATAAGAGTGTGATGATCTTCATTATTAGAGCATTGTCCCAGTGAGGAAAGGATGATGGAGAATATGATTCCCCCACAAGTCGGGATGAGACTCCGGACAAAAAAAGGAAAAAAAAAGGCCATAAAAAAAGAGAAGGCCCAAAAAAAGGAAGAAAAAGAAAAAAATGAGAGAAAAAGAGAGAAGGGACAATGCTACTATCCTTTTACCACACTTGTGCTTCAAAGTAGCATCATGATCTTCATGATAGAGAGTCTCCTATGTTGTCACTTTCATATACTAGTGGGAATTTTTCATTATAGAACTTGGTTTGTATATTCCAATGATGGGCTTCCTCAAAGTGCCCTAGGTCTTCGCGAGCAAGCAAGTTGGATGCACACCCACTTAGTTTCTTTTTGAGATTTCATATACTTATAGCTCTAGTGCATCCGTTGCATGGGAATCCCTACTCACTCACATTGATATCTATTGATGGGCATCTCCATAGCCCGTTGATACGCCTAGTTGATGTGAGACTATCTTCCTCCTTTTTGTCTTCTCCACAACCACCATATTCTATTCCACCTATAGTGCTATGTCCATGCATGGCTCATGCTCATGTATTGCGTGAAAGTTGAAAAAGTTTGAGAATACTAAAGTACTAAACAATTGCTTGGCTGAAACCGGGGTTGTGCATGATTTAAATATTTTGTGTGATGAAGATAGAGCATAGCCAGACTATATGATTTTGTAGGGATAGCTTTCTTTGGCCATGTTATTTTGAGAAGACATGATTGCTTTGTTAGTATGCTTGAAGTATTATTATTCTTATGTAAATATTAAACTTTTGTCTTGAATCTTTCAGATCTGAACATTCATGCCACAATAACATTGATAATTACGTTAGGCAGCCTTCCACATCAAAAATTCTGTTTTTATCATTTAGCTTCTCGAGGACGAGCAGGAATTAAGCCTGGGGATGATGATACGTCTCCAACGTATATATAATTTTTGATTGTTCCATTCTATTATATTATCTATTTTGGATGTTCATGGGCTTTATTAAACACTTTTATATTATTTTTGGGGCTAACCTATTAACCCAGAGCCCAGTGCCAGTTCCTGTTTTTCCCTTGTTTCAGTGTTTCGAAGAAAAGGAATATCAAACGGAGTCCAAACGGAATGAAACCTTCGGGAGAGTTATTTTTGGAACGGAAGCAATCCAGGGGACTTGGAGTGTACGTAAGGGAAGCAATGAGGAAGGCACGAGGCTGGGGGGCACGCCCACCCCCTAGGCGCGCCCTCCACCCTCGTGGGCCCCTCATGGCTCCCCTGACCGACTTCTTTCGCCTATATATATCCATATACCCTAAAAACATCGGGGAGGAGAATAGATCAGTAGTTAGACCGCCGTAAACCTCCAGAGCCACCGAAAACCAATCTAGACCCATTCCGGCACCCTGCCGGAGGGGGGAATCCCTCTCCGGTGGCCATCTTCATCATCCCGGCGCTCTCCATGATGAGGAGGGAGTAGTTCACCCTCGGGGCTGAGGGTATGTACCAGTAGCTATGTGTTTGATCTCTCTCTCTGTCTCTCTCTCTCTCTCTCTCTCTCTCTCTCTCGTATTCTTGAGATATCTTGATCCTGATGTATCGCGAGCTTTGTTATTGTAGTTGGATCTTATGATGTTTCCCCTTCTACTCTCTTGTAATGGATTGAGTTTTCCCTTTGAAGTTCTCCTACCAGATTGAGTCTTTAAGGATTTGAGAACACTTGATGTATGTCTTGCCGTGCTAATTGATGGTGACAATGGGATATTCACGTGATCTACTTGATGTATGTTTTGGTGATCAATGATGACCCACAAGTATAGGGGATCTATTGTAGTCCTTTCGATAAGTAAGAGTGTCGGACCGAACGAGGAGCAGAAGGAAATGGTAAGCGGTTTTCAGTAAGGTATTCTCTGCAAGCACTGAAATTGTAGGTGACAGATAGTTTTGTGATAGGATAAATTGTAACGAGCAACAAGTAACAAAAGTAAATAAAGTGCAGGAAGGTGGCCCAATCCTTTTTGTAGCAAAGGACAAGCCTGGACAAACTCTTATATAAGGAAAAGCGCTCCCGAGGACACACGGGAATTATCGTCAAGCTAGTTTTCATCAAGTTGATATGATTCACATTCGGTACTTCTATAATTTGATATGCGGGTGGACCGGTGCTTGGGTGCTGCCCTTACTTGGACAAGCATCCCACTTATGATTAACCCCTATTGCAAGCATCCGCAACTACAAAATAAGTATTAAGGTAAACCTAACCATAGCATGAAACATGTGGATCCAAATCAGCCCCTTACAAAGCAACGCATAAACTAGGGTTTAAGCTTCTGTCACTCTAGCAACCCATCATCTACTTATTACTTCCCAATGCCTTCCTCTAGGCCCAAATAATGGTGAAGTTTCATGTAGTCGACGTTCACAAAACACCACTAGAGGATAGACAACATACATCTCATCAAAATATCGAACGAATACCAAATTCACATGACTACTAATAGCAAGACTTCTCCCATGTCCTCAGGACCAAACGTAACTACTCACAAAGCATATTCATGTTCATAATCAAAGGAGTATTAATATGCATAAAGGATCTGAACATATGATCTTCCACCAAATAAACCAACTAGCATCAATGTAACGCCCCAGATGTAACTTGCCATATTTGTAATCCAACTCTTGCCATTTTCGGCTATGTGCTATGATATTCCCTCCGTGGTTGGGTTCTCTACGTTTTGCATTTTGGTCATGTCATGCATTTCATATCATGTCATCATGTGCATCGCATTTGCATACGTGTTCGTCTCATAAATCCGAGCATCTTTCCCGTTGTCCGTTTTGCAATCCGGCACTCCTATGTCTCCTGGCGTCCCCTTTTACATTTCTTCGTGAGCGGGTATTAAACATTCTCGGAATGGACCGAGGTTTGACATGTGGCCTTGGTATAGCACCGGAAGACCGCCTGTCAAGTTTCGGGTCAATTGGAGTTCGTTTGGTACTCCAACGGTTAACCGGGTAACCGTGAAGGCCTCGTGTGTGTTGCAGCCCAAAACCCCTTCAAAACAGCCCAATAACCCATCTAAGTCACTCCCATGTCCTCCGCCGTTCGATCACGATCGCGTGGGCGAAAACCGCTCTTCATTTGGAGCTCCCTAGCTCCCTCTAGCTATAAAAAGGCCTCCCCCTCCTCCATTTGCGGGCAAAACACCCCTAACCCTAGTCCAACTCCGCCCCGCCGCCGCCGGACGCGTCCGGTCCGCGCCGGACGCGCCGCCGCCGCCACCCGCAGCCAGCCAGGGGCCGCCACGTGGCTCGCCCGTGCCCCACATCGCCGCGGCCCGCCCGGCCCGCTTCCGGCCCCCGCGGCCCGCCTGGTCCGCCGCCTCCCGCCGCCTCGCCCCGCATCCGGTGCTCGCCCGCGGCGCCGCCCGAGGCCACCGCGCCGTCACCGCGTCTGCCCGGCCCGTCGCCGGCCAGCCGCCCGCCGCCGCGCTGGTCCCCGCGCAGCGCGCGCCCCGCGGCCGCGCCGCTCGCCGGAACCCGCGCGCGCCGGCGCCCCGCCTCCGCCGGAGCCGCCCCGCGCGCCCCTCCGGCTCCCCTCCTCGCCGGCGCAGCCCCACCGCCGCCGCCGCGGTCGCCGGCCCCGCCTCGGCCCGCGCGCTCGCGCCATATCCGATCTGGATCCCGGATCGGTTGACTTTTCCCTCCCCCCGTTTTCTCTAAGTCTTTAAATTTTGTATCATCATGCCATGTTCGACATGCCGTAACTTTGCATCCGTAGCTCCGATTCGTGCGTATGATATGACAGTTTGTTCGCCTCGAAGAGTACATCACTTTGTTCCATTGCATCATTTTCATTTGAGATCATCTTGATGCCCTTATTTCTGTTAGAAGAGTGCTAGTTGATATTAGTTGCTGGATCTTATCTGAACATGCACTTTTGTCATTTTTGCCATAATTGATGTGTACCTCCTATGAAGTTGAGTCCTACATGAGTTTTGTGATATGCCATGTTACCTATCCAGAGAATTTTGCCATGTATTTTTGTGATACTTGTGGTGACTAGAACAAGCATGCAAACTAGGTATCTTGATGTTGCTGATTTTAGAGACTTAGTGATTTCACTAAGTCCCTGACTGCTGTTATTTTTATGCCATGTGTTCATGTTGTTTACGAGAGATCTATGCATAATTTGAGCATGATCAGTAAGGGAGTGTTGAACTTGAGTATTTGCTAAATCCATCCATGCCTTTGTTTGCAATTATAGAGTGCCATATCTTGAGTCAATCGAGCTCTACTTTTGCTTCAAAATGTTGCTGGCAGATTGTTTACGTGTTATTCGATTTTGCCAAGCTTGGTGTAGTTGATCCTTGCATGATATGATGTTATTCTTGCCATGTCTAGTTACTATGCCATGTCTTCTTGACGTATGTATGCTTATTTTATCATGAAATGCTCTGTAGTGAGTGCATCGAGCTCACGAACATGCCTAGTCCTTATTAGTTTTCTGCCATGTCCAGTTTTCTGCTAAGTCTGAAACCTGTAGATTCATGCCATGCCTTATTTTGCTATATTCTGAACCTGTAGCATGTTGTTTCATTGCTCTGAACATGTCATCCTGATGTTAGTTTCTGATACTCTGATAATTTCACTAAGTCTGGGAACTTGTTATCGTTTGCACTTTTGCCATGCTTGTTTGAACCTGTTATGATGTGATTTAGCCGTAGCTCAGTGTTCATCTTTTATCAAGCATCCTGAGTAGTTTACTGTCATATGCTTTGTTGTCATGTTTGGGTGCAGTAGCTTAATTATTTGTTGCTTGCTAAGTAGCATCATGCTGTTTATGGCAGTTTCGTGTCATTCTTGTATTGCTTGCCATTTGCAAACCGTGCATCCGATTCCGGTGATCTTTATATCGACTTCAACCGAAATCACCTCATCTATCCAGTGGCATGCTTGGTTTGCCAAGATAATGCCCTATTCATCCTTGCCCTTCCGGAGCATGCATACGCATTGCATATCACCTCTCGCATATCATGCCATGTTTTGCATCATGTTGCTTGCGCATTGCATCGTGGTTGATTTTGGTTCCTTTGCTTGTTCTCTTGTCTTGGGTAGAGACGGGAGACGAGTACGTGAACGAGGATTCCGTTGAGAATGCTTACGAGGACCAAGCTTTCGACAACTCTGAGAACCTTGCAGACAAGATGACCATACCCTCGAAATCACTTCTATCTTTGCTTGCTAGATTGCTCGCTCTTTTGCTATGCCTATGCTGCGATACCTACCACTTGCTATATCATGCCTCCTATATTGCCTTGTCAGCCCCTAACCATCCATGTCCTAGCAAACCGTTGTTTGGCTATGTTACCGCTTTTGCTCAGCCCCTCTTATAGCGTTGCTAGTTGCAGGTGAAGATGAAGTTTGTTCCTTGTTGGAACATGGACTTGTTGTTCCTTGTTGGAACATGTTTACTTGTTGGGATATCACAATACCTCTTATTTAATTAATGCATCTATATACTTGGTAAAGGGTGGAAGGCTCGGCCTTATGCCTGGTGTTTTGTTCCACTCTTGCCACCCTAGTTTTCCGTCATACCGGTGTTATGTTTCCGGAGTTTGCGTTCCTTACACGGTTGGGTGATTTATGGGACCCCCTTGACAGTTCGCCTTGAATAAGACTTTTCCAGCAAGGCCCAACATTGGTTTTACCATTTGCCACCTAAGCCTTTTTCCCTTGGGTTCTGCAGACTCAAGGGTCATCTTTATTTTAACCCCCGGGCCAGTTCTCCTTCGATTGCTGGTCCAAACTAGAGCACCGTGCGGGGCCGTCCCTGGGCAACTTGGGTTATGTTGGCTCCTGTACGCTTCGCTTATCCGGATGTGCCATGAGACCGAGATATGTGCAGCTCCTATCAGGATTTGTCGGCACAATCGGGCGGCTTTGCTGGACTTGTTTTGTTGCTGCCGAGATGTCTTGTAGTCCGGGATTCCGAGATTGATCGGGTCTTCCCGGTAGAAGGAATATCCTTCGTTGACCGTGAGAGCTTATCATGGGCTAAGTTGGGACACCCCTGCAGGATTTTATCTTTCGAAAGCCGTGCCCGCGGTTATGAGGCAGATGGGAATTTGTTGATGTCCGGTTGTAGAAAACCCGAAGTTGACCTTAACTAAAACACATCAACCGCGTGTGTAACCGTGATGGTCTCTTCTCGGCGGGGTCCGGGAAGTGAACACGGTTGTTGGAGTTATGCCTGACGTAGGTTGTTCAGGATCACTTCTTGATCACTTCTAGTTTCTCGACCGTGCTTTGCCTTCTCTTCTCGCTCTCTTTTGCGCTGTAGCCACCATATGCTAGTCGCTTGCTGCAGTTCCACCTCACAAATCCCTTTCCCACCTTTAAGCTTAAATAGTCTTGATCTCGCGGGTGTGAGATTGCTGAGTCCCCGTGACTCACAGATATTATCACCACAGTTGCAGGTACCAACGATGTCAGTGCAGATGGCGCGACCGAGCTCACTTGGGAGTTCGACGAGGAACGTGGCCGTTACTATGTTTCTTTTCCAGATGATCAGTAGTGGAGCCCAGTTGGGTGATCCGGGGATCTGTTTAGCATTTGGGGTAGTCTTCTTTCATTTTGGTACCGTAGTCGGACCTTGAGTGTAATCTGTATGATGGTTGTTATTTATGTACTTGTGTGAAGTGGCGATTGTAAGCCAACTATGTATCTTTTCCCTTATTTATTACATGGATTGTGTGAAGATTACCTCACTTGCGACATTGCTTTCAATGCGGTTATGCCTCTAAGTCGTGCCTCGACACGTGGGAGATATAGCCGCATCGAGGGCGTTACAAGTTGGTATCAGAGCCTTTCCCCGACCTTAGGAGCCCCCACTATTTGATCGTCTTTAGTGGCCGAGTTGTGTCTAGAAAAATGTTTTGAGTCTTTTAGGAATTATATATCGGAGAGTTTAGGAATTCTTTTTACTCCCCAGTCCCTTCGACCTTCTGTTAAGGCTTCCTGACATAGAGTTTTGACTCTTCTCTTCTCAAAATTTCACTAAAATTTTTTTTAGGATCACGCGGGTATCTTACAATCGTTCCGATGGTTTTATGATGACAACATTGTCTTGGTTGCCTCCTGACATTTAGGGGTTGTGGCAGTGTCCCGGGGAGTTGAGCTCCGAGGTGTTGTCATCATAATTTTATCGTTGCGGTTTTGGAATACCTGAGTTTAGTACGCCGACATCGAAAATCTCTTTTGTACAGTTGTTGGTGAGATAACCCTGATAGCCCAGTACTGTGGCGAGTGCAGGGGTATTGCCATGACTTGTATAACAGATGCTTTTCGAAGGTTGAGGTAGACGATTTCCGAAGGTTTCTTGGTTATGTGTTGAAGGATGGATACAGCTGGTTGTAGGATTTGCTAGTTTGGGTGAGATATTATGCTTCCCCTGTATCCCCAACACCTGATTGCATAACCAGAAAGTTTCGGGAGTTTATAAGTGGGAATTCATGCAGCTCTAGTTTTTTCTTCCGCAGATATTTGGTTTGTGATTGGGTAATCCTTACCAAGTATTTGTTCACTTCCGTACCTTGTTGGTTTTATTTCCATACCATGTTCTAAGTGGCTTCTCAGCTTTGGAAGTGTGATGTTTTACATTGGAATTCATTCATTCATTCTTGTTCGAATGTTTATTGTGAAGACTATATGTTGCAATGTCGTTCCTTTGATTCAGCTTCAATATATCTCTGTCAAGATGCTAATGGATGTCACCCTCTTCAGGATGGCTCCACCAACGCGTCAGAATCCGGAACGCAATGAAGGGAATCAGGCTAACCCTCCGCCACCACCTCCGCCTCCGGAAGCTTGGCAAGCCTTGATGACTGCCACAAATGCCAATGCTCAGATTCTTATTCAGCTCTTGCAAGATCACAACCAAGGGCAAGCTAATCAAGAGAATCAAGGCCAAGGCAACAATCAGCCGCATTTCGCTTCACTCAACCAGTTCCTTGCTAATCAGCCAAAGACCTTCAGCTACTGTGTCGAGGCCACAGACGCAAATGATTGGCTCGTGGACATCAGCAAGCATTTCGAGTGCAGCAATGTGAGACCTGAGGACTTTGTCAAGTTTGCCTCTTTTCAACTCAAAGATCAAGCTGCTGAGTGGTTCCAGCAATACAAAGATTCCAGAGGAGGTCGTGTGATCACTTGGGATGATTTCCGTCGTGACTTCAAAGCACACCACATTCCGGAAAGTGTTGTTGAGCTTAAGCGTGAGGAATTCCGCAATCTCAAGCAAGGCAACATGACTGTCTATCAATACAACACTCAGTTCCAGAAGCTCTCTCGTTTTGCAAGGCAAGACATCCCTAATGAGAAGAGTATGATCTACCAGTTCAGGCGTGGTCTCAGAGAAGATCTGCAACTTGCTCTCGTGCTTTTCGAGCCATTAAAGTATGATGAATTCTACAACATGGCACTGAAACAAGAAGCTGCTCAGCTCAAGTGTGAGGCATCTAAGAAGAGAGTCAGAGACGCAGTTCAGTCTTCTTCTTCTTCACTTGTGGCAGCTAAGCAACAGAAGTTCTGGTTGCCTCCTCCTCCTCCGTTCCGTCAGCCTTATCAGCAGAAGAACTCAAGTGGTCGTGGATCTTCCCACCCACCCAACCCTGGCTATCAGAACAAGTCTCAGAATCAAGCTCCAAGGCCAAGTGCTCCTTACCATCGTCCGCTCTCAGAAGTGACTTGTAACAAATGTCAGCAGAAGGGTCACTATGCGAACAAGTGCTTCAACCAAAGGCGCCTTCCGCCTCCTCCTCCTGTGAAATCTTCCAGCAACGCAATGGTCAAGCATAATCCTAAGCATGCCAAGGTGAACATGATGAACGCAGCTCAAGCAGAGGAGTCTTCTGAAGTGATCATGGGTAATCTTCCTGTTAATGATATTCCTGCTAAAGTCTTATTTGATACTGGTGCATCGCTTTCTTTCATTTCGAGACCTTTTGTTGCTAAGCATGAGTTTGTGACCGAAAAGATTCCTATTCCGTTGAAGATTGTGTCCCCGGGCAAGCATTGTGTCCCGGATGTTTCTATCAAGATGGGCGACTATAAATTCTTGTCTAAACCAGTTGTTCTTGGTGATTCTGATATTGATCTCATTCTCGGGATGGACTGGCTTTCTAAGAACAAGGCTCAGCTCGAGTGTGCTGCTAGGGAAATCAAATTGACTCACTCTTCTAACGATGTGATCATCTATGCTTCTCGTGATGATACCATTCGGTTGTTTTCTCTCAATGAGAATGATGAATTGGAGGCTATCTCTCAGATTCCAGTCGTTTGTGAGTACCAAGATGTTTTTCTAGAAGAGCTTCCGGGTATGCCTCCCCGTAGGCCAGTTGAATTCGTTATTGATCTTGAGCCTGGCACGGAACCCGTTTGCAAGCGTCCTTACAAGCTTGGACCAGACGAGCTCAAGGAATTGAAGATTCAACTCGATAAACAAGAGCGTCTGGGTCTGATCAGACCGAGTTCTTCTCCTTGGGGTTGTGGTGTTCTTTTTGTCAAGAAGAAGGATGGCACGGACCGACTTTGCGTCGATTATCGTCCATTGAACAAGAAGACTATCAAGAACAAGTACCCACATCCCAACATCAATGAGCTTTTCGAGCAACTCAAAGGTGCTAAGGTGTTCTCCAAGCTTGACCTTCGTATGGGTTATCATCAGATTCGCATTCGTGAAGAAGATATTCCCAAGACAGCATTCAGAACAAGCTTTGGTTCTTATGAATATACTGTCATGTCTTTCGGCCTCGTCAATGCTCCTCCATATTTCACTCACATGATGAATTTCATCTTCAACCCCTACATCAACGAATTTGTCTTGGTCTATCTCGATGATATTTTGGTCTTCTCCAAGAATAAGAAGGATCATGCCAAACATTTGCGATTGGTACTCGACAAGCTCAGAGAGTATCAATTATATGCGAAGTTCTCCAAATGTGAATTCTGGCTTGATGAAGTTCTTTATCTTGGCCATATCATCTCTGCCAAGGGCATTGCTGTTAATCCAGAGAGGGTGTCTGCAGTTTTGAATTGGAGTCCTCCTCAGAATGTCAAGCAGCTTCGCAGTTTTCTTGGACATGCAAGCTATTGCCGAAGATTCGTTGAGAATTTCTCCAAGATTGCAAAGCCTCTTTCCAACCTCCTCCAGAAGCATGTGAAATATGTCTGGTCTCCTGAGTGTGACGTTGCTTTCAACACTCTCAAAGAGAAACTCGTCACTGCTCCAGTTTTGACTCCTCCTGACGAATCCAAGCCTTATGAAGTATTCTGTGATGCTTCTCTTCCGGGCCTCGGTGCCGTCTTAATGCAAGAGAAGAAGGTTGTTGCCTATACCTCTCGCCAGTTGAAGCCCAATGAAAGGAACTACCCCACTCACGATCTTGAGTTGGCGGCAGTTGTCCACGCACTAATAACATGGAGACATCTCTTGTTGGGAAGGAAAGTGGACATCTTCACCGATCACAAGAGTCTCAAGTATATCTTCACTCAGCCTCACCTCAACCTCAGGCAAACTCGATGGGTCGAAATGATTCAAGAGTATAATCCGAGTATTGAATATACTCCAGGCAAGGCTAATGTGATTGCAGACGCTTTGAGCAGAAAGGCTTATTGCAACAGCTTAATCCTCAAGCCATTTCAACCGGATCTTTGTGAAGCTTTCCGCAAGTTGAATCTCCAAGTTGTTCCTCAAGGTGTTCTTGCCAACCTCATTGTCTCTCCTACTTTGGAAGATCAAATTCGTGAGGCACAACTGTTGGATACCATGGTGAAGAAGGTGAAACGTGGTATTGACAAGGGCATTTCCAAATACAAGTGCTATCGAGTTGATGACAGAGATACTCTTTTCTTCGAGGACCGGATTGTGGTTCCAAAGGGTGATCTTCGTAAAGTCATTATGAATGAAGCGCACAATTCTCTTCTGTCAATTCATCCTGGAAGTTCGAAGATGTACCATGACTTCAAGCAGTCGTATTGGTGGACTCGAATGAAGCGTGAGATCGCTCAGTTCGTGAATGAGTGTGATGTCTGCAGAAGGGTGAAAGCAGAACACCAACGACCAGCTGGTCTTCTCCAACCTCTTGCTATTCCAGAATGGAAGTTTGATCATATCGAAATGGACTTCGTGACTGGTTTTCCTAAGTCTAAGCGTGGAAATGATGCTATCTTCGTCGTCATCGACAAGCTCACCAAAGTGGCTCATTTTCTTCCTATCAAAGAGTCTATCACAGCAGCGCAGCTGGCAGAGCTCTACACCTCCAGAATTGTCTCTTTGCACGGCATTCCACAATTGATCTCTTCAGACCGTGGCAGCATCTTTACCTCCAAATTTTGGGATTCTTTTCAGACGGCCATGGGCACCAACATCCGCTTCAGCACAGCGTTCCACCCTCAGACTAGTGGACAAGTCGAGCGTGTCAATCAAATTCTTGAAGATATGCTCAGAGCTTGTGTTATCTCTTTCGGCATGAAGTGGGAGGTTTGTCTTCCTTATGCTAAGTTCTCTTACAACAACAGTTTTCAAGCCAGCTCGGGCAAAGCTCCATTCGAGATTCTCTATGGCAGAAAGTGCCGTACTCCTCTCAACTGGTCTGAAACCGGTGAACGTCAATTGCTCGGCAATGATTTGATCTCAGAGGCTGAGGCTATGTTCAAGGTGATTCGTGAGAACCTCAAAGCCGCGCAGTCGCGCCAGAAGAGCTATTACGACAGCAAACACCGAGATGTGGCATTCGAGATCGGAGACCATGTTTACCTCCGTGTCTCGCCAATAAAAGGAACTCGTCGCTTCGGTATCAAGGGGAAACTTGCCCCGCGATACGTCGGTCCCTTCAAGATCATCAGCAAACGAGGCAATCTCGCCTATCAACTTGAGCTTCCCTCCAACTTTGCAAATGTGCACAATGTCTTCCACGTGCCACAGCTTCGCAAGTGCTTCAAGACGCCTGGGCGCACCATCAACTTCGAAGAGATTGATCTACAAGAAGATTTGTCCTATCATGAGCAACCAGTTGCTATTCTGGAAACAACTGAGCGCAAGACTCGCAACAAGTCAATCAAATTCCTCAAAGTGAAATGGTCACATCATTCAGACCGAGAGGCCACCTGGGAGCGTGAAGACCACCTACGTTCCGAGTATCTGGAGTTCTTTCAGTCCTAGATCTCGGGACGAGATCCTCTCGTAGTGGTGGTGTGTTGTAACGCCCCAGATGTAACTTGCCATATTTGTAATCCAACTCTTGCCATTTTTGGCTATGTGCTACGATATTCCCTCCATGTTTGGGTTCTCTCCGTTTTGCATTTTGGTCATGTCATGCATTTCATATCATGTCATCATGTGCATCGCATTTGCATACGTGTTCGTCTCATAAATCCGAGCATCTTTCCCGTTGTCCGTTTTGCAATCCGGCACTCCTATGTCTCCCGGCGTCCCCTTTTACATTTCTTCATGAGCGGGTACTAAACATTCTCGGAATGGACCGAGGTTTGACATGTGGCCTTGGTATAGCACCGGAAGACCGCCTGTCAAGTTTCGGGTCAATTGGAGTTCGTTTGGTACTCCAACGGTTAACCGGGTAACCGTGAAGGCCTCGTGTGTGTTGCAGCCCAAAACCCCTTCAAAACATCCCAATAACCCATCTAAGTCACTCCCATGTCCTCCGCCGTTCGATCACGATCGCGTGGGCGAAAACCGCTCTCCATTTGGAGCTCCCTAGCTCCCTCTAGCTATAAAAAGGCCTCCCCCTCCTCCATTTGCGGGCAAAACACCCCTAACCCTAGTCCAACTCCGCCCCGCCGCCGCCGGACGCGCCGCCGCCGCCACCCGCAGCCAGCCAGGGGCCGCCACGTGGCTCGCCCGTGCCCCACATCGCCGCGGGCCGCCCGGCCCGCTTCCGGCCCCCGCGGCCCGCCTGGTCCGCCGCCTCCCGCCGCCTCGCCCCGCATCCGGTGCTCGCCCGCGGCGCTGCCCGAGGCCACCGCGCCATCGCCGCGTCCGCCCGGCCCGTCGCCGGCCCGCCGCCCGCCGCCGCGCTGGTCCCCGCGCAGCGCGCGCCCCGCGGCCGCGCCGCTCGCCGGAACCCGCGCGCGCCGGCGCCCCGCCTGAGCCGCCCCGCGCGCCCCTCCGGCTCCCCTCCTCGCCGGCGCAGCCCCACCGCCGCCGCCGCGGTCGCCGGCCCCGCCTCGGCCCGCGCGCTCGCGCCAGATCCGATCTGGATCCCGGATCGGTTGACTTTTCCCTCCCCCCGTTTTCTCTAAGTCTTTAAATTTTGTATCATCATGCCATGTTCGACATGTCGTAGCTTTGCATCCGTAGCTCCAATTCGTGCGTATAATATGACAGTTTGTTCGTCTCGAAGAGTACATCACTTTGTTTCATTGCATCATTTTCATTTGAGATCATCTTGATGCCCGAAATGCTGTTAGAAGAGGCTAGTTGATGTTAGTTGCTGGATCTTATCTGAAGATGCACTTTTGTCATTTTTGCCATGATTGATGTGTACCTCCTATGAAGTTGAGTCCTACATGAGTTTTGTGATATGCCATGTTACCTATCCAGATAATTTTGCCATGTATTTTTGTGATACTTGTGGTGACTAGCACAAGCATGCAAACTAGGTATCTTGATGTTGCTGATTTCAGAGACTTAGTGATTTCACTAAGTCCCTGACTGCTGTTATATTTATGCCATGTGTTCATGTTGTTTACGAGAGATCTATGCATAATTTGAGCATGATCAGTAAGGGAGTGTTGAACTTGAGTATTTGCTAAATCCATCCGTGCCTTTGTTTGCAATTATGGAGTGCCATATCTTGAGTCAATCGAGCTCTACTTTTGCTTCAAAATGTTGCTGGCAGATTGTTTACGTGTTATTCGATTTTGCCAAGCTTGGTGTAGTTGATCCTTGCATGATATGATGTTATTCTTGCCCTGTCTAGTTACTATGCCATGTCTTGTTGACGTATGTATTCTTAGTTTATCATGAAATGCTCTGTAGTGAGTGCATCGAGCTCACGAACATGCCTAGTCGTTATTAGTTTTCTGCCATCTCCAGTTTTCTGCTAAGTCTGAAACTTGTAATGAAACTTGCTTATTTGACATGGGTGTAATCATATTTTCTGATCCTTTCTGGCTTATGGTCAGTAAAGGACTTTTGTCAATTGCTATGTGTGTATTCATGCCATGCCTTCTTTTGCTATATTATGAACCTGTAGCATGTTGTTTCATTGCTCTCAACATGTCATCCTGATGTTAGTTTCTGCTACTCTGATAATTTCACAAAGTCTGGGAACTTGTTATCGTTTGCACTTTTGCCATGCTTGTTTGAACCTGTTATGATGTGATTTCGCCATAGCTCAGTGTTCATCTTTTATCAAGCATCTTGAGTAGTTTACTGTCATATGCTTTGTTGTCATGTTTGGGTGCAGTAGGTTAATTATTTGTTGCTTGCTAAGTAGCATCATGCTGTTTATGGCAGTTTCGTGTCATTCTTGTATTGCTTGCCATTTGCAAACCGTGCATCCGATTCCGGTGATCTTTATATCAACTTCAACCGAAATCACCTCATCTATCCAGTGGCATGCTTGGTTTGCCAAGATTATGCCCTGTTCATCCTTGCCCTTCCGGAGCATGCATACGCATTGCATATCACCTCTCGCATATCATGCCATGTTTTGCATCATGTTGCTTGCGCATTGCATCGTGGTTGATTTTGGTTCCTTTGCTTGTTCTCTTGTCTTGGGTAGAGCCAGGAGACGAGTACGTGAACGAGGATTCCGTTGAGAACGCTTACGAGGACCAAGCTTTCGACAACTCTGAGAACCTTGCAGACAAGATGACCATACCCTCGAAATCACTTCTATCTTTGCTTGCTAGATTGCTCGCTCTTTTGCTATGCCTATGCTGCGATACCTACCACTTGCTATATCATGCCTCCTATATTGCCTTGTCAGCCCCTAACCATCCATGTCCTAGCAAACCGTTGTTTGGCTATGTTACCGCTTTTGCTCAGCCCCTCTTATAGCGTTGCTAGTTGCAGGTGAAGATGAAGTTTGTTCCTTGTTGGAACATGGACTTGTTGTTCCTTGTTGGAACATGTTTACTTGTTGGGATATCACAATACCTCTTATTTAATTAATGCATCTATATACTTGGTAAAGGGTGGAAGGCTCGGCCTTATGCCTGGTGTTTTGTTCCACTCTTGCCACCCTAGTTTTCCGTCATACCGGTGTTATGTTTCCGGAGTTTGCGTTCCTTACACGGTTGGGTGATTTATGGGACCCCCTTGACAGTTCGCCTTGAATAAGACTTTTCCAGCAAGGCCCAACATTGGTTTTACCATTTGCCACCTAAGCCTTTTTCCCTTGGGTTCTGCAGACTCAAGGGTCATCTTTATTTTAACCCCCGGGCCAGTTCTCCTTCGATTGCTGGTCCAAACTAGAGCACCGTGCGGGGCCGTCCCTGGGCAACTTGGGTTATGTTGGCTCCTGTACGCTTCGCTTATCCGGATGTGCCCTGAGACCGAGATATGTGCAGCTCCTATCAGGATTTGTCGGCACAATCGGGCGGCTTTGCTGGACTTGTTTTGTTGCTGCCGAGATGTCTTGTAGTCCGGGATTCCGAGATTGATCGGGTCTTCCCGGTAGAAGGAATATCCTTCGTTGACCGTGAGAGCTTATCATGGGCTAAGTTGGGACACCCCTGCAGGATTTTATCTTTCGAAAGCCGTGCCCGCGGTTATGAGGCAGATGGGAATTTGTTGATGTCCGGTTGTAGAAAACCCGAAGTTGACCTTAACTAAAACACATCAACCGCGTGTGTAACCGTGATGGTCTCTTCTCGGCGGGGTCCGGGAAGTGAACACGGTTGTTGGAGTTATGCCTGACGTAGGTTGTTCAGGATCACTTCTTGATCACTTCTAGTTTCTCGACCGTGCTTTGCCTTCTATTCTCGCTCTCTTTTGCGCTGTAGCCACCATATGCTAGTCGCTTGCTGCAGTTTCACCTCACAAACCCCTTTCCCACCTTTAAGCTTAAATAGTCTTGATCTCGCGGGTGTGAGATTGCTGAGTCCCCGTGACTCACAGATATTATCACCACAGTTGCAGGTACCAACGATGTCAGTGCAGATGGCGCGACCGAGCTCACTTGGGAGTTCGACGAGGAACGTGGCCGTTACTATGTTTCTTTTCCAGATGATCAGTAGTGGAGCCCAGTTGGGTGATCCGGGGATCTGTTTAGCATTTGGGGTAGTCTTCTTTCATTTTGGTACCGTAGTCGGACCTTGAGTGTAATCTGTATGATGGTTGTTATTTATGTACTTGTGTGAAGTGGCGATTGTAAGCCAACTATGTATCTTTTCCCTTATTTATTACATGGATTGTGTGAAGATTACCTCACTTGCGACATTGCTTTCAATGCGGTTATGCCTCTAAGTCGTGCCTCGACACGTGGGAGATATAGCTGCATCGAGGGCGTTACAATCAACTACAAGGAGTAATCAACACTACTAGAAACCTACAAGTACCAATCCCAGACTTGGAGACAAGAATTGGATACAGGAGATGAACTAGGGTTTGAGAGGAGATGGTGCTGGTGAAGATGTTGATGGAGATTGCCCTCTCCCAATGAGAGGAGCGTTGGTGATGACGATGGCAATGATTTCCCCCTCCCGGAGGGAAGTGTCCCCGGCAAAACAGCTCTGCCGGAGCCCTAGATTGGTTCCGCCAAGGTTCCGCCTCGTGGCGGCGGAGTTTCATCACGAAAGCTTGCTTATGATTTTTCTTCGGACGAAAGACTTCATATAGCAAAATATGGGCATCGGAGGGCCAACAGGGGGCCAACGAGGCAGGGGGCACGCTCATGGGGGTAGGGCGCGCCCCCCACCCTCGTGGCCAGGGTGTGGGCCCCCTCTGGTATTTCTTCCGCTCAGTATTGTTTATTATTTCCAAAAATAACTTTCGTTCAGTTTCAGGCCTTTTGGGGTTGTGCAGAATAGGTCTCTAATATTTGCTCCTTTTCCAGCCCAGAATTCCAGCTGCCGGCATTCTCCCTCCTTATTTAAACCTTGTAAAATAATAGAGAATAGGCATAAGTATTGTGACATAATGTGTAATAACATCCCATAATGCAATAAATATCGATATAAAAGCATGATGTAAAATGGACGTATCAACTCCCCCAAGCTTAGAGCTCGCTTGTCCTCAAGCGGAAGCCAATAACAATAAATATGTCCACATGTTTAGAGGTAGAGGTGTCGATAAAATCAAATATGGACATGAGGGCAACATGATTAATCTCATAACAGCAACATATATGGATATTGTCATATGATTTCTTATGCTCAAGTAATAATCTATTCACAATACAAAATACGAATCAGAAAACTTTATTGAGAACCAACAAACAATAATCTCAGTCATTGAAGCAAGTCCACATACTCAACTATCATTTAGTCTTTCATAATTGCTAACACTCACGCAATACTTGTGGTTACGGAGAATTAATCGGACACAGAGAAAGATAGGAAAGGTGAAGATCACCATGACTCTTGCATAAGGTAGAAGATAAAAGTAAAAGATAGGCCCGTCGCAGAGGGAAGCAGAGGTTGCCATGCGCTTTCAGGGTTGGATGCACAAAATCTTAATGCAAAAGAACGTCACTTTATATTGCCACTTGTGATATGGACCTTTATTATGCAGTCCGTCGCTTTTATTTCCTCCACATCACAAGATCGTATAAATCTTATTTCCTCCACACCAATCAACCGTACATATGTAGAGAGCAATTTTTATTGCTTTGCACCGATGACAACTTACTTGAAGGATCTTACCCAATCCATAGGTAGATATGGCGGACTCTCATGGCAAAACTGGTTTAAGGGTTTTTGGAAGCACAAGTAGTATCTCTACTTGGTGCAAGGAATTTCGCTAGCATGAGGGGGAAAGACAAGTTCAACATGTTGTCCACAATAGTATATTTATATGTGAAACCTCTCTTTCTTTATTACTGTTGGGGAACGTTGCATAAAACAAAAAAATTCCTACGGTTTCACCAAGATCCATCTATGAGTTCATCTAGCAACGAGTGATCGGATGCATCTACATACCTTTGTAGATCGCGAGTGGAAGCGTTCAAAAGAACGGGGATGAGGTAGTCGTACACGGCGTGATCCAAATCACCGGAGATCCTAGCACCGAACGGACGGCACCTCCGTGTTCAACACACGTACGGTCAGCGTAACGTCTCCTTCTTCTTGATCTAGCAAGGCAAAGGAGAGGTTGAGGAAGATGGCTCCAGCAGCAGCACGACGACGTGGTGGTGATGGAGCTGCAGTACTCCGACAGGGCTTCGCCGAGCTCTATGGAGGAGGAGGAGGTGTTGGAGAGGGAGAGGGAGGCGCCAAGGCAAGGGTGCGGCTGCCCCCCCTCCCCTCCCCCCTTTATATAGGCCCCTGGGGGGGCGCATGCCCTGGGAGATTGAATCTCCCAAGGGGGCAGCGGCCAAAGAGGGTGGAGTGCCCCCCAAGGCAAGTGGGCGCCCTCCCCCCACCCTAGGGTTCCAACCCTAGGCGCAGGGGGTGGGCCTTGGGGGGTGCACCAGCCCACTAAGGGCTGCCCCCTCCCACTTCAGCCCATGGGGCCCTCCGGGATGGGTGGCCCCACCCGGTGGACCCCCGGGACCCATCTGGTGGTCCCGGTACAATACCGGTGACCCCCAGATCATTCCCGATGGCCGAAACTGCACTTCCTATATATAATTCTTCACCTCCGGACCAATCCGGAACTCCTCGTGACGTCCGGGATCTCATCCGGGACTCCGAACAACATTCGGGTTACTGCAAATACATATCTTCACAACCCTAGCGTCACCGAACCTTAAGTGTGTAGACCCTACGGGTTTGGGAGACATGCAGACATGACCGAGACGGCTCTCGGGCAATAACCAACAGCGGGATCTGGATACCCATGTTGGCTCCCACATGCTCCACGATGATCTCATCGGATGAACCACGATGTCGAGGATTCAATTAATCCCGTATACGATTCCCTTTGTCAATCGGTATTTTACTTGCCCGAGATTCGATCATCGGTATCCCAATACCTCGTTCAATCTCGTTACCGGCAAGTCACTTTACTCGTACCGTAATGCATGATCCCGTGATCAAACACTTTGATCATATTGAGATCATTATGATGATGCATTACCGAGTGGGCCCGGTGATACCTCTCCGTCAAGCGGAGTGACAAATCCCAGTCTCGATCCGTGTCAACCCAACAAACACTTTCGAAGATACCCGTAGTATACCTTTATAGTCACCCAGTTACGTTGTGACGTTTGGCACACCCAAAGCACTCCTACGGTATCCGGGAGTTACACGATCTCATGGTCTAAGGAAAGGACACTTGACATTGGAAAACTCTAGCAAACGAACTATGCGAGCTTATGCTATGTTTAGGATTGGGTCTCGTCCATCACATCATTCTCCTAATGATGTGATCTCGTTATCATTGACATCCAATGCCCATATTCAGGAAACCATGACTATCTATTGATCAACGAGCTAGTCAACTAGAGGCTTACTAGGGACATGTTGTTGTCTGTTATTCACACATGTATTACGATTTCCAAATAACACAATTATAGCACGAATAAAGACAATTATCATGAACAAGGAAATATAATAATAATGCTTTTATTATTGCCTCTAGGGCATATTTCCAACAGTCTCCCACTTGCACTAGAGTCAATAATCTAGTTACATTGTGATGAATCGAACACCCATAGAGTTCTGGTGCTGATCATGTTTTGCCTTAGGGAGAGGTTCAGTCAACGGATCTGCGACATTCAGATCCGTGTGCACTTTACAAATTTCTATGTCTCCATCTTGAACATTTTCACGAATGGAGTTGACACGACGCTTGATGTGCCTGGTCTTCTTGTGAAACCTGGGCTCCTTGGCAAGTGTAATAGCTCCAGTGTTGTCACAGAAGAGTTTGATTGGCCCCGACGCATTGGGTATGACTCCGAGGTCGGTGATGAACTCCTTCACCCAAATTGCTTCATGTGCTACCTCCGAGGCTGCCATGTACTCCGCTTCACATGTAGATCCCGCCACGACGCTCTGCTTGCAACTGCACCAGCTTACTGCCCCACCATTCAAAATATACACGTATCCGGTTTGTGACTTAGAGTCATCCAGATTTGTGTCGAAGCTAGCATCGACGTAACCCTTTATGATGAGCTCTTCGTCACCTCCATAAACGAGAAACATTTCCTTAGTCCTTTTCAGGTACTTCAGGATATTCTTGACCGCTGTCCAGTGTTCCTTGCTGGGATTACTTTGGTACCTTCCTACCAAACTTACGGCAAGGTTTACATCAGGTCTGGTACACAGCATGGCATACATAATAGAACCTATGGCTGAGGCATAGGGGATGACACTCATCTCTTCTATATCTTCTGCCGTGGTCGGACATTGAGCTGAGCTCAATTTCACACCTTGTAACACAGGTAAGAACCACTTCTTAGATTGATCCATGTTGAGCTTCTTCAATATCTTATCAAGGTATGTGCTTTGTGAACGACCTATGAGGCGTCTTGATCTATCTCTATAGATCTTGATGCCTAATATATAAGCAGCTTCTCCAAGGTCCTTCATTGAAAAACTCTTATTCAAGTAGGCCTTAATGATGTCCAAGAGTTCTATATCATTTCCCATCAAAAGTATGTCATCTACATATAGTATGAGAAATGCTACAGAGCTCCCACTCACTTTCTTGTAAATATTGGCTTCTCCATAAGTCTGCGTAAATCCAAACGCTTTGATCATCTCATCAAAGCGAATGTTCCAACTCCGAGTTGCTTGCACCAGCCCATAAATCGAGCGTTGGAGCTTGCACACCTCGTCAGCATTCTTAGGATCGACAAAACCTTCCGGCTGCATCATATACAATTCTTCCTTAAGGAAACCATTAAGGAATGCCGTTTTGACGTCCATTTGCGATATTTCATAACCGTAGAATGCGGCAATTGCTAACATGATTCGGACGGACTTTAGCTTTGCTACCGGTGAGAAAGTCTCATCGTAGTCAATTCCTTGAACTTGTCGATAACCCTTAGCGACAAGCCGAGCTTTATAGATGGTCACATTACCATCCGCGTCTGTCTTCTTCTTAAAGATCCATTTATTTTCTATGGCTCGCCGCTCTACGGGCAAGTCAGTCAAAGTCCATACTTCGTTTTCATACATGGATCCTATCTCGGATTTCATGGCTTCTAGCCATTTGTTGGAATCCGGGCCCGCCATTGCTTCCTCATAGTTCGAAGGCTCACCGTTGTCTAACAACATGATTTCCAAGACAAGGTTGCCGTACCACTCTGGTGCAGAATGTGTCCTTGTGGACCTTCGAATTTCAGTAGGAGCTTGATTAGAAGTATCTTGATCATCATCATTAATTTCCTCTCTAGTCGGTGCAGGCACCTCAGGAACGTTTTCTTGAGTTTCGCCATTTTCCGGTTCAAGAGGTAACACTTCATCAAGTTCTACTTTCCTCCCACTTACTTCTTTCGAGAGAAATTCTTTCTCTAGAAAGGATCCATTCTTGGCAACAAAGATCTTGCCTTCGGATCTGAGGTAGAAGGTATACCCAATAGTTTCTTTAGGGTATCCTATGAAGACGCATTTTTCCGACTTGGGTTCGAGCTTTTCAGGTTGAAGTTTCTTCACATAAGCATCGCATCCCCAAACTTTTAGAAACGACAGCTTAGGTTTCTTCCCAAACCATAATTCATACGGTGTCATCTCAACGGATTTCGACGGAGCCCTATTTAAAGTGAATGCGGCAGTCTCTAAAGCATAGCCCCAAAAAGATAGCGGTAAATCGGTAAGAGACATCATAGATCGTACCATATCTAATAAAGTGCGATTACGACGTTCGGACACACCATTACGCTGAGGTGTTCCAGGCGGCGTGAGTTGTGAAACTATTCCACATTTTCTTAAGTGGGTGCCAAATTCGTGACTCAAGTATTCTCCTCCACGATTTGATCGTAAAAACTTGATTTTTCTGTCACGTTGATTTTCAACCTCACTCTGAAATTCCTTGAACTTTTCAAAGGTCTCAGACTTGTGTTTCATTAAGTAGATATACCCATATCTACTCAAGTCATCAGTGAGGGTGAGAACATAACGATAGCCACCGCGAGCCTCAACACTCATTGGACCGCACACATCGGTATATATGATTTCCAATAAGTTGGTTGCTTGCTCCATTGTTCCTGAGAACGGAGTCTTGGTCATTTTACCCATGAGGCATGGTTCGCACGTGTCAAATGATTCGTAATCAAGAGACTCTAAAAGTCCATCTGCATGGAGCTTCTTCATGCGTTTGACACCTATGTGACCAAGGCGGCAGTGCCACAAATATGTGGGACTATTGTTATCAACTTTAACTCTTTTGGTATTCACACTATGAATGTGTGTATCATCACGTACGAGATTCATTAAGAATAAACCATTAACCATCGGAGCATGACCATAAAACATATCACTCATGTAAATAGAACAACCATTATTCTCAGATTTAAATGAGTAGCCATCTCGAATTAAACGAGATCCAAACACAATGTTCATGCTCAAACTTGGCACTAAATAACAATTATTGAGGTTTAAAACTAATTCCGTAGGTAAATGTAGAGGTAGCGTGCCGACGGCGATCACATCGACCTTGGAACCATTCCCGACGCGCATCGTCACCTCATCCTTCGCCAGTCTTCGCTTATTCCGCAGCTCCTGCTTTGAGTTACAAATGTGAGCAACTGCACCGGTATCAAATACCCAAGAGCTACTATGAGTACTGGTAAGGTACACATCAATTACATGTATATCACATATACCTTTTGTTTTGCCGGCCTTCTTGTCCGCTAAGTATTTGGGGCAGTTCCGCTTCCAGTGACCACTTCCCTTGAAATAAAAACACTCAGTCTTGGGCTTGGGTCCATTCTTTGGCTTCTTCCCGGCAACTTGCTTACCGGGCGCGGCAACTTCCTTGCCGTCCTTCTTGAAGTTCTTTTTACCCTTGCCCTTCTTGAACTTAGTGGTTTTATTCACCATCAACACTTGATGTTCCTTCTTGATTTCTACCTCTGCTGATTTCAGCATAGCATATACCTCAAGAATGGTCTTTACCATCCCCTGCATGTTGTAGTTCATCACAAAGCTCTTGTAGCTAGGTGGAAGCGACTGGAGGATTCTGTCAATGACCGCTTCATCCGGGAGATTAACTTCCAGTTGAGTCAAGCGGTTGTGCAACCCAGACATCTTGAGTATGTGTTCACTGACAGAGCTATTTTCCTCCATCTTACAGCTAAAGAATTTGTCGGAGACTTCATATCTCTCGACCCGGGCATGAGCTTGGAAAACCATTTTCAGCTCTTCGAACATCTCATATGCTCCATGTCTCTCAAAACGCTTTTGGAGCCCCGGCTCTAAGCTGTAAAGCATGCCGCACTGAACGAGGGAGTAATCATCGGAACGTGACTGCCAAGCGTTCATAACGTCTTGTTCTGCAGGGAGAACAGGTGCGTCACCCAGCGGTGCTCGTAGGACATAATCTTTCTTGGCAGCTATGAGGATGATCCTCAGGTTCCGGACCCAGTCCGTATAGTTACTGCCATCGTCTTTCAGCTTGGTTTTCACTAGGAACCCGTTGAAGTTGAGGACTACGTTGGCCATTTGATCTACAAGACATATTGCAAATATTTTAGACTAAGTTCATGATAATAAAGTTCATCTAATCAAATTATTTAATGAACTCCCACTTAGATAAACATCCCTCTTCTAGTCATCTAAGTATTACATGATCCAAGTCAACTAGGCCGTGTCCGATCATCACATGAGACGGACTAGTCAACATTGGTGAACATCTTCATGTTGATCGTATCTTCTATACAACTCATGCTCGACCTTTCGGTCTTTTGTGTTCTGAGGCCATGTCTGTACATGCGAGGCTCGTCAAGTCAACCTAAGTGTTTGCATGTGTAAATCTATCTTACACCCGTTGTATGTGAACGTTAGAATCTATCACACCCGATCATCACGTGGTGCTTCGAAACAACGAACTGTCGCAACGGTGCACAATTAGGGGGAACACTTCTTGAAATTATTATGAGGGATCATCTTATTTACTACCGTCATTCTAAGTAAACAAGATGCAAAACATGATAAACATCACATGCAATCAAATAATAAACGTGACATGATATGGCCAATATCACATAGCTCCTTTGATCTCCATCTTGGGGCTCCATGATCATCTTGTCACCGGCTTGACACCATGATCTCCATCATCATGCTCTCCATCATCGTGTCTCCATGAAGTTGCTCGCCAACTATTACTTCTACTACTATGGCTAACGCGTTTAGCAATAAAGTAAAGTAATTTACATGGTGTTTCTCAATGATACGCAGGTCATACAAAAAATAAAGACAACTCCTATGGCTCCTGCCGGTTGTCATACTCATCGACATGCAAGTCGTGATTCCTATTACAATAGCATGAACATCTCATACATCACATATAGATCACTCATCATTCATCACAACTTTGGCCATATCATATCACAAAGCACTTGCTGCAAAAACAAGTTAGACGTCCTCTAATTGTTGTTGCAAGTTTTTACGTGGCTGAATTAGGGTTCTAGCAAGAACGTTTTCTTACCTACGTGAAAGCCACAACGTGATTTGTCAACTTCTATTTACCCTTCATAAGGACCCTTTTCATCGAATCCGTTCCAACTAAAGTGAGAGAGACAGACACCCGCCAGCCACCTTATGCAACTAGTGCATGTTAGTCGGTGGAACCGGTCTCACGTAAGCGTACGTGTAAGGTTGGTCCAGGCCGCTTCATCCCACAATACCGCTGAAGCAAGATAAGACTAGTAGCGGCAAGAAAGTTGACAACATCTACGCCCACAACAAATTGTGTTCTACTCGTGCAATAGAGAACTACGCATAGACCTAGCTCATGATGCCACTGTTGGGGAACGTTGCAGAAAACAAAAAATTTCCTACGGTTTCACCAAGATCCATCTATGAGTTCATCTAGCAACGAGTGATCGGATGCATCTACATACCTTTGTAGATCGCGAGCGGAAGCGTTCAAAAGAACGGGGATGAGGTAGTCGTACACGACGTGATCCAAATCACCGGAGATCCTAGCACCGAACGGACGGCACCTCCGCGTTCAACACACGTACGGTCAGCATAACGTCTCCTTCTTCTTGATCCAGCAAGGCAAAGGAGAGGTTGAGGAAGATGGCTCCAGCAGCAGCACGACGACGTGGTGGTGATGGAGCTGCAGTACTCCGGCAGGGCTTCACCGAGCTCTATGGAGGAGGAGGAGGTGTTGGAGAGGGAGAGGAAGGCGCCAAGGCAAGGGTGCGGCTGCCCCCCTCCCCTCCCCCCTTTATATAGGCCCCTGGGTGGGCGCCGGCCCTGGGAGATTGAATCTCCCAAGGGGGCGGCGGCCAAAGGGGGTGGAGTGGCCCCCAAGGCAAGTGGGCGCCCCCCCACCCTAGGGTTCCAACCCTAGGCGCAGGGGGTGGGCCTTGGGGGGCGCACCAGCAGACTAAGGGCTTCCCCCCTCCCACTTCAGCCCATGGGGCCCTCCGGGATGGGTGGCCCCACCCAGTGGACCCCCGGGACCCATCTGGTGGTCCCGGTACAATACCGGTGACCCCCAGATCATTCCCGATGGCCAAAACTGCACTTCCTATATATAATTATTCACCTCCGAACCAATCCGGAACTCCTTGTGACGTCCGGGATCTCATCCGGGACTCCGAACAACATTCGGGTTACTGCATATACATATCTTCACAACCCTAGCGTCACCGAACCTTAAGTGTGTAGACCCTACGGGTTCGGGAGACATGCAGACATGACCGAGACGGCTCTCGGGCAATAACCAACAGCGGGATCTGGATACCCATGTTGGCTCCCACATGCTCCACGATGATCTCATCGGATGAACCACGATGTCGAGGATTCAATTAATCCCGTATACGATTCCCTTTGTCAATCGGTATTTTACTTGCCCGAGATTCGATCGTCGGTATCCCAATACCTCGTTCAATCTCGTTACCAGCAAGTCACTTTACTCGTACCGTAATGCATGATCCCATGATCAAACACTTTGATCATATTGAGCTCATTATGATGATGCATTACCGAGTGGGCCCGGTGATACCTCTCCGTCAAGCGGAGTGACAAATCCCAGTCTCGATCCGTGTCAACCCAACAGACACTTTCGAAGATACCCGTAGTATACCTTTATAGTCACCCAGTTACGTTGTGACGTTTGGCACACCCAAAGCACTCCTACGGTATCCAGGAGTTACACGATCTCATGGTCTAAGGAAAGGACACTTGACATTGGAAAACTCTAGCAAACGAACTATGCGATCTTATGCTATGTTTAGGATTGGGTCTCGTTCATCACATCATTCTCCTAATGATGTGATCTCGTTATCATTGACATCCAATGCACATAGTCAGGAAACCCTGACTATCTATTGATCAACGAGCTAGTCAACTAGAGGCTTACTAGGGACATGTTGTTGTCTGTTATTCACACATGTATTACGATTTCCGGATAACACAACTATAGCACGAATAAAGACAATTATCATGAACAAGGAAATAAAATAATAATGCTTTTATTATCGCCTCTAGGGCATATTTCCAACAATTACTTCCTATTAATTGCAACGATGACCAAAACTAAGTTTGTCAACTCTCAACATTTTTTAATCATCATACTCTTTCTATGTGAAGTCACTACTCTTCATAAGATCAGTATGATCTCTTTGTTTCTTTTTACTCTTTCTCTATTCTTTTATTCACTCAAGATCATAGCAAAATAATCAAGCCCTTGACTCAACACTAATCTTTATTATATAGCTCACAAACTTGATTACATAGAGAGAACATAAAGCAAAACTCAAGGCTAGATCACACTAAAAAACTTTATTCTACTAAATCAAGATACTACTAATAGGATCGAACTAAGAAAAATGGTAAAGATAGGAGTGTGATGGTGATACGATACCGGGGCACCTCCCCCAAGCTTGGCAGTTGCCAAGGGGAGTGCCCATACCCATGTGATTATGTCTCCTTTGTTGGTGAGGAAGGTGTCGGATTTGTTGATGATGTGGGCTTGTCGTCCATCTTCCAAGGCATAGGCTCGCCATCATAGAAGAATGCTCGAGTCTCTGGGATCCTCAAATCTGCAGCCAACCTCATTCTCTTGAATCTATATTCATACTCATAGTTTTGGTTTTGCATGTCATAGATTTGGGCTTGGAGGTGCTCGATCTTCTCGTGAAGCTTGAAGATGGCCTCCCCAATGTCCTTGGCATCCAGCTTGTGGTTGTTGGTGAACTCCGTGATCATTATGTGATTGGAATCAAGTCCACGCTCCACCATCTCCTGGCACTTGAAAACTTGTTGGTCCTTTGCTTCGAGCCTTGTCTCCACGCCTCCGGTCCACCGTGGTCCCTCAACATCGCGGATGTGCAGCAACCCATCACGCATCTCAATTGTTTGAGGGTGTTGCAGCACCTCCGCGAGGTAGGGATTGATGACCTTCTCAAAGAACTTGTCCTTGGGGGCGCTTGGAGACGTCATGATGATCTAGATCTGTCACGGAAATAGATCGAAACGAAAACAGAGGATAATTGCGTGATACAGGAGTCAAAACCTTCGGGAGATTATATAATGAATTTTTACCGACCAAAATACGTATTGTGCAAGAAAACGGAGTCCGGAGAGCGCACGAGGTGCCCATGAGGCAGGGGGCATGCCCAGTAGGGTAGGGCGCGCCCTCCACCCTTGTGGAGCCCTCATGTCCTTCCCGGACTTCTTCTTATTTTTCTATTTTTCTAAATATTCCAAAACGGAGAAAAATTGCCATTAGAACTATTTTGGAGTCGGTTTACTTACCGTACCACATACCTATTCCTTTTTGGAGTCTGAAATGTTTCGGAAAGTGTCCCTTATGTATTCCTCCGGGGTTATGGTTTCAATAACATTGGTCTCAACATTTATGGGATTACCTGAGATATAATGTTTGATTCTTTGACCGTTCACCACCTTCGGATTTGTGCCTTCGAAGTTGTTGATTTTTATGGCACCGGAACGATAGACCTCCTCGATAACGTAAGGACCTTCCCATTTAGAGAGAAGTTTTCCTGCAAAAAATCTTAAATGAGAGTTGTATAGCAATACATAATCACCTACATTAAACTCACGCTTTTGTATTCTTTTGTCATGCCATCTTTCAACTTTTTCTTTAAACAATTTGGCATGCTCATAGGCTTGGGTTCTCCATTCATCAAGTGAGCTAATGTCAAATATCCTCTTCTCACCGGCAAGATTGAAATCATAGTTGAGATCTTTAATAGCCTAATAAGCCTTATGTTCCAGTTCGAGTGGTAAGTGACATGCTTTTCCATAAACCATTTTATACGGAGACATACCCATAGGATTTTTATATGCAGTTCTATAGGCCCATAATGCATCATCAAGTTTCTTGGACCAATTCTTTCTAGATCTATTAACAGTCTTTTGCAAAATTAATTTGAGTTCTCTATTACTCAATTCTACTTGACCACTAGACTGTGGGTGATAAGGAGATGCAATTCTATGATTAACATCATACTTAGCAAGCATTTTACGGAAAGCACCATGAATAAAATGTGAACCACCATCAGTCCTTAAATATCTAGGGACTCCAAAACTTGGAAAAATAACTTCTTTAAGCATTTTAATAGATGTGTTATGATCAGCACTACTAGTTTGGATAGCTTCTACCCCCTTAGTAACGTAATCAACAGCAACTAAAATATGAGTATACCCATTAGAGGCAGGAAACGGTCCCATATAATCAAAGCCCCAAACATCAAATTGTTCAATAACAAGTGAATAATTCATAAGAATTTCTTGACGTCTACTAATCTATACTTATACTAATTACCGACTCTCTAGAAATACCCACGTTAATTAGAAATTACTAACCGTTAATCTGGTGGGACCGAATTATTACGGTGTAGATTAACTCATGTGATAATTGACAAAAAAATTACTTATAGGGCCCACAAGAGATAAAAACCACGCTTAAATCTTTTCACATGGGTCATGCATGCGGCAGCCCATAACAGAATCACGGAATCAAAAGGTTGATAACTTCCCTAAGCAAAAGCTAGGTTGATTCCCTGCAAAAAAACTAGGTTGATTAACTACGTATATGTATTTTTTAGTGGAGATTAACTATGTATGTAATATGCCAATAAAAAAATAAAGCGGCCAGGTTGTTAAAATAGGACGTAATATGCCTAGGAAGACTAGCACGCAACAATCGGATCTCACACCATTGAACCTACCCTATTCCTTTGTAAAAGAAAAAAAAAATCCATGCCCATTATTGTCCCACGGGAGAACCTACTCCTCTCCGAACTCATCTAAAGATTGCAAAGAAACTTTAAACACGCAGACTCCTCAACAGGTCTCCCCAATCTTCCTTCTCACCAAAGCTCCTACAGTCCTGCCCAATCGATTTATCCATCAACTCATCACTCTGACCAAAATATTTTTGCAGGCATATCTCAGATTGGTCCATCAACATCACTTCATGGCCGATGAATTTGGAAGTTTCAGCAGTGAAGGAAGATACAACAGGGTACAGTAACGATCGATCTTGGAGATTGTTGTGCACAAGAGCAACGTCAAGTTCCATGTTCATTCGCGAAACATCCTCCAATCTTCCTTCTCACCAAAGCTCCTACAGTCCTGCCCAATCGATCGGTCATCTGAGGCTCTCCCCAATCTTCCTCCTTGCCATATGCACATGTTCTTCCTATAACGTCTTTGTTTCTCGATATTCAGGCCCAATTTCTGTTTCTTTGCTTTGCCGCTTCATGTATATTGTGTATTTCATAAGCTATCAACTCATCGCTCTTACCAAATATTTTTGCACGCATATCTAAGATTGATCCATCAACATCACTTCCTAGCCGATGAATTTGGAAGTTTCAGCAGCGAAGGAAGATGCGGCAGGGTACAGTAACGATCGAGCATGGAGATTCCTATACATAAGAGCAACGTGAGCTCCAGGTTCATTCGCGGAACATCCTAATTAGATTTTCGTTATTCTGTCCAGATATACCACAATATGTTTTTTTCTTAGCCACCTCTTTTCCTAATTTCCGTAGTTGGCAATTTGTGCAGTGCTATTAACCATGGAGCGTCTGGAATTTGTTATTTCCACACGTATGTGCCTAATCCTGAAGAATTTGATCTGCTCAATCATTGTACCAAACTCAAATTATTTCTTCTTCTCATGCTGAAGGTTTGATACTAAGTTGCTAACACAATTCATATAATTTACCTCTTTGGTTATTAACCAGTATGATAGCTTTTCCAACATAAGGCCATGATCATGTTGGACCTATCTGGAACTTCACGTGGATGGAGAAAAGCTGTCACTATAGGAATCCAGTACTTTGCCGTCTGCCATGGCGGACGGCAAAGGCAGGGACGGCTGACGGCAAAGCACTTTGCCGTCCGTGGCGGACGGCAAACTGTGATGGCAAAGATAGGGTCGGCAAACAGGTCCTTTGCCGTCTCCTTTCCATGATGGACGGCAAAGAGCCCTTTGCCTACAGCGGTGGACGGCAAAGAGGGGGGACGGCAAAATGTTGCACGTCCGCCAGCGTTACTCCGTTAGGCGGCTAACGGCGGCCTTTGCCGTCCGCCAGCGGACGGAAAATTAGTGCGCCTCTTTGCCGTCCACCAGGTGACGTCAGCAATACCTCAGCGCCCGTTTTTTTTTGCCGTCCGCCCGGCGGATTGCAAAGGCGAAGCCTTTGCCGTCAGCAGGGCTTTGCCATCCGCCACGGTAGGCAAATTGGCCAAATGGTCCACCCCCAGGAAGCACAGGTGGGCGCCACGTGTCCCCTTTGCCGTCTGCCACCGACGGCAAAGGGGTCTTTGCCGTCTGGCGCGGACGGCAAAGAGCCTGCACTGCCTCTTTTTTGTTCTGTTTTTCTTATATCCAACAATTATCACAACAAATATTTCACACCACATATATATCCATCACATAAATATCCAGCACATATATATCCAACATAATAAATATCCAGCACATATATATCCATCCATACGTACATAGTAGGTTGCACATAGTTCCATCTATCCATACATATTACAATATGCAAAGTTTCATCATAGCAAGCGAGCAGAATACAAGAAGTGCATCAAAGGAGAAAACAGGAAAAAGCAAGTAATCCATTATAGGAAGCTAGCTTTCGTGAAGTGAATGAAACCTACAAAATGACAAATAAGAAAGTTAGAAAAAGAAGACTAGAACAAAAAGAATAGAAGAAGAAGACTAGAAGAAGAAGTATATGCCATATATTAGCTAACTTAGGTGAAATGTATCATATATGAGCTAACCTAGGTGAAATGGGTAGTTTATGAGCTATCCTAGGTGAAATTGATCATTTTGGAGCTAAGTTAGGCGAAATGAGTCGTTTATGAGCAAACCTAGGTGAAATGGGTCGTTTATGAGCAAACCTAGGTGAAATGAGTCGTTTATGAGCAAACCTAGGTGAAATGGGTCGTTTATGAGATAAGTTAGGTGAAATGAGTCGTTTATGAGCAAACCTAGGTGAAATGGGTCATTTATGAGCTAACCTAGGTGAAATAGGTTGTTTATGAGCTAACCTAGGTGAAATGGGTCATTTATGAGCTAACCTAGGTCAAATGGGTCGTTTATGAGGTAACCTAGGTGAAATGGGTCGTTTATGAGCTAACCTAGGTGGAATTGATCATTTTGGAGCTAACTTAGTTGAAATGGGTCGTTTATGAGCTAACTAAGGTGAAATGCCACGTTTTTGAGCTAACTAAGGTAAAATGGATCGTTTTTGAGCTAACTTAGATGAAATGGGTCATTTTGGAGCTATCCTAGGTGAAATGGGTCATTTTGGAGCTAACCTAGGTGAAATGGGTCATTTTAAAGCTAACGTAGGTAAAATGGATCACTCAGGAGCTAATCTACGTAAAATGGGTCATTTTAGAGCTAACTTGGATAAATTAGATCACTTGTAAGCTAACAAAGTTAAAATGAGTCATTTTAGAGCTAACTTAGGTAGAATGGATGGTTTATGAGGTCAGTAAGCTTATTAAGTCATTATGGTAAGCATATTGGAGGAAATAAAGCTAAGTCTAGGTCTTTATGCATTTGTTAAGCAAAACACTAGAGAAACTTACCGTGATCACGGAGGTGTAGGATCGGGCTGGCTCGTGCCGGTAGCTGGAGAAGGAGCGGGCTGGCTCGCGCCGGTAGCTGGAGAAGGATCGTGCGATGCGTTTCTGGAGTTAAGCTGCACCAAAGATCATTTCCAATGTCTCATTAGCATTATGACACTCAAGTGTTAAGACTAGCAAGTAATGTCCATTCAAATTAAACTCACCGTGCTCCTAGGAGCAATGACTGGAGCGGTCTGACCGGACTTCTCACACACAGACTGCACATTTGATTTTCACAACAGAGTCATACTAGTTAGTAATGATAGGTCCTAATCCCACCCGTGTATGTGTAGATTGGGTTCATTTTCCCATGCTATGCTCCGGATCCGACGCAAAATTTCGGCAGCACCTCCCCGCTGTTCTCCTGATACACGTGTCTGCAATAAACAGAGAGGATGTGTAACCGGAGAACAACAGGGGAGGCACTGACGAAATTTATGCGTCGGATCCGGAGCAAAGCATATGGGAAAACGAACCCAATCTACACATACTCGGGCTGTACATGGATAGCGTTGGACAATTCGAAAGAATCAAGGTTATAAATATGCAAATGCATGCATATTTATAACTATGACGCTTTCGAACAGGAGACACATATTGGTTACGCATACTGATGATTCAAGACACATATATAGCTAGCTATCAAGTTTCATCGGAATAGATCAAATAATTAATTGGGGAGGAGGACTTGTCATTTGTGCTCACCCATGAACGAAGGGGCAGAGCTCGTCAAACGCACGGCGAGGTCGTCGAACACCAAACCTCGCAGCGATGAAACAACTGCACATTTAAAACTACACGATCAACACAATTATATATGATGTTTTTCATAACAAAATCGAAAAATATATGACCTAACTAATAATTCACAAATATATGACCCCGTCGGCCTCTGGAAGGCCAAAGAACACCTTTTCGGGAGGTGTCTGTGGTCGGGGTGTCCTGTCGGTGTCGGGGTGCCGTGTCGGGGTCGGGGTGCTGTTTCGGGGTCGGGGGGTCGGGGTCAGGGGGTCACGGGGTCGGTTGTCGGGGTGTGGTGTCGGGATCGGGTGTCGGGTTCGGGGTGTCGTGTCGGGGTCGGGTGTCGGGGTATCGGGGTGTCGTGTCGGGGTCGGGGTGTGGTGTCAGGGTGTCGGGGGTCGGGGTGTCGGGGGTCGGGGTCGGGGTGTCGGGCCGGGGTGTCGGGGTGTCGGGGGTCGGGGTCGGGGTGTCGAGGGTCGGGGTCGGGGTGTCGGGGGTCGGTGGTCGGGGTCGGGGTGTCGGGTGGCGCGTCGGGGTCTTCTTCTTCTTATTCTTTCTTCTTCTTTTCTTTCTTCTTCTCCCTCCTCCTCTCCCTCCTCCTCCTCCTCCTCCTCATCCTCCTCTTCTTTCTTCTTCTTCTTTTTCTTCTTCTTCTTCTTCTTCTTCTTCTTCTTCTTCTTCTTCTTCTTCTTCTTCTTCTTCTTATTCTTCTTCTTCTTCTTTCTTCTTCTCCTTTTTCCTCTTCTATATTGTTCTGTTTTTCAACTTTCTTCTTATTCTTCTTCCTTATTTCCCTTTTTCCTCTTCTTCTACTTCTTCTTCTTTTTTTCAACTTTCTTCTTCTTCTAATAATCTAAACCTATATCTAGCACTAACCTAAACCTATCAATAACCTAATTAAACCTAAACAGCAAAGAAAAATAGTAGAAAAAAACAAAAAAAATGCTCACCTTGGCTCCTCTCGATGAAGGATGGAGGGGGCGGCGGGGGCGCAGGGGCGGCGGCGAGCCTGGCTCCGGGGCGGCGGCGAGCCTGGATCCGTGGCGGGGGGCGCGAGGCGGACGCAGGGGCGGGGGGAGAGGCAGACACAGGCCTAGGGGCAAGCCTGCCTCCGGGGGCGGCGCGGGCGCAGGGGCGGCGGCGAGCCTAGCTCCGGGACAGGGGGGCGCGAGGCGGACGCAGGGGGCCCGCGGCGAGCCTAGCTCTGGCGCGGGCGACGGGACGCCAGGGCAGTGGCGGGTGGTGAAGGCGACAGGGCGAGGGGCGGTGGGGCCAGGGGGCGGTGGCGGGTGGCGGCGGCGGCGAGTGCTTGGGACGGTGGGGCGACGGGGCGAGGGGAGGTGGGGCAAGGGGGCGGCAGTGGGTGGCGGGGGCGGCGGCGGGTGGCGGTGGTCGTCGGGGAGGAGAGGGGGACAGATCGAACATAGAGAGATGGGCGGGGTGGGGTGCCGTTAGTAACCTAAATGTTTGCCGTCCGCCCCCCTTTTCCGTCTGCTTACTTGCTCTTTGTCGTCCGCTAGCAGACGGCAAAGAGGGGGGCCTTTAAGTTTTTTTAAACCAGCTCGTCAGTGGGGCCCCCTCCCTCTTTGCCGTCCGCTAGCTGACGACAAAGCTTCTTTGTCGTCTGCTAGCGGACGGCAAAGAACTGGCTGATGGCAAAGAAGTACTTTGCCATCAGCCATTTCTTCGTCGTCTGCTTTTGGGTAGCTGATGGCAAAGAGCTTCTTTGCCGTCCGCTAGCAGATGGCAAAGAGCTGGCAGATGGCAAAGTAGCTGATTCCAGTAGTGTGTATGACAAGAACCCAACAAACAACCAGTTTTTTTTGGCGAGTACTGATATAAGCCAGCATATCAACATTATCCTGATTCAGTCCTTTGGTGTATGAGAAGCGCACTGCAAGAAAGCCATGGTCTATTTCCAAGAAGGTGGCTATATATGATCTACCCAGCTTCAGGCCAAAGATCATTGCCAAAGTTTTCGTTAGCTACACCATGTTGGGTAAGCCATCCATTTAAATATTTTGTTCTAGGGATACAATATGCAATTGATGTTGCACAGATACAAAACTACATACATGAACAACAGGGAAGTATCATGCTCTTTTGTCCCATATTGAATTCCGAAATTGTTGATTTTTTTATTGCATGAAACTGAATTTTGAAAACAATGTCACCAGATGTCCTTAATGCAGTTAACCACGGAGGGAGTGCACTGATAGTAGATGGCAGACATAATACTTGAATTTCATACATCACGGTTGTAGGATAACATGGTAAAATGGTAAGCAGAGTGAGTAAGAGTAAATGGATTTACATTACGAAAGGATTATTGATGTTTTCTGTCATTTTTTAGACTTCCTCTATGTTATGTGGTATTCTGGGTACAATTTATTATTCATAAAGCATGAAAAAATTCAAGCATGGTATATGCGTGCAGTAGTTGCTCGAGCATCTGGAATACTTTGTGTTTTTTTTTCTTTTTCTTTTTATCTTTATAACTGAATCATTTGATCTTGCATTGTTGTTTGTGTTGTGTACAATGTAGGATGCTATTAAAAAAACTTATCATTTATGTAAGACGCACTTGGTATTTCATTCATATTTTATACACTGTATCTAATATTTTTAGATGTACAGGTGGCCAAGTGAATGAACCTATTTTTATATAAAAATCGCATCCACTATACAAACATACACTTTAATTTGGTCAACTCTCAATACGTAATTCTACTCCGTATTGTCCTTTCAGTGTGGAAAATAATTTCTTTAATATGTGCTACTTTTATATTATTGGCTAACTAATTAGAAAGAAAACAATGGTTGTCAGGCATAAACTGCACCTTTGCTTTTAAATATAGCATGTGTTTTCAGTCTGAATAATAATTTATAAACATCATGTTTATGTATATTTTGTAGGCTAAAGGAAATATCGGAAAGCAACTACACATTACATGTTATGGAGCATGCTCTTTGTTATGGAACAACAGGCTCCTACTATGCCATATTAAAAATAGAGATATTTGCATATTTGAGGGGGCTATGGGCCTCAAAGGGTGAAAACAAAGGTTCTGAATAAAGGAATCAAAGGATCTTAGTGTAATGCTTGAACAGACGATATAACTAAAGGTCAAGGTCAGCGATGTTCCTCCGAGCCAAGATCTCCTAGCACCATGTCTCAAATTAAATATCTTCTATATCATTTGTTCTAATTGTTCGACATGCCAAGTATCATCTTTCCATAACTATTAGGGTTACAAGACTCAGCAATGGAATAGTTGGATATATGCTAGCTTCGATTGGCAGGTTCGATTAGAATACATAGTTTAATTTAATTTTGCATACCCTCTCGATTGTAAAATCAAGACGCTATTGTGTTGCGATGTGAGCAGAGCACGCTCGAGCTATTTCGACCATTTTTTTTAGAATTGTTTGAGTGTATATGTTCAGTAGTGTTGTATTATCTTCACTTCTATTGCAGAGTATGCCCTTCTTTTCCTGTCATACTAAGGTCACCATATCAAATCTGATGGGGGCCGTTCCATCACAAACATTTTATATTTCACATGTAGTACTTTCTCCATGATTCTGCCACGCATGAAATTGTTTCTTCTCTTTCCATTGTACGTGATTATCCATGTCACAAGGGCAAAGCTTACTTCCAACATGCATAGGAACTACAACCTCCGTCGTAAATTACTTAACGTAGATTTGTCCAGATATGGATGTATCTACACACGTTTTTAGATAAATCCGTATCTAAACAAATATGAGAAAACTAATTCAGGACGGAGGGAGTATATAATTGAAAATGTCAAAATGTGGTGCATGCATGCTTCTTATTTGTAGGTTTACAGTACATAATTATTCTCTCCAAGCTTAGCATCCTATTTCTATTTTGCCATTGGATAGCCAGACTGATCCTTGGGCAACACTTAGTCATTTTTTTAGATTCACTCCATATTAATGGCAGTAAGATGTTATGAATATATTTGATAATACTACAAATCGATAATATATCTTTTTCATAATATTCAAATGTAAGAATTTAGCTGGAACAACAATTTTTTTAGGAACGATGTAATTCTACGAAGTAAGCATATCATTTCTACTTCAAAACCTAACATTTATAGGACTACATGTGCTAAACAAAATGTATGTGGTTTGTCCACTAATATTTGTGTCAATGCACATAAATACAGTGATCCAGACCAGTAATTTTAGTGTGATGATGGTGCCGATAAATCTTTAGAGAACGATGGAACTTAATAAAAATTATATGTAACTTTTGGTCCTACTAATTATAGTACCATTTTTTGGGAGAATGTTGCACCGGTTACTACATGTTCAAAAAAGTAATATCTCTTCTGCATATTCATAAAATTCTTATCCAATTTGTAAAAGATTTTACAATAAATAAATGTTACCTGAATGTGTAATCTGATGATTATTATAACTAGCCCGTGCAGATGCACGGGTTGACGACTAGTATTACCAATTCTTTGACATTCATCGCAAGATAAGACAAACTTACGTGCATCCTTGAAGAGAGTAGGCCAATAAAAACCGGATTGCAATACCTTATGTGCAGTTCTATCTCCATCGTGGTGTCCTCCATAAGCCTCGGAGTGACACTTGCGTATGATCTATTCCTGTTCATACTCAGGTACACAATGTCTAATAACACTATCTACTCCTTCTTTATAAAGAAGTGGATCATCCCAGAAGTAATGTCTCAAATCATAGAAAAACTTTTTATTTTGCTGGTATGTGAAACTAGGTGGTATAAATTTAGCTACAATGTAATTAGCATAATCAGCATACCATGGAGCAGTACGAGAAGCATAGATGACATTTAATTGTTCATCAGGAAAGCCATCATCAATAGGTAGTGGGTCATCAAGAACATTCTCTAACCTAGACAACTTGTCTACAACGGGGTTCTCAGCTCCCTTTCTATCAATAATATGCAAATCAAATTCTTGTAGCAAGAGGACCCATCTAATAAATCTAGGTTTAGCCTCTTTCTTTTCTATAAGATATTTAATAGCAACATGATCAGTGTGAATAGTTACTTTAGAATCAACAATGTAGGATCTGAACTTATCACATGCAAATGCAACTGCTAAGAATTATTTTTCAGTTGTAGCATAATTTCTCTGGGCAGTGTCTAGAGTTTTACTAGCATAATGAATAACATTTAGTTTCTTATCAACTCTTTGCCCTAGAACAACACCTATAGCATAATCACTAGCATCACACATAATTTTAAAGGGTAAATTCCAATCAGGTGGTTGAACAATAGGTGCAGAGATCAATGCTTTATTAAGTATTTCAAATGCTTCTATACAATCATCATCAAAGACAAATGGTATATCTTTTTGTAATAAATTAGTCAGAGGCCAAGAAATTTTTGAGAAGTCCTTAATGAACCACCTATAAAAACCGGCATGACCAAGGAAACTTCTTATACCTTTGATGTCCTTAGGACATGGCCTCTTTTCAATAGCATCAACTTCAGCTTTATCAACTTCAATACCTCTTTCAGAAATTTTATGCCCCAAGACAATGCCTTCATTAACCATAAAGTCGCACTTTTCCCAGATCAAGACAAGGTTAGTTTCTTCACATCTCTGCAAAACTTGATCAAGGTTTCTTAAGCAATCATCAAAAGAGGATCCATAAACGAAGAAATCATCCATGAAAACCTCACATATCTTTTCACAGAAGTCAGAGAATATAGCCATCATGCATCTTTGAAAGGTAGCAGGTGCATTACATAAACCAAAAGGCATACGTCTATAAGCAAAAGTACTGAAAGGGCAAGTAAAAGTGGTCTTTGATTGATCATCAGCTGACACAGGTATTTGAGAGAAACCAGAATAACCATCTAGAAAGCAAAAATGTGTATGTTTGGATAATCTTTCTAGCATTTGATCAATAAAAGGTAAGGGGTAATGATCTTTTTAATAGCTTTATTTAATTTGCAGAAATCAATTACCATCCTATAACCTGTAATAATTCTTTGCGGGATCAATTCATCTTTATCATTAGGAACGACAGTAATACCTCCCTTTTTAGGGACACAATGGACGGGACTTACCCACTGACAATCAGCAATGGGATAAATAATACCTGCCTCAAGAAGCTTTAGTATTTCCTTTCTTACCACTTCTTTCATCTTAGGATTCAGCCGTCGTTGGTGATCACGAATTGGTTTAGCATATATCTCCAAATTAATTTTTGTTGGCATAGAGTGGGACTAATGCCCTTAAGATCATCAAGAGTATATCCAATAGCAGCGCGGTGCTTCTTCAGAGTTTTCAATAATCTCTCTTCTTCATGCTCTGAAAGGTTAGCACTAATAATAACAGGATATATCTTTTTTCTCATCAAGATAAGCATATTTAAGAGTATCACGTAATGTTTTGAGCTCAAACACGGGATCACCCTTGGGTGGAGGAGGATCCCCTAGGATTTCAATACACAAATTGTGTTTTAGGATAGGTTCCTGTTTAAAGAATACTTCATCTATTTCCCTTCTTTCATGCATAAACATATCATTTTCATGGTCTAGCAAATATTGTTCTAAAGGATCATTAGGAGGTACGGCAATAGAAGCAAGACCAATAATTTCCTCCTTACTAGGCAATTCCTCTTCACAATGTTGTCTACTAAATTTAGAGAAATTAAACTCATGAGACATATCACCTAGACCAATAGTAACAACATCCTTTTCGCAGTCTATCTTAGCATTAACAGGATTCAAGAAGGGTCTACCAAATATAATGGGACAAAAGCTATCTTGTGGGGAACCAAGAACAAGAAAATCAGCAGGATATTTAGTTTTCCCACACAAGACTTCAACATCTCTAACAATCCCAATTGGTGAAATAGTATCTCTATTGGCATGCTTAATGGTAACATCAATATCTTCTATTTCATCAGGTGCAATGTCATGCATAATTTCTTTGTATAAGTCAATAGGTATTGCACTAGCACTACCACCCATATAACATAACCCATGATGACAATGATCTCCTATTTTAACAGAAATAACAGGCATGCCTACCACAAGTCTATGTTTATCTTTAGCAAAAGGTTTGGCAATTCTAGCAGTTTCATTACGGAAATGAATAACATGCCCATCAATATTATCAGATAAGAGATCTTTAACAATAGCAATATTAGGTTCAACTTAACTTGCTCAGGAGGTGTATAGGTTCTAATATTGCTTTTACGAACCACAGTTGAAGCTTTAGCATGATCCTTTATCCTAACAGGAAAAGGTGGTTTCTCAACATAAGTAGTAGGAACAATAGGATCATTATGAGTGATAGTCTTTTCTTCAACTTTAATAGGTGCAGCTACTCTTACTTCTATGGGAGGATGATATTTAAACCACTTCTCTTTAGGGAGATCAACATGAGTAGCAAAAGATTCACAGAAAGAAGCTACTATCTCAGAGTCAAGTCCATATTTTTAACACAATCACACTTAGATGTCATACCTGACTCCTTACCTTCGTCGAGGTCCCAATCTTTAGAGTTGCGTTTAATTCTTTCCAATAAATCCCATTTGAATTAAATAGTCTTCATCATAAAAGAGCCAACACAAGAAGTATCGAGCATGGTCCGATTGTTATCAGAAAGCCGAGCATAATTTTTTTAATAATTATTTCTCTTGGGAGCTCATGATTGGGGCATGAATATAACATTGACTTAAGCCTCCCCCAAGCTTGAGCGATGCTTTCTCCTTCGTGAGGCCAAACATTATATATATAATTGCGATCATGATGAACAAAATGCATAGGATAAAACTTCTGATGAAATTCCAATTTCAATCATTTGTAGTTCCATGATCCCATATCATCACATAGCCTATACCATGTCAATGCGTCTCCCTTCAAAGATAAAGGGAAAAGCTTCTTCTTAATAACATCATCGGTCAAACCTGCAAGCTTAAATAATCCACAAACTTCATCCACATTTAATAGGTGCTCATTAGGATGCATTGTTCCATCTCCTGCAAAAGGATTAGCTAGCAGTTTTTCCAACATACCCGAAGGAATCTCAAAGTAGACATTTTCAGTAGGTTCAGTAGGTTGAGGAGAAACTCTTTGCTCTATTGTTCGGGGTGAAGATACCCCGAACAAGCCCCTCAGAGGATTACTTTCCATAGTAACAAGTGACAGTAAATTTCAGCACACTATATAAATTTTTCCTTACCAAATTCCACCTACCAAAGGCGCTTCACTCCCCGGCAATGGAGCCAGAAAAGAGTCTTGATGACCCACAAGTATAGGGGATCTATCATAGTCCTTTCGATAAGTAAGAGTGTCGAACCCAATGAGGAGCAGAAGGAAATGATAAGCGGTTTTCAGCAAGGTATTCTCTGCAAGCACTGAAATTGTAGGTGATAGATAGTTTTGTGATAGGATAAATTGTAACGAGCAACAAGTAACAAAAGTAAATAAAGTGCAGCAAGGTGGCCCAATCCTTTTTGTAGCAAAGGACAAGCCTAGACAAACTCTTATATAAGGAAAAGCACTCCCGAGGACACATGGCAATTATCGTCAAGCTAGTTTTCATCACGTTCATATGATTCGCGTTCGGTACTTTGATAATTTGATATGTGGGTGGATCGGTGCTTGGGTGCTGCCCTTACTTGGACAAGCATCCCACTTATGATTAATCCCTATTGCAAGCATCCGAAACTACAAAAGAAGTATTAAGGTAAACCTAACCATAGCATGAAACATGTGGATCCAAATCAGCCCCTTACGAAGCAACGCATAAACTAGGGTTTAAGATTCTGTCACTCTAGCAACCCATCATCTACTTATTACTTCCCAATGCCTTCCTCTAGGCCCAAATAATGGTGAAGTGTCATGTAGTCAACGTTCACATAACACCACTAGAGGATAGACAACATACATCTCATCAAAATATCGAACGAATACCAAATTCACATGACTACTAATAGCAAGACTTCTCCCATGTCCTCAGGAACAAACGTAACTACTCACAGAGCATATTCATGTTCATAATTAGAGGAGTATTAATATGCATAAAGGATCTGAACATATGATCTTCCACCAAACAAACCAACTAGCATCAACTACAAGGAGTAATCAACACTACTAGCAACCTACAGGTACCAATCCCAGACTTGGAGACAAGAATTGGATACAAGAGATGAACTAGGGTTTGAGGGGAGATGGTGCTGGTGAAGATGTTGATGGAGATTTCCCTCTCCCAATGAGAGGAGCGTTGGTGATGACGATGGTGATGATTTCCCCCTCCCGGAGGGAAGTGTCCCCGGCAGAACAGCTCTGCCGGAGCCCTAGATTGGTTCCGCCTCGTGCCGGCGGAGTTTCGTCCCGAAAGCTTGCTTATGATTTTTTTTCTCATCGAAAGACCTCATATAGCAGAAGATGGGCATAGGAGGGCCAACAGGGGGCCCACGAGGCAGGGGGGCATGCCCAGGGGGATAGGGCGCGCCCCCCACCCTCGTGGCCAGGGTGTGGGCCCCTTCTGTTATTTCTTCCGCTCAGTATTTTTTATTATTTCCACAAATAACTTTCGTGGAGTTTCAGGACTTTTGGAGTTGTGCAGAATAGATCTCTAATATTTGCTCCTTTTCCAGCCCAGAATTCCAGCTGCCAGCATTCTCCCTCCTTATGTAAACCTTGTAAAATAAGAGAGAATAGGCATAAGTATTATGACATAATGTGTAATAACATCCCATAATGCAATAAATATCGATATAAAAGCATGATGCAAAATGGACGTATCAATCAACTTGCGGGTACAATGAACTTATGCATAGGGGTTGGCACACGTTTTCGTCTTGACTCTCCGGTAGAAACTTTGGGGCACTCTTTGAAGTTCTTTGTGTTGGTTGAATAGATGAATATGAGATTGCGTGATGCATATCGTATAATCATACCCACGGATACTTGAGGTGACATTAGAGTATCTAGGTGACATTAGGGTTTTGGTTGATTTGTGTCTTAAGGTGTTATTGTAGTACGAACTCTACGATAGATCGAACGGAAAGAATAGCTTCGTGTTATTTTACTATGAACTCTTGAATAGATCGATCAGAAAGGTTTTGAGGTGGTTTCGTACCGTACCATAATCTCTTCGTTTGTTCTCCGCTATTAGTGACTTTGGAGTGACTCTTTGTTGCATGTTGAGGGATAGTTATATGATCCAGTTATGTTATTACTGTTGAGAGAACTTGCACTAGTGAAAGTACAAACCTTAGGCCTTGTTTCCTAGCATTGCAATACCATTTATGCTCACTTTTATCGCTTGCTACCTTGTGGTTTTTATATTTTCAGATTAGAAATACTCATATCTATCATCCATATTGCACTTGTATCACCATCTCTTCGCCGAACTAGTGCACCTATACAATTTACCATTGTATTGGGTGTGTTGGGGACACAAGAGACTCTTTGTTATTTGGTTGCAAGGTTGTTTCACTACTAGAAAAAGGGCTATAGGTGGGATTGACACTAATGGCGCACCAGATAGGTGGTGCGCCATTAGTATATACTAATGGCGCACCACAATCTGGTACGCCATTAGTGTTGAAAGTACTAATGGCGCACCTTGCCTAGGGTGCGCCATTAGTATCCTAATTTTTTTTGAACTAGCGCGTCTGTCCAAACATACTAATGGCGCATCCTGGCACGGTGCGCCATTACTAGTTGTAACTAGTAATGATGCACTAGTACCAGAGTGCGCCACTAATGCTGTTTTTTTAATTATATTTTTATTCCTTTTGTTGGAAAACTACTAATGGCGCACTGTCCCGCCGTGCGCCATTACTAGTTCAAACTACTAATGGCGCACCGTTGGAGAGTGCGCCATTAGTATGATTTTTTTTCTTTTTTTTCGCAAAACTACTAATGGCGCATCAGATAGAGGTGCGCCATTAGTAACCTGGATTACTAATGGCGCATTTACTGCTGGTGCGCCATTAGTAAGTGGGCAGCAACAAGATATTTTGGGCAGCCTCTCCTACCCACACTCACTTTCTCCCCACTCCATTCTCTCCACCTTCTCCTTGTCTCGGGTGCCTCCTCTTTTTCACCTCATTTACACCATAGATTCATTGAAATTAAGTGGTTAAATTACCTTGTTTTGATAGGTAAGTAAGGGGGGAAGCTATATTTGTGTTGTTCTCCCTACAACAATTTGCACATGCACTTTTTATGTCCTAGCTAGATCTATGTATGTTCATGGTGTTGCATATGTTTGTGGTGTTGCATATGTGTTTGTGTTTGGAGGTGTACCGGTATTTGAAATGCGATAGTTGCCAATATTTTGCCGGAATGTTGATTCATTTCCGTTTCGGCGATAATTTTGGCATTAAGCATTCTTTTTGGTCCTATTTTTAGGGAAAGTCATGCCAAATTTTTTCTTGGTTCTAAAATATCATTTTGCTCTACCCTGCAGGCAACCATGGTCCGCACGATGACCGAAGGCATCGTGAATAGGTTTTTGAGGTACGCGAAGGCCGAGATGCTTCAAAAGAACGAGACGGAGATAAGATGTCCGTGTCGAAGATGCAAGCTGGAGAGCCTTATTGCGGACCCGGATTCCGGGCAGGTGCGGGACCACCTGCTTTTGCGTGGTTTCATGGATGGCTATCGGTGGCAAGGTGATGAAGATGACTACGAAGTCGTCCATGGGGGCCGGGCAAGAAATGAGGAAGGGCAGCAAGGCAACCACCGCGGCTCGGGCGGGCGAGAAGGCAAAGAATCCCCAGGAGATGATCACGACGGTGATGCTGTACACAGTCATCATGTAGAAGATGCAGGACATGATGATGAGGAAGATGGCGCCGGAGCAGACGACGGGCATGATCATGAAGATGATGATGCCGGCGGAGCATACGACGGTGGACCATCGATGGGCTGGGTGCAGGACCCTTATATTCAAGAGCTGCTTCTCAAGCAGACGGATAATGCAAGAGCTGCCGCCCGAGAGAAAGCCAAGGTGGATCAACTTGAGTTAGACGCGGTTACTCCATTGTATGAAGGATGTAGGCCCGAGGATACCCGCCTGAAAGTAACGCTCATGGCTCTGGAGATGAAGGTAAAACACAAAATGACCGACGCATGCTTCGACGAGAACATGTCATTCTGGCACGAACGTCTTCCAAAGGGGAACAAGTGCCCGACCAGTTTGGAGGAGGCGAAGAAAATCATGTGTCCTCTGGATTTACCGCATGTGAAATACCATGTCTGCATGAACAATTGCATCATTTATCGGGACGAGCACGCGGAGTCTACCATATGTCCGGTGTGCGGCGTCACTCGATACAAGAAGAGGAAGAAAGCTCCTCGAAAATTGGTGTGGTACTTTCCGATCGCTCCTCGTCTGCAGCGGTATTTCGCGGATCCTAAGGTAGCAAAGCTCCTGCGTTGGCACACGGATAGGGAGGAGAAGAAGCGAGAAGATGACGCAAATGATCCGGAGATAGATAAAAAAGACAAGATGCTGAGTCACCCTAAGGATGCGAGCCAGTGGCAAGCGTTGAATTTTGAATACCCAGAATTTGGGAAGGATCCAAGGAACATCGTGCTGGGCGCGAGCACTGATGGAGTCAATCCGTTTGGCAGCCAGAGAAGCACACATAGCACCTGGCCTGTGTTTGTGTGGATGTACAACCTTCCCCCCTGGTTGTGCATGAAGAGGAAGTACATTCACATGAGTATGCTAATTGAAGGGCCGAAACAACCAGGGAATGACATCAATCTGTATCTGGGGCTGCTGAAGGAGGAGCTAGACACGCTGTGGAAAACGCCAGCCAATAAGTGGGACGCCGCAGAGAAAGAATATTTCCCTATGAGTGCCGCACTGCTCACGACGGTGCACGACTATCTCGGTTACGGATATCTCGCGGGGCAGGTAGTCCACGGATTTTCTGGATGCGTACGGTGCATGGATGACACAACGTATCGCCAGCTAGATAGAGATCCCGGGTCTTCGAAAACCGTGTTCATGGGACATCGAAGGTGGCTTCGCGACGATGACCCGTGGAGGAAACGCAAGGATCTGTTCGATGGTGAAACCGAACCCCGAAAACGCCCGTGTACGAGGAGCGGCGAGGAAATAGACAAGTTGTTGAAAAATTGGAAAGACTGCCCACTGCCGGGAAAGAAGCAAAAGGCGCCAGGGCCGGGAAAAAAGCGAAAGGTGCCAGAGCCGCTGCTGAAGGTATGGAAGACGAGGTCTGTTTTCTAGGACTTGCCGTACTGGAAGATCCACCGTGTGCCTCACAGCCTTGATGTCATGCATATCACGAAGAACGTGTGCGAGAGTCTGCTTGGTACCCTGCTCAACATGCCAGAGAGGACCAAAGATGGGCCGAAAGCAAGGGCAGACTTGAAATCAATGGGCATCAGGCAGGAGCTTCACGCTATATATGATTATGATGATGATGATGATGATGATGATGATGAGGCGAAGCAGGACACAGAAAGTCGTCTCAAAGGCAAAAAGGCCAAGAAGACCGGAAATGACTACCCTCCCGCGTGCTTCACTCTAAGTCAGGAGGAGATCGAGCAGTTTTTCACCTGCCTCCTAGGAGTAAAACTTCCTTACGGTTACGCGGGGAAGATAAGCAGATACCTAGACCCAGCGAAGCAGAAGTTCAGCGGGATGATGTCTCACGACTGTCACGTGCTGATGACGCAGATACTTCCAGTTGCAATCCGTGGGATCATGGACGCGCACGTCTGTGAAACGCTATTTGGCCTATGCAACTTCTTCGACGTCATCTCTCGAAAGTCGATTGGCGTGAGGAAACTCAGAAGGCTACAGGAAGAGATCGTGGTGATATTATGCGAGCTTGAGATGTACTTCCCGCCCGCATTCTTCGACGTTATGGTGCATCTGCTGGTCCATATAGTGGAGGATATCATCCAACTCGGGCCGATGTTCCTGCACAGCATGATGCCGTTCGAAAGGATGAATGGTGTCATCAAAGGATACGTTCGCAACATGTCACGTCCAGAGGGAAGCATAGCCAGGGGCTTTGTGACCGAAGAGTGCATCTCGTACTGCACGAATTATCTAGGCATCGAGAACCCCGTTGGTCTGCCCGTCAACAGGCACCTCGGCAGGCTCGCTGGATGGGGTCACCGTGAGGGTCGCCGCGAAATGCATGTCGACTTCAAGGGTCGACTCGCCGACTTTGAAAGAGCAAACCTAGTCGCGCTACAACACATAGACGTGGTCGATCCTTGGGTGGTAGAGCACAAAACCTTTATTAAGAAGACGTACAATGACCGAGGCCAACAGAGGACGGACGGAGATATACTCAAAGAGCACAACTCATGTTTCACGCGTTGGTTCAAGCAGAAGCTTCTGTCGTACCCTTTACATGAGGATTCTTCCACGGAAGAACAACTCATATTCGCCTTGTCACAGGGCGCCGAGCACAACCTGATGACCTATGAGGCGTACGATATCAACGGCTACACATTCTACACCGAGGCCAAGGACATGAAGAGCGATGGTTATCAGAACTCCGGGGTAACGATGGAATCCTACACCGGTAACGACAAGGACAGATACTACGGAAGGATCGAGGAGATCTGGGAGCTGAGCTACGCTGGAAAGAAGGTCCCGATGTTCCGTGTCAGATGGGCCAAGAGCGTCCTAAAAGAAGACCGGTATTTCACCACCATGGTTATACCCGAAGCCAAATCCAAGACCGCGAGCGCAAACGTCACCGCGAAAAATGAGCCATGGGTACAGGCTTCCCAAGTGGACCAATGCTTCTTCATTACCGACCCGTCAAAGACCAGTCGTATTGTCATGAGGAGAGGCAAAAGGAAGATCATCGGAATGGATGGAGTAGCCAATGAGCAAGACTTCGACAAGTACGGCGACCCGAGGATCGAACATGACGACGATGATGAAGTAGCAGCATACACCATAAGAAGAAGCAGGACCACCCTACCTAAAGGACGTCCGTTCCACAGAAGAACTCCATTTGCGAAAAAGAAGGGCAAGAAGATTGTTAACAGATAGCTAGCTAAGATCGATTGTATTTAAATCGTAGCCTTCATTTCTCGATTGTATTTCATGGGCACTTTTTAAACTATCATGAATATTTTTAAATTTCATGGACACTCGATCTCGATCCCCCTCCATCTCGATCGCTATCCCACCTCGCCAGATCCGGTCCCCCTCGCCGCCGAGCACCCCCCGGTCCACCGGCCGCCGCCGCCGACCCCCCGCACCCTCGATTCCCCTACTCAACCGCCGCCGCCGACCCCCGCACCCCTCCCCTACTCAACCGCCGCCACCGACCCCCCTTTTAAAATTATTACTGTCTTATAAAAAAAATTACTGTTATGATTTAAACAAGTTTGAACATATTTAAACACAAATAAGTATCAAACAGCATTTTAAATGCATAAAAAAAAATTGTGGAGCCTAGGAATCGAACCCAAGACCTCCTGGTGTGAGAACAGGCACCTGACCAGTCGAGCTAGTAGAGGGGAGTTGATGTGGATAAGGTCAGGTGTGAGATAACCAGTTGGCTCGAGCGGAAATAAAAAAAATACTAATGGCGCACCAGGTCGAGGTGCGCCATTATCATGTATATACTTATGGCGCACCGAGGGGTGGTGCGCCATTAGTATTGTGCCCCCATCCATACTGCCTCCCGGGCCCACACCTATCCCCTCTCTCTCCCTCGCCCTCGCCCTTGATCCCCTTCCCCTCTCCTCTCCCGACGCCGCTGCCCCGCCGCCTCGACGCCGCCCTGCCGCCTCGACGCCGCCCCGCCGCCTTGCCCCTACGCCCACCGCCGCCTGAGGCCCCGACGTCGGCGCCGCTCTCCCCGCGGGACTCCACCCCCGCCGCCCCCGCGTCCTCCGAACGGGATCGGCCGCTGCTCGACGCGCTCCCCGGCGTCCGCGTCGACCTCCGCTCCGGCGACGGGCTCGAGGCCGTCTCCGCGTCCTTCGGCCAGGTACTTGCACCCCCTCCCCATCCCGGGAGCGCCCCATTCCGTCCTGGTTACTGCTGCCGTAGCGCTGCCGTGTGTACTACTACTGTCTGACCGTGAATGGCATTTCGCCCAACACCTCCTTCGCCAAGCTGCAGCCGGCCGGAGACAGCGTCGCCGTTCGCCATTCTCTGCGGATTCACGCTCTTCTGTCGCACTTTACTTGCACACGAACATTCAGCCTAGCACTGTTAGCGTTATCTCGACCCGGACGAGCAGTTTGCTCAAGTTGTCTGCTACCTCTGGTTCAGGGTTGCAACATAGACTACAAAGAACATTGTAACATGCAGGCCAATAGTCAAGTTTCTCTTTGATAAGTTTGTAGTAATGTTGTTGCCTTTAGGTTCCCAACTAGTTTGATTGTTTTGTAGCTGGGAGAAACGGTTCAGTTTGACTGCAATGCACGATTTTAAAGATTTTTACAGTATTTTTGCTGCTTTCACTCTTATTAGTGGGTAACGGTATTTTGTATGCATAAATGTGCACCACCTGGGATAATGATTTTACAGTGAACTCAACCATCTGATCTGCTTTTGTGTTACAAATAGAAAAATGTTGAAATTGTGATGGCCATGCAAGTTTGCAACCACACTGAAGCACAATCTTTTTTACTGCTTATGCTTTACTCAACATGGATATGGTGGTATGTAGGCTTTTTGCTGGATACAACAAAGCAATCAGAGTGTTTGACGTTCATCGGCCTGGTAGAGATTTTGAGCAATACCCTTTGCTTAAAGGGGGTGAAGGGCCAACTGGTAAGTGAAAGTTCCACTGGTTTACTTAGTACTTACTATGCTTCAAGACAACATATGACTTCAGTTGGGGTTTGAAACAGAGAAATGCGCTAATGTTGATTTAATCTGCATGCAACTTTGGTTCTCTGTTTAAGGATTCACCAAGAAAGAAAGAAATTACTTTCCATCACATGAATTAAATTTTAATGTTCATGACCTATTAAGTTTACCAATGATTTTTTGTTTGATGAAACTGTGAGTAACAATGTCAGTTTATTACCACAATACTGATGAATGAAATCTTGAGATAGTACTCATTTTCGTTATTATTTTTGCATAATCAAACTCCAAAGTAACTTTGTGCCAGGACCTTGTTTTTCCTCCTATATTATTTTTCTACAGACCTTTGCATTAGAACTTCGGAAGGACTTTCACTATTAAAAATCAGGCTATAAATTGTGACTAGGACAAGTAGTTTAATCATAAATACATTTTTCATGCAGACTGAAAGATTGTGCACAAATGCTTATTGTAGATATCTCTTGACTTGTTTTTATCAGTTCAAGTTTTGGCTAATATTGATGAATATGCTTTATTATCATGTTCCCATGGCTCATTGGACAGAGATTTAAGCAAGTAGCACATTGCCTTGTCCACCTGGGATAATGGTTTTGCAGGTACCCCAAGAGGCCCTTGAGTTTGCCGGAATGTTGATTAACTTCCGTTCCGGCAAATTCGGGTACTCCATATGTCCTATTTTCAGCAAAGGTCATGCTGAAATTTTCCGTGAATTTTAGCATGACTTTGCTTAAAATAGGACATATGGGGTACTTGTGACTAATGCATGGGCCAGGGTATCTTAGTAGTTAATTAAGTAGGATCAAGTGCCCCGGCGTACTTGTGACTAATGCATGGCTTTTAGGGTGCCTCGGTGTTGATAAAAACCGAAATGATGAAAGCTTAGGCTTTTAGGGTGCCTCGGCGTCGAAAAACCCTCAATGATAAAAGCTTAGATTTTAGGATGCCTCGATGTCGACAAACCCTAAATGATGAGACCATGATCTTGTTCCTTGATAATAACCAACTTTTTGACCAAACTTTGTTTCTATTTAGAGAGAAACATGGCCCACAACGATGAGGCCGGGGGTTCGGGCGGCAAGGCATTCTGGGAGCTGTCCCAGGAGATGGAGGAACAACCACACTTGTATGAGGACACCGCCTTCCCCACCGATCCTGAGACCACTGATGGTGCCGCCGAGGATGACCCCACTGATGCCACCACTGATGGTGCCACCGAGGATGCCACCACTGATGATGGCGGCGCCTCCGTCAACTGCACGCCCGCCGTTGGCGGTGCCTCGACATCAGCCGAGCTCGACGCCATCATCACGGTAACTAATTAAGCCTCTCTCGGCCGAGGACTTCATCTCCTTGCCTTTGACTGGGCATCCCTGACGCCCTACATGTTTTCGCAGGGCGCCGCCGACATTCCGTGCACTCTCCTGCACTTCGTGAACAATGAGTTGGTCGATGTCGCCATGGGCAAAATCGTTCAACCGGGCAACCCCTTGTTCCACGGTACCCAGATGCCACCCAACTTGTTTAGGGTTCAACTGGTTCGGGTGCTGCCAGGCTGCGACGAGTTGTTACCTCCGATTCGACCCGTCGGGGCCGACGATGATAACGTGATGACCCTCAGCGCCTGCCTGAGCTGGCCCCTGCTTTGGCCGAAGAGCCAGATTCGTTTGGGGGCGGGGGACACCACCCCAAAGACAACACCGCCAGTCGTGCCGGCGCCAAGTCGGCCCCATGGCAAGACCGCCGCAACGGTGCCGGACATCCCTATGCCACTGGATCCAAACATGCATATGGCACAGGATCAGAACGACGACGATACATTTGCCAACGTCGATCGGTACTTTGCCAATCATGGGTACGATGCGACTTCATGGGGCCTCCTTCTCAAGAACCCAACCCAACAAAAGACGTGCGCGATCTAGCTGGTACCGCGGAGAAGCCAAGTTGCAACAGGCGTCGTCTGCCGTTCAGCTCATAGGAGACGCCTCCAGCTGCCGACTTCACCGAGCCTCAGATAGGCGAGGCGCGAAATATTCTCAGCCCCAACACACTCAAGAAGGTGGTCTGTGAGCAGAACTCGGTCCCATTACAGGAGAAGAAGGCACACAAAGAAAGACCAACAAGGGTGCGGGCCAGCCGGCACCGAGTACGATTCGTGCTCAGGACGGGCCACCTTCACCTGAGGATTTAATGAGGAGGGTGCATGTGGCGGGTAGGCCGATGCTACCGAGAAATATGCTCGATGTTGCAGCCGGTGCTATGCGGAGTCTGCATGACAGTGTTCTTTCTTTGGAGAAGCGGCATCTCAGAGAGAAGGATGTGGCATACCCGGTTTTCGTGGACAAGGTGCCATAGGGCAAGGGCTTTGTGGATAACTACATCGGGGGTACGATCGTCCTGTGGTTTGATGACATCCACGCTATGTTGAACCTTCATCCGCTGCACTACACCTTCGTTCGGCTATTTTCGCTGAGTATGGAGATGCGGATCATTCGCGACAAGACCCCGGACATCGTGATAGTCGACCCCTTCTACATGTGTGCCAAGATCTTGGGCAGCGCTGGGGACCGGCAAGTCGCGAGTTCTTACCTCAAAGGCGTCATTCTGGCAAACCCAGATAAGGATAACTTCCTCGTGCCTTACTTTCCCGAGTAAGTCCTCCCCTCAACCGCCCCGTAACATACGAATTCTTAGATTTCGATCATTTTTCTTTTAACATTCCGTGTTTTCTGCAGTGACACACATTGCACGCTCATCCTCCTAAGCCCCAAATATTCCATGGCCACGTATTTCGACCCGGACCGTCAGTCGAACGTAGACTACACAAATGTCAAGAAGGTTCTTGATGATGTTCTCCCCGGCTACGCCCAATCTGGAGGCACCTTCAACAGGCCTATTCGTAAGTACGGCAAGCACGTGTTCTCCCACAATACGAGTTCTGCTGCGTTAAGCAGCCGCCTGGCGGTCAGAAGGGTGCCTACTACGCCATCCATCACATGCGGGCGATCGTACGGGACCATCATCAACTTCTGCTACCGAGTAAACTCAAAGATTGGGCCGCGAGCGTGTCGGCAATCCAGGACGCGGACATCAGACAAGAATTCTTTCGCATCCAGTCGGAGTTTGCGGAAATCATCCATCAAGATGTCCTTCATACCTCGGGGCAGTTCTACCTCAGAAATCAACCGTCCAACAGTGAGATAGACGGAATGCTACAAATGCAGGCTGACAACGCCCGTAATTTCATGACTCCCACGATAGACGGCGGCTTCATCCACGCTCCGGTCCCTTGAGTCGAGTCGAAAGCAGTGATGATGTGTCTAGTTCTGAAACATCGATTGGCTCATGTTGTAATTAAACTTTAATTAACTTGTAGTATGTCTCTTTGGTTTGGAGAGTCGTTCAACTTAGATGTAATTGATGCTATTAATGTCTTACTTTTCTCTTCCGATCATTCTGTTGCATACTTATATATTGCTTATGTATTGTCTGTGAATTGGTACTAACGTTTCGTTTCGCTAGTGCATAGCGATGCCGTCGTATGTCGTGTACAAGGGTAAGGTTCCCGGAGTCTACGACGACTGGGAGGAGTGTCGGAGACAGGTTCACCGATTCAGTGGAAACAGTTACAAAGGGTACACCACTAGGGCCGAGGCCGAATCTAGATACGTCCGCTATCTAGCACGAGAGGGGAGGGAGCGTTGGAGGAACCGGATGAAGACGAGTTTCATCGTGATGATGCTCATCGTGATGACCACAACTCTCTTCTATGTGATGGTAGTTTAGATGATCGATATCGACTTGTAATGTGAAGACAAACTCGCTACTCGCGGTCTCGAGACTTGTAATATAATGTTCTATCTTTGTTCGGTCTTTTCAATTCGGAGACTAATGTGATGAATTGTATTTGGAGACTAATATGATGAAATTTATTCAGAGACTAATCTTTTATTGTATTCGATGAATCTGTTGTTGATGTGTGCTGTTTATATTTTGTCCAATTATATATTTTGTAACCTGTGCAAAAAAACAGAAAATTAAAAAAATAAAAAAAACCTAATATTCATACTAATGGCGCATCACATAACAGTGTGCCATTAGTATTCCAGAGGATACTAATGGCGCATCTTTAAGGAGTGCGCCATTAGTATGGCAAGGTTACTAATGGCGCATCACCCTGTGGTGCGCCATTAGTATACCAAAGCACCTGGCTATACATGGCCCTGGGAGGCATACTAATGGCGCACCGTGCCCTATACTAATGGTGCACCAGTGGTGCGCCATTAGTATACCAGATACTAATGGCGCACCAGTGGTGCGCCATTAGTAAGTATTACTAATGGCGTGCTACTAATGGCGCACCACTAATGCGCCATTAATGGCCAAATTAGGTGCGCCATTAGTAGCCCTTTTTCTAGTAGTGTTTGAGAGAGACCATCTTCATCCTACACCTCCCACGGATTGATAAACCTTAGGTTATCCACTTGAGGGAAATTTGCTACTGTCCTATAAACCTCTGCACTTGGAGGCCCAACAACGTCTATAAGGAGAAGGTTGCGTAGTAGACATCATCCACCAAAGCAGGAGTAGGATTTTACGCTTCGCAGCGGCCCGAACCTGGGTAAAAATAACCAGAGGCCCATCGCTGTCCTGCATCATGGACTCCGCTCTTTGTGCAACATGATCTCCCCCTTGCCGAACCACAAAGGGGCCAGTGGCCCCAGATGTGATCATGTTCCGCCACGACAGGGAGCTTGGTCAACCCGAGCCCCCCCAAAAGACAGCTCTGGAGCCCCCAAGGCCTTCAGAGGCATCAATTCCGCCCTCCGCTAAAGGGGGGCCGGGGCCCTGTCGCCCGTGCCTAATACCGGCGATCGAGTTGCGGCTGGGTGGCGGGACGTGATGGAGGAGGCTTTGAAGAGCTCCTTCATCGTTGCGGAGCACCGTGCCCTAATGGGCGTGGTGTTGCAAAGTATTTACTCCGTTAATAGCGGACTGAAGGAAGTCTTCCGTGGCCTCCTGATGAGCTTGAAGGTAATCTATGTAATATTCTTCCCATAAAGCGGATTTTTTGAACAAAGTTTGAGCAGTCCTCATATATAGCAGCCACCAAGACTCTGTCAGGATTGAAAAACCTAGCAGAGGATCGAAAATCATGGAATCAGGAGTATAAATTATGTGATTTTTTGCATTTTGAGGCCTCGTCCTTGGCGGTGGCTGCCAATGCCACGATGCTGGATGAGATGAATCGGAAGCTGAAAAGCTCTGATGAGGAGCTTGACGTTGTCAACAAGCGGTTTGACAAGGCGCAAGGTTATCCCGGTAGAGATTTAGTGATTTCTATTATCCTTGTCGAGCAAGGTATTCTGTATTCCCTAAGTAAGAAGTTCTTATTTATGATTGTAGATGTCGCCGCAGAGGTCGAGGGCCTCAAGGACGAACTGGAGAAGGCCAAGGGCGAGGCGGCCGAACAGAAGGCGGCGGCCGAGCGAGCGGCCGCCGAACTTAAGACGGTGAAATCGTGAGTGAGAAGCACGGCGCTAGAGTGTCTGAGGTGCTTCAGGAGCTCAAGGATGCCATCACTAAACGTGAGGAACTTGAGCAGAAGAATAAGGTTCAAGCCACCAAGCTATCCAAGGTGAAGCTGGAGTTCCAGGAGGCGAGGACGGAGACGCGGGGCGCCCGAGAAGAGCTCCGTCAAGTGAAGAAAATTGTTGATGGTAAGCCGTACTTACTGCAGAGTGTCTTTGGCGGCCACATGTTCGCATTTCTCACACGAGTTTGTTGTTCCTCATGTGCGTTTGCAGAGATCCCCAGGAGTGCGGCGGGTGCGGTGAGGCAGTATGCAGCTCGGGAGGGTGATGCCAAACACAAGCTGTTCTAGGCGTAGTTCTAGGCGCCCAAATACACTCCCCTCCTGAGCAATCAGATGAAGCAGCTGATGGAGCTGCATCAAATGGCTGAGGCAGCCATGAAGGACCTCTGCGTCCGTCTATGGCCCGTAGAGCCAATACCGAGTAGTTACTTCGGCCTGGTGCAGAAGCTGCGCCACGCGTCCTCCCGGGTTGACGTTGTGAAGCGCTCCGTGTGCATCGAATGAGCTTGGATGACCTTCAGGAAGACCATGGTGCACTGGCGTAAGATCAAGCTAGTTGAGATGGCCTCCAATCCCCCGCCTGTTGGAAAGGAGCATCGACGTCCCGAGCAGTATTTCCCTATCGTGATGGATGGTGCTCGGGCGGTAGAGGACCAGTGTCCCAAAGATGTAATCCTTGAATGAACTATCATGTTGTTTAAATGACAATTAGACCTTCTGCTTTATAACGCGGCCATTTTGTATGGTTTATCATACTTGCATTTTTTTTGACTCCTGTACGGCTGTTTTGAATCTGAAGGTTACTAGTCGTCGGCTTCATCCCCCGCAGTGTGACCCTTAGCCGATGTCTTGGTGCCCGGAGGCGGTAGTGCGTGAGGGGAAAAAGGCGATCGGACTATGTGGTTTTATTACCTTCACTTGGCCATAGGAGCTTGACAGCGGGGGCTAGTGACCAGCCCCAGTGTTTTGTGATGTTCGGGAGAGCCGAGGTGTATACCTTTATCACGTGGTTTGTGCAAAGACAAACCCTTCATATAACACGGGGTAATCGCCATCGTTTTTTAGGTTGCCACTTGTCATCAGATCGCCGACCAGTTCTCGCTTATTATGACAGTCAGTTTTTGGCTTTCTCCACTGAGGTACTTAAGCAGGCTAGCCCGGAGTACAATCACAGTGGTTCTCCCTTTACCTTCTTAGCTGAATGTGTGGAACGTAAGGTAAGCACAGGAGCCGGGCAATCCAACATATTGACCCAAGACATAATTCGAAACCGATTCATATAATGCAATATCCGAGATGCTGAACACGTAGAGAAAAAGTAGTGCCGGACTTGATGCATAGGGCGAGTATCGATCGAGCCCCCCGTCTATTAGCCGATTGCATCTTGTTGAAAATGTATGCCGAACTAGTCGAAGAGCGAAAAAGAGGTGCAATATAAGTGACAGCAAGATGACCGTAAAAAGTGGTCTTTATTTCCAAGAAGCTCATGACGTCTATCCGTACAATTCAAACTGCCGAGGCATCTGTTACAAGTAAAAAAGTTTTACAGATGAAAGGTTTATACAGGGCCTTGATGCGTGGGTTGAAGCCTCTACGGTGCCCTGTTGCATGTCTGCGCCTTTGCTTCTGTTGGGAGGAAGAACTCCGTGGAGGGAGAGAGGTAATCGGCCGACGGGCACTTGACAAGGAGCCTTGAGAGGTCGCCATGTTGTTCTAGCTTAATGCTAGATAGGTCCTAAATGGTTTCGGCGTCCCAAGACATGTGTGACCATAGTTCGGTTGAGCCGAACACTTAGCGTTTTAGTTTGGTTCAGGCTCCAAACCATGCATTGCTGTTTTGATCTTTATCATATGATTTCCCATCGTGGAAGAAGCTACAGTATGTAGATTTCAAAACTTGAAACCATAAATTCCATACTATGTTTTAATGCGATCTTGTGCTACTGTGGCAATAAAAGCAACGCCTCCAGGATAGCAATTTCACCAGCTGCAGCCTGGAAACATTTTGGGAAACAGCATCGTAGCAATGGCGCCGATGCGTTTCCACCTTCCAATCAAGTCGCATCAAGTTGAGCTTAATCAGTATACATGCATGCATATATTGACTAAGGCTAGCCACAATGGGTAGTAACATAGAGTAGTAACATTGACATGTTACTAGTCTATGTTACTACCTCTATAGTGGGGAGTAACATATGTGTAGTAACATGCAATCCTTCATTTATTAGGCTATAGACACATCCTGCCTTGATATGTGTGATGTTACTACTACTAATAGTAACTAGCTATGTTACTACTTTGCTCTCTTTCTTCATTTATTGCTTACCACATCATCCATTTCATCTAGATATGTGTGATGTTACTACCTATGTTACTCCCATTGTGGGTAGTCTAAGGGGGTGTTTGGTTTAGAAGTCCTAGGACTTTTTCTAGTCTCAGGGACTAATCAAAAAAGACTCAGTAGAGTCTTTTTCTAGTTCCTGTAGAAAAAGTCCCTCCCGTTTGGTTCCTAGGGACTTTTTAGAGACTTCTTCTAGTCTCTGGGACTAAAAAGTCCCTGAACCAAACACCCCCTAAGACGAGGCATGCGCATGCAATGTCTACTACTAGGACGAAACATTTCCAAACTCTGCTGCCTGCTATAATTGCGCCCACAGAAATATTCGTTGAAAAAATAAAACTGAAGGTGCACCTGGCTTACAGTGCTCAAGAAGATAATTAAGTTACAGACAGCAAACTGGTTGATCAATCGAATGGATGGCTACCAAAAGTAACATAGGGACGGCAAGTAACAGAGGGATGCCTTGGGTGCAGACTTACGGCGCCCTTGAAGGCAGACTCGACTTCAGCTCGTACATCAGCGAAAAAACCAGCTCGATATGTCCACACTTCGATTTTCTGGAGGCAGGGCAGGCACTCCATGCCGACTGGTGTAGCACCTCTCCACTCTCTCCATCTGAATTGCAGTGTGAGTGTTTGTACCTTGGGCATAGCTCCTGCCTCGAAACTCAGATACGCATTGGCATCTTTGACCCACTCAAACCACAAGTGCTCCAGAACTGGGAACAACCCCGTGCCAACCACAACCTTGTCTTGGGAGACATCCGACACTTTGATCCTGACATGGACGAGGGAGGGGAGCTCACCAAGAACACGAACCTCATCACTCGACAGGTGCAACACACGCAGATCGAGGATCCGGAGGTAATATAGTTCACCGATCCATTTGGGAACTCCCAGTCTATCAGATAGAGTACCTCGAGACGGGGAGGCGGGTCATGTAAGGAGTCTAGCTGGCTATAAGGATCACTGCATCTACGCTCCAACTTGAGGGAGAGGCGCTTGAGGTCTCGGAGCATTCCAATGGAGGAGACCAAAGAATTCTCTTGTTCCAACGTCAAACACTCCCATCCAGCCGTGCTTAAGTACAATTCCTTCAGATTGGTCAGCTCACCAAGACCTTTGATATCCTCCAGTGAACTCTCGAACATGTTTCGACAACGCAGGGTGCGGAGTGATCTCATCTTCTTGATCCCTTCAGGCAGTCCACCCATTGGAAGCACCAGATGAAATAAGTTGGCCAAACAACTTATGTCTGAAGGAAAGCTTTGTGTCGACTTGCAATATACCACCAGAGTTTGCAAATGCACAAGACCTTGGATTTCTGCTGGGAGTGCTACGACCGCTGATGAGGCTAGAACATGCAAATATCTCAGGAAAAACAAACAGCCAATTACAGTGAGGTCGATTGTCATTTCCCAGTTGTAAGGAAACTCAAGGGCAAGCACCCATAGATACTTAAACTGTGAAAGGGGAGGTGTGTATTGGGACTCTCCAAACCGTGCATATGATCGAACTTGTGACATGCTAGTAGCAAGGGCCTCCGACTTTGCACCACCTACACCTGATTGGAAGGATAATCGACGAACCTTGTACTTGCAACTGGGCAATCTTGCCATGTCCTCATAGTTATATGCTACACTGATAAAATTATCTTCTGTACTCTTGCTTAGGATCAAATCCAGCATCATATCATGCACTCTACAAGAAAGTACCTCCCCATAAGATGTTCTTCCGGGCTGAATCATACTTCTATTGACAAGCTCATTGAAATAACTTTTCGCAACATCGTCCAAATCTGCTCCATGCGAACTACAAACAAAGCCTTCGGCTATCCATTGCCGAACCAGGTCATCTCTCTCAATCTCACGGTCTTCTGGATACATGCCGAGATACAAAAAACATGGCCGGAGATAAACAGGAAGATGCATGTAGCTAAGGTTTAGTATAACCCTCATCTCTTCCAAGGTGGGTTTTGTGGCGGACTTGGCACGGAGAGAATTCGTTATGCTCTCCCACTCACTCAACGGTCTTGCTTCACGGCTAGCTAATAGGCTAGCTATGGTGATAATTGCAAGTGGCAACCCGCCACACTTCTTGAGAATTTGAGCTGAAATTTCTTTAAACTGTGGTGGGCAGAAATTTTCAGGCCCAAATACTCTATGAAAAAATAATTTTCTTGAGTCTTGTTCTTTGAGTGGCTTCATACTGTAAATGCAGGCACGATCACTCAAACATGTTGTGGCAGCTACGTCATCCAATCGTGTGGTTACCATTACTCTACTTCCCTTAGTATTGTCTGGAAAGGCACACCTAATAGTATTCCACGTTGATTGATCCCACAGGTCAACAACTATAATTAAGTACCTATTACAATTCATACATTGTATCAGTATATGGTTGTACGGCACAAAGAAACATCAAAACTGAAATGAAGGAAACAAAGTATGTTAAGAATGGCATAAATGTCGGTACTAGAAGAAAAAAAATACCTTTCATGTTTGAGGTGTTCTCTAAGGCTGTCAATAATATCTTGCAGCTCGCAAGCATGAGAAGAATCCCGCGTCCCAAGCTTTAATTGTAGGCCTCTAAGAAGGCTTTTCACATCTGGCCTTTGGGAGACCCAGAAAAATGCCTTGTAATTAAACTGCCCTTCAATTTCGTCATACACTTGTTTGGCAAGCGTGGTTTTACCCAAACCTCCAAACCCGACGATGGAAACCACTTTGAGTTTCTTCTGGGAATCCATCAGCAAAGTGACAAGCTCTTCTCTCGGGCCATCAATACCAACAAGGCCTGCTGCCTCCTTGTAGAGCGCTGGGATCCGGGGATCCATAACCACAGGGCCAGGACTCAAATTGATGCAAGCATCAATATTGTACCTCTTGCGCCGAGCATTGGCCTCCACAGCAAGAACCTTGAGCTCCTCGATGCGGTTGGCGATCTGATGGCGCCTCCCAAGCCTCCTGAGGCGCTGAGCCATCTTCCTGACGAAGCCTTTCTTTGCACGGGCACCTTCGATGTCATGAATGAAGTTGTCGATGCAGTTCTCCATATCATAGGACATCTCCCTGATGTGGTCCCTCCAGTCCTTGGCCGATGGATCAAGCTTGTCCATGAGCTCCATTTTGTCAAGGAGAGCTTTCATGGCACTGAGCTCATCCTTGAGGAAAGATGCCTGCTTCCTCACACTTGTGAGCTTCTTGTACTCTTCGCCGAGCAGCCTGGAGAGTTTGCCGAGGAGCGGGTTCAACACCCCAGACGTCGCACTCACTGCCATGCCGAGTTGGAGTTGAACTGCTCCTCTACCCTTCCCTCCTGTGTCGCCTAGGATCCAGAGAGAGGAGGTGGGCAGCGGCTCGAGGCGTGGGTGGGAATTGGGAAATCGACGCAGGAGGCGCGCGCTGCCGTTGCCGACTCCGGATGTGGATGGGAAAGGTGAGGAGGAGGGGAGGACGGCTCCTGTCTCTCGCTGTGGAGGAGAGGTGGAGAAGAGGCTCGGTGGAGACGGTGATGAGGGAATGGGGGATTTGGAACGGGAGAAGAGGTTCGGCCACAACCACGTGCGTACGTGTGGCCTTTTCATCACCTAAGATAAGAAAGCAGCAGCATGCATAGCAGTCTAGTGTAGCTTCGCTCCATCATATCTCAGCCAATAATTTCAGAGATCTGTGCTCTCATTCGCTGTTTGTAATAGTATACAGTTAGATGCGCTAGCTTTTTACTGTTGCATCTTAGAAGTGTTTCTGAGCTAACCCTAACATTGCATGCTAGCATGTGCAAATGTTACCCTAACAACCGACCAGGGAGCCCACCCCCATCCACATGCGCATGACTTTTCTGGTTGGCATTTTGAATGAGACAATGGTTAATATTAAGCCTGAAAAAACAACAGTGAGAAAGACTATTTATCAACCACAAATGCATTTTCAGGAATTTTAGTTTTTTCTACCAAGTTTAATTTCTAGAAAGTTAAGGAAAACATTTGCCATGGCATTTAATTATTTTTTAATTAAAATTTAAGTGGATAAATAAGAAATTGCATGATAGTAATCCAAGAAATCTCATTTTGCAAACTCTACGAAATTATGGCTCTTCTAACCAATTTAAGAATTTCATTATACTAGTTCCGGAATTTTGTAGTGAAAGCGTTCAACGATTTTCACAATAATGTACATATTCAAAATTTCAATGGAAAGCTAATAATCCACTATACCAATTCCAAGAAATTTCATTATACTAATTCCTACTATAGTGTAAAAAATGCTCTTATATTATGGGATGGAGGGAATACGAATTATGTATCTTATCAGAAACAAAGAATTTCATGATATAATTTGGGAAATTTTAATCTGCATACAAACATGAATTTTTTACGACATACAAAATTCATATTACTCCTTCCGTCGTTGAATACAAAGCCACCTCATATTCTTAGGTTTACCCTTTGACCATTAATTTTATCAACAAAATGTGAGTTATATGCCACAAAAAGTATATATTTTTTATGACATATAACTTATAACTTGTTCACCAAAAATTGAAGTCAAAGTTTGACAAAAAAACGAAGTGGCCTTGATGTTTAATGTTCAGCGTATGATCGTTCACCATTTTGTAAAATGACATGTACAAAGCTTGCCGACGAGCGGGTTCATCACCCCTGTCGTCGCACTCACTGCCAACCCCGATTCTGTTTTTGAGAGTGGCCATAGTGCTTGTTTCGACTGAACAAGGGAAGGGCCCAGTCATCTGTACGGTGCAGCGCATGAGACATTGAGCCGAGCAAATGGAAAATGGTACGTCGCCTACCCCTTTGCTAAAAGTGATTCGGCGAGCACATGGATGGATGTGTCATGATGGGTGGCACTCGTGATTTTTAGTGGAGACATGCACCGTGATGGCAATTATTTGCAAGCTGCTCTTTCGCCCCTAGACATATCTTCTTGATTCCACAATTACCCACTTTATAAAAAACAAACATATATGTTACTTTCTCCGATCCATATTACATGTCTTAGATTGGACGCGGCGTTTTTGCTCCTAGGTGCATATGCACCCATTGTCGAAAACACACGTTTTGAAAAGTTGAAAAATTCAGAACAAAAATCCCGTGTGTATATCCGGACATTTTATGTCCGTTCACAAGGTTTCGGTGAAAAACGACGTTTTTTGTGGCTTGTGTAAAAAAGATAAAGAAATGCCTCGTGAATAGTTAGAATGAAGCATCAGAAATTGTCTTTTTTACACAAGCCACAAAAAACGTCGTTTTTCACCGAAACCTTGTGAACGGACATAAAATGTCTGGATATACACATGGGATTTTTGTTCCGAATTTGTCAACTTTTTGAAACGTGTATTTCGATAATGGGTGCATATTCACGTAGGAGCAAAAGGGAATATCCGTCTTAGATTTGTCTAGATACGGATGTATGGGTCTAGATACATCCGAATTTAGACAAAATCTAAGACAAGTAACATGGAGGGAGGGAGTAATAAAGTTCACACGTATGTCAAATAAAAGTGCCTATGCTACTTCAACTTTTTTTACTTGTGAAATTTCCCCGTCTGTAGAATTTTGTTTCACTTGAGATACATCTCACAGTGCTAAAAAATGGCCATGCATGTCAAATAAAAACATTCTCTATTAGGTAGAAATGTCTAATATATTTTTCTTTCATGTATATCAAAATAAAATGGTCTCTATAATTATTTGATCACACAAAGAACATATATAATCCTTTTATTTGTCTCAAATTAATAAAAATCTGCTATTGAGAACAACGTATCTTTACTAAAAGTTCTGCATTTTTAAAGCACTACTCCCTCCATCCGGGTTTATTAGGCCTAATAGCACCACAAGCATGTCCGTTTTTATAAGGCCTTGCTTTGGAAACATATATGCATGCAACTATCTCATTGGCTTTAGTGAGAGGCATTATTGTTAGTCCTATGGCCTTGCTTTGGGCTGCGTGCATGCAGTAACTTCATTGGGCTGCGTGCATTGCTAGTCCCGTGGCTAGAGAATCAATGTGGTGCATGCATACTTTTTCATCCGCTTCATGTGAGATGGTGGGGGAGGGATGAAAGTATTAATGTGAACAAATTACTATGTGTCTTGGTCAAATAGAAGTCGTCCTCATGCCTAATAAACCCGGGTGGAGGAAGTATTTCATTGTCCATGAAATCTATTTATGTATATCAAAATATTCATCACCACTAGTAGAAAACGGGCCTATTGTCCCGGTTTGTAAGGGCCTTTTGTCCCGGTTCCCGAACCGGGACTAATGGGTCGTTACTAATGCCCTGACCCTTTAGTCCCGGTTCTAACCAGAACCGGGACAGATGGGCCTCCACGTGGCCTGCGCGCTGAGCCCAGGCAGGAGGGCCTTTGGTCCCGGTTGGTGGCACCAATCGGAACTAATAGGCATCCACGCATCAGCATTTCTGTGGTTGGGGTTTTTGATTTTTTAGGGGGGGGGGTTGGGGGGTTTGGGGGGTTAATTTAGGTATTTCATATATTGTGTTAGCTAGCTAATTAATAGAGAGAAGTGTCCTCTCTTATGTCCGTGCTTGGTCGATGCTACGTACTATACATACGTATAGAGAGGACTAGACACACTAGCTAGCTAGTAAGCAAACGAAGGAAACAGAAGATCGTCATGAACATATATGCATATAGAGAGAACTGATATCGACCACCTGTCCTTCTCCGAGAGATTGGTCGAACAACAAGTTCTCGTATATCTATCCGACACTACCGGTACATATATACAATAATTATCTCTTACAAATATAATCTCCTAAATTACGGACGCATGGTCCACATAGTATTCTCCGTCTACAGCGATCACGTGGTCAAGAAAGAATGCCGCCAATTCCTCTTGAATTACTCGCATGTGATCTGGTGCTAGGAGTTCATTCCGCATCCGAAACATCTAATTTGAAGAAGGGGGTCAATACACACACACACACACACATACACACACACACACACACACACACACACACACACACACACACACACATATATATATATATATATATATATATATATATATATATATATATATTGAATGAATGAAACTCAACACAAATGATGGTAATAAAATAAAATTGTGAATATTTTTATTTACGCACTTCATATTGTTCGTCAGAGTAGCCCCGCTCACAGGTCGTGTGGCGGATGGACTCGCAGACGTAGTATCCACAGAAATCATTCCCTTGTTCCTGCCACAACCACTTTACAAGAAATGAAGGTCAATCAAACTGATAAGCAAGCATGCCAAATGGTATTGATGAAACTAGCGCTTGAATCAATAGCTAGGAGACGCGCGCAACATGCTACTATAGTACTTACTTTCGGGTATCTAAATTGCAGCATCTTCGGCAGTCCCGGAGATTTTTTGGTGAATTTTCTCCAAACCCTGCCAGACAAAAGAGAACAATTACTTGATATCAGGAAATGAACAAAGTTGCTGATATGGTGGATAATGATCGATTTAACTTACTTCTCGAGGATTTCAGACATGTCCGCATACTCCTGGGGATCTTTTCGTCTAAAGTCCAAGACAGTTACTACTCCCTGCTCAAGCCTAATCTCTAGGAGAATATAGTGGTACCTGCGCACGCATGCATAACTCATCAATTACATTACTATAACCTGGACTAATATATAAGGAAAACCGAATATGCACAAGACAGTAACACTCACTTGAAGTTGTAAGGAAAGAGTATTATATCTTTGTGTTCATTTATTTTGAATGATCGTAGCAAGTTGGCCTTGGTTTCTGCGGCATGAAATCTAACCTGAGTTGCATCTATGAGATATGTGTTAATGAACCCAATATCACCGACTTGTCTTTTCTTCAATTCGGCGATCCTCAATCTGCATAATTAATATAGTGAGGATAATTATAACTACATGCAATGAAAGAGCTGATCTATATAGAGAGACTTAATGACAGAAGTAGTAGTACTTACAGACAGTAGCAGGTGACCGTTGCTTTATCGAGGGCCAATTGATTGAAAAACCGATAGAACTCCTCAAATGGAATAGGCAACAGATCAATTCCAACGAGGTCATGCTCCGGTTTAACTCTCACATACAAAGTACTCCTCCCCCAGACTCTCTGCAAATTTTCAAGTACCAATCATGCAATCTTCGCATCATTGTTGTTAGAGATTTTTCATCTTTGACGAGAGGCTTCCCGTACTCGTATTTGTGTATCTGCACGTCCATGGGATCATAATGTACATCGTCAGGCAGGTAATCTTCAAGATTGCTATAACCGGGCACCATCCTCGGATCGACGATGTCTCTAGGCACCTTGAGCGGGGGGCACGATTGATTCCCTTGTTCGCCGAGCTGGGCAATTTGTTTCCCAGCTGCTCGTCATTTTTTCATCCTTTGATCACTGACTGTACTTCCCGACCGCTCCGCTTCGGCCCATGTCTTTCCAATAATGCGCTCATAGTTGCCTTTCGGCGGAGACTTGGGTGGTTTTGCAAGGGCAGCCAGTGTGCGCTTCACTTTCACCGGATCTACCTTCTCCTCCGGAGGTGGATGTCTCTTTGCTTTCAACCCTTGAAACCAGTCATCCACTTCGGTTCGCGCGATCTTCGCGTTATCCTCTGGGGTCCTCTCGTATGGTAACTTCTCTGGAGTCTTCACAGAAGGACCGAATCTGTATGTCCTCCCGCCTCTGGCTGTACTGCTTGACGCCGGCCAAACAGACAGAGCGGCTGTCTTCTTTACTTGCTTACGAGGCAGAGGAGAAGGACTACGACGCGCCGGAGCGGCGGTGCTGACGAGGCGGAGAAGGAGGAGGCTGGCTGCTCGGGCGTGCCGGCGCAGGCGGAGAAGGAGGCGGAGTGCCGCCACACGCCGGAGAAGGAGCCGGCCGAGGGCCCTGATCGTCACTCGCTGGAGGAGGAGGCGGTGGAGGAGGCGGAGTGCCCTGACTCGCCGGAGGAGGAGGAGGAGGCGGAGGCGTCCAGTTCGGAAGGTTGATGAGCTCCTTCCGCCATAGGCATGGAGTCTTCGGAGAAGAACCCAGCCGAGTCTCCCCTTCTCCAGTAGGGTGGTCAAGCGGGAGGTCCTCAAATCCCTCCGCTATTTCATCCACCATCAACTTAGCATATCCTTCTGGAATCGGCCGGCAGTGAAAAGTTGCACCGGGTTCATTAGGAAAAACAGAGCCAACAGCCGCCTTGACCTTCATATTAATCCATTGCGTCATAAGGTGGCAATTTTGAGCCTCCGTGATAGCATCCACGGGATAGCTGGCAGGAGCCGTCAAGACAAGCTCCGGCTGAAGGAGCTCGGTGGAAGCCACGCTGCTTCTCCGCTGAGATGGCGGGGTAGCTTCAGGGGAAGCTTCGGCAAGTCGTTTGCTGCGATTTGCTTCTCGTTCCTCTATCGCTTGTACCCTTGCGTGCAGCGCCTGCAGTTCGGTCTGCTGCACTTTCTTCCTCCTCTCGTGGCTTTTATAACCGCCTGCGTCCGGAAACCCAGCCTTCCATGGAATGGAGCTTGGCGTGCCTCGTGTCCGTCTAGGGTGCTCAGGATTTCCGAGGGCCTTTGTGAGCTCGTCGTTATCTCTGTCTGGAAGGAGCGTCCCTTTCAGCGCTGCATCGATATAGTACCGAAGCTTCTTCAAGGGTATGTCAAGTTGCTCGTCCGTCCAAATGCACTTCCCTATTACAGGGTCCAAGGATCCGCCAGCCCCGAAGAACCAAGTCGAGCAACGGTCTGGCAAGTTCATTGTCTCTGGTTCGATCCCTTTATCAAGCAGATCAGTCTCAGCCTTTGCCCACTTAGGCCGGGCTTTGAGGTAACCACCTGACCCCGTGCGATGGTGAAGCATCTTCTTCGCAGCATTTTTCTTGTTTGTCTCCGACATCTTCTTACTCTTATCCGATGTCTTGTGGGCCACAAATGCGGGCCATTGATCTCTGATCTTCTCAGATTTGCCCTTGAATTCTGGTGTCTCTTTTTTGTCGACAAACCTTTTCAGCTCATTCTTCCACCTCCTGAATAGCTCTGCCATCTTCTTAAGAGCAGCAAACTTAATTAATTGCTCTATAACCGGCTTCTCCGGATCCTCCTCTGGCGGTAGGGTGAAATTTGCCTTCAGCTCCTTCCAAAGATCATCTTTGTGCATATCATTGACATAAGACACCTCAGGGTCTTCTTAAGCCGGCTTAAACCATTGGTGGATGCTGATCGGGATCTTGTCCCTAACAAGAACCCCGCACTGAGCACTAAATGCATCCTTCGTCCGGATGGGTTCAATCGGTAGAACGTCGCGCGCGATTGCTGTGATCTCAAACCTTTCATCCTTGCGCAACTTTTTCTTCGGGCCTCGTCTCTTTACCGAAGTTGTGCTCGATCCGGAGGGCTAGAAAAAAGAAGAAAGACGAGAGTTAATTAATATGTGTACGTACCAAAACAATGATTGCATCAATTAGCTAGTCTCAGCACAGGCTTAACTAATATATTTACCTGGCCGAACTCAGTTCGGTCACCGGAGCCGTCACCCTGTTCTTCCGGACATGCTTCTTCACCTTGCTGTTCTTCCGGACCTGCTTCTTCACCCTGCTGTTCTTCCAGACCATCATTGTTGTTAAGAAAACACGACATGACATCACCTCCGTCTAAGATTATGTCCCACAACCTCTCTTCTGCTTCCTCGTCTCGTCCATGCTCCATATTGTTTCTGCAAATATATATTACAACATGGCAATTATTACACAAGCATGACACCACGTGGATATATTAGTTTCGGTGTACTCCTCGAGAGTTTTCACTGTCGAAGTTATCCGGGAGTGGGTAATATCGACAACGATGAGATACATACATGGGAAAATAATATTATCGAGGAGGGGGTATATATATCGACCCCCCCCCCCCACATGTTGAAGTTATCGGGAGGGGGTAATATCGACAACGATGAGATACATACACGGGAAAATAATGTTATCGGGGAGCGGGTATATCGACCCCCACCCACGTGTTGAAGTTATCGGGAGGGGTTTATGTTGGGGAACGTAGTAATTTCAAAAAAAATTCCTACGCACACGCAAGATCATGGTGATGCATAGCAACGAGAGGGGAGAGTGTTGTCTACGTACCCTCGTAGACCGAAGCGGAAGCGATCACAACGTAGAGGAAGTAGTTGTACGATCCCCTCGCGATCCAGCCGATCCCGGCGCCGTTACTCCGGCGCCCCCGAGTTCTTGGCACACGTACAGCTCGATGACGCTCCTCGGGCTTCGATCCAGCAAAGCTCCGGGGAGAGAGTTCCGTCAGCACGACGGCGTGGTGACGATCTTGATGTTCTACTATCACAGGGCTTCGCCTAAGCGCTGCAACAATACGACCGAGGTGGAATATGGTGGAGGGGGGCACCGCACACGGCTAAGGAACGATCTCAAGGATCAACTTGTGTGTCTAGAGGTGCCCCCCGCCCCTGTATATAAAGGATCCAGGGGGAGGGGCGGCCGGCCAGGGCTAGGCGCGCCAAGGGGGGAGTCCTACTCCCACCGGGAGTAGGACTCCCTCTTTTCCTATTTGGATTAGGAGAAGGGGGGGAAAGAGGTGGAGGGAGAGAAGGAAAGGGGGGGCGCCGCCCCCCTTCCCTTGTCCTATTCGGACTAGGAGGGGGAGGGGCGCGCGGCCCCTTCCTTCCCCTTTCTCCCTTCTCCCTTAAGGCCCATAGTGGCCCATTAACCCCCCGGGGGGTTCCGGTAACCCCCCGGTACTCCGATAAAATGCTGATTTCACTCGGAACCATTCCGATATCCAAATGTAGTCATCCAATATATCAATCTTTATGTCTCGACCATTTTGAGACTCCTCGTCATGTCCGTGATCATATCCGGGACTCCGAACTCCTTCGGTACATCAAAATACATAAACTCATAATAACCGTCATCGAAACCTTAAGCGTGCGGACCCTACGGTTCGAGAACAATGTAGACATGACCGAGACACGTCTCCGATCAATAACCAATAGCGGGACCTGGATGCCCATATTGGCTCCTACATATTCTACGAAGATCTTTATCGGTCAGACCGCATAACAACATACGTTTGTTCCCTTTGTCATCGGTATGTTACTTACCCGAGATTTGATCGTCGGTATCCAATACCTAGTTCAATCTCGTTACCGGTAAGTCTCTTTACTCGTTCCGTAATACATCATCTCACAACTAACTCATTAGTTGTAGTGCTTGCAAGGCTTATGTGATGTGCATTACCGAGAGGGCCCAGAGATACCTCTCCGACTATCGGAGTGACAAATCCTAATCTCGAAATACGCCAACCCAACATCTACCTTTGGAGACACCTGTAGTACTCCTTTATAATCACCCAGTTACGTTGTGACGTTTGGTAGCACCCAAAGTGTTCCTCCGGCAAACGGGAGTTGCATAATCTCATAGTCATAGGAACATGTATAAGTTATGGATGAAAGCAATAGCAACATACTAAACGATCAGGTGCTAAGCTAATGGAAATGGGTCATGTCAATCAGATCATTCAACCAATGATGTGACCTCGTTAATCAAATGACAACTCCTTTGTCTATGGTTAGGAAACTTAACCATCTTTGATTAACGAGCTAGTCAAGTAGAGGCATACTAGTGACACTCTGTTTGTCTATGTATTCACACAAGTATTATGTTTCCGGTTAATACAATTATAGCGTGAATAATAAACATTTATCATGAAATAAGGAAATAAATAATAACTTTATTATTGCCTCTAGGGCATATTTCCTTCAGTTTATATATCGACAACGACGACATACGTACATGGCAAAATAATATTATCGGGGAGGGGGTATATCGACCCCCCCCCCCCACGTGTTCAAGTTATCGGGAGGGGGTATATATATCGACCCCCCCCCTCGAGTTCAAGTTACCGGGAGGTGGTAATATCGACAACGATGAGATACATACACGGGAAAATAATGTTATCGGGGAGGGGGTATATCGACCCCCCCCCACCCACGTGTTGAAGTTATCGGCAGGGGTACGTATATCGACAACGACAGACCTGATAAAACATAAGAAAACGAAGAAGAAATAAAAAGAGGAGAAGAAGAAAGGAATAGCTAGAGGAGAAGATCGAAGAAAAAAAAGAAGAAAACAAAAGAGGAGAAGAAGAAAGGAATAGAGGAGAAGAAGAGAAAATAGAATATTCTATTTTCTCTTCTTCTCCTCTATTCCTTTCTTCTTCTCCTCTTCTTTTTCTTCTTTTTTCCTCTTCTTATTTATTTCTCCTCTTCTTCCTCTCCCCTCTTCTTCTCCTTTCTTCCTCTTCTTATTCCTTTTTCCTCTCATTCTTTTTCTTCTTCTTCCTTCTTAAAAATACATGAAGTAGTATTGGCTAATTCATTGTTCATATGAATATACACACATTTGCATATTTACAATAATTAATATCACCAAAAAAATCTATGAACAGACAAAATCCTAATTTTTCTAAAAAACTATCTTTTGCATATACACATGAACATATATATACACAGAGAACATATATACATATATATATAATAAGCATATATATGAAAAAAAGCATATATATGAAAAAAATGCTAGCTAGGGAGGGCGTCGGCCGGACCAGGAGGACAGCGGGGTCGGCGGCGAGGATGGTGACGGGGCAGTGGGCGCGGGCAATGGCGACGGCGGGCCGGGGCGGCGAGCATCGGGGAAGGGGCCGGCGCGGGCGACGGCGACGGGGGTGGGCCGGGGCGGTGCGCGTCGGGGCAGGGGCGCGGGCGACGGCGACGACGGGGGCGGGCCGGGGCGGGTGGCGTCGGGCAGCCTGGCGGCGTCGGCGGCGTCAGGGGCGGCAACTATAGCAGAGCCTTTAGTCCCGGTTCGTGGCAGCAAACGGTACTAAAGATGGGCATTAGTCCCGGTTTGTGCCACCAACCGGGACCAAAGGCCACTTTTCACAAGCCCAAAGGGCGGGAAGCGGCGGCCTTTGGTTCCGGTTGGTGGCACCAACCGGGACTAAAGGGGGTCATTGGTACCGGTTCGTAGCACCAACCGGGACCAATGCCCCCCTTTAGTCCCGGTTGGTGCCACCAACCGGGACCAAAGGCCTTGTGTTGCTCCGCCCACGTCGAAAGTTTAGTCCCACCTCGCTAGTTGAGAGGGGTGCGGAGTGGTTTATAAGCCCCACTGCCGCACCCCTCTTGAGCTTTTCTCCATTGCAGGCTTTCGGGCCTAATTATCACTGCTATGCTTGTGGGCCTACTGGGCCTCCTGCGGGCCTGAATCCTGGCCCATGTATGGGTTTGTAGTCGTATTCAGGCTGTGGGGGCCCAGTAGGTGGCATTTTATATGTTGCTTTATTTACTTATTTTTGTTTTTTTGTTGCTTTATTTATTTTATTTTATTTTGTTTTTTGCTTTATTTTTTAATTCCATATGCTTTTAGTTTTAGAAAAATTATAAACTTTTTGTTATTGCCATTAGTTTTCAAATTTGAAAACACTTTTTTTGTTTTTTTGTTTTCTTTGTTGCTTTATTTATTTTATTTTGTTTCTACTTACAACAAAATACTTATTGTTGCTATTTTTATTTTCATTTCAGTTTTTTAGTTTTGTTTTCTGCATTACTTATTTTCTTTTGTTTTTTCTTTATTTTTTAATTCTTTTTGTTTTTAGTTTTAGAAAAATTATAAACTTTCTGTTAGTGCCATTAGTTTTCAAATTAGAATAGTTAAAATTTGAATTCTTTGAAATTTGTGTGAATCACAAGTTTGTTGCCCTCTTGAGAGTGTTCTTGGTGAGAACATTGTTGACAAGGAGTGAACCGGGATTAATGGTATTACGAGGGCCAAACCATAAGACATTAAAGCATTTGAAATGAACTCTGAAAAAGTTGGCATAGCATGTGCATGTACAAAACGGAGAATGGTATCATACTCGTCTGTTACAAAGTTGGCATGGTATCGTCATAATAGTTGCGGGAGAAAGTCTTCACTTTTTCTTCGCTTGTGTCATTTGCTTATTGCGCCGTAACCATGGATAATCTTCATCGTTTATTAGGATGCTTGGGTCAGCCTTGACTTTGAAGGGAGGAATTTCATGAAACTTTTCATAATCTTCAGACATGTCTGCCTTGCCCTCCACTCCCACGATGTCCCTTTTTCCTGAAAGAACTATGTGGCGCTTTGGCTCATCGTATGATGTATTCGCTTCCTTATCTTTTCTTTTTCTCGGTCTGGTAGACATGTCCTTCACATAGATAACCTGTGCCACATCATTGGCTAGGACGAACGGTTTGTCAGTGTACCCAAGATTTTTCAGATCCGCTGTTGTCATTCTGTACTGTGGGTCTACCTATACCCCGCCTCCTGACAGATTGACCCATTTGCACTTAAACAAAAGGACCTTAAAATCATGTTCGTAGTCAAGTTCCCATATGTCCACTATGTAACCATAATATGTGTCCTTTCCCTTCTCGGTTATTGCATCAAAGCGGACACCGCTGTTTTGGTTGGTGCTCTTTTGATCTTGTTCAATCATGTAAAATGTATTCCCATTTATCTAGTATCCTTTGTAAATCAATACAGTCAAAGATGGTCCCCTGGACAACAAGTACAGCTCATCATAAATAGTGTTGTCACCTCTGAGATGTGTTTCCAACCAACTGCTAAAAGTCCTGATGTGTTCACATGTAATCCAGTCGCCGCACTGCTAAAAGTCCTAGACTATTCATGTGTTCATCGACATAGGGGGTCACCAAGGTAGAGTTCTGTAAAACTATGTATTGTGCTTTAGACCAAGAATGCCCGTCCCTACATATTATTGAGTCCGCTCCTAGCGTGCCTTTTCCAGTCAGTCTCCCCTCATACCGCGATTTTGGGAGACCTATCTTCTTAAGGCCAGGAATGAAGTCAACACAAAACCCGATGACATCCTCTGTTTGATGGCCCATGGAGATGCTTCCTTCTGGCCTAGCGCGGTTACGAACATATTTCTTTAGGACTCCCATGAACCTCTCTAACGGGGACATATTGTGTAGAAATACAGGCCCCTGAATGACAATCTCGTCAACTAGATGAACTAGGACGTGCGTCATGATATTGAAGAAGGATGGTGGGAACACCAGCTCAAAACTGACAAGACATTGCGCCACATCACTCCTTAGCCTTGGTATGATTTCTGGATCGATCACCTTCTGAGAGATTGCATTGAGGAATGCACATAGCTTCACAATGGCTAATCAGACATTTTCTGGTAGAAGCCCCCTCAATGCAACCGGAAGCAGTTGCGTCATAATCACGTGGCAGTCATGAGACTTTAGGTTCTGGAACTTTTTCTCTGGCATATTTATTATTCCCTTTATATTCGACGAGAAGCCAGTCGGGACCTTCATACTGAGCAGGCATTCAAAGAAAAATTCTTTCTCTTCTTTCGTAAGAGCGTAGCTGGCAGGACCTTCATACTGCTTCAGGGGCATGCCATCTTTTTCGTGCAAATGTTGCAGGTCCTCCCATGCCTCAGGTGTATCTTTTCTCTTCCCATACACGCCCAAGAAGCCTAACAGGTTCACGCAAAGGTTCTTCGTCACGTGCATCACGTCGATTGAAGAGCGGACCTCTAGGTCTTTCCAGTAGGGTAGGTCGAAGAATATAGATTTCTTCTCCACATGGGTGCGCGTCCCTCAGCGTCATTCGGAACAGCTAGTCTGCTGGGAACCTTTCCAAAGATTACGTGTAAATCATTGACCATAGCAAGTACGTGATCACCGGTACGCATGGCGGGCTTCTTTCGGTGATCTGCCTCGCCTTTGAAATGCTTGCCTTTCTTTCGACATAGATGGTTGGTCGGGAGAAATCGACGATGGCCCACATACACATTCTTCCTGCATCTGTCCAGGTATATACTTTCGGTGTCATCCAAACAGTGCGTGCATGCGTGGTATCCCTTGTTTGTCTATCCTGAAAGGTTACTGAGAGCGGGCCAATCATTTATGGTCACGAACAGCAACGCCTTTAGGTTAAATTCCTCTTTATTGTGCTCATCCCACGTACGTACATCGTTTCCATTCCACAGCTGTTAAAGTTCTTCAACTAATGTCCTTAGGTACACATCAATGTTGTTGCCGGGTTGCTTAGGGCCTTGGATAAGAACTGGCATCATAATGAACTTCCGCTTCATGCACATCCAAGGAGGAAGGCTATACATACATAGAGTCACGGGCCAGGTGCTGTGATTGCTGCTCTGCTCCCCGAAAGGATTAATGCCATCCGTGCTTAATGCAAACCATACGTTCCTTGGGTCCTTTGCAAACTCATCCCAGTACTTTCTCTCGATTTATCTCCACTGCGACCCATCAGCGGGTGCTCTCAACTTCCCGTCTTTCTTATGGTCCTCACTGTGCCATCGCATAAACTTGGCATGCTCTCCGTTTCTGAACAGACGTTTCAACCGTGGTATTATAGGAGTGAGGGAGTCCTGGATTAGGGGGTGTTCGGATAGTCGGACTACATCTCCCGCCGGACTCCAGGACTATGAAGATACAAGATTGAAGACTCCGTCCCGTGTCTGGAAGGTTCTTTCCTTGGCGTAGAAGGCAAGCTAGGCGTGCGGATATTCAAGATCTCCTACCAATGTAACCAACTCTGTGTAACCCTAACCCTATCCGGTGTCTATATAAACCGGAGGGTTTTAGTCCGTAGGACAGAATCATCTTCATACACAATCAAACCATAGGCTAGCTTCTAGGGTTTAGCCTCCTCCATCTCGTGGTAGATCCACTCTTGTACTACCCATATCATCAATATTAATCTAGCAGGAGTAGGGTTTTACCTCCACCGAGAGGGCCCGAACCTGGGTAAAAAAAAGTGTCCCCTGTCTCCTGTTACCATCCGACCTTGACGCACAGTTCGGGACCCCCTACCCGAGATCCGCCGGTTTTGACACCGACACTGGCGCTTTCATTGAGAGTTCCTCTATGTCGTCACCTTTATGTTCGATGGCTCCTTTGATCATCAACGACGATGAGGTCCAGGGTGAGACTTTTCTCCCTGGACAGATCTTCGTCTTCGGCGGCTTTGCTCTGTGAGCCAACTCGCTTGGCCATCTAGAGCAGATCAACGCTACGCTCATGGCCATCAAGTCAGGTTTGGAAGCTTAAACTACACGGCGGATATCCGCGGAGACTTAATCTTCGACGGATTCAAGCCACAGCCAAGCGTGCCACACTGTCGAGAAGGGCACGATATAGCTCTGCTCCCGAACAGTATCCTGGAGGCCGCATACGCTCCGGCCCCGGTCCTTGATTCGGAGCCCCCTGCGTTTGTCGAGGAAGAACGGTTGGACGTCACCTCTGGGGCTGCGACGTTAAAAGCGATCGAGCCGAACGCCAGTCCCGAACTCCGCGTTGCCCATGACTCCAAGGAGCCGGATTATTCTCCGAACTCCGGGCTTCCCAAGCCCCTCCCGATCGAATCTGATTGGGCGCCTATAATGGAGTTCACCGCCGCGGACATCTTTCAGTGCTCACCTTTGGGTGACATCCTGAATTCTCTCAAGTCTCTCTCTTTATAAGGAGAGCCCAGACCGGATTATGGTCTGCGAGGTTGGGATACGGACGATGAAGAAATTCAAAACCCACCCACCACCCACTTAATAGCCACTGTCGACGATCTAACCGACATACTCGACTTCGGCTCCGAAGACTTCGACGGTATGGACGACGAAGGAGGAGACGAACAACAACCAGCACCTGAAGGGCGCTGGACCGCCACCTCATCATATGACATATACATGGTGGACGCTCCAAAAGACGGAGATGGCGACGGAACAGCGGTGGATGGCACCTCGAGAAAGCCTCCCAAACGTCGGCGTCAGCGGCACCGCTCTAAATCCCGCCAAAGCAAGAACGGTGATTCCGGCACGGGGGATAATTCTACCCCGAATACCGCCGAAGAACACCAACCACAACAAGACTCGGCACGGGAAGATGGAGAAGCCGGCCTTCATAAGGAAGCGGCAGAACAAGAGGTTGAGGACGATAACTACACGCCTCCCTCCGAAGACGAGGCAAGCCTCGACGACGATGAATTCGTCATACCATCAGACCCTGCCGAACAAGCGCGTTTTCAACGCAGGCTTATTGCCACGGCCAACAGCCTAAAGAAAAAGCAGCAACAGCTTAGGGCTGATCAAGATTTGCTAGCTGACAGATGGACAGACGTCCTTGCGGCCGAAGAGTACGAACTCGGGCGCCACTCCAAAAACTACCCTAAACGCAGGCCGCTCCCCCAATCAGAGGAGGAAGCAAATGACATGGCAGACTGGCCACCTCGCGGCCGCGACGGAGAGGCCCGTCAAAATTTCAAGCCAAACATGCCCAGGGGCCGTTTGGCCAGGGCACAAGGAAACAAGCCAGACCTGCGAGACGTACTGGAGGACAAAGCAAGGCGGACAAGATCGATCTATGGATCGCGCGGACGCCCAACACGTGACGATTTTCAGTCCGGACACAATAACTCCGGCCGAGCCGAACTCAACAAGCACAGCTCTTCCGAGCTGCGTCGTGACGTAGCCCAGTACAGGGGCGCCGCACACCCGTTATGTTTCACAGACGAAGTAATGGATCATCAAATACCAGAGGGTTTCAAACCCATCAACATCAAGTCATACGGTGGTACGACAGATCCGGCAGTTTGGATCGAGGATTATCTCCTTCACATCCATATGGCACGCGGCGATGACCTGCACGCCATCAAATATCTCCCACTTAAGCTTAAGGGACCAGCTCGGCATTGGCTTAATAGCTTGCCAGCAAATTCAATTGGTTCTTGGGAAGACCTGGAAGCCGCATTCCTTGACAACTTCCAGGGCACTTATGTGCGACCACCGGATGCTGATGACCTAAGCCACATAATTCAGCAGCCAGCCGAATCGGCCAGGCAATTCTGGACACGGTTCCTAACAAAGAAAAATCAGATAGTCGACTGTCCGGACGCAGAGGCCCTAGCGGCCTTCAAGCATAATATCCGCGACGAATGGCTTGCCCGGCACCTAGGACAGGAAAAGCCGAAAACCATGGCAGCCCTCACGACACTCATGACCCGCTTTTGCTCGTAGCAACAACTTATCAAAGAAGACCGGTAATCCGGATACCAAGGACAAAAATGGCAGGTCACGCCGAAACAATCAAAAGCGCCGCTTTTGCAGCGACAGCAATGAGAATACGGCAGTAAATGCCGGATTCAGAGGCTATAAACCCGGTCAGCGAAAACAGCCATCTAAAAAGAATAACCAGGGCCCGTCCAGTTTGGACCGGATACTCGACCGCTCGTGCCAGATTCATGGCACCCCCGAAACGCCAGCCAATCACACCAACAGAGATTGTTGGGTGTTCAAGCAGGCAGGCAAGTTAAGAGCCGAACATAAAAACAAGGGGCTGGACAGCGATGACGAGCAGGAGCCCAGGCTGCCGAACAACAAAGGACAGAAGGGGTTTCCCCCGCAAGTGCGGATGGTGAACATGATATACGCGACCCATATTCCTAAGAAGGAAAGGAAGCGTGCGCTACGGGACGTGTACGCGATGGAGCCAGTCGTCCCAAAGTTCAATCCTTGGTCTTCTTGCCCGATCACTTTCGATCGAAGGGACCACCCCACTAGTATCTGTCACGGGGGCTTTGTCGCACTGGTCCTCGATCCAATCGCCGACGGATTTCATCTTACAAGAGTCCTCATGGACGGCGGTAGTAGCCTGAACCTACTTTACCAGGATACAGTGCGGAAAATGGGCATAGATCCATCAAGGATCAAGCCCACAAGGACGACCTTTAAAGGCGTCATCCCAGGTGTAGAGGCCAATTGCACAGGCTCGATAACACTTGATGTGGTCTTCGGATCTCCGGATAATTTCCGAAGCGAAGAGTTAATCTTCGATATAGTTCCGTTCCGCAGTGGTTATCACGCCCTGCTCGGACGAACTGCATTTGCTAAATTCAATGCGGTTCCGCACTACGCATATCTCAAGCTCAAGATGCCAGGCCCTCGAGGAGTAATTACGGTCAGCGGAAACACCGAACGCTCCATCACAACGGAGCAGCACACGGCGGCCCTCGCAGCGGAAGTACAAAGTAGCCTCTCAAGGCAACTCTCCAGTCCGGCCGCTAAAACGCCGGACAATGCAAAGCGCGCCCGGAGTAACCTGCAACAAGACCACTTGGCATGTTCGGAGCATGCGTAGCAATACGGCCCCGACCCCAGCCATCGCAGCATCGCGAAGCTAGTACCTCGAGTACACAGTTATGCCCTTAAAATTCCATGAGCATAGGGGAAGGAGGCATTTTAACGGCATGCCTACAATACGGCCTTAAACGTACTAGGGGCTGCCGGATTTTTTATTTTTCTTTTTTTTACTTTCAGGACTCCACATTCCGGATGACCTGTTCGGCCTTGTTGCCGCACAGACGATACAAGGCCAAGGAGAGCAGACAAAGCTACGCCGCACTACGGAACTCTCAGGTGGTCTCTATTTCGAGCGATATATCTGTTTCCAAATTTCCGCGGCCTGCGCCTGGCCAGGATATGTTAAATAGTCCAGTTTTTTTGCTTATCGCACTACTTGTATCGTCCGGCTTCGAATAGCCTCTTTATAAACAATGCATAGCTTTGTGTCTATTTTCTGCATTACCTTCTTTGAATATATATGTTTATCCCATAACATGATCGCACCCGTACACCATGGTACGGCAAACCACGCCAGGGGCTTCATTACCCTTTTATCTGGACGTGAGAAGTCCGTACACTTCCACAAGTGCGGCACCCCGAACTTATAGCACTATATGCATCGGCTCCGAGTCATGATTTTGGTCATATGTTGGGTTTGCCCGGCTCCTATGTTTTGGTGCCTTACGTTCCGCTCTATCGGCTAAGGTAGCACTAGGAGAACCGTTGCGATTGTGCCCCAGGTCATGTGGGTGAGCACCTCAATGGAGAAAGCTAAAACAGACTGTCATGATAGGGCGTGAGACCGGTCGCTGTTCGAGAGGTTTTTCGAGTCCTTAAAGGCTTATGCCGCTTCGAGCGGAGAGCTGGTTAAATCCGGCTAAAGGCGTGGATAGCGCCCCGAATTCGGCCTTCCGAACTAGGGGCTTCGCCGAAATTTAAAATTATAAAGTTCTATGGCTAAGTGAGAGTGTTCAAGCATTATAGTCCGATTGTCTGGTTCGTTGTGCTGACGGACTCCCTCGAAGGACCCAACTATGGGAACAAGAGCCCTCAGGTTTATCCCGAACACCCCAGCACTAGTTGCATGGGGGGAGAAAGCTGACGACTCGCCATCTCTCAATTACTGATAAACGGCCGCACAGAAAATAATATTTTAAATTCAAAGCATTGCTTAAAGCGCATATGAACAAGTTTTCAGCGCACAGGATACAAACGAATGAGTTCATGGAAATATTACATCTTTAGCACATTCATCCGCAATAAGGCGGGCTCCGGCAACAACTTCTTCATAGTAGTTCTTGGGCTTGCGATGTTCCTTCCCTGGCGGCGGCCCGTCCTTCACCAGCTTCTCGCCGTTCAGCTTACCCCAGTGTACCCTCACACGGGCGAGGGCCCTCCGGGTGCCCTCGATGCAGGCAGAGCGCTTGATGACCTCAAGCCGTGGACAGGCCTCCACCAGCCGCCGCACTAGCCCAAAGTAGCTCCCAGGCAGGGCCTCTCCAGGCCACAGCCGAACTAGAAGGCCCTTCATAGCCTGTTCGGCCGCCTGGTGGAGCTCGACCAGCTGCTTTAGCTGATCACTCAGGGGCACAGGGTGTCCGGCCTTAGAATACTGAGACCAGAACACACTCTCTGCCGAGCTGCCCTGTTCAGCTCGGTAGAATGCGGCGGCGTCGGATGCGCTGCGGGGAAGATCGACAAATGCCCCTGGAGAACTCCGGATTCGGGTAAGAAACAGGTATTTTATTTTTATATTCCTACTTTGCATTAAGAATGCCTTACCCGCTGCTATCTTTTTTGCATCCTCCAACTCTTGGAGGGCCTTCTGGGCTTCGGCCTTGGCAATTTTGGTGGCCTCAACGGCAGAGGTGAGTTCGGTGGCTTGCGTTTTCGCGTCATGCTCCAAACCCTTATGTTTTTCCATGAGGTCCTGCAGCTCCTGCTGCACCTCGCCGCATTGAACCACAAGCTTTTCTCGTTCGATGCGCTCCTCGGCCGTCTTATTTTCGGCCTCGGTAAGCGCCTGCCTCAGGGTGGCCACCTCTGTCGTGGCCCCTACATTAGGCAGTGTATACCTGTTATTTTCTGCAATCAAGCCTCTCCATAGGCAAATTTTTATTATTAACGGTCTTTTTTACCTTCCTTCTCCTCGAGCTGCCCTCGGGCAAGACCGAGCTCTCGCTCGGACCGCTCAAGGTCCTTCTTAAGGACATCCACCTGCGCAGTTAATGCGGCGGTGGACAGCAGTGAAGCCTGCATACGCATATTTGACCTTTTTTTTTGTTAGACTCCTGCGATAATTATTAGATCCTCTATCCGGCTTTTCTTTTCGAGCACCGAACAGAGCATCAGGGGCTACTGTCTATGCGGTAACGAATTTAGCATATTAATTACTTACCTGAAAGCCTGTTAGAAGGCTAGCGCAAGCTTCGTTCAATCCGCTTTTGGCGGACTGAACCTTCTGGACCACCGTACTCATAACAGTACGGTGCTCCTCATCGATGGTGGCGCCTTCAAGCGCCTCCAGCAAGTTGTCCGGCGCCTCTGGTTGGGCAGAGGTCGCCGGCTCAGATGGCTTGCTCCTCTTGGAAGGAGTTCGCCTACCGCGGGCCGGGACTGTCGAGTCCGGCGCGGTGTCCGGCACAAAGCCGGACTTGGTGCCCTAGGGGGACTTGTCTCCTCCACTCCTGGAGTCCGGGAGGTTGCCTGGCGGCTCCTCTAGGACCACCTCCTCCTGCCCAGGAGTTCGGTGGGACACCACTTCGGCGTCGTCTACCTGGCGGGGGGGGGGACAGCGGGCGGAACAGAGTTCACGTCCGATGAATCCAGGGAACCACTCGACGAATCGTCGAGTTCGGCCCGAGGCGGCCTGCACGATTGCATTCAACATAAGGGAAAGCTGTGCAAATGAAAGGATGTCATGAGTTACTCTGGTATCTGAATACTTACGACGTCGCCGGACGCTTGGTCCTTTCCGGCCGCTCCTCCTCATCCTCATAGGGGTCGGGGGAGTAGTCCGGCGTGGGGGTCTTCCTCTTTTTGGACCCCATAGCCGCCCCTGCTGGGGCGGCCTTCCTCTTCTTTCCTTCCCCCGTTGGAGGGGGAGGGATTCCTTGTTCCTCCTCCTCGTTTTCACGAGAGGAGGGCGTCGCAGACTCGCCAGATGATGAGCTCGACACCACCACATTGCGGGCACTCTTCCGAGTCCCGGAGGTCTTCTTCTTCTTGACCTTCTTCTCCGGCACCACATAGGGCGCCGGAGCCAGCAGCTTCTCTAGGAGAGCTGGGGCTGGGTCTTCGGGCAGGGGAGCCGGACAGTTGATTGGTCCGGCTATCTTTAGCCACGCCTGTCAAAGGCAAAGGGAGTTTTTAGATCCCATATAGAGTTAATCTATGTAGAAAAACTTAATGAACCTGTGAAAGGTATAAGTAGCCTACCTCGCCAGCGTTGCGCCGCGAGCTGTATCCGCGGTCCTCGGAAGCGGACGTGGGGCACTCGGCGCCTTTGATCAGCACCTTCCAGACGTCTTCATACGTCGTGTCGAAGAGCCTATTGAGGGTTTGGTGCTGCGCCGGGTCGAATTCCCACAGAGTGAACTCCCGTTCTTGGCACGGAAGAATCCGGCGAACGAGCATAACCTGGATTATATTTACGAGCTTGATTGTCTTGTTCACCAGGGACCAGAGGCATGTCTGCAGTCCGGTCACTTCTTCTTCGTTGCCCCGCGATAGGCCCGTCTCTCTCCAGGACGTGAGCCGCGTGGGGGGTCCGGATCGGAACTCAGGGGCCGCGACCCAATTCGAGTCGCGTGGCTCGGTGATGTAAAACCACCCTGCCTGCCACCCCTTTAAGGTCTCCACAAAAGAGCCCTCGAACCAGAGGACGTTGGCCATCTTGCCGGCCATAGCACCTCCGCACTCCGCTTGGGTGCCGGGCACCACCTTGGGCTTGACGTTGAAAGTCTTGAGCCAGAGGCCGAAGTGGGGGCGGATGCGGAGAAAGGCCTCGCACACGACGATAAACGCCGAGATGTTGAGGATAAAGTTCGGGGCCAGATCGTGGAAGTCCAGCCCGTAGTAGAACATGAGACCCTGGACGAATGGGTGAAGTGGAAAACCCAGTCCGCGGAGGAAGTGGGGGAGAAAGACTACCCTCTCATGGGGCTTTGGGTTAGGAATAAGCTGCCCTTCCTCAGGAAGCCGATGTGGGATGTCCTTGGACAGGTATCTGGCTTTCCTTAACTTTTTTACTTGATCCTCCGTGATGGAGGAGGCCATCCACTTGCCACCCGCTCCGGACATTGTTGGAGTAGGTCGAGATGGGAAGTGCGAGCTTGTGCGCTGGAGCTCGAAAGCGCAAAGGATGGATAGGCAGAGGAGAAAGAAGGCGTAAGTAAAAAGGTGGATCCTTATCCCCTTATATGGGCGGATGCGGTTATGCGTCCCCACTTGCCTAATAAAACTCACTTGCCTCTCAAACGCCGTGGTAAATGGCGCGGTTGGGTTACCCACGTCCGTATTAATGAGAATCCCGTTGAAGGGGGCGCACGATCTCTGCTTCGATAAGACGTGCCAAGGAAACCGCCTCGTTAAACATGTAGCGGTGGAACAGTGAAAATATTCCATACAGAAGGCTTGGCCGCAGTGTTATGATGCACAGCGGGATACGTCAGCAGATTTGATTTGTGCTAATATTATTCTCTATATGGCAATGTGTGGAAACTTGTTTTGCAGAGCCGAACACTTTTTTGGTGTTATTCATCTTCTTGAAGAACTTGGAGGAGGAACCCGCCTTGCAATGCCGAAGACAATTTGCGCGCCGGACTCGTCGTCATTGAAGCCAGGTTCAGGGGCTACTGAGGGAGTCCTGGATTAGGGGGTGTTCGGATAGCCGGACTACATCTCCCGCCGGACTCCAGGACTATGAAGATACAAGATTGAAGACTCTGTCCCGTGTCCGGAAGGTTCTTTCCTTGGCGTAGAAGGCAAGCTAGGCGTGCGGATATTCAAGATCTCCTACCAATGTAACCGACTCTGTGTAACCCTAACCCTATCCGGTGTCTATATAAACCGGAGGGTTTTAGTCCGTAGGACAGAATCATCTTCATACACAATCAAACCATAGGCTAGCTTCTAGGGTTTAGCCTCCTCGATCTCGTGGTAGATCCACTCTTGTACTACCCATATCATCAATATTAATCTAGCAGGAGTAGGGTTTTACCTCCACCGAGAGGGCCTGAACCTGGGTAAAACAAAGTGTCCCCTGTCTCCTGTTACCATCCGACCTTGACGCACAGTTCGGGACCCACTACCCAAGATCCGCCGGTTTTGACACCGACAAGGAGCATACCACATCACCTTCACAGGAACCCTCTTCCTGGGGGGCTCGTCGTCAACATCACCAGGGTCATCTCGTCTGATCTTATACCGCAATGCACCGCATACCGGGCATGCGTTCAGATCCTTGTATGCACCGCGGTAGAGGATGCAGTCATTAGGGCATGCATGTATCTTCTGCACCTCCAATCCTAGAGGGCATATGACCTTCTTTGCTGCGTATGTACTTTCGGGCAATTCGTTATCCTTTGGAAGCTTCTTCTTCAATATTTTCAGTAGCTTCTCAAATCCATTGTCACGCACAGCATTCTCTGCCTTCCACTGCAGCAATTCCAGTACGGTACCGAGCTTTGTGTTGCCATCTTCGCAATTGGGGTACAACCCTTTTTTGTGATCCTCTAACATGCGATCGAACTTCAGCTTTTCCTTTTGACTTTCGCATTGCGTCCTTGCATCAACAATGACCCGGCGGAGATCATCATCATCTGGCACATCGTCTGGTTCCTCTTGATCTTCAGTAGCTTCACCCGTTGCAGCATCATTGGGCACATCGTCTGGTTCCTCTTGATCTTCACCAGCTCCCCCCGTTGCAGCATCACCGTATTCAGGGGGCACATAGTTGTCATCGTACTCTTCTTGTTCGTCGTCTTCCATCATAACCCCTATTTCTCCATGCCTTGTCCAAACATTATAGTGTGGCATGAAACCCTTGTAAAGCAGGTGGGTGTGAAGGATTTTCCGGTTAGAGTAATACTTCGTATTCCCACAATTAGGGCATGGACAACACATAAAACCATTCTGCTTGTTTGCCTCAGCCGCTTCGAGAAATTCATGCACGCCCTTAATGTACTCGGAGGTGTGTCTGTCACCGTACATCCATTGCCGGTTCATCTGCGTGCGTTATATACAATTAAGTGTGTCAAAAACCATCACAGAACATCACGAATAGCTAATTAAGTGACCAAATTAATATAAGTTCATCACCACATTAAAACCAAAGTACATACATAGTTTTCATCTAACAACATATAGCTCTCAAGAGCATCTAATTAATTAAACCATACATTGAAACTATGTAAAACATTTCAATGCGAAAACAAACACGATCATAATTGCAACCAAGGTAACAATTGATCCAACGGCATAATGATACCAAGCCTCGGTATGAACGCCATATTTTCTAATCTTTCTAATCTTCAAGCGCATTGCATCCATCTTGATCTTGTGATCATCGACGACATCCGCAACATGCAACTCCAATAGCATCTTCTCCTCCTCAATTTTTTTTATTTTTTCCTTCAAGAAATTGTTTTCTTCTTCAACTAAATTTAACCTCTCAACAATAGGGTCGGTTGGAATTTCCAGTTCACATACCTCCTAGATAAATAAAATCTATGTCTCGTTGGTCGGCATAATTTTCATAAACAATAAATGAACCAATAGTTATAAAGATAATATATACCACATCCGAATCATAGACAGGACGAGGGCCGACAGGGGCGGATACCAAAACCATCGCACTATATAAGATGCAATAATAAAAGTAAGAAAATGGTACAAGTATCTATCTAAACGTACAAGTAAGAATATTTTTCCTTTCAGAAAGAAGATAAGAACAAGATAAGAACAAGAGGCTCATCATGGTGGTGCCGGTGATGAGATCGGCGCGGGTGATCGACGGCGGTGAAGACGGGGGTGGGGCATGACAGACCGCTAAACCTAGACAAATATTGAGGAAAATGGAGCTTGGAGGTCGAGCTTGGAGAGGAGAAAGCTTAAGTAGTGTGGCTCGGGCATTCCATCGAACACCTTGCGTGCATAGGAGGTGAGCTAGAGCACCACCAAGCCCTCTCCCCCTCGGCAAGAAAAAACAAAGCAGTGTGCTCTGCTCTTGCGCGAGGGGGTATATATAGGCACCACCATTGGCCCCGGTTGGTGGCATGAACCGAGACTAAAGGCGGGCCTTTGGTCCCGGTTCATGTCACCAACCGGGACCAATGGTGGTGGGCCAGGAGCGAGGCCCATTGGTCCCGGTTCGTCCCACCAATCGAGACCAAAAGGTCCAGACAAACCGGGACCAATGGCCCACGTGGCCCGAGCGGCCCCCGGGCTCACGAATCGGGTCCAATGCACCCATTGGTCCCGGTTCTAGACCGAACCGGGACTAATGGGCTTACCCGGCCTGAACCAAAGCCCCCTTTTCTACTAGTGCACCCCACTATTTCATCAGATAAAAAGGTATTCCATATGAGTGAGCAAATTTTTCCATAAGACCTATTTTACGAAACAAATAGAATCTTAACGCTGAAAAAAATACCCATTAGAGTAAAACTATTATGCATTTTTGCAAGTAGTTCAAAGAAAAAGATAGTATATTGTAGCAAATGATCCAAAATGGAAATAAATAAAACTAATAAAATAAAACATATTACGCGAGACAAATAAATAAAATGTGGATCAGATAGAGGGAAAATTTAAATAAAAAAGGGAACTATGAAAGCCGAAGAAAAATGGCTGAGAAGCAAAATAATTTGGATACGAACATCTAAAAACTTCGGGCCCCGCGACCTATATTAACTAGGTCACTACGCTGGACAAAGCGCAATAGATAGTAGTGATTTCGTAGTAGCAACTGGAATCCGTCGGAGATATGTCTGACTAATCTACGCTTGAACTTAGTAGCATAATGACTAGACTAGGTCTCGTGGATAAAGTATACAAATCTCTCCAGAGTGTAGAAACTGAAAATGATTAGTCGAGTCCTTGGTTATGGAAAACTTTGAGCATCTTGGCCGAGAACTATCTGGAAGATCTCATCACCATTTCTTTTAACTAAAATTTGTTTGGTTGAAGTAGGGAACCAGACTAATAGAGGGGTTTCCCTCTGTCACTACATGAAATATGTCAACTTATGACCTTCTCTTAGTGACCGCAGCTGCATTGGTCGTAAATTCACGACCATTTCGCTTGGAAGGGCTCAAACCCTGAAATTGCTTACACCAAATGGTCACAAAGCAGACAAGAGGCGCCAATGACCTTATTTCTACCTGATTACGACCAATATAAATGGTTATGAGGTTGTGAACGTGGATGCATTAGTACTTATTGCTATGACAAGGCGCCACCTCATCAGTTTTGCCTATGTGTCATGTCCATGTGTCAATTTTTGCCCTAGGTTGTGAAGCAACCTATATTTCTATCATTCCCAAAATTCCCAAAAAAACTGGGCATTCTTTACTATCCAAATCATTGCCTCATGATATTCAACTCCATTTGCCTGGTAAATCTACCTCGGCAAATTTCCAAAGTTTTTGTTCAACTCGAACTGTTGTGAAGGAAGTACTAGCTAGGCATATCCTAATGAGATGAATTGTTGCCACATCTTCTATATTCCCAAATCATTGCTCTCCACAAAATTTGAGCCCCATCTAACAATACATGTGAGTGTGACTTCAACATTCATATTTCTGTCCTGTGTGGTACGTTGCACAGCAAGTGACACCTAGGCTCCTCCATTTGAGCTGCAAATTTTCCAAGATAGTGTCCTTAGTAGATGATCATCCTCAGCCAAAACTCAGGCCCATTGGCCATGTGCATTTCCCATACCACTAATCAAACACTTGGGTGCCAATTCATGTTTGAGCACTATTCGGTCTCCTCGTGAGATTCTTCTGTTGTTATTTTATTCCAAGCATCTACCTGGGGAGTGCCAAACCTACTAGACATGCCTAGGCTTCCCAGAACGCATGGCAATGCCACGGTCACGCGGTGACCAGGCGGCGGGCATGCGAGTCTACGCGCTTTGGAGTTGGGGCCCTGGGCCACCGTCCAAACCTCAACGTATCACCACCAAACCATGTATTTATGCTCAAATAGATACTTATGTAACTATAAATGATTTTTGGAAAAAATAAAGAGCAAACTATAAGGCAACTGCAGTTCAAATTTGACCCGCTTCCTCCTGAATCGGCGTAAATTTGTCTTTTTCACCAGAGATGGATCAAAGCTTTTGACACCCAACCATTTTTTCAATTGTGCATTAAATATGACCTAGTATTTTAGAAAATTGTTTTGGTCCAATTTTGCAACAAATATATGGTAGGTCCTTCACAAAAAAACTCATTTTGGGCACTCGGAAAATGGAAAATGAATTTTCCGTGCAAAGAAAATGAAAACTCCCTTAGGAAACATTGTTTGGAATTCCAAGATGAACCCTCGTACACAATATGAGATCATTTGAACAAACTATGCCATGAATGTGGCCATAAGATTGATCATTTGGCTTGAAAGTCATGAATCTTCACGCATGATAGCTCATTTCTGAGAACACTTTTTAAAAATAATTGTCGTATTACAAGTTTATTATTTTTTTCTGGAAACTTGGTCACATATAATGACACAATGCGAAGGTTTCCCAATTTTTTGATATTTTTTGAATTTTTTATGCCCGTTTCAAAATGCAGTCAAAACGGCGGGCATGACCGTTGCTAGCTAGTGGTTGAATCTTGGAATTTTTTTGCTGTTTCTCTGATTAAATAGATACTTATGTACCTAGAAATGATTTTTGGAAAAAATCAAGAGCAAACTACAAGGCAGCTACAGTTCAAATTTGACCCGCTTCGAGCTGAATCGGTGAAAATTTGTCTTTTTCACGAGAGGTGGATTAAAACTTTTTACACCCAACCATTTTGTCAATTGTGCATTAAATATGTCGTAGTATTTTAGAAAATTGATTTGATCCAATTTTGCAACAAATATATGGTAGGTCCTTCACAAAAATCCTCCTTTTGGGCACTCAAAAAATGGAAAATGGTTTTTTCGTCCAAAGAAAATGAAAACTTCCTTAGGCAACATTGTTTTTCATTCCAATATGCACCTTTGTGCACAATATGAGATCATTTGAACAACCTATGCCATGAATGTGGCCATAAGATTGATCATTTAGGTTGAAAGCCATTAATCTTCACACATGATAGCTCATTTATGAGAACACTTTTTTAAAAGAATTGCCATATTACAAGTTTGTTATTTTTGCTGGGAACTTGGCCACATATAATGACACAATGCGAAGGTTTCTCAATTTTTGGATTTTTTTTGAATTTTTTATGTCCGTTTCAAAATGCGGTCAAAACGACAGGAATGACCGTTCCTAGCTAGTTGTTGAATCTTGAAAAAAAAATTATGTTTATATGATTAAATAGGTCCTTATGTAACTAGAAATGATTTATTGAAAAAATAAATAGCAAACTATGAGGCAGTTGCAGTTCAAATTTGACCCGCTTCCTCCTGAATCGGCGGAAATTTGTCTTTTTTCACGAGAGGTGGATCAAAACTTTTTACACCCAACCATTTTGTCAATTGTGAATTAAATATGTTCTAATATTTTATAAAATTGATTTGGTCCAATTTTGCAACAATTATTTGGGAGGTCCTTCACAAAAAAACCTCCTTTTGGGCACTCGAAAAATGGAAAATGGTTTTTTCGTCCAATGAAAATGAAAACTTCCTTAGGCAACATTGTTTGTCATTCCAATATGCACCTTTGTGCACAATATGAGATCATTTGAACAAACTATGCCATGAATGTGGCCATAAGATTGATCATTTGGGTTGAAAGCCATGAATCTTCACACATGATAGCTCATTTTTTAAAACACTTTTTAAAAGAATTGTCGTATTACAAGTTTATTACTTTTCCTGGAAACTTGGTCACATATAATGACACAATGCGAAGGTCTCCCAATTTTTTAATTTTTTAATTTTTTATGTCCGTTTCAAAATGCGGTTAAAACGGCGGGCTTGACCGTTCCTAGCTAGTGGTTGAATCTTGCAAAACTTTTGACGTTTCTCTGATTAAATAGATACTTATGTACCTAGAAATGATTTTTGGAAAAAATAAAGAGCAAACTATGAGGCAGCTCCATTTCAAATTTGACCCGCTTCCTACTGAATCGGCGGGAATTTGTCTTTTTTACCAGAGGTGGATCAAAACTTTTGACACCCAACCATTTTGTTAATTGTGAATCAAATATGGCCTAGTATTTTAGAAAAATGATTTGGTCCAATTTTGCAACAAATATATGGTAGGCCCTTCACAAAAAGAACTCAATTCGGGCACTCGGAAAATGGAAAATGAATTTTCCGTGCAAAGAAAATGAAAACTCCCTTAGCAACAATGTTTAGAATTCAAGATGCGCCCTTGTGCACTATATGAGATCATTTGAACAAACTATGCCATTCCAAAATGCACCATTGTGCAAAAAATACAAGAGACACAAATAGAAAAAAAACACAATAACATAAGCTTGAAAAAGTATTTGATGTGCTCCACATGTGCTATGATTGTGAACTATAAAATTGATGTGCTCCAAATTTGCAACAAATATTTGCTAGGTTCTTTATAAAAATATCATTTTGGACACTCGAAAAATGATTCTCTTACAAAAAAACTCATATCTTAGAACACTTTTTAATGATATTAACATTATTCAAAGTTTGTTATTTTTACTGACAAGTAGGTCACACTTGGTGACACAATGCGAAGGTTTTTTATTTCTATATTTTCATAAATTTCTTAGGTCGTCAAATAGCAGACATGATTCAAAATCTTATTTTAAATCAAATACGACCAATTTAAATGGTCTTAACATCATCAAAGGGGATACTGTGTTCTGATTGGTCTAAAATAAGCTCACGCGGATCATGGATTAAGCACCGTCGGATGCGCCCGGATCCAACGGCATGCAGCACACACCAACCTCGCCGCTCTCACTCCGTATCCCTCTCATCGTCATCCACCCATGAAACCCTAGCCCCCTTCTCCCAATCGCCGCTGCCGCCTTCTGCCTCCCAGATCCAATCCAAGTCAGAGCCCCCAGCCTCCATCTCCATTCCTGCGCGCGTTGGCCACCTCCCTCCGGCCCCCACCCCCCAAGCGCCGCTGCTCCACCCTCTCCCGTGAGGGTCTTGAGTTTACCCCACCCCCTCCACTGGAGAGCCTCTCTGCTGCCCCCGCGCGCACAACCTTCGTCCCATGTTGCTCTCCCCGCTGGCCCTCCTCCCTTGCCCCGGCTCCCTGCTCGGCCTCGACCGGCCAGAGCGCCGCCATGACCGGCTAGCCCATGCTTGCGTCGCCCACTTCGTTCACCGGATCTGGCCGCCTCTCTCTCTTCCCGTACTCTCTATTTGTCACGATTTGTCTGTCTGAATCTCTCTCTCTGCAGGCACCCATGAAGGCAAAGATGGATCCTCACTGGCGATGAGGACGCCTGGACTACTCGGGTGGTAGCTGCCATGGCTTCTTCTTCTCCAAGCATCGGCCCCGGCCATGGCGTCGACGATCCAGTCCGTGAAGGCCCGCCAGATCTTCGACAATCGCGGCAACCCCACCGTCGAGGTACGCCCGCACGCGCCCATCCCCCGTCCATCTCCCATTGAGCCAATTATTGTTCTTGTGCTTGTTGGTTCATGTGCTTATTGGTTCTTCTTCAGTAGGATATGGTCGTCCCTCTGAGCCAATTATTTTGCTTCCTTTTTGCATTGCTATTGGTGGTAGTTGGGTAGGAGGATATCTTGTTTTTTTTCATATATATGAGCTGCTGGAAATCCTTGAAACTGTACCTGCCTGATATGTCCTAGCTTCGGCTTCATCAGTTTAGTTTTGAAGAACATCAGTTTTTGTATACTTTGAGGTTCTGACCAAATTGAGAGTTGATGTGAACATTGTTAGTGCTGCGTGGTCTATATATTAGTGATGATTTCCTCGTCATGAGATTATGGTGTGTTCAGCTCTTGCCAATGCAGATGCCCTGCTATGTATCTTCTTCTGGATGAATTGCTACGTTTTTCAGTTTCTAATCTATCTGCAAATTCGCCCGAGCGGATTGTCAGTCTTGACTATGCTTTGGACATAGTGTAGCACGTTTGTCCTTGAGTGAAGCAAATCACTTGACTTGTCTGATTCATTTTTGTAGGGTAATTCTCCTAGTACTGGTAGAGTTCTGCATCTCCTAGTAGAGGAGCCTGTAACTTTTGGCCCCATGTGTAGTGTCGTGCTGCCATGGGTCTTGTCGGTGTTCAGTTTTAGTATCCTATGCCATCACATGGTCAGGAGCTTAGTTAACTTTGAGTTCAGTTACAAATTTTGTGATGTCTGAGTCAACGATTTGCTTCCCTCGACACTGCGAGTTATTAGTGCTCATGCCCCAATAAATTATCTCCCCTATGCTCTAGGCAGTCAACTTTGGTCGATGTTAGAGTATTGTAACTGCATTTCTTCTTCTAGTGCTCTGCTGCAAAATGGACATGGAACCCTGTGTGTCAATTTTGTTCTGAATCTGAGAGTATCCATCATCTCTTCTTCTAGTGCTCTGCTGCAAAATTCGTTTGTGCTCAAACAGTCCTCGCTAAATTTATTGGCAGTAGTCAGCGTAATATTCAAATTGTTGGGCTTGCAGCTATATGCTTAGTTATTTGGCTAATCTCATGGTTTTCTCATGGTTTTGTGCATCAGGTTGATGTGTGCTGCTTAGATGGAACCTTCGCCAGGGCCGTTGTTCCCAGCGATGCATCAACTGGTGAGTTATTTTGTTATTATCGTCGCTCTCTCCTTTTCAACCTTAAAATTTTGCTTTGGTTCCTGAGTTCCTGACTAGTGAAGGCGCAAACTCTTATTTATGTCATTATTTACCGAATGTTATTGTATTATTTGTGTTGAACTAATCTTATCTGAATCATCCCTCTTCTGTAGGTCTTCATGAAGCTTTGGAACTGAGGGACGATATATGGATCTGACTACTTGGGAAAGGGTGTTTCCAAGGCTCCATTTGAGCGAATTTTATATTAGCGTGGATAACGAATTCCGGAGCTACAGTCTTAAGTAATTCGGTTACCTAGTTAGTGTTGGTGTAGTCTACCGTCGCTTACATCCTTTGGTCTGACATATCTGCAGTGTTACTGTGTTACCTTGCTGCTGTGTTGCCCTGACATTTCTGCATGGTTGTTTTGTGCTGCTGGCCTAATTAAACAAGATAAATATGTATACTTCTTTGAGATAGAAATTCCACGCATGTTTATGAGGCACAAATTCTTTGAGATAACCATAACTGTACTTCAAAAGTAAACATTAGCATCTTAAATAATCAGCTTACTGATGTAGGAGTAGTAGAAACTCCATGGTTGATCCTGATTGCTGAACATGGGAGATGTATCTTTTGCATTTCAATTACATAGCAGTACTATGTAATGAAACAGGTTTATTCTTATATTCTTGGTTGTATACTTTGGAGATTTACCATGCAACATCTTTTCATCTAGTAGTAGTACTACTACTGGTTTATGTATAGCCATATACATTTAGTACCTATTGCAATTTTCATTTCTAAGATCAATTTGGTATCCCAGGTCCTTCAACACTGTCTTCTTTGTTCCTGACTATAAAAATTGATGCATGTGCCCTGTTCTAAAGTGGAAAATCATTGATAGCTTGTACTACTGATCTATTCTGTTAACGTGCACTGTGCTGGTACTTGTCATTTGCAAAATACATCTCAATTTTCGCTGTTATGAGAATGTTATATGCATGGTTTTGTGTTAAATCTGAAGTTCTACAACAAATTTTCATCGTTATGAGAATTTTATATTTACGGATTCACCTGATTATGTTTCTAACTTTTCATAATTTATTATTTGCAGATGCTGGCTTTCATTCTTCAAAAGTTGGGTGTACATGAGCTCTAGGAAGAAGAATGCCGAAGAAAAACCACACCCATCAATGCGTTTTAGCTCAGTGGAGATAGTTGTGTGTGAAGCTAGTTATGTGTATATTTAGTTGTATTTTATAGCTGAATACCAGAATTGTACTATGCTTGGCTGTTGTATGAAATATTAAGCCTTATTGGCTCTGTTTGAATCAAATTATGTAATTGCACAAATATAGAACCAATGTGTGATACCGAAAGAGTGATCCTGCTAATTGATTCCCATTTGACTAGTGGGACCTACTTTAAAATGAAAAAGAAAAAGAAAATTGACAATTGGACTGGAAAAAGGCTGAGGCCCAAAAAACGTATACTATAAAAGATTGTGGCCAAAAAATAAATGGTTGTTGTGCTTGGCCCATGTAGCTGACCAAAATTGAAAGGGGAAAAAACAATAAATAGGCTGAATTAATGGGCTCGGCCCATGTAAAACGCCGAATCAGACCGGGCTGATTCTTGTGCCACATCAGCTTGCCACGCTGGATGTCTACGTGGCCTGAGGAGGTTGCTAGTGACCAAAAATTTGGTCGTGGAACCAACGACCTTTTACAGAAGGTCAATAATTTCAGTTTATGACCGCCAGCTTTTGACCTTCTGGTTTTGCTCACAAAAAGGTCCCAAATGAAAAACTATGACTTTTCACAGACCAATAGTGAGGGTCACAAGTTGACATATTTCTTGTAGTGTGTGTCCAAGACATCGACCGGGGTGTGCTGGGAGAGTCTCGTTATGCTACGGATTTGTTGGGGTTTACCATGAAGTCCTATGTACTTAGTATATCCACCTATATAAACGTTAAGGAAAAACTATTATTGCTTTCTAAAAAAATAAACTGGCCTCCACTTACCCCAAAAGCATGACTTAGGTTTGTTATACATTCTAGCGAACCTTGGCAATACATTTGTTGACCCTTGTGGATGCAACGTACTCCCTCCTTCTCAATATCTTAGGCGTATTAGGATTGGCATGTGAAAGCAATAAATCTATAATAAAATAGGTAAAGAAAGGCAAATACTCCGGGGTAATTGGCTTATACCACAATGTTACTCTGACAGGATCCTTGACAAAATAGTCTTGGCTTGCAATATTCAAATAGCGGAGATTCACGAAGAAGTATTGCGCTATTTACCAGTGAGTGGTATTATTGGACTGATCTTTTGGGCGCCCCTCACCTCCTCCATGAGGATGATCCACTGGATTCATTGCAGCATCATGAACAATGGGGCATCTGCCTAAGCACCGGCACCCTCACCACGCTTACGGCTCCCAAGCTACTGGTTTTATTTATAGAGTCAAGGGTGAGCATGTGACTGTGACTAAATAGCAGCGTGTGCCCTTTTGTTGCCAATATCTAGAGTCCGGTTGTGTCGATAGTGCTCGGAAAACTCCTCTTTTAGTGATGGATTCTAGTAGCCCACGGGAATTGCTTAAACAATCCCAACCAAACCTTCTTCCAGTGGAAGAACAAATCTAAGAACCTTAGGGGGGGGGGGGGAGCAAGAGATCTTCCATACCAACATTTTGTTCGACACCCCTGCTTCCTCCTCCACTTGAGCTTGTGCAACATTTATTTTCCAAATACTTTATGAAGTTAAGGGGCAAAGAGAATGCAATCCCATATTCTAAGGAGGACTGTTTTTTTTTTTGAGGGTTTCTAAGGAGGACGGTATTCTTGTCCGGTTACTAGCACCCACGCGAGAGAGTCTTCATTGGGGATTGGATCGGTCAAACAAGACTTAGTCAAACTAGATCGTGCGTGTTTCCATCGGGAAACACTCCCTATCTTTTAAAAATTAACACGCAAAGGACGCACGCTACTCTAATTGTCGCCATAACTCCGGGCTCCATCTTCCATCTTTATCCCCAAAAGATCGCACATATTGTTCCTCTTCCCTGCTCACCTTACCGACGATCGATCCGTCCGTGTGCGCCGCCCGCTTCCTCCGCTACCCCGAGTGCACCCGCCACACACCACCGTTTAGCGCACCCTCCTCTGCTCTGTTCCCGACAGACTGCACCGTGCAGATTGCAATCCTCCTCGTCTCCCTCTGATCTCCCTGCCGAAGCAGCCGCGGTTTGGATCCCCATACACTGCGGTCCCTGGTCCAACCCTCAGCCCTCCCGGTACTCCCTCCCGATCTGCCGTGGCCGCGGCCACCATCGCCAATATACACAGTAGCATGTGAGGAACAATTGACCAAAAATTGGCTTTTGGTCCTCAATCTGCATGCCCCTAGCTTCTTGGAAGTACTGGACTGTATTTTATTACTCAAATCACTGCCTTCCTGAATCATGATTTATCCTAGTAGAAGTTGATTTAGCCTCACAAATTTTTCACATGTTCGATGTACTAAGCACCTACTGTACATTTTTGCGGCAGGATGCTAATATTCCTTTTAGATTTGTATATGCTTCCGATAGGAAACAAATTTAGTTGAATCACATGGCTAGCAGAGCGAAGCAAATTTTTTCATATACTAATCACCAACGTTTTCCCGAATCATGATTTATCCTGGTACAGGTGTGTATTTTCTTACTCAAATCAATGCCTTCCGGTTGTATTTCCAATTCATTACAGGCATGGTTGCGCTTGCAAGATTGATTTTTTTTTATGCAGAGATTCGATGCTTCATATATATCGATTACGTGCTCATACCTGCGGATGGATTTGCAATACAACCATGCTTCTCAGGTTCAACATCTCCCTTCTGTAACCTTACCCCTTCTGTTGTGTTGAATTGCATGAATTTGATGGTTCCAAAATCTCCATGCTACACATGTATCATACTTCTGCTTCTTCACTGCATAGAATTCACGATTCAACCATGCTTCCTTTTTTATTGCCATGTTTTTTGTTAGATGGCATGAAATTGATGCTTGAAAATATACATGCTTCCGAGGCATTGTACTTCAGTCCAGATAGATTGTGCCAATAGTGCATAATTAGGTTCACAAATTAGTTTTCCTAGAAACACTCAATTCATATACATGTTTCCGGTTATATTGATAACAAATATTTGTTAATATTACCGCTAGTGAACTATATGATCATAATTTATTTGGGAAACAGATCTTTTCGCATCCTATCATGCTTCCTGTGTGTTTTATATATGTTATGATATAATGAAGCTATTGTTTCCAACTAGCCCTGCTTCCTACTTTATTTCTTGCATATGTTTCTATGGTATAGTGAATTTTATTCAAGCATTGTAAGTATATGCTTATTTTATTGTAAAACTATTTTGATAGGACCATTAGGAGATATTTATGCTTCAATCACTACTATTATGTGCTTCAACCAGTCTCCGTGTTGCTTCTATTGGTGAACTTTCTTGTACATAATTTTTTTTCATCTTTTATTGTATCAACAACAGGGTGTCGTGCTTTCTTCTTTCCCATCGAATGCTTCTAATATACAGACACATGCGCCCGATTCCAAATGAGCTTCTTTGTTGCCAGCAAGATGCCTTGCAATGATATTGAGTGCACTATAACGGGGACAAACGTCACTACTCTGAATTGTCGGTTGTACTGGAACAACAGAGAGCTCATGGCATGCGAAGATCTTGTCCATCACCCGCTTGTAAACAATGTTGTAATAATCTGTTATTTAGTTGCAAAAAGGACATTTTTTTGCATATCTTACGAACTTGTTTCAGCGCTTGCTCATTCTTGTTGTGCTTGTTGATGGTTTGTTTCTAGTTTAAAAAAAATGTTTCAATTATACAACAAAAATTCTTCCTTTACACACAAAAATTATTCCCTCCTCCTAAAAATATAATATAGATTAAATCATTCTATTGAAAAATATTTTCTGCTGAACCACAAAGTATATGCTTCCATCAGTTTTGGAATGTTTGCATGGCACAAAAGCTATGTCGCCATCGTATAAAAATGCATCTCCGAAAAACATAGTTATTGTACTAGATTTATTTGAAGTGTATATGCTGCCAACGGTTAAAAGGAATGCTTCCATGGTATAAAGATGCACATTATCTCCCGTAAATGTGCATAACAAATTATTTTCGGGAGAAATTCTTGGAAGAAGGAAACAAATCATAACGTAAGCAGGAAACAAATTATTTTTGGAAGCAATTCTTGGAAGCAGGAAACAAACATGTAATGAACCACATGGATAGCAGAGTGAAGCAAATTTGTAGTATGAAGGAAACATGTGGTTTGAGAATATGAAGCACTATGATATGAGCGACCAAAATGAAGTAAATATTTAGGTCATTGGAAGCATGCCATATGGACCGATGAAGCATGTTACTACCCAGTCGACATGGAAGCAAAATTTAATCGGCAAGGAAGCAAAGCATAGTTTTGGTACATTGGAAGCAAATTTTTGTGACGCTGGATACAAATATTGCGTCATTACTTTCCTGTAGTTTGGCAATAATTTTCTAAGATTTACTTTAATTCCTTAAATCTTGGTTTAGTTTCCTAATATCACGTGATGTGTGGCCGTTTCTTTCCTAAATGCACGTCCTATTCAATCCGAAGCTCGGTCAAATTCCAATCTCGCGCTAAATTCACGGTCATTAAAGCTGATGATCGCTACAGTGGTTGCCAAAGACTAATGTGGCGCGGGTCCTAAGGACCATATCTGACCCCTATCTTGATTCTAATCCAATGGCTACCGACTGGTCTGATGGATGCAATCCATCAGTAGTCTGATGCCTAGTGGTGCCCGTTTCCATCTCTGCGTCCCGTACGACATCATAGGTAACGAACGGCCTACGCTAATTTTCGTGCTAGAACATAATACGCCCAAGATATTGGGAAGGAGGGAATATCATATTGCATGACTTATGCAAGACCAGTGAGGGATTACGATGTAGGGTTACGATGTCTATACACCTATTAGTGGATGGACGACACAAGATAATATTGTATTTCAATGTATTCTATTATGAGTTCGTTTTGAGGTAAGCAGGTGATCTACAATGTAATATCCATGATATGTGATATTTTTGGTATTTCATTGTGAGTTCTGCATGCTATCTATTGATCCAAGGACTGGCACAGAAGCATATAGATTCACGTTCCTAATTAGGGATTAGGTCGGCACACTAGTTCCTCTGTCTGGTTGTTTTAGGTGAGCCCTTTTAGAAACCAACATTTATGTTTTATCACAACAGTTTATGTTTATATAGTTTCTAACTTGCAGATGAAACAATTTAACAAGTATCCAGACCTTGCAAAAGAAAATAATTTATCAACTTCCAGTATCTAACATATAGATTTGGTTCTTCTTATTAACTGCTCACAGAGTAAGATACGTTATTCCAGTTGATTAGTAAATTTCAACTGTTTATGCGAGTGGATTGGCAATCATGGTCGTTTGGCAATTTGTAGGAGGATTTTTTAAAAGTTGCGTCTATATGTAAGTGGATCATATGTAGTAGAACCTAAACATGGCCAAATGTATAATTCTTTTGTGAGTAAGTCATATGATGCCAAATCAACCTATAATGACATGAATAAGAGTGGGTGGTGTTCGGTCGGTTTCTTATTTTACCTGGTTCCATGTGGTTCAATTGATTTTCGTTGAATTTATGCATGGATCTCTTAATTATCAAAACTAGAAATATAAAATTCCGATTTCATAAGTGATGCTTGTCCGTTCATGATTTATTGGGAAGGTTTACAAAAGCAAGAGGACGCGCAGAGGGTGGTGCCTTACTCACTAAAGTCATACTTATCATCAAGGTACTCGAGGCCTAGTGAATGTAATGATCATCGAAAATGCGGATCTTAGTATCATTGACCTGCTCGACCAACATTTGAAGGTTTTTCGATTCGGTTGCAACCGGGAAGTTTCTTTCATTGTAGTTTCCCAAGCTTCGCTTCTTGGTTGTGTTGTCAATAGTCACTGACTTTTTGTTGTGACCATGGTGTTGGACCATTTAGTACATCTATTTTTTATATATTTTTTTTCAAATGTTTCTACATGATAAATATAGCCTCCATTATGTGTATTAAAAGGTGAAACTATAATAGAAAATTTGAAATTGTAATGAAATATTGAGCAAATACGTTGTCCAACAAATGGTTCTTTAGTATATTCCTTCCTATATGGATAATATTCATATATCTTAATAAATTGCACATGTATGTCAAATAAAACACCTATCCTACTTCTAACACTTGCTTTGACTTGTAAAAGTGTCCTGGATATAGAAGCTTCTTTCTTGATATATGTTTCACTGTACACAAAAATTATCATGCATAGAATTTTTTATGTATATTTATGCATGTCAAATAAAATTATCTATTGAATTTGTTTGTGTTATCGAAGAAACTGTTCATTATACTTGCAGAAATTAGTTCATCTGATAAAAACTTTCATAGAAGAGAGATATTTTTCCATTTAACCTATTATTTTCCCATTTTAAAAGAAATAAGACTATTTGGAACAAAAGACCTATTAGCGAAAAAAATCTCCACATTTATTAGATAAAAAGAAGTAGAATATAGTTATAGTAAATAAATCCAAATTTATGTCAATAAGAAGTGAACCTAGCTTACCTAGTTGTGGGGAGTGGATGTACAACCTAACCACCAGGTTTCAAGTCCTCACAAATGAAAATTCCGGTTCTGATTGTTTCAAAAAACAAAAATCTTTGTCGGGACTACACATACTGCATTCCTTTCAAAATATTTTTAAGAAAAGTGCTAGCGGACATATTGGACAACAACAAATATATGGAAAATGGATCATAAATAGGAAAAATGAAAATGAAAATGAAAGCTAAGAACATCAAAAAGTAGATAGATGCATGACCCATTAGATAATTAAATAAATGTGAAAAATAGATAAAACTTGAATACAAAGCTGCTACTTCTTGATCTTCCTTTGGTTTTTCCCTTGAAGAGGAAAGGGTGATGCAGCAAACTAGAGATAAGTGTTTCCCTCGGTTAGAGAACCAAAGTATCAATCCAGTAGGAGAAGAACGCACAAATCACCAATACCTGCACAAACAATCAAACACTTGCACCCAACACGATAAAGGGGTTGTCAATCTCTTCACGGTCACTTGCAAAGGTGAGATCTGATAGAGATAGATAAAACTAAACAAAAGATAAAGTAAATATTTGGGGGTTTTTTGGTCTATAAATCTGAAAGTAAAAGATTGCAAAATAGTAGATCGGAAACTATATGATGGAAACTAGATGCGGGGGCCATAGGTTTCACTAGAGGCTTCTCTCATGAAGGCAAATAACACAATGGATGAACAAATTACTGTCGAGCAATTGATAGAAAAGCGCAAAGTTATGACGATATTCAAGGCAATTATTATGCAATATAGGCATCACGTCCGTGTCAAGTAGACCGACTCCTGCCTGCATCTACTACTATTACTCCACACATCGACCGACTCCTGCCTGCATCTAGAGTATTAAGTTCATAAAGAACAGAGCAACACTTTAAGTAAGATGACATGATGTAGAGGTATAAACTCAAGCAATATGATGTAAACCCCATATTTTTATCCTCGATGGCAACAATACAATACGTGCCTCGCTACCCCTACTTTGTCACTGGATGAGGACACTGCAAGATTGAACCCAAAGCTAAGTACCTCTCCCATTGCAAGAAAAAACAATCTAGTTGGCCAAACCAAACCGATAATTCGAAGAGAAATACAAAGATACCAAATCATGCATGTAAGAATTCAGCGAAGATTCAAATAATATTCATAGATAAGCTGGTCATAAATCCAGAATTCATCGGATCTCGACAAACACACCACAAAAGAAGATTACATTGGATAGATCTCCAAGAACATCGAGGAGAACATGGTATTGAGAATCAAAGAGATAGGAGAAGCCATCTAGCTACTAGCTATGGACCCGGGCCTGTGGTAAACTACTCACGCTTCATCAAAAGGGCAATAGAGTTGATGTAGATGCCCTCCGTGATCGAATCCCCCTCCGGCAGGATGCCGGAAAAGGCCCCAAGATGGGGTGTCACGGGAACAGAAGGTGGCGGCGGTGGAAAAGTGTTTTCGTGGATGCTTCTGATGGTTTGGGAATATATGTGAATATATAGGAGGAAGATCTAGGTCGGGGTCACCGAGGGGCCCACAAGGTAGGGGGCGCCCTACCCCCTGGGCGCGCGCTCCACCCTTGTGACCGCCTCGTGGCTCTTCTGACTTGCACTCCAAGTCTCCTGGTTGTCTTCTGGTCCAAGAAAAATCATCGCGAAGGTTTTATTCCGTTTGGAGCTTAGTCCCAAAAATAATATAAAATAGCATATTAATGCATATAAAACATCCAAAACAGATACTAAAATAGCATGGAACAATAAAAAATTATAGATACGTTGGAGATGTATCAAAAGCAAAAAGGAAAAAATGAACAGGAAAAACCACATGCTAACTAAACTAGGTATGTGGAACGTCATAGTTCTCCATGATGAGCGAGAAAAAGATTGTTTGAACATTTGACTCAGGGGAAAACAAGCCTGGTAATGCAGTGGCTTGAGTTGGTCATAACCGTGAAAACATTAATTCAAATCGAAAAATCCTAACCATTCTACTACCTAGACTAGTAAAACGCCTGTGCGTTGCTACGGGCCATAATGCATCTAATGAATCAAACAAATATAAGCCCGTCTCGCAAGTAGAAACTCATTTGTTCCTTGTACATCTGGACATGTTCGTACATCTGGACATGTTCGAACATCCAACTTGCTTCCTAAAATCCAACCTTCTGGACATTATGGGCTTCCCAAAATTCAACTCATATGTGAGGGAGAAATGTGGTTATCCGGACTATCCGTCATGTTATCTCCAACACACATTCTCAACACAAAAACCCGACCCCAAGACGCACCCTTCCCTTTTCCTGCAGGACTCCCCCCTTCCCGGCCGGGTACCCATCGTACCGGGACATTTCTCGTTGGAGCCCTCTCCTTTAAAATTGGTCACGCCCACCTCACCTTCCTCATGGAGCCCTCTCTTCTTCACACCATACTTCGACACGGACCACCAAGGAGGAGTCCCCCGCCAACGGCCCTGCAATTTGCCATGATACCCTCCCCCTGTGTTCGTGCTTATCCACCACCGCCATCAAGGGGGACGAGGTGTGCGCCCTTAACGCCCCCCCCCAGCCAAGAAAGCAGATACGGTGTCTCCTGAGCCATTCTCACGTTGTAACATACAGTTTAATCCGCTGTTGGGCATGCAACTTGTAAGGGCATATATATCCCTAAGGTGTTTTGGTGATGATGACAATGCTTTTGCAGACTAATCGTGTGCCTTGAGTTTCTCAAACGTTTCATCGCTAGGCACAAGACGGTTTGGTGCCCCTCGAAGACTATTCAAGACGGCATTCTTTTTGCGTTTCTTTTCGGTGGAATTGAGTCGTAGGAAAGCCGTACTATCAAGAGGGGGTCTGCTTCAGAAAGGTCCAGGTGGAATCATCACATACACGTTTTCTTCCTTGTCTCCACCTTTCCCCTTGCGCTTTGGGGCATCCTCCGTTTATCCTCTTTGCATTATGTCTTGGCTGCTGATTTTGGGGTCGCGGTAGTACTGCTCCTCGAAGCGGTAGTACCGCAGGAAACTGCGGTAGTACCGGACCTTGGCGCGGTAGTACTATAGGAGCCCACGGTAGTATCGCTCCTCAGGAGCTGTAGTACCGTAGCCCCCAGGCCAAGTGCCGCTGCAATGCGGTAGTAGGGGCGGATGTAATTTTTTACATCCGCGCCCTCCGCGGTAGTACTACACCTTGTGGGCGGTAGTACCGCGCGCCCTGGCCTGGCTCAGCCGCAAAGCGGTAGTACCGCACGCCATTTTCAGTAGTACCGTGTCGGACTTTTGCATCGATTGTTTTCCAGCGGAAGTTGGCACGGATGTAATTTTATTCATCCGCGTCCTTCTCAGGACAGTCCAGTCCTGCCTTGCGGTAGTACCGCGCCAGCGGCAGTACCGCCCTGCGCCTCTGCGCGTCAGGCTTGTCCTCGCTCCTGCCGTGGCAACAGTAGTACCGTGGGCTGTCACGGTAGTACCGTGAGGCCTTGCGGTAGTACCGCTTGCCTGGTGCGGTAGTACCGCAAGTCTTGGGCTGGTTAGGTGGATAACAGTTGGATTTAGTTCTCGACTATAAAAGGGGTGTGTTCTTCCTCTAGTTGACTACCTCTTCCAAACCTAAGCTCCATTGTTGCTCCAAGTTCCATTTTCGCCCGATCTCACTCCCTAGCCAATCAAACTTGTTGATTTGCTCAGGAGTGGTTGAGAAGGCCCCGATATACACTTCCACCAAGAGAAATTTGATTCCCCCCCCCCCCGACTAATCCCTTGCGGATCTTGTTACTCTTGGGTGTTTGAGCACCCTAGACGGTTGAGGTCACCGCGGAGCCATAGTCCATTGTGGTGAAGCTTCGTGGTGTCGTTGGGAGCCTCCAATTAAGTTGTGGAGATTGCCCCAACCTTGTTTGTAAAGGTTCGGTCGCCTCCTCCAAGGGCACCAATAGTGGAATCACGGCATCTCGCATTGTGTGAGGGCTTGAGGAGAATACGGTGGCCCTAGTGGCTTCTTGGGGACCATCGTGCCTCCACACCTCTCCAACGGAGATGTACTTCCCCTCAAAGGGAAGGAACTTCAGTAACACATCCTCGTCTTCACCGGCTCCACTCTTGGTTATCTCGTGCCTTTACTTGTGCAAGCTTATTTGTTTATATCTCTTGCTGGCTAGTGTGCTTATTGTTGTTGCATCATATAGGTTGCTCACCTAGTTGCATATCTAGACAACCTACTTTGATGCAAAGTATAAATTGGTAAAGAAAAGCTAAAAAATGTTAGTTGCCTATTCACCCCCCACCCCCTTAGTCAACTATATCGATCCTTTCAATTGGTATCAGAGCCTCGTATCTTCATTAAGGACTTTACCGTCCGAAGAGTATGGTTGACGTCGTAGACGGTGTGGAGGAGCACTCCGGTGCGAATCCGGTCTCGTCTACGGGAGATGGGGGAACCGTGGTCTCTTGTGAGGAATTTAATGTGGCGTTGGACACATTGAAAACCTCCATGACGACCGAGGTCGAAAGCATGTTTAATAAATTCTTAGAAGGGCTTAAACTTTCCACCGCACCGTTGAAAGTGGGTGATCCCGCTAACAAGGTGGCGGATGCTACCTCCGACAAGGGGGAAGCTACTAGCGAGAAAGCTCCTTCCTCTAGTGGTAAAAATAGCACCGACATCTTTTCCCATGTGGAACCTCCACTTGTCCATGGTGGACCGCTTCCTTCCACTCATTTGAATCATGTTGGCCAGGCCCCTAAGATTGAGAAGAATGTAGAATTTGATTCTTGGGTCTATCATTTTAAGAGTCATATAAATCATGTGAACACTAACCTTTGGAGAATCATTGAAGAAGGTTTCTATCCGCATGACCAAAGCAACTTCACTCCTAGAGAAGTCATGGATAATCAATTCAATGAGAATGCTCTCTTCATCATCCAAGAAGCAATCCCACCCGAATATCTTCCTCGTCTCCGGCCCTACTCCATGGCCAAAGATGCTTGGCACCAAGTGGTTTCCCTCTATCGGGGAAGCGCAAGCATTCAACGCTCCAACTATGAAGTGGTGCAAGATGAAGCCGATGAGTTTGCAATGAAAGAAGATGAAGAACCTCGTGAGCTTTATCAGAGGGTAACCAAACTCGCGGTCTCTCTCCAAGATCATGGAAGTAAGGACAAGGATGACAATTGGATCAAGCGCAAATTCCTCAAGGCAATGATGCCCTACCACAAAGCCATGTCCTCCGTCATTCGTCAAAGGTCGGGACTTCCACACCTTGTCCTGAAGTGAAGTGTTGGATGAGTCCGTTGCTATGAGCATCTTGGACAAGACCGCCGACAATGCGGTACTTCGCTCTCAAAGAGTAAAGAAGCCCAACCTTGCTCTAAAGGCCAAGGTTAGTATGGAGGAAGAGGATAAAGAGGAAGAAGAGGAGAGCAACCTCAAAGATACGAAGTATGCCTATCATGAACACATGGCCCTTGCTTCAAGGCAATTTTGGAGCAAGAAGAACTCAAGGCCCAACTTCAACAAGAACAATTCAAGTGGCGCAAAGGGAAAGAAACGAGTGAGGACTTGCTTCAATTGTGGCAATGTGAGCCACTTTGTTGCGGAGTGCCCTTATGAGAAGAGGCAAGACAATGGTGGCAAGCTCATCCAAAAGGACAAGGCCAAATCGTTCCCCAACAAGAGCAACTTCACCAAGAAGACTCCTCCCAAGGCATTGGTGGTACAAGAAGAGTACAATGAGGATGATGATGATGATGAAGATGGTGAGTCCGTTGCCATGGCCTCCGTTGCCATTGCGACGACTCCACGGGTGTCTCTCTTCGACTCACCCAATGAGAGCATCACCGCCAAGTGCCTCATGGCTAAAGCCACCAACAAGGTAACCCCCAACATCAAAACTACCATCATTAATCATCCTTCTTTAATGGATAGCATTGATGAACATGAGGGAACAAATGTGGAGGAGAATGAGTTTGAGACCTTTATGGGTAAAATCAAGGGTAAATCCACGAAGCACTTCGTTGCTCTCTTGGAACAACTTGGTGAAGCCAATGACATGATCGAGGCTCACGAAGATACCATCTCTAAGATGGAGGAGCATAGTCGTGACTATGCCGATGAGATTTCGGATCTTTCCAATGCACTTGAGGAAGAGTGTGGTCTTCGTTTGGCTCTTGAGGAGTCACACAACGATGATCATGCTAAGTTAAAGAAAGATATTGATCATGCTCTTGTTGTTTCTCGTGTGCTAAACTCCGAGAAGGCAAAGCTTGGGGTTGATCTTGCTAGACTCAAAGAGGAGTTTGACATTCTCGACAAGGCTCACAAAGTCTTGAAGGGTGTTCATGATAGCCTCAAGGAGTCTCATGATCAACTCCAAGTGAAGCTAACCAAGGAGAAAGCCACATTTCCTCATATGGTGTTAATTGATAATGCAAATGCTACTAACCCATGTTGTGAGCATGTGCATCTTGTTGAGGAGAATGCTAAGTTAAATGAGCGACTTGAGAAGGGTCTTGGGTCTTTCATACAAGGCGAGAAGAACCTCAACGATCTTTTGAGCAATCAAAAGGAAGTTGTGGACAAGGAAGGGGTTGGGTACGCACCCAAGTCCAAGATCAAGAAGAAGAATGATAAGGACAAACGACCTCCCCCTCTTAAGCAAACCTTTGTGAAGGAGGGAGAGGGTGCTACTAAGGAGAAGAACATGAACACCGTGAAGGGTGGTGATGCCAAGATGGGGAACACTTCCCTTCTCAACAAAGCCGGCGACTTTAACCCTTCTTATCACTAGTAGAAAACCAGCCTTTTGTCCCGGTTCGTAAGGGCCTTTAGTCCCGGTTCCCGAACCAGGACTAAAGGGTCGTTACTAATACCCTCACCCTTTAGTCCTGGTTCAAACCAGAACCGGGACAGATGGGCCTCCACGTGGCCGCTGCCGGCAGCCCAGGCAGGGGCGTCTTTGGTCCCGGTTTATGACATAAACCGGGACCAAAAGGGTTCCACGCGTCAGCAGGAGGTTTTTCTTTTTTTTTAAAAAAAAGTGGCTATTTTAGGGTTTTAGGGGGTTATTTTTAGGTTGTTATTAGCTAGCTAATAGAGAGAAGTGTCCTCTCTTATATGTAGTCCTTGGTTTACGTACCTACGCTACTGCTATGTTTCATTTCACCCACAGATATATATATAATAACTCATGCATGCTCGCATCATACATCATCATATATAATAACAAGTCCTACTAATTAATCAAGCATCATCATACAACTTCTATTCGTTATTAATAATAAGTCATACGATCATCATCCTCATAGTCATCGAACCCAACCCTACATAATTGTTCTTAGCACATGATCATCAAGTATCAGGTAGGATCGGACCTAAACACACTTAAGGTAAAATACCATAAAACAATATAGACCCTGACTCTCCATTATGAAGAATGGAGATCATCCTGTCTCCAATTCTTGCGCCTCGCTTCCTTTTGCTTCCAAGAAGCTCCTTACGACTGTCCATACATTTTTTCCATCCTTTGATTGTCATGTCTCCACTTCTTTTAGAAATCCGGTATGGACAGTTGAGATTCGTAGGATGACCTGGATATATGTTCAAAACACGAAGGCTGCCGCCATTCTGATACATCAAATGAGGCACACAATCCTCTGGGATAAGCTGTTGAAAAACATAGTAATAACTTTGTAGTTAGCAATGATGTACTAGTTTTAGAAGTATGCAAAAAGATGCACGGATGTCGTAATAGTAAAAAAACTTACCAGGGTATCTCCATGGTAGTTACCGTAGTTCAACACGTGCACTAGTGGCACGTATTGACCATAATGTTGAGGAGTTCGATTGTAGATATTGTAATTCTCAATATCATTACAAAATCCAACCAGATGAGTTTTCTCGTTGTAAGTTAACTCAGAGCCATCGGTATAGTAAGTTCTATCTACCATCTTCTGCACATTCTTTGATACTTCAAAATAAGCTGTCAATGGAAATAAGCTGTCAACTATTTTGAAATGAACAATATAAGTTCTATTAATAATTAACTATGTTTGAGAAACTCACATAGCGGTAGAATTGGAGGAGTATCAACAAGGACCCAAATGTCCATATTGTCTTGCTCGATTTCAGGATCACCAAGATCCATGGTGACAAGCATACCCTCATCAAAACCATACAATTTGCAAAATGCTTCCCAATTTTTGCAACCAAAACGGGTTACGCTCTCAGCATTATATAACTTTACTTCAAAATCCACATCATGATGGGTTCTTAGGTGAATTTTCTTTGTTTTAAAATTTTCAGGGTCTTCAAAATCCATCCTCTCCAAGACATAGCGTCTTGCATGGCATGGGATCAACTATACTCGAATTGTAAAAGATGAAAATTACACGTTGAAATAGTTGAAGTCATGCTTAATTATGAAAAAAACACTTGTCGTCGTTGTGTACCGTTTCAACTTCGAAGGTCTCCTCGAGCTTAATGCTGAAGCGCCGACCATCGTCCAGGTGAGGCCTGTCGCAATCACCTCGATCGTCGTGGCACCAGTCGCACTCCCCCGGGAGACTTTCGTCGTCTGATGATGACATTTCCTATACGTTCATAATTCAAAGACTAAATTAGATCATTATTATTCAACTAATCATATGCATATGCCTTGCATAGTGCTCTCCAATTTGAGCATTCAATAAGAAAAATCAAATCGCAAAATTAAGTAGTATTCAAATTAGGATGCCTTCAATTATAAGAAAAACTACATCATCTCCATTTGTCCGTACATCGAATATTATCACTAATACACGTCGATTACTATATATCATATATATCGCCAGTACAGCTAGAACAGTGGCGCCCGACGGGTATCGGCGTGGGCGGTGGACGCCCAAAGGGAAGGAACTATCACAGGATCATAGCTCCAGTGAGATCCCTGAAGAACCTGCCAGGTATTCTCGAACCTGCCCTCCAACGCAACCATGTACCGACGGACGTGCTGGTCCTCCTCGCTGACACGGTGACGTACCACCTCCGCGGTGTCCGGAAGTCTCTGCACCGTCACTGGCCCACGCGACCGCCACCAAACAAGGATCGGGTCAACGACGGGCTGGCTCCTCACCAAGCTACGCCCCCCGGAAGGTAGCGCCTCCCAGTACCACCCCGGCGGAGCCCAGTCCCGGACATGGCCCATCTGGTCAAGCAGGTGTCGTCCGCCCCCGACTCGACGACGAGGATGCGGGATAGGCATCGTCCACGTCGATGCGGGAATAATTGCTTTAACTAAAAAATAAACTAGTTCTATTAATTTTCTTGCTAAAAATAAACTACTTCTATAGTAAAATAAACCATTTTTATTAAATCAACTAGCTAGTTCAACTACTAAGCACTTACTATAAATAAAATAAAATAGTACGACTTACTAAAAATAAACTAGTTTAACTATAGTTCTATTATTTTTCTAACTAATTATATTAAACACTTTCTCTTCTTATTTTTTTCCTTTTTCCTCTATTCTAAATATGAACATATTCATAAATGACATATATCATTCACAATTTTCCTATACATACACAATAAATTGACAAAGAAAATACTAACACAAAAAATCATTAATAAATCTAAATTACAACAGAAAAAATCATAAATAAATCTAACACAATATGAACAAATTAATTACACAATATGAAAAAAAATCTAACAGAAAAATCTATGAACTACACATCTAAATTACTACACATCTAACAAAAATATATATGAACTACACATCTAAATTACTACACATCTAACACATCTAAATTGCTCACGGCGACAGTGTCCGGGATGGCGACGGCGAGGTGCGGCGCGGAACGGGGCGGGGCGGCTCGGCGACGGGCAGGGGCGGGGCGGGTCGGGGCGGCGTCGCGGGGCGGGGGGTGGCGACAGCGTCGATCGGGGCGGCGCGGGGCGACGACGGCGACGACGGGGTGGCGCGGGGCGACGACGGCGACGACGGGGCGGCGCGGGGCGACGACGGCGACGACGAGGCGGATACGGCGGGCAGCCTGGCGGCGTCGGGAGGGCGGGGAAGAACGAACTGAACCAAAATTTCACGAGTGCTGCTTATATAGTCAGCGCATTGGTCCCGGTTCGTGACAGAAACCGGGACCAATGCCACCCTTTAGTCCCGTTTGGTGCCACCAACCGGGACCAAAGTCCTCTTTTGGGCAGCCCAAAGGGCGGGAAGCGGCGGCCTTTGGTCCCGGTTGGTGGCACCAACCGGGACTAAAGGGGGGCATTGGTCCCGGTTTGTGCCATGAACCGGGACCAATGCCACCCTTTGGTCCCGGTTCGTCCTATGAACCGGGACCAAAGGCCTTCTACTGCCCCGCGCCCGAAAGTTTAGTCCCACCTCGCTAGTTGAGAGGGTTCGGGAGTGGTTTATAAGCGCTGCTGCGCCCACCCTCTCGAGCTCCTCTCAACTGCAGGCTTTCGGGCCTAATCTGTCACTTCAATGCCTGTGGGCCTATTGGGCCTGCTGCGGGCTTGAATCCTGGCCCATAGTTGGGTTTCTAGTCGTATTCAGGCCATGGTGGCCCAGTAGGTGGCATTTTTTTGCTATTTATGTTTTCATTTCTACTTAGAACTAAATACTTATAGTTTTTTAGTGATTTCTTTTTTCTTTTAGGTCACAAAAATTATAAACTTTCTGTTAGTTCCATTAGCTTTAAAATTTGAATAGTTTAAATTTGAATTTTCTAAAATTTGTGTGAATCACTAGTTTATGAATCACTAGTTTACTAAATTTGTGAGAAAACACTGTGTATTATATTTACTATGTACAATCTTTCTGCAAAGAGATACCAAAAATTATAAACTTTCTGTTAGTGCCATTAGTTTTCAAATTAGAATAGTTAGAATTTGAATTCTTTGAAATTTGTGTGAATCTCAAGTTTGTGATTAACTTTACTAGAGCCATTATTTTTTCATTTCTACTTAGAACTAAATACTTATAGTTTTTTAGTGATTTCTTTTTTATTTTAGGTCACAAAAATTATAAACTTTCTGTTAGTGCCATTAGTTTTAAAATTTGAATAGTTTAAATTTCAATTTTTTAAAATTTGTGTGAATCACTAGTTTATGAATAACTTTACTATAAACTTTCTGTTAGTGCCATTATACTCAATTTGGTAATTTTAGTTAGTCATAACAAATATTATAGGCATTTTTTTTCTTTTTTGCTATTTATTTTTTCATTTCTACTACTTAGTGTGAATCACTACTTAGTGCATATAGGCATTTTTTTCTTTTTCTTTCTTAGTCATTTCTATTTATACTAAATACTAATAGTTTTTTAGTGATTTCTTTTTTCTTTTAGGTCAAAAAAAAATAAAAACTTCTCTGTTAGTGAACATAGATGCACTTATAGAGAAAATTAAACATAAATTCATAATCAATTTCTATTTATGAATTTATGTCCAATTTTCCTCTATAGGTGCATCTATTTTCACTTTGAGAGGAGCTCAACAATGCAGAGAGGGACGGGCTTATAAACAGGTGTCGGCGCCCTTCGGTTGGCGAGGTGGGACTAAACTGTGGGTGCAGCGAGGGCCGACCCTTTAGTCCCGGTTCGTGGCACGAACCGGGACTAAAGGGGAGCCTTTGGTCCCGGTTCATGCCACGAACCGGGACCAATGGTGGTGGGCCAGGAGCCAGGCCCATTGGTCCCGGTTCGTCCCACCAACCGGGACCAAAAGGTCCAGACGAACCGGGACCAATGGCCCACGTGGCCCGGCCGGCCCCCTGGGCTCACGAACCGGTGCCAAAGCCCCCATTAGTCCCGGTTCTAGACTGAACCGGGACTAATGGGCTGCCCCGGCCTGGACCATAGCCCCCTTTTCTACTAGTGTATGTGTTGTGCCGTGCTAGTGATGGACATGTTTTTGCCAAATTTGTTTGTTCTCCTTATGAGTACATTGAATGATCTATTTGGGTTCCTAAGACCCTTGTTACTAACATCAAAGGACCCATTACAAAATGGGTACCTAAAACCAAGCATTGATCTCCTGTAGGTGTTTGCTTCCGGTGGGGGATCATGGTTGCTCGATAGTTGAGCTACAAATCATATGACCGGAAGCAAGGACTTGGTGGTGGACGTGCACAAGATTCCATCTATGCCCACCAATGTCGAGTGGGGTGATGCCTCGTCTTCTAAGGTATTGGGACTCGGCAAGGTTGTCATTTCTCATGATCTCACGATCGAGAAGGTCATGCTTGTTGAGTCCCTTGCATACAATTTACTTTTCGTTCGTCAACTTGCAATCATGGGCTTTGCGACTTTCTTTGATATTTATACCGTGGCCCTCTTGTGGAGCAAGACTCTTAAAGTAGCCATTGTTGGGCATGTCGAGAACGGTCTATATGTGATTAACTTTTCAGAGCGACCCACTAAGACCACGACATGCCTAATGGCTAAAGTTGACGTGGGATGGCTTTGGCATCGCCGTTTAGCCCATGTCAATATGAGATCTTTGCAAAGTCTTCACAAGGGGGACCATGTCCGTGGACTAACGAATGTTAGTTTTGCTAAAGATCGTGCTTGCAGTGCTTGTATCGAAGGAAAGCTACATGAGAAGGCTCACCCTCCCACGACTATCATTTACTCGAAGAGGCCTTTGGAGCTCCTTCATTTGGATCTCTTTGGGCCTCCATCCTTTGATAGTCTTGGGGGTAGGAAGTATTGCTTGGTGATTGTGGATGACTATTCAAGATACACTTGGGTATTTCTTCAAGAGGAAGAGCGAGACCCAACAAACCGTCATTGACTTTGCAAATGAAGCCCAACATCAACACAATGCAAAGATCTTGACAATAAGAAGTGACAATGGCACCGAGTTCAAGAACTACACCTTGGATGAGTTTCTTAGTGATGAGGGGATCAAGCATCAATATTCTGCACCTTACACCCCTCAACAAAACAGTGTTGCGGGGAGGAAGAACCGGACATTGATGGATGCGGCAAGGACCATGATGGCGGAGTTCAAGTCTCCATACAACTTTTGGGCCGAAGCCATCAACACCGCGTGTCATGCATCAAATCGGCTCTACCTCCGCAAGGGCTTGAACAAGACTCCATATGAGATACTCACCGGTAACAAGCCCAACCTCAAGTACTTTTGGGTGTTCGGGCGTAAGTGTTTCATTCTCAAGAAAGGTGTTCAGATGTCTAAATTTGAGGCTAGAGCTTATGAGGGCATATTTGTTGGTTATGCTACAAACTCTCATGCTTACCGTGTCCTCAATAAATCTACGGGACTTATTGAGGAGACATGTAACGTGAAGTTTGATGAGAATAACGGCTCCCAAGTGGAGCAAAGTGGCACTTGTGATGTAGGTGATGAAATTCCTCCTCAAGCCATAAGAAGAATGGCTGTTGGTTTTATCCTACCCATTGAGTAACCCTTTGTGGCCGAAGGAGAAGGACAATGCTCCACTCAAGTGGAGCCATCACCAACCCAAGGCCCACACGCTTCCGAAGAATAAAGTAAAGGCCCTGGACCTCATGAACAAGACCAAGGGCAAGATCATGCTCAAGACGGTGTTTGACACACCAAGTGATGCCCAAGGTCAAGTTCTCTCCTCTGAGCAAGTTCAAGATCAAGAACAAGCTCAAGACGGCGCTCAAGATGATCAAGTGGCCGCTCCTCAACTCACCACAGAGGAGGAATTGGAGCGTCGTGCCGCCAAGATTGCATCCAAGCTCTCCACCAAGGGTCATCTCATGAAGAATGTGCTTGGAAGCATTCAAAAGGGGGTCAGCACTCGTAGACAATTGGCAAACTATTGTGAACATCACGCGTTTGTCTCTTGTGTTGAACCCCAAAAGGTATGTGAAGCACTCGAAGATCTGGATTGGCTTAATGCCATGCATGAAGAACTCAACAACTTCGAGTACAACAAGGTGTGGAAATTAGTGCCAAGGCCAATGGGGAACCACAATGTCATTGGAACCAAGTGGATATTCAAGAACAAGCAAGATGCTCATGGGACCATCATTCGCAACAAGGTAATATTGGTGGCACAAGGCTACTCCCAAGTCGAGGGTATCGACTACGGCGAAACCTTTGCTCCCGTTGCTCGCCTTCAATCCATTCATTTGTTGATTGCTTATGCTTCTCATCACAACTTTAAGTTCCATCAAATGGATGTGAAGAGTGCTTTTCCTAATGGTCCTATTAATGAGTTGGTTTATGTCAAGCAACCCCCCCGGGTTCGAGGATCCCTAATTTCCCTATCATGTGTATCAACTCGATAAGGCACTCTATGGCCTTAAACAAGCCCCACGTGTGTGGTATGACCACCTTACCGAGTTGTTACAAGATCGTGGTTTGAAGTTGGGCTAATCGACCCCACTCTTTTTACTAAGAAGATCAAAGGGGAGTTGTTTGTGTGCCAACTATATGTTGATGACATTATCTTTGGTTCCCCTAACAAAGCTTTCAATGAGGAATTTGCCGCACTCATGACCTCAAAGTTCAAGATGTCTTCCATGGGAGAGTTGAAGTTCTTTCTCGGTTTTGAAGTGAAGCAAAGAAGAGAAGGAACCTTCATCAACCAAGCCAAATACACTCAAGACATGCTCAAGAGATTCAAGCTAAGTGATGTCAAGCCGGTGTCCACTCCAATGCCCGCCAAGTGCCAACTTGACATCGATCCCAATGGTAAAGCGGTGGATCAAAAGGTATATCACTCCATGATTGGATCCTTGCTTTACCTTTGTGCATCTAGACCGGATATCATGTTGAGTGTGGGGATTTGTGCACGGTTTCAAGCCGCACCTAAGAAAAGCCACTTTGTGGCGGTCAAGCGAATCTTTCGATATTTGGCTCATACCCCAAACTTTGGCTTATGGTACCCAAGAGGAGCAAACTTCAAGCTTGTAGGGTATTCGGACTCCAATTGGGCGGGAGACAAAGTGGATAGGAAGTCCATTTCCGGAGGGTGCCAATTCCTTGTTTGCTCTTTGGTAAGTTGGTCTTCTAAAAAGCAAAGTTGTGTGTCTCTCTCGTCCACCGAAGCGGAGTATGTGGCGGCCGGTAGTTGTTGTGCACAACTCCTATGGATGAGGCAAACTTTAAAGAATTACGGTGTCACTGGTGACAAAGTGCCTCTTTGGTGTCACAATGAAAGTGCCATCAAAATTTCTCTCAACCCGGTGCAACACTTCAAGATGAAGCATATTGAGATTCGGTATCACTTCATCCGGGAACACATTAGGCGAGGGGAGATCGAGCTCAACTACGTCAACACTCATGATAACCTTGCAGATATTCTCACGAAGCCGTTGGATGAAGCAAGATTTCGCGAGTTAAGGCATGAGCTAAATATCATTGATTCGAGCAATGTTGCTTGAACCATTGCACACCCCACCATACTCAACTTGTTGTCTTGTTTAGATGTAGGCATGGACATAGGGGGAGTGTTGTTCTCTCAATGAACTCTCCCTCCCCCCATTATGCATAAATTGATCAACTCTTTCACATTAGCCATTTTTTATGGTACTTGTGCTTCAAAGACGAGTTTTGGTCATGGGCCCAAGGATAATTCTTCACGGTGCCATACCAATTGACTCAAACATAGGTGGCTCCGGTCACCGCCCTCTCTTTGGAGAGGTTGTGTCTCGAGGTTGTTTCTTGTTGTCTTTTGCCTTTCTTTCTTCGTGTTGAGCGTGTTCTTGTGGTGTCTTGTTGGCTTGAAGATTCCGTGCGAAGACCTCTTTTTCTTGTGTTTGAAACGTGCATCTTCTTGGGCTCGCGGTACTACCGCGGAAAGCCACGGTACTACCGCGTGTGGAGTGCACGGTACTACCGCACCTAGCGCGGCAGTAATTTTTTACTGCCGCCTGGGAGAGCGGTACTACTGCTTCGGTGCGGTACTTCCGCCCGAGCGGTACTACTGCTATGAGGCATGGTATGTTGGAAATATGCCCTAGAGGCAATAATAAATTGATTATTATTATATTTCCTTGTTCATGATAATCGTTTATTATCCATGCTAGAATTGTATTGATAGGAAACTCAGATACATGTGTGGATACATAGACAACACCATGTCCCTAGTAAGCCTCTAGTTGACTAGCTCGTTGATCAATAGATGGTTACGGTTTCCTGACCATGGACATTGGATGTCATTGATAACGGGATCACATCATTAGGAGAATGATGTGATGGACAAGATCCAATCCTAAGCCTAGCACAAGATCATGTAGTTCGTATGCTAAAGCTTTTATAATGTCAAGTATCATTTCCTTAGACCATGAGATTGTGCAACTCCCGGATACCGTAGGAATGCTTTGGGTGTGCCAAACGTCACAACGTAACTGGGTAGCTATAAAGGTGCACTACGGGTATCTCCGAAAGTGTCTGTTGGGTTGGCACGAATCGAGACTGGGATTTGTCACTCCGTGTAAACGGAGAGGTATCTCTGGGCCCACTCGGTAGGACATCATCATAATGTGCACAATGTGATCAAGGAGTTGATCACGGTATGATGTGTTGCAGAACGAGTAAAAGAGACTTGCCGGTAACGAGATTGAACAAGGTATCGGGATACCGACGATCGAATCTCGGGCAAGTATCGTACCGATAGACAAAGGGAATTGTATACGGGATTGATTAAAGTCCTTGACATCGCGGTTCATCCGATGAGATCATCGTGGAACATGTGGGAGCCAACATGGGTATCCAGATCCTGCTGTTGGTTATTGACTGGAGAACGTCTCGGCCATGTCTGCATGTCTCCCGAACCCGTAGGGTCTACACACTTAAGGTTCGATGATGCTAGGGTTATAAAAGAAGCTTGTATGTGGTTACCGAATGTTGTTCGGAGTCCCGGATGAGATCCCGGACGTCACGAGGAGTTCCGGAATGGTCCGGAGGTAAAGATTTATATATGGGAAGTCCTATTTTGGTCACTGAAAGAGTTTCGGGTTTTATCGGTAACGTACCGGGACCACCGGAGGGGTCCGGGGGTCCACCAAGTGGGGCCACAAGCCCCGGAGGCTTACGTGGGCTAAGTGAGGGAGGGGACCAGCCCCAGGTGGGCTGGTGCGCCCCCCCACAGGGGCTCAAGGCGCAAGGGAGTGGGAAGGGGGGCAAACCCTAGAGCAAATGGGCCTTAAGGCCCATCTAGCTGCGCCTCCCCTTCTCCCCCCTTCTTGGCCGCCTCCCCCTTGCCCATCTAGGGCTGCCGCCCCCCCTAGGGGTGGGAACCCTAGAGGGGGCGCAGCCCCTCCCCTTCCCTATATATATTGAGGCATTAGGGCTGCCCACAACACACGATTCTATCTCTCGTTGGTGCAGCCCTGCGTCTTTTCTTCCTCCTCTTCTGTGGTGCTTGGCGAAGCCCTGCAGGATTGCCACGCTCTTCCATCATCACCACGCCGTTGTGCTGCTGCTGGATGGAGTCTTCCTCAACCTCTCCCTCTCTCCTTGCTGGATCAAGGCTTGGGAGACGTCACCGGGCTGTACGTGTGTTGAACGCGGAGGTGCCGTGCGTTCGGCACTTGGTCATCGGTGATTTGAATCACGACGAGTACGACTCCATCAACCCCGTTCACTTGAACGCTTCCGCTTAGCGATCTACAAGGGTATGTATATGCTCTCTCCTTCCCCTTGTTGCTGGTCTCTCCATAGATAGATCTTGGTGATACGTAGGAAAATTTTGAATTTCTGCTACGTTCCCCAACAGTGGCATCATGAGCTAGGTCTATTGCGTAGATTCTTTGCACGAGTAGAACACAAAGTAGTTGTGGGCGTTGATTTTGTTCAATATGCTTACCGTTACTAGTCAATCTTGATTCGGCGGCATTGTGGGATGAAGCGGCCCGGACCAACCTTACACGTACTCTTACGTGAGACCGGTTCCACCGACTGACATGCACTAGATGCATAAGGTGGCTGGCAGGTGTCTGTCTCTCCTACTTTAGTCGGATCGGATTCGATGAAAAGGGTCCTTATGAAGGGTAAATAGCAATTGGCATATCACGTTGTGGTTTTGCGTAGGTAAGAAACGTTCTTGCTAGAAACCCATAGCAGCCACGTAAAACACGCAAACAACAATTAGAGGACGTCTAACTTGTTTTTGCAGGGTTTGCTATGTGATATGATATGGCCAAAGGATGTGATGTATGATATATGTGATGTATGAGATGATCATGTTCTTGTAATAGGAATCACGACTTGCATGTCGATGAGTATGACAACCGGCAGGAGCCATAGGAGTTGTCTTTAATTTATTTATGACCTGCGTGTCAACATAAACGTCATGTAATTACTTTACTTTATTGCTAAAGCATTAGCCATAGTAGTAGAAGTAATAGTTGACGTGACAACTTCATGAAGACACGATGATGGAGATCATGATGATGGAGATCATGGTGTCATGCCGGTGACGACGATGATCATGGAGCCCTGAAGATGGAGATCAAAAGGAGCAAAGTGATGATGGCCATATCATGTCACTATTTGATTGCATGTGATGTTTATCATGTTTATACATCTTATTTGCTTAGAACGACGGTATTAAATAAGATGATCCCTCATTAAAATTTCAAGAAAGTGTTCACCCTAACTGTGCACCGTTGCTAAAGTTCGTCGTTTCGAAGCACCACGTGATGATCGGGTGTGATAGATTCTTACGTTCACATACAACGGGTGTAAGACAGATTTACACACGCGAAACACTTATGTTGACTTGACGAGCCTAGCATGTACAGACATGGCCTCGGAACACAGAAGACCGAAAGGTCGAGCATGAGTCGTATGGTAGATACGATCAACATGAAGATGTTCACCGACGTTGACTAGTCCGTCTCACGTGATGATCGGACACGGCCTGGTTGACTCGGATCATGTAATCACTCGGATGACTAGAGGGATGTCTATCTGAGTGGGAGTTCATAAGATGAACTTAATTATCCTGAACATAGTCAAAAGATCTTTGCAAATTATGTCGTAGCTCGCGCTTTAGTTCTACTGTTTTAAATATGTTCCTAGAGAAAATATAGTTGAAAGTTGATAGTAGCAATTATGCGGATAGTAGAAGGCTTATGTCCTTAATGCACCGCTCGGTGTGCTGGACCTCGAACGTGGTCTGTGGATGTTGCGAACATCTGACATACACGTTTTGATGACTACATGATAGTTCGGTAATGATAAATGGTTTAGAATTGAGGCACCGAAGACATTTTGAAATGTCGTGGAACATATGAGATGTTTCGAGGACTGAAATTGGGATTTCAGGCTCGTGCCCACGTCAAGAGGTATAAGACCTCCGACGATTTTCTTAGCCTGCAAACTAAGGGAGAAAAGCTCAATCATTGAGCTTGTGCTCAGATTGTCTGAGTACAACAATCACTTGAATCGAGTGGGAGTTGATCTTCCAGATAAGATAGTGATGTTTCACCAAAGTCATTGCCACCAAGCTGCTAGAGCTTCGTGATGAACTATAACATATCAGGGATAGATATGATGATCCTTGAAATATTCACGATGTTTGACACCGCGAAAGTAGAAATCAAGCAGGAGCATCAATTGTTGATGGTTAGTAAAACCACTAGTTTCAAGAAGGGCAAGGGCAAGAAGGGATACTTCATGAAACGGCAAATCAGCTGCTGTTCTAGTGAAGAAACCCAAGGTTGAACCTAAACCCGAGACTAAGTGCTTCTGTAATGAGGGGAACAGCTACTGGAGCAGAATTACCCTAGATACTTGGTAGATGAGAAGGCTATCGATAGAAGTATATTGGATATACATTATGTGAATGTGTACTTTACTAGTACTCCTAGTAGCATCAGGGTATTAGATACCGGTTCGATTGCTAAGTGTTAGTAACTCGAAATAAAAGCTACGGAATAAGCGGAGACTAGCTAAAGGTGAGCTGACGAGATGTGTTGGAAGTGCTTCCAAGGTTGATATGATCAAGCATCGCACGCTCCCTCTACCATCGAGATTGGTGTTAAACCTAAATAATTGTTATTTGGTGTTTGCGTTGAGCATAGACATGATTGGATTATGTCTATCGCAATACGGTTATTCATTTAAGGAGAATAATGGTTACTCTATTTATTTGAATAATACCTTCAATGGTCTTGCACCTAGAATGAATGGTTTATTGAAATCTCGATCATAGTGATACACATGTTCATGCCAAAAGATATAAGATAGTAATGATAGTACCACCCACTTGTGGCACTGCCATGTAAGTCATATTGGTGTAAAAACGCATGAAGAAGCTCCATGTTGATGGATCTTTGAACTCACTAATTTCTGAAAAGATTGAGACATGTGAACCATGTCTGTTGGTATATACGCATGAAGAAACTCCATGCAGATGGACCATTTAGACTCACTTAATTTTGAATCACTTGAGATATGCAAATCATACCACATGGGCAAGATGACTGAAAGCTTCGATTTCAGTAAAATGGAACAAGAAAGCAACTTGTTGGAAGTAACACATTTTGATGTGTGCAGTCCAATGAGTGCTGAGGCATGCAGTGGATATCGTTATGCTCTTACTTCACAGATGATTTGAGTAGATACTGAGCATATTTACTTGATGAAACACAAGTCTGAATTATTGAATGGTTCAAGTAATTTCAGAATGAAGCTGAAGATCGTCGTGACAAGGGGATAAAATATCTATGATATGATCATAGAGATGAATATCTGAGTTGCGAGTTTGGTACACAATTGAGACATTGTGGAAATTATTTCACGACTAGTACCGCCTGGAACACCATAGTGTGATGGTGCGTCCGAACATCATGACTGCACCCTATTGGATATGATGCATACCATGATGTCTCTTATCGAATTACCACTATCGTTCATGGGTTAGGCATTAGAGACAACCGCACTCACTTTAAATAGGGCACCACGTAATTCCGATGAGATGACACCGTATGAACTATGATTTATAGAAACCTAAGCTGTCATTTCTTAAAAGTTTGGGGCTGCGACGCTTATATGAAAAAGTTTCAGGCTGATAAGCTCGAACCCAAAGCGGATAACTGCATCTTCATAGGACACCCAAAACAGTTGGGTATACCTCCTGTCTCAGATCCGAAAGCAATAGGGATTGTTTTCTCAAATCAGGTCCTTTCTCGAGGAAAAGTTTCTCTCGAAAGAATTGAGTGGGAGGATGGTGGAGATTTGATGAGGTTATTGAACCGTCACTTCAACTAGTGTGTAGCAGGGCACAGGAATTGTTCCAATGGCACCTACACCAATTGAAGTGGAAGCTTATGATAGTGATCATGAGACTTCGGATCAAGTCACTCCCAAACCTCGTAGGACGACAAGGATGTGTACTGCTTCAGAGTGGTACGTAATCCTGTCTTGGAAGTCATGTTGCTAGACAACAATGAACCTACGAGCTATGGAGAAGCGATGGTGGGCTCGGATTCCGATGAATGGCTCGAGGCCATATAATCCGAGAGAGGATCCATATATGAAAACAAAGTGTAGACTTTGAAAGAACTACTTGATGGTCGTAAGACTGTTAGGTACATATGGATTTTAAAAGGAAGACGGACAATGATGGAAAATGTCACCATTAAGAAAGCTCGACTTGTCATTAAAATGTTTTCCGACAAGTTCAAGGAGTTGACTACGATGAGACTTTCTCACCCGTAGCGATGCTAAAAGTCTGTTTGAATTATGTTAGCGATTACTGCATTATTTATGAAATTATGCAGATAGGATGTCAAAACATTGTTTCCTCGACGATTTTCTTGAGGAAAGGTTGTATGTGATACAGCCAGAAGGTTTTGTCAATCCTGAAAGATGCTAATAAGTATGCAAAGCTCCAGTAATCCTTCTGAGGACTGGAGTAAGCATCTCGGAGTTGGAATGTACACTTTGATGAGTTGATCAAAGATTTTAGGTTTATACAAAGTTTATGAGAAACTTGTATTTCCAAAGAAGTGAGTGGGAGCACTATAGAATTTCTGATGAGTATATGTGGTTGACATATTGTTAATCAGAAATGATGTAGAATTTCTGGAAAGCATATAGGGTTATTTGAAGAGTGTTTTCAATGGAAAACCTGGATTAAGCTACTTGAACATTGAGCATCAAGATCTATAAGGATAGATCAAAATCGCTTAATAGTACTTTCAAATGAATACATACCATGACAAGATTTTGAAGGAATTCAAAATAGATCAGCAAAGAAAAGGTTCTTGGCTGTATTACACGCGTGAGTATTGAGTAAGACTCAAGACCTGACCGCGGCAGAAGAGAGAGAAAGGACGAAGGTGGTCCCCTGTGCTTCAGACATGGGCTCTAAAGTATGCTTAGTTATGTACCGCACCTGAAGTGTGCCAAGCCATGAGTCAGTCAAGGGGTACAAGAGTGATTCAAGAATGGATCACAGGACAGCGGTCAGAGTTATCCTTAGTAACTAGTGGACTAAGGAATTTTCTCGATTGTGGAGGTGGAAAAGAGTCCGTCGTAAAGGGTTACGCCGATGCAAACTTTGACACTAATCCAGATTATACTAAGTAGTAAATTGGATTCGTATAGTAGAACAGTTATTTGGAATAGTTCCAAATAGAGCATGGTAACTGCATCTAGGAGATGACATAGAGATTTGTAAAGCACACAGGGATCTGAAAGGTTCAGACCCGTTGACTATAACATCTCTCACAAGCATAACATGATCAAACCAAAAACTCATTGAGTGTTAATCACATAGTAATGTGAACTAGATTAATGACTCTAGTAAACTCTTTGGGTGTTAGTCACATGGGTATGTGACCTTGGGTGTTGGAATCATTGCAATCACATATCGATGTGAACTGGATTATTGACTCTAGTGCAAGTGGGAGACTGTTGGAAATATGCCCTAGAGGCAATAATAAATTGATTATTATTATATTTCCTTGTTCATGATAATCGTTTATTATCCATGCTAGAATTGTATTGATAGGAAACTCAGATACATGTGTGGATACATAGACAACACCATGTCCCTAGTAAGCCTCTAGTTGACTAGCTCGTTGATCAATAGATGGTTACGGTTTCCTGACCATGGACATTGGATGTCATTGATAACGGGATCACATCATTAGGAGAATGATGTGATGGACAAGATCCAATCCTAAGCCTAGCACAAGATCATGTAGTTCGTATGCTAAAGCTTTTATAATGTCAAGTATCATTTCCTTAGACCATGAGATTGTGCAACTCCCGGATACCGTAGGAATGCTTTGGGTGTGCCAAACGTCACAACGTAACTGGGTGGCTATAAAGGTGCACTACGGGTATCTCCGAAAGTGTCTGTTGGGTTGGCACGAATCGAGACTGGGATTTGTCACTCCGTGTAAACGGAGAGGTATCTCTGGGCCCACTCGGTAGGACATCATCATAATGTGCACAATGTGATCAAGGAGTTGATCACGGGATAATGTGTTGCGGAACGAGTAAAAGAGACTTGCCGGTAACGAGATTGAACAAGGTATCAGGATACCGACGATCGAATCTTGGGCAAGTATCGTACCGATAGACAAAGGGAATTGTATACGGGATTGATTAAAGTCCTTGACATCGTGGTTCATCCGATGAGATCATCGTGGAACATGTGGGAGCCAACATGGGTATCCAGATCCCGCTGTTGGTTATTGACTGGAGAATGTCTCGGCCATGTCTGCATGTCTCCCGAACCCGTAGGGTCTACACACTTAAGGTTCGATGACACTAGGGTTATAAAGGAAGCTTGTATGTGGTTACCGAATGTTGTTCGGAGTCCCGGATGAGATCCCGGACGTCACGAGGAGTTCCGGAATGGTCCGGAGGTAAAGATTTATATATGGGAAGTCCTATTTTGGTCACCGAAAGAGTTTCGGGTTTTATCGGTAACGTACCGGGACCACCGGAGGGGTCCGGGGGTCCACCAAGTGGGGCCACAAGCCACGGAGGCTTACGTGGGATAAGTGAGGGAGGGGACCAGCCACAGGTGGGCTGGTGCGCCCCCCCACAGGGGCTCAAGGCGCAAGGGAGTGGGAAGGGGGGCAAACCCTAGAGCAGATGGGCCTTAAGGCCCATCTAGCTGCGCCTCCCCTTCTCCCCCCTTCTTGGCCGCCTCCCCCTTGCCCATCTAGGGCTGCCGCCCCCCCTAGGGGTGGGAACCCTAGAGGGGGCGCAGCCCCTCCCCTTCCCTATATATATTGAGGCATTAGGGCTGCCCACAACACACGATTCTATCTCTCGTTGGTGCAGCCCTGCGTCTTTTCTTCCTCCTCTTCTGTGGTGCTTGGCGAAGCCCTGCAGGATTGCCACGCTCTTCCATCATCACCACGCCGTTGTGCTGCTGCTGGATGGAGTCTTCCTCAACCTCTCCCTCTCCCCTTGCTGGATCAAGGCTTGGGAGACGTCACCGGGCTGTACGTGTGTTGAACGCGGAGGTGCCGTGCGTTCGGCACTTGGTCATCGGTGATTTGAATCACGACGAGTACGACTCCATCAACCCCGTTCACTTGAACGCTTCCGCTTAGCGATCTACAAGGGTATGTAGATGCACTCTCCTTTCCCTCGTTGTTGGTCTCTCCATAGATAGATCTTGGTGATACATAGGAAAATTTTGAATTTCTGCTACGTTCCCCAACATGGTACTACCGTGCGGACGAGTGTGCATGGGGTTAAGACCCGGGCAGGGGGAGTTCCAACTCCCCCATACCCATTCGTTCGACTCTCTCCCCGCCGCCTCTCTCTCTCCTGCTCAAGAACGGCACTGGAGAACCTTGCCGGATCTCCTTCTCCGGCCACTCTCCTCGGTTTCCGACCGGTGGGATCGTTCCCCACCACTTCCTCTTGCCATGGAACGAGGTTTATCCCCCAAATCCCTCTCTCTCTTAGTTGTTCTTTTGCCTCTATGATTTTGGGGAGATGCATGTGTTCTTGAGATTTTAGGCCAAATCTATGCAAGAGTAGGATGTAGGAGAGTAGTGTTGCATAGAAATTATACTTGATATGTTGTCCCGTGGTAGATTTGTTCAACCGTAGTACCGCCGCGTTTTCGCGGTTTTTCTCAGATTCAAAGTGGTTTGGATCTGCCGTCGTGCGGTACTACCGCATCTCTTATGCGGTACTACCACAGGTTCGGTACTACCGCCCATCAGGTGCGGTACTACCGCACGAGCTGTGGTACTAAGGTCCTACTACCGCTCCAAGCCCCGGTACTACCGTGTCTTCACGCGGTACTACCGCGACTAGGAGCGGTACTAAAATTTTAGTACCGCGCGACCTGGCAGTACTACCGTTGTTGTCCAATCTTCTTCTTGGCAATTACCACGTATGATTTCTACTTGTTTCCCTTGTCTTGCTAAGGTCTTTGCATTGATTCTTCTCGCTCTTTGTGTGTGCTTTTGCTTTGTGTCTTAGGTGGTGGCTCCGGTGCCCCTTCTCGCCGTTCCAATCCCAGTCGTGACACTGGCTCCAAGCGACTGCGCAATCAAGATGAAGCTCCAGAGGGCTCCAGTGCCCCAAGCGCAATGTCAAGTCCTCCGCTAGCAAGTACAAGGAACCCGCAAAGGGCATGGACGAGATTCCACTTTTTGAGTTTATCGCTCGAAGGCAGATCAACTCATATGTGAATGCCCGTGCTATCTTCAGAGGCAATGACTTGTTTTGGACCAAGCAGCAAACTCTCATTTATCTGGATGTGATCAAGGCCAAGCAAAACACCTACGTGGATGTCAAGTGGATTGACATGAATCACATGAGGCAGGACAAGCATCGTGAGTACTTTGGAGAGGCTCTGGATTTGGTGGAGCAATTTGGCATTGAGCATGTGATCTCCTTCCACCTGGACTATGATCCTGAGATCATTTGCCAGTTCTTTGCCTCCGTTCACTTCCACTCTGGGGAGGATCGAAGGATGAACTGGATGACCAATGGATGTCAGTTGACTGCTACCTGGAAGGATTTCATGGATTTGCTCCATGTCCCCGATGAGGGGCTCACCACGCCCATAGGTGTTCGCCCTCACGCCAACCCTGAGTCCACCAACAAGAACAGGCTCCAGCAATACTATGTTGAGAAGGTGCTTCCCAGTGCAAGTCGACGTGGGTGCTGAACCCTTTTCTGGACATCATGTATCGCATCTTCCGCAACTCTCTCTTTCCTCGCATTGGTGACAAGGACAAAGTGCATGCCTATCTGGTGGATATGATGCTCCTATGTGAGGAGGCGCGTGTGTCTCAGACTCAACCACTTGCTGTCTCACATATCATGTGGTGTGAGCTTCGGTTCGCGGTGTTCAACCGCAAGGTACCCATCTATGGACCGTACCTATTTCTGTTGATCTCCAAAACTTGGGAAAAGTTGTTCCCTGGTGATGAGTTCCTTGCTCCAGACTGGATTCGACATGAGTCCATCAGTCTCCGTGTCAAGTCCAAGTGGGCCAACACTACCACTTGTGCTGAGGCGGCGGCTGCTAGGAGGGTTGTTGATGAGGAGGAGGCAGAGGCAGAGGATGCTGCTGAGGACCATGCTGATGGGTATACCCATCGTTCCTCTGAGCCCTCGTGGGCCAAGAAGCTGAAGGACAAGATGAAGACTCTGTTCTGCATGCAGGCAAAGGGGCAATACAGGACTCACGTTGCTTCCAAGAAGAGTCGCCGCCGCGACAAGAAGATCATGAAGGTTTTTGGTGAGGCAGAATCCAGCGGGTCAGAGAGGCACATCACCCCAGAGGCAAAATGGATAGCGAAGCAAGGCTTCAAGTGGTCTGATTCTGAGGAGGACATCGAGGAGACCGTCCCCGCTGCCGAGTCTGATGAGGAGCGCTGGAGTGATTACTCTGCCTGAGCCACCCCTTGTGTGTAGGTGTCCTCTCTGCCTTTTTGGCGTCTCGATGCGAAAGGGGGAGAGAGTGTCGGATTTGCTTGCGAGTTGTGTGTCGTGTTCGGTTTGTTTGCCTTTTCCGTGGAACCTCGTTTGTTTTGGTTTGGTTTGCGCTTGTGAGACTTATCCTTCATATGGTGTAAGACATATGCACTCTATCTTATCTTAGTGAGCTTATGATATACTGTGCTACTTATGTTATGCTCTTGTTTGCTTCCTTGCTTAGTGTTAGCCTTACTATTTGCAAGATATGCCTTGTTTATAAAATATAGGGGGAGTGTTGATCCTAGTATGTGTGCCGTGCAGTCCAAAGCACCCATCTAGATTGCACACATCTAGGGGGAGCCCGTCTATATTTTAGAGAGGAGGGGTTTGCATTTGCTCAATATTATTTTCCTTTGTGCAAATCCCGTATTGTCATCAATCCACCAAAAAGGGGGAGATTGTAAGGGCATATTTATCCCTAAGGTGTTTTGGTGATTGATGACAATGTTTTTGCGGACTAATCGTGTGCCTTGAGTTTCTCAGACGTTTCATCACTAGGCACAAGACGGTTTGGTGCCCCTCGAAGACTATTGAAGACGGCGTTCTTTTTACGTTTCTTTCCGGTGGAATTGAGTCGTAGGAAAGCCGTACTATCAAGAGGGGGTCCGCTTCGGAAAGGTTCGGGTGAAATCATCATGTACACGTTTTCTTCCTTGTCTCCACCTTTCCCCTTGCGCTTTGGAGCATCCTCCGTTTATCCTCTCTGCATTATGGCTTGGCTGCTGATTTTGGGGTCGCGGTAGTACTGCTCCCCGGAGCGGTAGTACCGCAGGAACCTGCGGTAGTACTGCAGGAGCCCACGGTAGTACCGCTCCTCAGGAGTTGTAGTACAGTAGCCCCCAGGCCAAGTGCCGCTGCAATGCGGTAGTAGGGGCGGATGTAATTTTTTACATCCACGCCCTCCACGGTAGTACCGCACCTTGTGCGCGTTAGTACCGCGTGCCCTGGCCTGGCTCAGCCGCAACGCGGTAGTACCGCTCGCCATTTGCGGTAGTACCGTGTCAGATTTTTGCATCGATTGTTTTCCAGCGAAAGTTGGCACGGATGTAATTTTATTCATCCGCGTCCTTCTCAGGCCAGTCCAGTCCTGCCTTGCGGTAGTACCGCAAGGGGGTGCGGTAATACCATGCCAGCAGCAGTACCGCCCTCCGCCTCTGCGCGTCAGGCTTGTCCTCGCTCCTGTCGTGGCTACGGTACTACCGTGGGCTGTCACGGTAGTATCGTGAGGCCTTGCGGTAGTACTGCTTGCTTGGTGCGGTAGTACCGCAAGTCGCGGGCTAGTTAGGTGGATAACGGTTGGATTTAGTTCTCGACTATAAAAGGGGTGTCTTCTTCCTCTAGTTGACTACCTCTTCCAACCCTAAGCTCCATTGTTGCTCCAAGCTCCATTTTCGCCCGATCTCACTCCCTAGCCAATCAAACTTGTTGATATGCTCGGGAGTGGTTGAGAAGGCCCCGATCTACACTTCCACCAAGAGAAATTTGATTCCCCCCCCACCCACTAATCCCTTGCGGATCTTGTTACTCTTGGGTGTTTGAGCACCCTAGACGGTTGAGGTCACCGCGGAGCCATAGTCCATTGTGGTGAAGCTTCGTGGTGTCGTTGGGAGCCTCCAATTAAGTTGTGGAGATTGCCCCAACCTTGTTTGTAAAGATTCGGTCGCCGCCTCCAATGGCACCAATAGTGGAATCACGGCATCTCGCATTGTGTGAGGGCGTGAGGAGAATACGGTGGCCCTAGTGGCTTCTTGGGGAGCATTGTGCCTCCACACCGCTCCAACAGAGACGTACTTCCCCTCAAAGGGAAGGAACTTCGGTAACACATCCTCGTCTTCACCGGCTCCACTCTTGGTTATCTCGTGCCTTTACTTGTGCGAGCTTATTTGTGTTATATCTCTTGCTGGCTTGTGTGCTTATTGTTGTTGCATCATATAGGTTGCTCACCTAGTTGCATTTCTAGACAAGCTACTTTGATGCAAAGTTTAAATTGGTAAAGAAAAGCTAAAAATTGTTAGTTGCCTATTCACCCCCCCCCCTCTCTAGTCAACTATATCGATCCTTTCACAACTAGTAGCCACCGTGCTCGTTATTATCATTTGAAGCAACCAACCAATGCATTTACCCTTCTATCCTAACCAAAATATTGTACGACTTGATGGAAATTGTTGCAAGGCCATCTTTAATGAAATGCAATTTGCCATATTTTTTGAAGTAGGAAAATTATTCCACTCAGACAGTCATAACTGAATAGACCAGTCCCAACCTATATCTCGCTCACTCTCAACCCTCACTCTTATCACAAAATCCACTAACTCGTGTTCTAAGTGAGCCAGTGATCGACGCCACCCTGGCAGGCGAGCAGCAGTGACAAGGGCGGCGACAACCTTTCTATCTTAGTGCTAATTATACCCATCGTCACTTACTTAATTCAATTCCCTTCACTGGATGTCTCACACACTAATTCTACCCACAACCGCTCTAGCCACTCTGAGCAAAACCCCATGGCAACATGCCCCCTCAAGCAGCTCCATCGTTGATGTCTCCCTTTTCTTCATTTGGTGCATCCCATCAGCTAGATCGCACAATGGCGAGCCAGTACTCATTGTCCCTTCATTTTTCCCTATACATGGCACCCTTTTTCTTTCATTATTTTAGTTTCACAAAACAAATAGTTTACATGTGTATATTGATTCACGCCTAAGCTACTCTGATCACATGACTATAGAGATTCCAGATTTCTATCACTGGGCGAAGCAAAATTTGATCTAGCTAAATACAACATGTGTACCACTGATACCTTACATCTAAATGAACGACATGTCCACAACTTTCGAAAACGTACATCAGCTACTGTATGGCCATATATCATGTCCCCTCTGTTTCAAAACTAACAAGGTACATTAAGAAATAGCATACGCTTAGTAGGTTGACAATGTCGAATAACTAAGAAAAAGTTTGTAACGGACAAACACTACCTTGACATAGGTATGTTGTAACCCCAAGAGCAATGCATCGTTTAATGATGAAGGGCCTTCTCCATACCCCTCCTTAAGGTTCACTTTAGGCTGGTCGTAATGGTAGTATCATAGCTAGTATCATGCATGCCAACTAAGCAAATTTGATAATGTGTCATAGCATTAAATGAAGAAAGAGAGGATGTAGTATCATATCATGATACCGTATCATATTAAATGCTATACTACTTTGTGTCATGCATGGCAATAAATAGAGTACTACATGATACTAATATATGATACTATGCATTAGGCTGGTTGTAATGGAGAGTATCATATACTAGTATCATGCATATGATGCTAGTATATGATACTACCTCCCTAATGCATAGTATCATATATTAGTATCATGTATACTCTATTTATTGCCATGCATGACACAAAGTAGCATAGCATTTAATATGATACGGTATCATGATATGATACTACACCCTCTTTTTCTTCATTTAATGTTATGACACATCATCAAAATTGCCTAGTTGGCATGCATGATACGAGCTATGATACTGCCATTACGACCAGCCTTAGGGAGGTAGTATTATACACTAGTATCATATGCATGATACTAGTATATGATACTCCCCATTACAACCAGCCTTATAAATGAAGAGAACAACTTCATATTTCTACTTCCTCGTAAATATCGCCGCCACTTGCTTGAGAAAGCGTGTCTTTCTCATCTCGTTAGTTGATAGGAAATCAAAATTTCAGTCATGAATGTGTAATAAGTAAGAGTAAATTACCACTCAATAGTACTCTGAATGTGTTAGGCTTAATTACCTGAGGCTCACCACTGAACACACACGGCGCTCTACATGAATACAAAAAGAGTTGGCATTTTTTTTAAATCAATCGAAATTTCACCACATGCTTGGCAACACATGCTAATGAATTCATGATATTGCAGTTTGTGTGCACCTAATGTGGAGGAAGGCCTGCTGCAGCTAGCACGCGATACGCACCTGAACTAATCAGACCACGCCCAAATCCGCTTCAGCTTCCATCCGCAATACTCGGGCACTGCCAGCGCCGGATTTTCTAGTATATAGAGAAAAAAGCCCCGAAGTGTTTAATCGTCCCACGACTCGGCTGTTCCGCGAGTTCGGGATGCCAGTGGCTCGACCTTGCCTCCCGTATGCAGCCACGTGCGGCAAGCTAGGCTGCACGTTCAAGCGGCTCCCCGGAGAGTGGCATCGAGCTCCGTTTGGGGACGGGTGGGAGTGACGTCGGGGTGATGCAGAAAGGCGGCGAAGGGAGTGGGGACTCGGGGGAGGTAAAGCCGATCCACCGGCCGGAGGGGCGAAGCGACTCCAGTCGCCGGCGGCTGGGTATGAAGAAGCCGGGGTCGGTCGTGGTCGTGGGGTGAGACAAGGAGAACACCGGGACTTTCGAGCGGAAGGATGACGGCGGCGTGCGCACGAGCAGAAGACCTAGCCCTCGCTAGGAGTCGGGATGGGCCGTTTTTTTTCCTTTGATTGAGGGGGCTGCATCGCTAAAAAAACTCTTTTCGTCGGCGGCTGCATCGCTGATTTCATGAGACGTTTCCTTTTATCGAGCGTTAATAGAGGTGGGACTCGATGAGTGCGGCGAACGAACGAAACTAAACCACCACCAAACCTACCATCACGACCGCGGACTCTTCTTTAGAAGTAGAGATAATTTATGCTTGATTAAAGATTGATCATGATTTATTTCTTTTCATATAAAATTACCAAATACTACCAAAAATTGATCTTATTGGCATATAAACTCAGTTTAAATATGCTTGATTAAAGATTGATCACGATTTATTCCTTTCCATATATAAAACTTATCAAATACTACCAAAAATTAATCTTATTGGCAAATAAAACCGGTTTAAATAGATCATGCATGGTAAAATCCGGTTTAAATGTGTTGATGGGATAAAAAAACAGTGAGGAAGGATTAACCGGAGTGAGACTACCAACTCAGACATTAGGAGTAGAGATTTGGATATATCATGAAAAAAGATTTAACATTGTTTTGCACAAATATCTATTAAAGAAAATGTCATCCGATATATCTTACTGTGAGATGGCGACCGAGCGGGCGACCGGGCGGGCATCTGTGCGCGCGACCGCGGCGGCTCCGTCCACAGCCTCCGGTGATCGCCGACGCGTCGGAGGCCGGTTTTGGGCCCTTGCCGAATCCGACGAGGACGATGCGGACAGCGACAGGGATGAGATCCCGGCGGCTTCTCCACCGTCACCAACGCCGTCAGATTTCATTTGTGAGTTTTTTCATTCAGGTTACAACGAAGATGAAGTGGCAACAACGATCGATTGTGTTTTGCCATCGGACGATCCGGCACGAATTGGACTTCACGCGGGAAAAAAGAAAGAGATGATCCGACGCGTAGTTCATCGGAGAACGGCGGCGACGGCGATCAGACCATGGAAGGGTCCCCTCCCTAAGGTGAGTCTTCCAAATCTTACGCTTTTTGACATGATTAGGCTGGATTCTTGGATCACTGTTAAGAAAAGAAAGAATGCGAAACAGATTGGCGTTCGTCCCGCGCCGGCGCCGGCCGTGACGTCCGTGCCGACGATCGAGATCTCAGAGATGCGAGCGCATCGTTTGAATCTCTTGTTGGGCTGCGTTGGGCCGACTCGGTGGGAGTCGTGGCCGCGAGCGGATGGGCCAGGGTCAGCTGGGTATGTGGCCCAGGCTGAACCGGACCCTATCCCTCCTCGTAGCAAAACCCCATGCACGTCAATGATCGTTCTTTCCTCTGCTCGTGCGCCGTCGCCTGCTGCTAGGGTTCCTAGGCGCGGGACACCAGGCTTCCCGGCGTGCGGTTTTGGACGGGCGAGGAGAATCCAACCTCTCGGGGCCATGGCTGGCCGCGGGGCTGCGGCGCCGCCCGCCAAAAAACCCATCGCTTCGGCTGCAGCAGGTCGTGGCGGGGCTGCACCGCCGCCGGCTGCGGCTGTCGGGCGTGGTGCAATGGTAACCCATGGCCAGAGGCCGCCGGCGGGTGATGGAGTGGCACCGAGCACTCTGGGTCGCGGCGGTGGCTACATGGGCGCTTGGCCCCCGGGGCAGGTGCCGGTTATGCAGTCTGCGGCCGGTCCGGGCGGACCTCGGCCTCCGGCGCCGGGCGCGGCTACCGTGGTGCAGCCGGCCGCGGCTCGGGGCTGGCCTCAGCCACAGGCGCCGGGCACGGCTGTCGTGGCTGCTACGGGCCGGGGTGGTTCGGCCCAAGGGTCGCGGGCGCTGCCACCAGGGAACCAGTCGGCGGCGCCTGGCCTTCAACCTCGGGCGGCACCGCCTCACTACATCTCGAGGCCGCCGCAAAAGCGGCCTGGACCGGTGCAGACGCATGCATCTTCGTCTCAGAACGTGGGTGCCGGAGGTGCCTATGATCCGCCCCGGGGACAGTGGGGGGACGATGGTTATGATGCATATGGGGATGGCCAACATCGTGGCTCGTCATCCACGCGAGGTGGTCGTGGTTATGCCTGCACTAGTAGAAAACGGAGCTTTAGCGCCGGTTCGTATGGGCCTTTAGTCCCGGTTCAGTAACCGGCACTAAAGGGTGGGCACTAAAGGCCCCCCCTTTAGTACCGGTTCGGCACGAACCGGCGCTAAAGTGCCACCACGTGGCGTGAGCTCGCGCCCTGGTATGGGGGGCCTTTAGTATCGGTTGGTGTTACCAACCGGTACTAAAGGTTTTTTTTTTTGAATTTTTGGGAAAAAAAATTGATTTTTTTTTCGATTTTTAATTTTTCTGAATTATTTGATGATTTAGTCTCTAATCACCTCTCTTAACTGCTCAAGTGTGGATCACTCATTCCAAATCGCCTGACTTCCCGACCGGTCACCCATCCTCTCACTCCCCCAGCCTAAGCACGCTTAACTTCGGAGTTCTATTCCCCCTACATTCCTAGTCTGCACATGTTGTTTTCCTGACAAATGTAAGTTGTCAATCCTATTAACCCTCAGCAGTTTAGCTTGAGCATTAGGTCACAGGTTTCACCGTTTGAGTTTGAAACTATTATTCTAAAAAACAGTAATTATTTAGTAACACTAATATTTCTTGAATAAGTTTGACCATAGTTTGACCATAGTTTGACCATAGTTTGACCAGATTTGACCAAAATTTAAAAAAATGAAATAATTATGTAGTAACACTAATATTCTTGAATAATTATGTAGTAACATTAATACTTCTTGAATAAGTAGTTTGACCAGATTTAACCAATTTTTTTAAAAAAACTGAAATTTGACCATATTTTTTTTCCTTTTGGAATTTGAGGATTCTAAAAAAATTCAAACAGGCCGTAGGCGGTCTCCATCGGATGCCGATTTTCGTGCTGTATTTTTTGATATATTATACGTTTTTTCGGACATCGTATGCAAAAGTTATTGCCGTTATACATTTTCCCTACACTTTTTGCAAAACATGTCCAAATTGTAGTTTTCAAATTTTCCTAACTAGTAGATGTAGTAATAAGGATGGCAATGGGTCGGGTTTGGATCGGGTTGAACAATATCAAATCCATATCCATATCCATGAAGGCAGTCTTTGCCCGCCCATGAAAAAATCCATGGGCGAAAAATTGTGTCCATATCCAAACCCGATGGATATCCATACCCACTGGATATCCATTGGGTCCTCTCAAGACATATAAATAAGACATAAGACAATGTTAACATAAGATCTTCTATTCTTCGCCTCGTGGCAAGCTAGGCTTCACTTATTTTAAACATCAACTTATGGTAAATAAACGTCCACTAACAACCTAATATCATTTAATATTTTTCTAAAAGATGAGAATGATGGGTCATTTTAACAAGGAGAAAAAAATAAGGCAAGAGGCGCTAGAGTATGCCGGTGGGGATTGAATGTCAACTAATAAAAGTTATGGTGGGGATTGTGCAATTTATTTTGCATGTTTTACATAACAAAGTGTAAAATTGTGGACATATGACTATAGGGTAGGGATAACAGATTTTTGCCCATTAATGCATAGTATCGGGTCGAGTTTCGGTATATCCACGGGTACAAGATTATATCCATGCCCTACCCACGAGCAATCGGGTCGGGTTTGGGCGTTGTCCATGGGCACAAAAGCATATCCAAACCCTATCCATTCGGGTCAGATATCCATGGGTATCCATGTCCATGGATAAAATTGCCATCCTTATGTAGTAATATAATTACCTCTCGAAGGATTTTATTTTTTGAAGTTTTTATCATTTTCTTTTGATTTTTTCAGAACTGAAATGGCGACAAGGGGGGGGTAGAGTTTGAAATTGCCATATAGTGCCAGTTTGTGTCACAAACCGGTACTATAGGTCAGACCCCTTTAGTAATGGTTCATGGCACGAACCGGTACTAAAGGTTAGCCCTTTAGTACCGGTTCGTGCCACGAACCGGTACTAAAGGTGATCGTGGGGCCCCGGCCTGACGCCAGCCTGCCACCACCCCTTTAGTACCGGTTCGTGCCACGAACCGGTACTAAAGGTTCAACACGAACCGGCATTAATGCAAATCCGTTCGAACCGGCACTAATGGTAACATTAGTACCGGGCCAAAATCAAACCGGCACTAATGTGCTTCATGTTTGACCCCTTTTCTACTAGTGCTGGAAGAGTGATGGTTCTGCTGAGAGACCTTCTCTCGGCCCTCCGGGTGGTTTTGTCGAGGGTGCTTCAGGCCCAGACTATCGGCAGAGAGGTGGCTACCGTGGTCACCGTTGTGGTCGTGGTGGTGGTGGTGGTCGGTTCTGCAGACAGCCTTCGCCACCGGCCTTCGTTGACCATGCGGCATCCGTCGTGGCAGCCGATCCCATTCAGACGACTGATCTGCCTAGCCAGGCAATGGATGTCGTGACGGCATTGGCCAATGCAGAGGTTCCTAGGACTGGAGTTACAGCTGAGGCAGGAGACATGACTGATTCAAAGAGAGCATCCAAGTGGGCACGTAAGAAGGAGAAGATGTTATGCTATCAATGTGGTGAGAAGGGTCACTTCATTGCTGAGTGCGTGGCGGAGCTGTGCGATTCGTGTGGTAAGCCAGCACATGTCACGGGGGATTGCCCATTTTTGCGTGATCAGGTCCCGACTCTTACAATGTATGGAGTATATTGTGCTGAGTTGATGTTCTTTGAGTCCCCGGCTACGAGAGAGATCCTGGTGGAGACGCAGAGTTTGACCACTGGGATTGTGAAAGCTACCCAAGGAGAGGTTTCTGAGGCTCAGATTGTGCAGAGGCTTCAGGAACTGGCTCTAGGTGATTTCCAGTGGGAGCTTGTCAGTATTGAGGCCAATGTATTCAGGGTGGACTTCCCAACTGTCGATGATTTGCAGAGATTGCTGAGCTTTGGGTTGTGCAGAGTTCCTGGCACTAAATGCATTCTGGAATTTCACGAGTGGAAGAAGGTGGAGCCAAAGGGCGGGCCCCTTACTCAGGTTTGGTTGCGGTTTTTCGGGGCTCCCTCTGAGCCATTGAAGGATGCTCGAGTTGTGGCTAGTATGGGCATTATGGTTGGAAAAACTGAGAAAGTGGATATGCCCTTTACCCGCGCTCATGGAGTGGCCCGACTTCTAGTGAGCGTTCGGGACATTGAGTTCGCCCCTGATGTGTTCAACTGGACTTACAGGGGAGAGGTTTTTCCTCTCGAGATTGAGTTTGAGGATGCAGATCTGTTTGCTGAGGCGATCAATGGGACTGATGTAGATATGCACGAGGGTGATGACAACGCGGGTGCTAAAGGGGCACCGACTGACGAGACTGGACCAGAGGTGTCCAACGGATCGGGCCATGTTGCTCAGCTGCCCAGGGACGGGCCCTGGGTAGAGACGGCACCATCTTCCTCGGGGCCTATGAGTCCCTTGCGGTTTGGCTCGTTTGAGCCAGCTTCTGCCCCTCCCAGACTCTGGAGCGACCGGGTGGAATCTGATAATGTGTTTGACTGCACGCTCCTTGTGTTGGAGTTTGATGCTGCTGATAGTCCCATGATTAGAGGCTTGGTGAGGACGCCCTCGGCGATGACCTTGGATGGGGGAGGGGAGGTGGAGCCTGAGGTGTCTTCTCTTTCCCCCGCTCTCCCAGCGGTCTCGTACCGGGAGATGACGTTTGCTTCCGAGGATGTGTCTGGGGGAGGGAGTACGGGGCAGGTGGCCTCGACTTCTTCTCCTCCAATCCTGGCGCCGGTGACACCGCGACGCCGACGACGGCCGGCCGTGGGGGAGGCGGTCCGGGGCAGGTGGCCTCAGTCCCCTCTTCTCCGGCCGTGGCTAGAGTGGCCACTCATCGAGTGGCACAGGGTGGTGGGCTGGGGCAGGTGGCCTCGATCCCCCCTTCTCCTTCGGCGGCCAGGAAGGCCGCGTCTCCTACAGCGCCGGTGTTACCCTCTGGCCAGAGGGTTGGGGCGGGAGGAGTGCTCGGGCAGGCGGCCCGCGCGCTTCCCTCTCCTGGCTTACCGGCAGCCCAGGGCTTCGGTTTGAGACACTCGTCCGTGGGCATTGGGAGCCCACCACCGCCTCCTCCGGTAACACTGGCTGACCCTTCGTGGGATTCTGCACGAGGTTTTACTCGGGAGGAGGTCATTGCCTTTGTTGGGACCCCTGACCCAGTCTCTGCGGGGCGACGGATGAGTTCTCGTATCCAGGAGCATCCAGAGGTTGATGACATGCAGCAGAGGTGCGCTATGAGGGCAGCCTAGCTTCGTGACATTGAGGTCACTACTGGTATGTCTGTCAACGTTTCTAATTCAATCTTGCATTTGTCTAATGAGGAGATTATAAATAATGCAAACCAATTAGGAGTTTCTCTAGGGAGTAATAATAGTGAAATTTCCAACTCGGTTAATGATCTACTAGATTTGGAAGCGGGACGCGCTTTAGAAACAATTCGAAACCTAACAGCGGTAAATCCCATGAATGATGCAGAGATTGATGCATTGGGGGTCAGAGTGCTCGATAATTTTTGTGCGGATCTTGTAACATTCACTCCTGATTCTGAGGAAGAGGATGCAGTTGCTAGACCCGCTGAGCCAGGTTATGAGGACCGGACGGAGGACCAAAGTAAACCCAAATGCAAGTGGAAGCGGAAGATTTATCCCGTTTCAGCGGTTCGTAGGAGTGCTAGGATTTGGACTACCAAAAAATTTCATGATGAAATATGAAAGGAATCTTTTGGAATAGCAGAGGTCTGGAAGACTTGGCTAAAAGAAGGTTTCTTGCTGAGGCGTCTCTTGAGCATAGATTAGATTTTATTGCTCTCTCGGAAACTGGTAGAGATAATTGTGCGCCCCAGTTTCTCAACACTTTATCGGGCGGTGTCGATTTTGATTGGCATTGCCTTCCTCCGCGAGGAAGATCGGGTGGGATCTTGCTTGGAGTGAGATGTGAGTCGCTGGAAGTCCGAAGTGTAGTGATGGGTGACTTCACAGTTAAGTTCCGTGTCAGGTCCAAAGCTGATGGGTTTAACTGGGATCTGGTGGCGGTTTATGGGGCCGCGCAGCCCGAGCTTAAACCGGAGTTTTAGCGGACCTTGTTCGAATCTGCGGATCTGAGAAGCTCCCAATTTTAGTTGGGGGTGACTTCAACATCATTAGGAGGAGAGAGGAAAAGAATAATGATAATTTTGACGGTAGATGGTCGTTTATGTTCAATACCATTATTGAAAGCTTGGATCTGAGAGAGATAGAGCTTTCCGGTAGAAAGTTTACTTGGGCTAATGCTTTTCCAAACCCGACGTATTAGAAGCTTGATCGAGTCCTCGCGAGTGTCGAGTGGGAACAGAAGTTTCCTCTCGTAACGGTTCAGGCTCTCTCACGCGGAATCTCGGATCACACACCTTTATTCATGGACTCAGGTGAGCCAAACCACGTGGGAAACAAAAACACCTTTTCTTTTGAGCTATCATGGTTTGAACGAGAAGGCTTCTTGGATCTGATTGCCAGGGAATCGGCTAAGGATGCAGGAGGTACGACGTCTGTTGAGCATTGGCAGAATAAGATTAGGCATTTGAGAAGTTTCCTACGGGGATGGGCTAAGCAACTTAGTGGGATTTATAAGGTTGAAAAGGAAAGGCTCCTTTCTCTTATTCAGTCCCTAGATTTAAAAGCCGAATCCATGATCTTGCAAGCCGCAGAGCTTCAGGATAAACTTGATGCGGAGATGAGGTTGAAAGAACTTCTCCGCAAAGAAGAATTGAAGTGGGCGTTGCGAGCTAAGGTCCGCAAAGTTGTCCAGGGGGGACGCGAACACTCGATTTTTTCACTTTATTGCTAATGGCAAGCATAGAAAGAAGAGAATCTTTCAGCTTAAACAAGATGAAGGAACTATTTTAGGACAGGACAACCTAAAACTTTACACAACCGAGTATTATAAGCAGTTATTTGGACCTCCGGGGGATAGTTGTGTGTCCCTCGATGAGTCCAGTATTGAGGATGTGCCTCAACTAACTGCTAATGATAATGATATTTTAGTTGCCCCGTTCTCGGAGAAGGAGGTGTTTGATGCTATAGCGCAGATGAAAAAAAATAAGCCTCTCGGGCCAGATGGTTTCCTGGCGGAGTTCTACAAAAAGTGTTGGCATATTATTAAGGGGGATTTGCGACCAATGTTCCAAGATCTATTGTCTGGACAGCTTTAGTTATTTCACTTAAATTTTGCAACAATAACATTGCTTCCTAAGAAAACGGATGCTGTGAGAATCGAGAAGTTCAGGCCGATCTGCCGTCTCAATATTAGTTTCAAAATATTCACCAAGGTTGGGACTAATCGGCTCACACAGATTGCGCATTATGTGGTGCAGCATTCCCAAACTGCTTTCATGCCGGACAGAAACATCCTAGAGGGGGTGGTGGTCCTTCATGAAACGCTCCATGAAATTCACTCGAAAAAACTAGATGGAGTTGTTTTTAAGGTGGATTTCGAGAAAGCGTACGATAAAGTCAAATGGCCATTCCTCCAACAGGCATTGCATATGAAAGGATTTGATGAAGCCTGGCACCGCCAGGTTGAATCGTATATGCAAAAAGGGAGTGTTGGAATTAAAGTGAATGACGAAATAGGTCATTATTTCCAGACACGTAAGGGCCTGAGACAAGGGGATCCGATGTCTCCTATCCTGTTCAACATTGTTGTTGATATGTTGGCAATTATGATAGGAAGGGCTAAGGAGGTTGGTCAAGTGGGTGGCCTGGTACCTCATCTCGTTGACGGAGGTGTGTCCATCCTTTAGTACGCCGATGATACAATCATTTTTATGGAGCATGAATTGGCCAAAGCGAGAAATATGAAGCTGGTGTTATGCTTATTTGAACAATTGACCAGGTTAAAGAATAACTTTCACAAAAGTGAGTTGTTCTACTTTGGTAGAGCCAATGACGAACAAGAGGCTTATAGGCAATTGTTTGGGTGCGATTTGGGGGCTTTAACTTTCACATACTTAGGAATACCAATCCACCATCGTAAGCTGACAAACAGAGAATGGAAGTGCATCGAGGACCGATTTGAAAAGAAACTGAGTTGCTGGAAGGGCAAGCTCATGTCATATGGAGGCCGATTAATTCTGATAAATTCGGTTCTCACGAGTATGCCTATGTTTCTTTTGTCGTTCTTCGAAGTCCCAGTTGGAGTTAGGAAAAGACTGGACTATTATCGATCACGATTCTTTTGGCAGGGTGATGAACTTAAAAGAAAATACAGTCTTACCAAATGGGATATCATCTGTAGACCGAAAGACCAAGGGGGTCTTGGTATTGAGAATCTTGAAGTTAAGAACAGATGTCTTTCAGCAAGTGGCTATGGAAGTTATCAAGTGAGACTGATGCCACTTGGGCGCAAATCCTCCGTAGCAAGTATCTTCAAACCAAAACTTTGTCTCAGGTGACAGTAAGGCCGACTGACTCACCTTTTTGGAAAGGGCTTATGAAAGTCAAACTGTCTCTGTTTAATAGGACAAAGTTTATTATTGGTAACTGTGCTAGTACGCGTTTCTGGGAGGATACTTGGCTCGGAGAGACACCCTTAGCCATTCAATACCCGTCTTTGTATCGTATTGTTCAACGGCGTGAGGTGTTTGTTGCAACGGTACTTCAATCTATCCCCCTTAATATTCAGTTCAGAAGGGCGCTAGTGGGGAATCGTTGGGAAGACTGGCTCCTTCTAGTAAGTAGACTGATGGAGGTCCAGCTTTCTCAACAACCTGATGAATTACGCAGGCATGGAAGCTTACTAGGTCTGGAGTATTTACAGTTAAATCAATGTATGTTGGTGTTATCAATTCAAGCTCGATTCCTAGTTCCAAACATGTTTGGGCTGTCAAAGTCCCTCTGAAAATCAAAGTGTTTATGTGGTTTGTCCATAAAAAAGTTATTTTAACCAAGGACAACTTGACAAAGCGTAATTGGACATGACCTACTAGGTGTAGTTTCTGTGATCGGGATGAGACGATCAAACACCTTTTTCTTGATTGCCCGCTAGCAAAAGTTTTATGGCGGGCGGTTCATATTGCTTTTAAGATTACTCCACCAAGCTCTGTCAACACGTTATTTGGAATGTGGCTTAACGGGATAGAGCCCGAATTAGTGAGACATATTCGCGTAGGAGTCTGTGCCTTGTTCTCGGCACTCTGGAATTGCAGAAATGATTTGGTTTTTAACAGGACAACACGCATTCATTTTTTGCAGGTTATTTTCCAGCGAGACATATTCGCATAGGAGTCCGTTCGTGGTCGCTACTCACTCCGACGGAGGCCAGGGAGCGTTTGGTTACTGGATCTATCCGCTGGGAGATGGTATCCCGGATATCTTCAACCGGTTTGGATGGCGGTCATGTAATAGGATAGGCAATTAGTTTACCTATCTCTCTTTTGCCAGCCGGTTGTGGCGTCCTTTATTTGGCTAGTTTGGCTTCTAGCCCTTTTTGTCTCTCTGTGAGCACCTTTTTATTTTCATTTGGAGACTTTAAGAACTTGTTGGAACCTATTTATTTGTTCAATAAGATGGTCGTATGCATCGTTCTGATGCAGAGGCCGGGGAATCCCCCTTTTCGAAAAAAAGCAGAAACGAATGACTTGTATCAAAAAAATGTTATCCAAATTTCAGAGACGTCCAAATCCAAAGCACTTAGAGCATCTCCACTAGCCCCCCCAGGAAGGCCCCCAAGAGCCCTTATTCGTCGCCGGTGGCCAAAAAAATACCCACTCGCTCCCCCAGGACCTCAATTATCGCCGGATTTGGGCAAAAGTGTGGCCGGCGCTCCCACCCCAAACCCAGGATCCTGGGGGGCAGCTGGGGACACCGGCAGTTGCCTTTTGCATGCACAGGCCCACTGTCAGCCCCTCTCTCTCTCTCGTCTCTCCTCTCTCTCCTCTCTCCTCTCTCCTCTCTCCTCTCTCCTCTCCCTTTCCTTTCACACCTACCGCGCACAACGCACATGGATGATATGTCTCCAACCTATCTATAATTTTTGATTGTTGCATGCTAATATATTATCCATCTAGGATGTTTTATATGCATTTATATGCTATTTTATATGATTTTTGGGACTAACCTATTACCCTATAGCCCAGTGATACGTCCATTTTGCATCATGCTTTTATATCGATATTTATTGCATTATGGGCTGTTATTTCACGTTATGTCACAATACTTATGGCTATTCTCTCTTATTTTACAAGGTTTACATAAGGAGGGAGAATGCCGGCAGCTGGAATTCTGGGCTGGAAAAAGAGCAAATATTAGAGACCTATTCTGCGCAACTCCAAAAGTCCTGAAACTCCACGGAATATCTTAAAATAAATAAAGAAAAATCCTCGCCAAAGATGAAGTCCAGGGGGCCCACACCCTGCTCACGAGGGTGGGGGCGCCCCCCCCCCTCCTAGGGCGCGCCCCCTACCTCGTGGGCCCCCTAGTGGGTCTCCGACGTCCATCTTCTGCTATATGAAGTCTTTCGATGAGAAAAAAATCAGAAGGAACTTTTCGGGACGAGACTCCGCCGCCACGAGGCGGAAACTTGGCAGAACCAATCTAGAGCTCCGGCATACCTGTTCTACCAGGGATACTTTCCCCCGGGAGGGGGAAATCGTCATCATCGTCATCACCAATGCTCCTCTCATCGGGAGAGGGCAATCTCCATCAACATCTTCACCAGCACCATCTCATCTTGAAACCCTAGTTCATCTCTTGTATCCAATTCTTGTCTCAAAGTCCGGGATTGGTGCTAGTAGGTTGCTAGTAGTGCTGATTACTCCTTGTAGTTGATGCTAGTTGGTTTATTTGGTGGAAGATCATATGTTCAGATCCTTTATGCATATTATTACCCTTCTGATTATGAACATAAATATGCTTTGTGAGTAATTACGTTTGTTCCTGAGGACAAGGGAGAAGTCTTGCTAATAGTAGTCATGTGAATTTGGTATTCGTTTGATATTTTGATAAGATGTATGTTGTCTAGCCTCTAGTGGTGTTATGTGAACGTCGACTACATAACACTTCACCATCATTTGGGCCTAGAGGAAGGCATGGGAAGTAATAAGTAGATGATGGGTTGCTAGAGTGACAGAAGCTTAAACCCTAGTTTATGCGTTTCTTTGTAAGGGGCTGATTTGGATCCATATGTTTCATGCTATGGTTAGGTTTACCTTAATACTTTTGTTGTAGTTGCGGATGCTTGCAATAGAGGTTAATCATAAGTGGGATGCTTGTTCAAGTAAGAACAGCACCCAAGCACAAATCCGAAGGTGGTAAACGGTCAAAGAATCAAACATTATATCTTAGGTAATCCCATAAATGTTGAAACCAATATTATTGAAACCGTAACCCCGGAGGAATACATAAGAGACACTTTCCAGAATGTTTCAGACTCCGAAAAGGAATAGGTATGTGGTATGGTAAGTAAACCGACTCCAAAACAATTTTCAAGGCAATATTTCTCCGTTTTGGAATATTTAGAAAAATAGAAAAATAAGTACCAGTCCGGGAAGGACACGAGGGCCCCACGAGGGTGGTGGGCGCGCCCTACCCCTCTGGGCGCGCCCCCCTACCTCGTGAGCACCTCGTGTGCCCTCCGGACTCCGTTTTCTTGCACGATACGTATTTCGGTCGGTAAAAATTCATTATATATTCTCCCGAAGGTTTTGGCTCCCGTATCACGCAAATATCCTCTGTTCTTGTTTTGAGCTGTTTTTTGTCAGGGTTTTCCAGGCTAGGCATCATGTCGTCTCCCTCCTCCAACAATGATGACAACGATGCTTGGCTAATGAAGATAGATCTGAAGAGGGAAGAACCCACGAGGGTCAACAAGGATGAAAGGATCAAGAAGGCCACGGAGGATCAAGCTCCGGCAGCAAAAGACCTCCTTCAACTTGATCATAACCTTCTTACCCCAACTGAGATCGAAGCTTTCAAGATGATTGAGTTAGCTCGTATACAAAACAAGTATCTCACATAAGTAAATATTTTGTTGAAGGAGCATATTGTCGCACTCAAGGGCATTATTCGCAAGCTGGAGGACCTCTTACGCTCGATGTGCGATTATCCGTCACCTCCACCTTCTTCATCGACAAAGGAGATATAATCACATGAGTATGGGCACTCCCCTTGGCAACTGCCAAGCTTGGGGGAGGTGCCCCGGTATCGTATCACAATCACAACCCCTATCTTTACCGTTTTTCTTAGTTCGATCCTATTAATAGTATCCTGTTCTAGTAGAATAAAGTTTATGGCATGATCTAGTTTTGAGTCTTGCTTTATGATCTCTCTTTGTAATCGAGTCCGTGAGATATATATAATAAAGATTAGTGTTGAGTCAAGGGCCTGATTATTTTGCCATGATCTTGGGTGAATAAAAGAAAACAGAAAAAAAGAATAAAAAGAAACAAAAAGTTCATATTGATCTTATTGAGAGTAATGACTTCACATAGAAAGAGTATGATGATTAAAAGTTGTTGGGAGTTGGCAGACATAGCTTTGTTCATTGTTGCAATTAATAGGAAGTAATAAGGAAAGAGAGGTTTTCACATATAGATATATTATCATTGACATCTTTTATGATTGGAAGCACTCATTAAAATATGACATGCTAAAGAGTTGATGTTGGACAAGGAAGACAACGTAATGAGTTATGTCTTTCTTATATCTGAGATAAAGTATGTTGTCATGGATCCTCTAACTTGTTGAGGTTGCCTTTCCCCCTCATGCTAGCCAAATTCTCAGCACTAAGTAGAGATACTACTTGTGCTTCCAAATACCCTTAAACCAGTTTTTCCATTAGAGTCCACCATATCTACGTATGGATTGAGTAAGATCCTTCAAGTAAGTTGTCATAGGTGCAAAGCAATAAAAATTGCTCTAAATATGTATGATTGATTGGTGTGGGAGAAATAAGCTTTATACGATCTTGTGATGTGAAAGTAATAAAAGCGACGGACTGCATAATAAAGGTTCACATCACAAGGGGCAATATAAAGTGACGTTCTTTTGCATTGAGATTTTGTGCATCCAACCATAAAAGCGCATGGCAACCTCTGCTTCCGTCTGCGAAGGGCCTATCTTTTATTATTATCCTCTACCTTATGCAAGAGTCATAGTGATCTTCACCTTTTCTTTTTCATTTTATCCTTTGGAAAACTTAGCATGTTGGAAAGAACATGATATATATATATACAGTGTTACTATTCATCACCCAGAGCGCAGAATAAGTTATTCTTCACCCGAGGTAATCTTACGATCATATCATAATTAAATTACGTTTGGAATTCAAATAGTTACATTCCTATTGATTCACTACGTAAAATTTGGAATAAAAAATTAAAAATATAGGTCATAAGACAAGAAAATTTGCAGTTTATGTGTATTTTACACTATATTTTTACGTTTGTAATTTTACATAACATAAAATATTTTTTACGACGATTATATATTTTCTTACGGTCTCTTTTTACGTCGGAAATAAGACAAAACTTACGGAACGTAAAATTACGGTGCATTGATGGTAAAATTACGGTCTATTTTATGATCAACGCACCGTAATTTTACTTTCCGTAAGTTTTGTCTTATTTCCGACGTAAAAAGAGACCATAAGAAAATATAAAATCATTGTAAAAAATATTTTCTATTATGTAAAATTACAAACGTAAAAAATAGTGTAAAATACACATAAACTGCAAATTTTTCTTGTCCTATTATCTATAATTTTATTTTCTTATGGCAAATTTTACGTAGTGAATCAATAGACATGTAACTATTTCAATTCCAAACGTAATTTAATTATGAAATGATCATAAGATTACCTCAGGTGAAGAATAACTTATTCTGCACCCTGGGCAAAACTATAAGCCCCTATCTTTCTCTGTGTCCGATTAAAACTACGTAACCACAAGTACCGCGTGAGTGTTAGCAATTATGAAGAACTGGATGATAGTTGAGTATGTGGACTTGCTTTTAAACTCTGACATCGACTCTTTCCGATGTTATGATAAATTGCTATTGTTTCAATGACTGAGGTTATAGTTTCTTGGAGCCCAATAAGGTTTATGATTCATACTTTTGCATTGTGAAAAGATCATCGCTTGAATATGAGTAATCATATGACAAAAATCTATATATGTTGCTGTTATGAGAATAATCATGATGCCTTCATGTCCGTATTTTATTTTTATCGACGCCTCTACCTCTAAACATGAGGGCATATTTATTGTTATCGGCTTTCGCTTGAGGACAAGCGAGGTCTAAGCTTGGGGGAGTTGATACGTCCATTTTGCATCATGCTTTTATATCGATATTTATTGCATTATGGGCTGTTATTTCACGTTATGTCACAATACTTATGGCTATTCTCCCTTATTTTACAAGGTTTACATAAGGAGGGATAATGCCGGCAGCTGGAATTCTGGGCTGGAAAAGGAGCAAATATTAGAGACCTATTCTGCGCAACTCCAAAAGTCCTGAAACTCCACGGAATATCTTAAAATAAATAAAGAAAAATCCTCGCCAAAGATGAAGTCCAGGGGGCCACACCCTGTTCACGAGGGTGGGGGCGCCCCCCCCCCTCCTAGGGTGCGCCCCCTACCTCGTGGGCCCCCTGGTTGGTCTCCGATGTCCATCTTCTGCTATATGAAGTCTTTCGATGAGAAAAAAATCAGAAGGAACTTTTCGGGACGAGACTCCGCCGCCACGAGGCGGAACCAATCTAGAGCTCCGGCAGACCTGTTCTGCCGGGGATACTTCCCTCCGGGAGTCATCGTCGTGATCACCAACGCTCCTCTCATCGGGAGAGGGCAATCTCCATCAACATCTTCACCAGCACCATCTCATCTTCAAACCCTAGTTCATCTCTTGTATTCAATTCTTGTCTCAAAGTCCAGGATTGGTGCTAGTAGGTTGCTAGTAGTGTTGATTACTCCTTGTAGTTGATGCTAGTTGGTTTATTTGGTGGAAGATCATATGTTCAGATCCTTTATGCATATTATTACCCCTCTGATTATGAACATAAATATGCTTTGTGAGTAATTACGTTTGTTCCTGAGGACAAGGGAGAAGTCTTGCTAATAGTAGTCATGTGAATTTGGTATTCGTTTGATATTTTGATAAGATGTATGTTGTCTAGCCTCTAGTGGTGTTGTGTCAACGTCGACTACATAACACTTCACCATTATTTGGGCCTAGAGGAAGGCATTGGGCAGTAATAAGTAGATGATGGGTTGCTAGAGTGAAGGAAGCTTAAACCCTAGTATATGCGTTGCTTCGTAAGGGGCTGATTTGGATCCATATGTTTCATGCTATGGTTAGGTTTACCTATACTTTTGTTGTTGTTGCGGATGCTTGCAATAGAGGTTAATCATAAGTGGGATGCTTGTTCAAGTAAGAACAGCACCCAAGCACCGGTCCACCCACATATCAGATTATCAAAGTACCGAACGTGAATCATATGAACGTGATGAAAACTAGCTTGACGATATTCCCATGTGTCCTCGGGAGCACTTTTCCTATTATAAGAGTTTGTTCCAGCTTGTCCTTTGCTACAAAAAGGATTAGGCCACCTTGCTGCACTTTATATACTTTTGTTACTTGTTGCTCGTTACAATTTATCTTGTCACAAAACTATCTGGTACCACTTATTTCAGTACTTGCAGAGAATACCTTGCTGAAAACCGCTTATCATTTCCTTCTGCTACTCCTTGGGTTCGACACTCTTACTTATCGAAAGGACTACGGTAGATCCCCTATACTTGTGGGTCATCACCTAGTGCCAGTTTCTGTTTTTCCCTTGTTTCAGTGTTTCAAAGAAAAGGAATTTCAGACGGAGTCCAAATGGAATGAAACCTTCGAAAAAGTTATTCTTGGAAAGAAACCAATACAGGAAACTTGGAGTGCACGTCAGGGGATCAACGAGGAGAGCACGAGGCAGGGGGCGCGCCCACCCCCCTGGGCGCGCCCTCCACCCTCGTGGGCCCCTCGTGGCTCCCCTGACGTACTTCTTCTGCCTATATATATCCATATACACTAAAATGATCGAAGAACGGAATAGATCGGGAGTTCCGCCGCCGCAAGCCTCCAGAGCCAGGAAAAACCAATCGGGACCCTGTTCCGACACCCTGATGGAGGGGGATCCCTCACCGGTGGACATCTTCATCATCACGGCGACGAGGAGGGAGTAGTTCCCCCTCGGGGCTGAGGGTATGTACCAGTAGCTATGTGTTTGATCTCTCTCTCTCTCTCTCTCTCTCTCTCTCTTTCCCGTGTTCTTGATTTGGCACGATCTTGATGTATCATGAGCTTTGCTATTATAGTTGGATCTTATGTTGCTTCTCCCCCTCTACTCTCTTGTATTGGATTGAGTTTTCCCTTTGAAGTAATCTTATCGGATTGAGTCTTTAAAGAATTGAGAACACTTGATGTATGTCTTGCCGTGCGTATCTGTGATGACAATGGGATATCACGTGATTCACTTGATGTATGTTTTGGTGATCAACTTGCGGGTTCCGCCCATGAACCTATGCATAGGGGTTGGCACACGTTTTCTTCTTGACTCTCCGGTAGAAACTTTGGGGCACTCTTTGAGGTTCTATGTGTTGGTTGAATAGATGAATCTGAGATTGTGTGATGCATATCGTATAATCATATCCATGGATATTTGAGGTGACATTGGAGTATCTAGGTGACGTTAGGTTTTTGGTTGATTTGTGTCTTAAGGTGTTATTCTAGTACGAACTGTAGGGCTGTTTGTGACACTTATAGGAATAGCCTAACAGATTGATTGGAAAGAATAACTTTGAGGTGGTTTCGTACCCTACCATAATCTCTTCGTTTGTTCTCCGCTATTAGTGACTTCGGAGTGACTCTTTGTTGCATGTTGAGGGATAGTTATATGATCCAATTATGTTATTATTGTTGAAAGAACTTGCACTAGTGAAGTATGAACCCTAGGCCTTGTTTCCTAGCATTGCAGTACCGTTTACGCTCACTTTTATCATTAGTTACCCTGCTGTTTTTATATTTTCAAATTACAAAAACCTATATCTACCATCCATATTGCACTTGTATCACCATCTCTTCGCCGAACTAGTGCACCTATACAATTTGTCATTGTATTGGGTGTGTTGGGGACACAAGAGACTCTTTGTTATTTGGTTGCAGGGTTGCTTGAGAGAGACCATCTTCAACCTACGCCTCCCACGGGTTGATAAACCTTAGGTCATCCACTTGAGGGAAATTTGCTACTGTCCTACAAACCTCCGCACTTGGAGGCCCAACAACATCTACAAGAAGAAGGTTGTGTAGTAGACATCAAGCTCTTTTCTGGCGCCGTTGTCGGGGAGGTGAGTGTTTGAAGGTATCTCTTTAGATCTTGCAATTGAATCATTTTGTTTCTTGTTTTAGCACTAGTTTAGTTTATAAAAGAAAACTACCAAAAATGGAATTGAGTTTGTCTCATACGCTTCATCTTTTTAATATCTTTCGAGAGTATGATGGGAAGGAAAATTGTGCCAAAGTGTTAGAAGAAGAATGCATTGAAATGTTTGGCACTAAATCTTTGAATGATGAGCATGATTGCAATGTTGTTAGTATGAACTCCTTGAATACCCATGGTACTAATGATGATTGCACTAGTTATGATGAAAATGTCTCGTATAAACATGTCAACTTTTGTGGAGTGCATTGGGTTTGCAAATACACACAAAATAGGGAATATAGATATTGCAAGAGGCATAAACATGAAAATAAATTGTTGCAAGAAAGGCTAGATGTTTGTGCTGAAATTTTAAATTTTCTTGGCCGTACTTGTGGACTTTGCAATGAAAGTGGTCATTTAGCTATCCAATGCAAATTGTTTCATGATCTAATCGTGTCCAAAAATTGTGATGAGTTGATTTCCCTTGCACATTATAATGAACTTAGCTTGCTTATGGGTTGCAAAGAAATGAAACGTTTAACTAATCATCTTCCAGAATTTTCCCGTTACAAACTTCTTGGCTTTGATCTAGAAGAAATTTATATGTATTGTACGGTGAATTGCATTGAAAACCCTTATATTGCCAATTACATAAAGAAAAGAAAACAAATAGAAGATAGAATACTAACGAAAGGGAAGAGACTTCCCAATATTCTCCTATTGTTTCTTATGATGAATCAGGTAACGAGGAGGAGCCTTCTATTCAGCCAATCTCATTAATAAGGAGCTCCGAAAAGAGGATTGAAACCACACATGATGTGGTTAAGAAGAAGAAAATAAAAAGGAAGAGAGGTAAAAAGATATCTCTCCCAAATAAAGTTTCTCCCATTATTGTTGTACCTCATGAAAATGAAGATGATGCACTTGATGATGATCTCGTTATTCCTATTGCTTGTTGTGACGATTATGATTGGGAAGATAATAATACTTCTTATGATCTTGAAAATCTTTTTGGCACTTGCTTAGAATATGATAATTTCTATACTATTGGTGCTGTCCATACTATTAATGATGAGAGTGATTATGCTTATGATATGAAAAGGCCCAAGCTTGGGGATGCTATGTTTGATGAGAATTATGTGTTTGAAAATATATTTGCTGCAATTAATGTTTGTCCCAAGCTTGGGGATGCTATGTTTAATGAAGATGATATTTTTAGCCTCCCAAGTTTTGATATGCAAAGTTGCTATGATGATAGCATGCCTTCTACTTATGATGATTATATTGATGAAAGTGGGTTTGGAAGAGTGACAACTTTATGAATTAATGATCCCACTATTTTTGAGGATGTTGAATCTTATAATATTTATGAAAGTGGATTTGGAGAGGTCATGACTTTATTTAGTGATGTATCCACTATTTCGGAAGAGGTTTCAATTGATTATGATGAGAACAAAGTTGCTACTTATGATGATTATTGTGATGAAACTTATGCTATAAAAAGTAGTGATGATTATATTTATAAAACTTTTCATGATTATGATTACCCTTTTTCTGAACATTACTCTTTTAATGTGGAAACAATTTATAGTATTCAAGTCTCTTATGATACTCCCACTTTTCGAATGAGAAGAATTTTGCTTATGTGGAGAGTAGTAAATTTTCTATGCAAGTAGATCATGAAAAGAATGCTTTAGGTGCTGGTTATATTGTTGAATTCATTCATGATGCTACTGAAAATTATTATGAGGGAGGAATATATGCTTGTAGGAATTGCAATAATATCAAGTTTCCTCTCTATGTGCTTAAAGTTTTGAAGTTATGCTTGTTTTGCCTTCCTATGCTAGTTGATTATTGTTCCCATAAGTTGTTTGCTCACAAATCCCAATGCATAGGAAGTGGGTTAGACTTAAATGTGCTAGTCATATTCTTCATGATGCTCTCTTTATGTTTCAATTCTTATCTTTTATGTGAGCATCATTGAAATCATCATGCCTAGCTAGGTGCGTTAAACGATAGCGCTTGTTGGGTGGCAACCCAACTTTACTTTAGTTCTTTGATTTTTTTCTCCTGTTTAGTAATAAATAATCCATCTAGCCTCTGGTTAGATGTGGTTTCGTGTTTTAATTAGTGTTTGTGCCAAGTAAAACCGTTAGGATAACCTACGACGATAGTTATTTGATCTTGCTGCAGAAAACAGAAACTTTGTGCGCATGGGATTAGTTTTCATAAATCACAGCAACGTGATTTTCAGTTGATTCTTTTTGCAGCAGATCAATAAACAAATTATCTAGGACTTCCTAATTTTGTAGAATGTTTTAGGTTTCCAGAAGTATACGTTTGATACAGATTACTACAAACTGTTCTGTTTTTGACAGATTCTGTTTTCTATGTGTTGTTTGCTTATTTTTATGAATCTATGAGTAGTATCGGAGGGTATAAACCATAGAGAAGTTGGAATACCATAGATGTTGCACCAATATGAATTTAGAATGAGTTCACAACAGTACCTAAGTGGTGGTTTTATTTTCTTATACTAACGGAGCTTACAAGTTTTCTGTTGAGTTTTGTGTTGTGAAGTTTTCAAGTTTTGGGTAAAGATTCGATGGACTATGGAATAAGGAGTGACAATAGCCTAAGCTTGGGGGTGCCCAAGGCACCCCAAGGTAATATTCAATGATAACCAAGAGCCTAAGCTTGGGGATGCCCCGGAAGGCATCTCCTCTTTCGTCTTTGTTCATCGGTGACTTTACTTGGAGCTATATTTTTATTCACCACATGATATGTGTTTTTCTTGGAGCGTCATTTTATTTTCTTTAGCTTTGCTTGCTGTTTGAATAAAATACCAAGATCTAAAATTCTTAAATGAGAGAGAGTCTTCACATAGCTCCTCCCCCCCCCAAACTACTCATTGATCTTCACTTATATCTTTTTGGAATAGTTTGTCATTTACTCGTGTGCTTCACTTATATCCTTTTAGAGCACGGCGGTGGTTTTATTTTGAAGAAATATATGAACTATCATGCTTCACTTATATTATTTTGAGAGTCTTAAACATCATGGTAATTTGCTTTGGTTATGAATTTAGTCCTAATATGATGGGCATCCAAGAGGGATATAATAAAAACTTTCAAATAAAGTGCATTGAATACTAAGAGAAGTTTGATTCCTTATGATTGTTTTGAGATATGAGGATGGTAATATTAGAGTCATGCTAGTTGAGTAATTATGAATTTGAGAAATACTTGTGTTGAAGTTTGTGATTCCCGTAGCATGCACGTATGGTGAACCGTTATGTGATGAAGTTGGAGCATGATTTATTTATAGATTGTCATCCTTATGTGTGGAGGTCGGGATCGCGCGATGGTTAACTCCTACCAACCCTTCCCCTAGGAGCATGCGTGTAGTACTTTGTTTTGGTGACTTGTAGATTTTTGCAATAAGTATGTGAGTTCTTTATGACTAATGTTGAGTCCATGGATTATACGCACTCTCACCCTTCCACCATTGCTAGCCGGTAATATACACCCACCATACCTTCCTCAAAACAGCCACCATACCTTCCTCAAAACAGCCACCATACCTACCTATTATGGCATTTCCATAGCCATTCCGAGATATATTGCCATGCAACTTTTCACCGTTCCGTTTATTATGACACTCTATCATTGTCATATTGCTTTGCATGATCATGTAGTTGACATTGTATTTATGGCAAAGCCACCTTTATAATTATTTCATACATGTCACTCTTGATTCATTGCATATTCCGATACACCGCCGGAGGCATTCATATAGAGTCATATTTTGTTCTAAGTATCGAGTTGTATTTTTGAGTTGTAAGTAAATCAAAGTGTGATGATCTTCATTATTAGAGCATTGTCCCAGTGAGGAAAGGATGATGGAGACTATGATTCCCCCACAAGTCGGGTTGAGACTCCGGACGAAAAATAAAAAAAGAGAAAAAAAGAGGCCATAAAAAGGAGAAAAGGCCCAAACAAAAAAATAAAAAAATGAGAGAAAAAGAGAGAAGGGGCAATGCTACTATCCTTTTACCACACTTGTGCTTCAAAGTAGCACCATGATCTTCATGATAGAGAGTCTCCTATGTTGTCACTTTCATATACTAGTGGGAATTTTTCGTTATAGATCTTGGCTTGTATATTCCAATGACGGGCTTCCTCAAAGTGCCCTAGGTCTTCGTGAGCAAGCAAGTTGGATGCACACTGACGGTGTCCTGGACTAGGGGGTACTCACCACGTCGTCTCCCGATCTGTTAGATTGGGCCGAGGACCCCCATGGCCGTATACTCATGGGCCAGTTCGGACAACTGCCGCATACATGGAAGATTCCACAAGACTTGGTGATCAAGACAAGGACTCCTCCCCACCGGCGTATTCGGCTAGGACTCTTATTATCCTAGGCCTCTGGTGCATTATATAAATCGATGCCAGGCTAGTCGATAGATGATATACAAACAATCATACCATAGGCTAGCTTCTAGGGTTTAGCCTCTCTGATCTCGTGGTAGATCTACTCTTGTAATACCCATATCATCAATATTAATCAAGCATGAGTAGGGGTTTACCTCCATCGAGAGGGCCCGAACCTGGGTAAAAACATCGTGTCCCTTGTCTCCTGTTACCATCCAGCCTAGATGCAGAGTTCGGGACCCCCTACCCGAGATCCGCCGGTTTTGACACCGACATTGGTGCTTTCATTGAGAGTTCCGCTGTGTGATCGACAAAAGGATCGATGGCTCGCCTGCAGATCAACTGCGACTTCGGCATCTTCGTCACCAGCTCGACTGGTCACCTTGGTTCGACCAAGAATTACGCCCCGTGTTCGGATCACCATGTTCGGGCGAGGGCCTTCATCAAACATCAACTCCGATCTCTATCAAGATCACGGAGGAATCATCCATGAAGCTCGGGGGCTCAACGTCAACATTGCCCTCAAACGACCGTGCTATTTTTCTGGACAACGAACTCGTATCTGCTGCCACCACCTCCTCGAGTATCGCTTTGATGATCGCTTTGGTGGAATTGTGCGGAATTGAGTCTACAACAACCCTGGAAAATGTCGTCGAGTTCCGATGGAGGAATCTCTGGCAATCCACGATATACCGGAGCCCTGTCAAATCTGGACGGGAATTTGGATGTGCTTAGGGCGTGGTGTCCAGCTTCTAGCTCGGACATCCTTTGGAAGATCCAACCGTTGATCGGCTGCGGAATTCCTGTATCTACCACCTCTCAAAATTTCAGCTTGTTCCGACCGTCCAAACTCCGGTAACCTTCCGATTAGTGCATCACTTTTCGAATCTATTTTCTGCGCGAAAACGAATCCGACCCGAGTTCATCTTTTCTATGAACGGGATTTCGGACATCCCTTTTGAAGGAAGTTTTGTATGGGGTATTGTGTTTTGTTCCCGAACACATCCCACTACCTTTAAGATCTTTTGAACATGATCTTCAACATCATGCTGGTGTCAAACCAGTCCGGCAATATTACTCCACGGCTGCCGACCTGCGCTAAGACACGGCGTCACTTTGTTGAGCCGAGCTCAACTTCTTTGGATCATCATCTCGGCAAGCCGAACAAGATTCCGGCATCGCGAAGGATAAATCATCACCAACATCGCCGCCCCACGGATTACACGGAGCGGGCATACCGGCATCGCCGCACGGTTGCTTCATCAAGCCGGCATCGACCACGTCATGACCTGCATCGACAGGGCCGCATTATCGCTTCTTCAAGCTGGTGTCCATCACGCCGACCTACTTCGACTCATCGGCTGACATCGGGGCTTTGACATCTCGGCTGGACCGGGGGCTTCGCCATCTCTTCATCAACCTACTCCGGACACTTCGGCGTCACTAGCCGACCAGCTCCGTCACGTTAGCTGGGCCGAGGGCTTTGCCTCGGTGAGCCAACCTTTACCAGCATTGCCAGGCCGTCGTTTTATCGCCCATCAGGCAATGGGTGTGCCGAGCGAGTCCCAATTTTGGGAATCACCTTCCTTCGGATTGCTACAACAAATAAACCAGGTGCTATCAATCCCTAATATTTTTTGCTTGTTTGGGTTCATTTTTCCCAAGGAATTATTACTCCGGTTTGTCCACCATATGTACACAGGTCTATCAAATGGTGGCTGCATTCACGACAGTCGCATGGTGGTTCGGTCAGTTTCCATACATAGTCCGGCGAACGCGGCATCCGGAGCTCGGACCGACCTGCGAATTCAGGCTTTGCCACGCCTTTACCGCATCACGCTGACGCCCAGCATAGACATTGACTCCGGCACCAGGCCATATTTCTTTTATTACTCACTTTGCATAAATTATTCATTATGCAACGATTTTTTAATTATCATTATTACCATTATCTCCCGTTTGCACTATTTGTGTGCACAGGAAAATGATCCGGGGACTTCGGCGTCACTCTGCCGGTCTGCATCGACCATGCTATGTCACCATTTCGGCATGTCAAGCTCTCCGCTCCGCCACCTCGGGACCGGCTTGGGGGATAGAACCTTGTCCCGCATCAAGCTTGGCCTGCGAACACATTAACCAGCTAAGTCGCTTTCATGCTCAAAGATTTAATTTCTAACTTGTGTTCGGTTCGACCAAGCGTTATACTTTTTTGGAAAAAAGTTGCTTGTAAAAAAAATTCCTTGTCCAAACTTTGTTTGTGACGCATAAATTCAAATACCCCGTTTACTTGGGGGCTTCCTTTATGAAGCTTTTCCTCTTGCATATGATTATACTTGTACGGCTTCGTTCCTTGTTTGTGTATTACGCCACAATATGCACCATATTGACTTAAGCGATTTGCAAGCTGGGTTGCCTCGCTCCTGTGTTTACCCCTACGTTCCCGATTGTTCGGCTAGGGAGTAAAAGGAGCACCTCTACGATTGTCACGATCGGGTCACCCGAGCCGGACCTCAGACTGGGTGAAGCCGAAAGCTAGCGCTCTTATTGTTTTCAATGATGGTCGGCACACAACGGAACTCATGAGTACAAAAAATCTATTGCACAAGTCTCATAATAACAATGAGCACCGAAAAAAGGTATCGGTGCGGGTACTATTTTCTTCGAAGATGCTTCTTACACTTTGCAGTAATATACCATAAGTTCCCTGAGCGCGCTTTGTCTGTTACAACCTTATGGCCTGATTGCCTAGTTATTGGAAACACCGTCGATATTCTCGACAGATGGAGTACATAACACTTTTCGGTCCTTGACCAACGAGGGAGAAGCCGACGGTCGGTTAAGACGTGTTTAAAGTTCGGTTGAACATAGATATGATATAACTACTTCGGTACATGGAATCATTCTTTTACTCAAGTCACTTGGGGGCTCTTAAGTTTATTTGAGTCGTTTTATAATAAGTGTTCTTCTTCTTAGTCGTTGCAAAGTTTTATTATTATTATTATTATTATTATTATTATTATTATTATTATTATTATTATTATTATTATTATTATTATTATTATTATTATTATTATTATTATTATTATTATTATTATTATTTATCACTCCTTTTTTCGACACGAGTGTGTGGTCACTAGCCGGGGAGCCTAATTTCTTTCTTAAAGCCGCTAGAGTTTAGTTTGCTAAACTGGCCTAATGAGAAGTACTCCGCCTTCGGGATAGGACGTTGAAGACGTAGGTTGACCCGCTCGAAGTCTTGAGATAGGATGTGTCATGTTAAAGCACGACAGAAGCACTTCTTTTTTCTAAGACCAATTTTCGGATTGGCACCGAACACTTGATATTGTTCGGACGTCATGTTTTTATAGATGTTTCTTGGTTTTCCAAGCTTTTTGGCACTTTTAAACTATTTGTGCTTTTCCAGCATTAGTCTCGCAGTGCAACGCCGGACACCTTTTAGGGATTCGGCAAAAACATTCTCAGATATTGCTATATATGCATCGGTTTCGAATTGTGTCTTCGGTCAATAGTTGGGTTGCCCGGCTCCTGCACTTGCTTCCTACGTTCCGTTTTGTTCGGCTAGGCGTGCAAAGGGAGAATCACTGCGATTGTGCTTCCAGCTCACATGGTTAAGCACCTCAGTGGAGAAAGCCGAAAACTGACTGTCACAATAAGCGTAAACTGGTCAGCGATCCGATGACTATGTTAAATAACAGACCGTTCATAACATTGGCCGAAGTGTTTACGGCTTGACCTCGACTGTCGCCAAACACTATCGGGGGCTATTAAGTAGCCTCCCAAACTAAATTCTCGATATTTTGCTCTTACATTGGAGCTGAGGTTTTATGATCATGCTTAGCATGACAACCCAAAGAAAGGAACCGATAGCGGGACTATTTTTCTTTGGAAGACATTTCTTCTATTAAACAGTAGTATAACATATCTCTCCGCGTACCTTTGTTTATAAAACCGTATGGCCAGATTGCCTTGTTTGTTGTAAATCTTTGCCCTCATAAAGGCTTTATAAAGTAGGACAAACACTCCACGGCTTCTGGCCGAGGAGATTGAAGCCGATGGTCGGTTAATAAAGTTTTGTACAATGCGGATCCGAGCATTAATGACGTAAAGTACTTGGATACATAGAGTCATTACACATAATTTGTGATTTTACTATGGATATCGATTCTTAATCCGGCCACCCGTGCCCGCATTAAGGCTCGGGGGCTACTGGGCTTTGGGCTTATTATTTACAAATATTAAAGGGGTACATCGATCCCCTGATCTGGTGTTGCCACCCGACCAGTGCCTCGGGGGCTACTGCATTGTCTGTTCAATGCAGAAAATTTTAAGTGCAATACAGTTGCCGAGGAGATTTTGATCCTCAGGTTGGTCGGCCGCACCCAACCTGAGTCTCGAGGACTAAGCACGCCGCTTTTTGTGTCCCGGAGTATTCTGCCGAGCTAGGACTTGATCCTCAGGCCGATTTTGCAAATCAACCTGAGTCTCAGCGGCTACTGTGATCAGCGGTCTTACGTCATCCTTCAGGTGCATCTCAGGTTTTAGACCGATACACACCTTGAGGGCTACTGGCTATATATCTCGACAGAGAATAAATTGCAATATTGACAAAAAAATCGGCCCACAGTCGGGGTGGTGCACCACCTCGGAAGCAGTCCGGCATAAAGCTCGGGCGCTAGTGGCTGGCTCCATAGAGGGCATTTCCGGCATTAAGCTCGGCTAAACTCCTTCAACTTTTTTGAACCAAGGTGATATGACACCTCGGATATAGTCCAGCATTGGAGCTCGGATACAGTCCGGCGTTGGAGCTTGGACATAGTCCGGCGTTGGAGCTCGGATACATTCCAGCGTTGGAGCTCGAAAGCGGTCCGGCATTGGTGCTCAGCCGCAAAAGATACCTCGAATGCAGTCCGGCGTTAGAGCTCGGACGCAAGAGGACACTGCCTCCCGGGAACAACTTCAAACCCGAGGTGTGGCATAAAAATAACAAGGCATTGATAAAGGCCGGAAACTTAAAGGGGCTCCTCGGATACCCGACGTGTAAACTTGCCGAATGCATTTCGGCGATCCTCAAGATCGAAGATGAGAAGATTTGTTGAACTAGTTTTCAAGACCGTCAACCGAAGATGAAGAACAGTTCGAAAGAATCGAGGAGCGTCCCTAACTTGAAGACCGGTTCAGGGTGCTACTGACGGTGTCCTGGACTAGGGGGTACTCACCACGTCGTCTCCCGATCTGTTAGATTGGGCCGAGGACCCCCATGGCCGTATACTCATGGGCCAGTTTGAACAACTGCCGCATACATGGAAGATTTCACAAGACTTGGTGATCAAGACAAGGACTCCTCCCCACCGGCGTATTCAGCTAGGACTCTTGTTATCCTAGGCCTCTGGTGCATTATATAAAGCGAGGCCAGGCTAGTCGATAGATGATATACAAACAATCATACCATAGGCTAGCTTTTAGGGTTTAGCCTCTCTGATCTCGTGGTAGATCTACTCTTGTAATACCCATATCATCAATATTAATCAAGCAGGAGTAGGGTTTTACCTCCATCGAGAGGGCCCGAACCTGGGTAAAAACATTGTGTCCCTTGTCTCCTGTTACCATCCAGCCTAGACGCATAGTTCGGGACCCCCTACCCGAGATCCGCCGGTTTTGACACCGACACACACCCACTTTGTTTCCTTTTGAGCTTTCATACACTTATAACTCTAGTGCCTCTGTTGCATGGCAATCCCTACTCACTCACATTGATATCTATTGATGGACATCTACATAGCCCGTTGATACGCCTAGTTGATGTGAGGCTATCTTCCTCTTTTTTGTCTTCTCCACAACCACCATATTCTATTCCACCTATAGTGCTATGTCCATGGCTCACGCTCATGTATTGCGTGAATGTTGAAAAGGTTTGAGAATATTAAAGTATGAAACAATTGCTTGGCTGAAACCGGGGTTGTGCATGATTTAAATATTTTGCGTGATGAAGATAAAGCATAGCCAGACTATATGATTTTATAGGGATAACTTTCTTTAGCCATGTTATTTTGAGAAGACATGATTGCTTTGTTAGTATGCTTGAAGTATTATTGTTTTCATGTCAATATTAAACTTTTATCTTGAATCTTATGGATCTGAACATTCATGCCACAATAAAGAAGACTACATTGATAAATATGTTATGTAGCATTTCACATCAAAAATTATGTTTTTATCATTTACCTACTCGAGGACGAGCAGGAATTAAGCTTGGGGATGCTTGATACGTCTCCAACATATCTATAATTTTTTATTGTTCCATGCTATTATATTATCCATCTAGGATTTTTATATGCATTTATATGATGTTTTATATGCATTTATATTTTTTTATTGTGCCAGTTTCTGTTTTTTCCCTTGTTTCAGTGTTTCGAAGAAAAGGAATATCAAACGGAGTCCAAACGGAATGAAACCTTCAGAAAAGTTATTTTTGGAAAAAAAGCAATACAGGAGACTTGGAGTGCACGTCAGGGGATCAACGAGGAGAGCACGAGGCAGGGGGCGCGCCCACCCCCCTGGGCGGGCCCTCCACCCTCGTGGACCCCTCGTGGCTCCCCTGACGTACTTCTTCCGCCTATATATATATATATATATATATATATATATATATATATATATATATATATATATATATATATATATATACCCTAAAACTATCGGAGAACAGAATAGATCGGGAGTTCCGCCGCCGCAAGCCTCCAGAGCCATGAAAAACCAATCGGGACCCTGTTCCTGCACCCTGCCGGAGGGGGGATTCCTCGCCAGTGAACATCATCATCATCACAGCGCTCTCCATGACGAGGAGGGAGTAGTTCACCCTCGGGGTTGAGGGTATGTACCAGTAGCTATGTGTTTGATCTCTCTCTCTCTCTCTCGTGTTCTTGATTTGGCACGATCTTGATGTATCGCGAGCTTTGCTATTATAGTTGGATCTTATGTTGCTTCTCCCCCTCTACTCTCTTGTAATGAATTGAGTTTTCCTTTGAAGTGATCTTATCGGATTGAGTCTTTAAAGATTTGAGAACACTTGATGTATGTCTTGCCGTGCGTATCTGTGGTGACAATGGGATATCACGTGATTCACTTGATGTATGTTTTGGTGATCAACTTGCGGGTTCCGCCCATGAACCTATGCATAGGGGTTGGCACACGTTTTCGTCTTGACTCTCCGGTAGAAACTTTGGGGCACTCTTTGAGGTTCTATGTGTTGGTTGAATAGATGAATCTGAGATTGTGTGATGCATATCGTATAATCATACCCACGGATACTTGAGGTGACATTAGGGTTTTTGTTGATTTGTGTCTTAAGGTGTTATTCTAGTACGAACTCTAGGGCTGTTTGTGACACTTATAGGAATAGCCCAACGGATTGATTGGAAAGAGTAACTTTTAGGTGGTTTCGTACCCTACCATAATCTCTTCGTTTGTTCTCCGCTATTAGTGACTTTGGAGTGACTCTTTGTTGCATGTTGAGGGATAATTATATGATCCAATTATGTTATTATTGTTGAGAGAACTTGCACGTGAAAGTATGAACCCTAGGCCTTGTTTCCTAGCATTGCAATACCGTTTACGCTCACTATTATCATTAGTTACCTATCTAATTTGCCATTGTATTGGGTGTGTTGGGGACACAAGAGACTCTTTGTTATTTGGTTGTAGGGTTGCTTGAGAGAGACCATCTTTAACCTACGCCTCCCACGGATTGATAAACCTTAGGTCATCCACTTGAGGGAAATTTGCTAGTGTCCTACAAACCTCTGCACTTGGAGGCCCAACAATGTCTACAAGAAGAAGGTTGTGTAGTAGACATCAATGGACGGGGCGGGGCTTTGTCGATTCGCGGCCACCGGCCACCCCTCGCCGTGCCAAGATGTCCAGGAGCTCCTCCATCGTTGTCTCATTTTCCCTCGCATAAGGGCCCGAGCTAGGAGGCCCCGTACTCTCGCCATCGCCGTCGTCTTTGCCCACGGCCGCCGCATCTCGTCGTCGAGTTCTTCGTGTCCAGCCACACCCGCGCTCCCTGACCACATCCACAAGCTCCGCGTTGAGCTCCTCTGTCGATTCCGCCCTTTTCCCCTTTGATTCATCGCCGTTTGCCGTCATCCCCGAGCTCGGTCGTCCTCGTCCATGGCCGTGTTCGAGCTTTCAAGTACGCGCATGCGCCTGTGGTCGCGCCCCGCAAGCACCCGCGCTGCTGCTCCCCTGCGTCTGTTGTGCAGCTTGTTGCCTACTATGGCGCCGCTGCTACCGCTGCTACGTTGTTGTCGCTGCCCACGCAGCTGCTGTACCTGCTTGCCTCTACTTACTGATGTTGCTCATGCCGCAGATGTCGAGGGCGCGGCCGGCGAGGCCTGGGCGCGGGAGGGCGTGGCGGCCAGGCAGGCGAGGTGCACGCCGGCAAGGAGCCCGGTCCTTCTCCTCCCTCATCCGCTAATCACCAGCACCCGCTCGTCCTCGTCGGCCCCCGCTTCTCGCCTCCTGGGGGCGCAACGAGTGGAAAAATTCCTGCCCCCAGGCCAAAGTTCTCTCCAGCAGCCCCCCAGGAGGCGAAAAAAATGCCTCCTTGGGGGCTCAACGACTGGAGATGCTCTTAGGGTGTGTTTGGATTGTGGCCAAAGTCCACCTTACCAAAATTTTGGTCATGACCCAAAGATTGGTCTTTGTTTGAATGGTTGCCAATTTTTTGGCATGCCAATGAACTCTAGCCAACTCTAGTTCCTTTTTCTTGCCAATGTTGGCCAAACCATGGGGCAACCAAAACCTGAACCAAAATTTTGGCTAGCCAATGCTTTGGTGGGGCAACCGTGGGCACAAACCAAACACACCTTTAGTTGCCAACCGGATCCATAAAAATGTTATCCAGAGACTTGTTGCTCAAATGTATGTATGAAGAGCGAGGAAAAGATTGTTTGAACATTTGACTCACAGGAAAACAAACCTAGGTAATGCAGTGTCTTGGGTTGGTCACAATTATCAAAACAATTAATTCAGATTGAAATACCCTAACCATTCTACTACCTAAATTTGGGCATATCTTGAAAAAAAGAATCAACATTGGTTAAAGAAAAGGCCATTCAAGCAGAAATGAAAGACTAGTATCCGAAAATGTTATCCAAATTTCTGAGACGTCCAAATCCAATTGCCAATCGGATCTAGGAAAACATAGTATCATTTTTGTTTTTGTTTTTCTGGAACAAACGCATCTTAGTTTTTTTGGGGGAACAAAAACATATCAATCAATTTTATGGGTCAGGTCCAATAGAGCCCACAAACATAGAACATCCGAAAGAAGAGATGCAGTCCATTCTGAGCAAACGCCGACGATACGCAGTTGCCGCCGCCGCCGCCCGCAGCAAATCCATCGGAAATCTCCGTCGCCGCCTGCTCCATGCTCCGCCTCAGGAAGTGTGTCGTTTCCTATGTCATCTCTCCTTCCTCCACCTCTGCCATCTTCCCACTCTGCCGTCTCCTCTCAGCCGTTTCCCCGAAGCCTAGCAGCTTCGCCATCGAGGAGTACCTCGTCGACACTTGCGGCCTCACCCGGCCCCAAGCCCTCAAGGCCTCCACCAAGCTCTCCCACCTCAACTCCCCCACCAAGCCCGACGCCGTCCTCACTTTCCTCGCCGGCCTCGGCCTCTCCGGCGCCGATGCCGCCGCCACCATCGCCAAAGACCCGCGGTTCCTATGCGCCAAAGTGGACCAAACACTGGCCCCTAAGGTCATCGGGCTTACTGGCCTAGGTCTCTCGCGACGAGTTAAATGTATATGCCCCCCCCCCCCAAACTTTCAGGTTTCATCCACATCACCCCCTGAACTCCAAAACGGCTAACTTAATCCCCTCAACTTTCAAAAACCAGACAAATAACCCCCTAGCCCCGTGATAAGTGGTTTGGGACACTGGTTTTGCCTACGTGGAGGCTGAGGCATGTAGAAAAGGCGGGAAACGGCTCAGAAGGTGCTCCCCACCTTGCGAGAGCTGCCGCAGCACCTCCGGACCGACACAAGTGAGCTCGCGACTTTAAATGCTCCCATTTGGTTCATGTGACGCATTCAGAGCTCCCCTGCAGTGCGTGTTCCGGCATACCATTGCCGTAGCCGCAAAGCTCACGCACTTGAGGATACGGACACCATGGTGCACCAAACCAGCCTTTGCGACACCGATGCCCTAGGACGCATCCACGATATGCCAAAAAGCGACCTTTCCCGGAAGAGCGCCGGCCGCGTCACGCCGGAGTGGTTGTGCAACTCGCGATGACCTTTTGAAGGACGAGGCAGCCGATCTCGCGCTCCGGCCGGTTGTGGCCACTGTGCGGCGCGCGCAACGAGCCCATCCGCCACGGCACCATTCCATTGACCGGCATAAGGGAAAAATGGTCGTGTGTGGTCTTTTGTTCTTCACGTTCAGCATGTTCGCCTCGGCAGCGCTGACAATCGTTGGCGATGGCCTCCTCGAGCGTGTCATGCTTCGCAGTGTAAGAAACTGGCACGGTGACAGCTTCCTGCAGGCTGGGCCAAGAAGGTAGGGAAGCCATCGAGAACGCCGAGACAGACTGAGAGACGAAGACAGCATCAGGATCAGGTGGCCGCTGCTGTAGTGAGCTCTGCTGCTAGCAAGAACGTCGTGTGGAATGCAGAGGTATGGACTGCCGCTGCGCACGCGCGCCGGGATGACGAGGGCCATCGGCTCCAAGCGCATGGCCTCCATCTTATCTGTCAGCACAACGCGGGCGTTAGTGCCGAACATGGTAACCTTGATCAACATGCACGTGGAGTTCTTGGCTGAGGTGGCTGCCACGCCACGTCCCACATAAGCCAAACCACTCTGAAAACCATTTACCAGAAGGCCAGGGGGTGATTTGTCTGGTTTTCGAAAGTTGAGGGGATTAAGTAAGCCATTTTGGAGTTCAGGGGGTGATGTGTCCTAAATCTGAAAGTTTAGGGGGTTGTATACATTTAACTCCTCTCACGACCTGACATTGCTCGCCTAGTCTCTCTCGCCGAGAGGCGTGATTCTGCACCATGGTTCAGCCGAACCTATGGTCGATGCCGTACGATTCAACATCCTGCTACATGTGGATCCGCGTCATGCATTGTTTAACATGCAAACAACTCCCATCATGCATTTTTTAATCAATCATGCACGGATCCTTATGAAAAGTGTCCAGAGAGCAATGGTGTCGAGCGTAGGTTCGATAGAACTATGGTTCCGTATAACATTTTCGCTCCCTCGCCCCCGAATGCTTACGCTTCAGAAACATCGTCTCCAAGCTGCGCTACTTCCTGCCCCTTTTCGGCTCCGTCCACAGCTTCCTCCGGCTGCTCGAGCGCTCATTCCACCTTCTGTCGTCGGACCTCGATAAGTTGGTCAAGCCCAATGTTGCCTTCCTGAGGGAGTGCGGGCTAGGTGATAGTGATATTGCCAAGCTGTGTATCGCTGTGCCGAGGATGCTAACCACCTACCCGGAGCGCATCGGCGCAATGGTGGCATCTGCTGAAAGATTAGGTGTACCTCGTGGCGATGGGATGTTCAGGCTAGCGCTACAGGCTATCGTGTTTCTCAACGAGGAGAAGATTGCCCGCAAAGTGGATTACTTGAAGAATACATTCAGGTGGTCTGATGCCCAATTGCGCATTGCTGTGTGTGGCGCTCCGTTTGTGCTGAGGAAGTCCAAGGAATCTCTGAAGCGTAGGTCTGAGTTCCCATTCTCTGAGGTGGGACTGGAACCCGTTTACGTTGCTCATCGACCAATAATTCTCTGTCTTAGCCTGGATGGACGGGTCAGGCCCAAGTACTATGTTCTGAAGTTCCTCAAGGAAAATGGATTAGTAGATTGCGAGCTGAGCTTCCATACTGCAGTCATGATGACTGAGAAGGTATTTGTGGAGAAGCTCATATGCCCTCACAAGGAAGCCGCACCACACCTCTCTGAAGACTATGAAACAGCTTGCAAAGGGGAAGTGCCAACTAATTTCAGATTTACATGAACAAAAAGGGCTATGGAAATTGGTTACAGCCTATGGCACAACAAAGTTATCATCCTGCGTGTAAGCTGTTAGTACTTTCCTGTTTCGTTGTTCTTTGCCTAAGATGATGTTGGTTGTTTTCTGTAGTATGCCTGTTACATGCCAGTTTGGCATTGCTAAATGCTAACTCCCTATGACACTGACAATTTGGTTCCTGAGCCCCAGTATGTTGATGTTGCCATTCCTTACAGAGTATCTCTGTAAATGAGAAGTTCATGGGTATATTTGTGTATCTGACTTCCATTAAAGATCATGGAAATAGGATGTGTGGGTGGACCAATTTTATGATGAACCCAGCATTCACAAAACTAGAAACCAAAATAGTAATGTGGTGTCCTTTTCTACCAAAATGTATCAGTATGATCTGCTTCCATGCCAAAATTTATTTATCATGCATGTTCATTTTCATTTCCTTGTCTTTTAGATTCCACTCTATGTAAATTAGTACTAACTATGTTTAATATTTAGGTTAGATTTATAGACACTGAGACCTTCCGCTGGTTGTCCATTCTATAACATAAAGAATGGTAAATTGTTGTGATTAGTGATGTACATGTGTTCTGGCTTGTATTGGCTGGCGTTCTTGTGCTTTGGTTGCCAGATTGCCGCTGTTTATGATCTGGTAACAGCGTTCCTTGTCGTTGCCCTTGATAACAGCTGCTGTCTATATCTTTTTAGTGGCTATTTTAAAATCAAAATCGAGATTGTTACCTGGTCATAATAAGCAGCCTGCAGGTACTAATCCACATCTTTTCCTCTGCTTGAGAAGAAAAGATGAATTATTTCGAACTTCTGATTAGTTGAATTGGGAGCTATGTACGTACCAGTTACGTTTGTTTAACAATGCGCTCCACTTGTGTAATCATATCCGGTGCCTTTTTAAAATTTCTGAATCCCCGTGTTTCACCGCAATCAGGCAGGCCTCACCGGAAAATTAAGTTTTGCACATTAGCAATGGTGTTCTGTTGTGATATATAGGCGAGGAGTAGTAGGAATCATGGCGATGGAGCTTTTGCTGGAATTTGGTTGCTGCTGTGGTAGCAATTCTGAAATTTGATATTGTGTGCTCCAAACCATGCATTGCTGCTCTGACCTCTATCATCTACTTTCCCATTGTGGTAGTAGCACCCTTTCAGCGTCACCATGGTACTTGCAACTGCAATAAAAGCAATGCCTCCAGTACAGCATTTTCACCGGCTGCAGCACCGAAGCAATGACGCCGATGTGTTTCCAATCAAGTCGCATCAAGTTGAGCCAAAATTAAACATGTCCAAAAGTATACATGCATGCATACATCAATCCAGACAAGGCACAGGCAAGATTGATCTTTTTTTTTGAACCGGGCATAACCCCTTTCCATTACTTTCACATAACAGAAATACAGAGTTCCGAAACTGAAGCTATCAAGGAAACTGGAAAGGGGAAAGCGAGTTCAGAGCATCCTTGGGAAACCCACTATAAGCACCTGTCATCGAGCAGCTTACCATGGGGCGAAAACCCAAGGACACCCAAAAACGCAATCTAGACCTAACCAGGAGAGTTCAGCAAGTTTAAGGATACCAAAAGGCTCACGCAGGAGCGACACCACAAGCTCACACAGGAGCAGACGACAGAAAGTAACTAAAGAAAGCATGACGAAGGACCCCAAGACTATCAGCTCCACATCCTCGCGACCCAGATTTTTGCTGACCACGTCCTATCAGATCAGTCCTGTGCCCTCTCGCCTGAGCCCACGCAGATCCTCATCATGTTGGACGCGTTGGCCCTGAGCATCTTGGCCCCCCGCTCCATCGCCTCCCGATCTTCTCCAGTCATCATACCTGCCCAGTAAGACATGAAACCACACGCAGAGTAAATTGCTGCGAAAGGAGTCTGTAATTTTCTCCCTCGAAGGTAGCCTGATTACGACAGTTCCAAATAGCCCAGCAGATGGCCGCAAGCCCAAACGTATAGAATTTTTCCCCATCTGGGAGGAAAACAAAACACCAAGAGAAGTATTGCCATATATTGTTCGGACACTTGTCCGTGCCAAGAACGCACCCCCACCGTCCTCCAGATTACCCTGGCCACAGGACAAGTGAAGAATAAATGCGTCGAAGTCTCTCTACCCCTGCAGAAGGAGCATCTGGGGTTGCCTGCCCAACGTCTTTTGCTCATGACGTCTCTAGTCAGAATAGCGTCCTGGAAGACTTGTGTAGGATCGGAAGTATGTCTAGAGGGGGGATGATTAGACTACTTGACCAAATAAAAACTTAACATTTTCCCAATTTTAGTTCTTGGCAGATTTTAGCAACTTTAGGACAAGTCAAGCAATCATCACACAATTCAAGGAAGCATGCAAAGAGTATATAGGCAGCGGAAAGTAAAGCATGCAACTTGCAAGAATGTAAAGGGAAGGGTTTGGAGAATTCAAACGCAATTGGAGACATGGATGTTTTTCCCGTGGTTCGGATAGGTGGTGCTATCCTACATCCACGTTGATGGAGACTTCAACCCACGAAGGGTAACGGTTGCGCGAGTCCACGGAGGGCTCCACCCACGAAGGGTCCACGAAGAAGCAACCTTGTCTATCCCACCATGGCCATTGCCCACGAAGGACTTGCCTCACTAGCGGTAGATCTTCACGAAGTAGGCGATCTCCTTGCCCTTACAAACTCCTTGGTTCAACTCCACAATCTTGTCGGAGGCTCCCAAGTGACACCTAACCAATCTAGGAGACACCACTCTCCAAGAAGTAACAAATGGTGTGTTGATGATGAACTCCTTGCTCTTGTGCTTCAAATGATAGTCTCCCCAACACTCAACTCTCTCTCACAGGATTTGGATTTGGTGGAAAGAAGATTTGAGTGGAAAGCAACTTGGGGAAGGCTAGAGATCAAGATTCATATGATAGGAGTGGAATATCTTGGCCTCAACACAAGGGTAGGTGGTTCTCTCTCAGAACATATGAGTTGGAAGTGTAGATGTGTTCTGATGGCTCTCTCAACGAATGAAGAGGAGGTGGAGGGGTATATATAGCCTCCACACAAAATCCAACCGTTACACACAATTTACCAATCTCGGTGGGACCGAATCAACAAACTCGGTCGGACCGAAATAGTAAACCTAGTGACCGTTAGAGATTTTCGGTGGGACTGACATGCAACTCGGTAGGACCGGTATGGTTAGGGTTAGGGCATAACGTAATCTCGGTGAGACTGATTATACAAACTCGATGAGACCGATTTGGTAATTAGCTAACCAGAGAATTGGTCAGGTAAACTCGGTGGGACCGATTTGCTCTTCCGGTGAGACCGAAAAGTTACAAAAGGGAAACAGAGAGTTTACATTGCAATCTCGGTGGGACCGATCCGCTCTTTCGGTGTGACCGAAAAGTTACGAAAAGGAAACAGAGAGATTGCAATCCCATCTCGGTGAGACCGAGATCCCTATCGGTAGAACTGATTTGCTAGGGTTTGGCAGTGGCTTATGACAAGTGAAACTCGGTGGCGCCGGATAGAAAGAATCGGTAGGACCGAGTTTGGCTTGGAGTTTAGGTCATATGTGGATATGGGAAATTAGCTGAGGATTTTGGAGCATATCATTAAGCACATGAAGCAAAAGGCTCATTAAGCAACACCTCATCCCTCCTTGATACTATTGGCTTTTCCTATGGACTCAATGTGATCTTGGATCACTAAAATGTAAAATGGAGAGTCTTGAGCATTTGAGCTTGAGCCAATCCTTTGTCCTTAGCATTTTGAGGGTTCCACTTTCACCATCCATGCCATGCCAATCATTGAGCTTCCCTGAAATAATTGTCTTGGAATAGCATTAGCTCAATGAGCTATATGTTGTTATGAATTACGAAAACCACCTAGGGATAGTTGCACTTTCAACTTGCCATAGGAATATTTGGATCTTTAAGGGGATTTTTGTTTGCCAAATCCACCTATAATTACACCCTGACAAGTTTCTCTACAGGTGATCGTAGACCGACCTGGTCGTAAAAATTTTTCTTCTTACCCAGAGTCCAAATAACCTAATCAGGTTCCTTGGACAGCACCCAGGAGTCAACTGTAGTTTTAAGCTCGTTACATTGAGCTAACAGCGGCGTGTGTAGTTGCCTTCGGAAGAAATCGTCCCCCACACCACTTCTAAATTTCTCCACCGTGATCTCTTGCTTATTGCAAATGCTATATAGCATAGGATATTTCTGGTCCATAGAGACCTCTTGATTCAAGGGGTCTTTCCATACCCTGGCAAGATTGCCTGAGTTTAGCATTATTTTTCTACCTGCTAGGTAGTAATCCTTAACCTTCATGATTGCCTTCCACATAGGGGAGTCACTAAATTTGCTTTTGATAGAGGTCACCGTGTCTTTTCTCATATATTTTGCCCGGATCACCTCTTGCCACAACCCTTGTTGTGTTTCTAGCTTCCACCACCATTTGGTGAGAAGGCTAATATTCTGTTTGCGGAGATCTTTTACTCCCAGGCCCCCTTTGCTTTTAGATCTACAGATTCTGGACCACTTAACTAAGTGATATCTCTTGCGTCCCTCGTGTTCTTGCCAGAAAAAGCGTTTACGATGCTTATCCAGCTTTTCAATGACCATCTTAGGAAGAAGAAACATGGACATACAAAAGTAAATGATACTAGTAAGATAGGAGTTAAGGAGGATTAATCTTCCTCCCGAGGAGGCCGCGTTGCCTATCCAGGTTTCACAACATTGAAGAAATCTATCATCAGCAAAATTCCAGTGCAGGTTGCGAAGAGTAGAATAGCTAACTGGCACTCCCAAATCCGCTAGCAAAAGTTTTATGGCGGGCGGTTCATATTGCTTTTAAGATTACTCCACCAAGCTCTGTCAACACGTTATTTGGAACGTGGCTTAACGGGATAGAGCCCGAATTAGTGAGACATATTCGCGTAGGAGTCTGTGCCTTGTTCTGGGCACTCTGGAATTGCCGAAATGATTTGGTTTTTAACAGGACAACACGCATTCATTTTTTGCAGGTTATTTTCCAGCGAGACATATTCGCATAGGAGTCCGTTCGTGGTCGCTACTCACTCCGACGGAGGCCAGGGAGCGTTTGGTTACTGGATCTATCCGCTGGGAGATGGTATCCCGGATATCTTCAACCGGTTTGGATGGCGGTCATGTAATAGGATAGGCAATTAGTTTACCTATCTCTCTTTTGCCAGCCGGTTGTGGCGTCCTTTATTTGGCTAGTTTGGCTTCTAGCCCTTTTTGTCTCTCTGTGAGCACCTTTTTATTTTCATTTGGAGACTTTAAGAACTTGTTGGAACCTATTTATTTGTTCAATAAGATGGTCGTATGCATCGTTCTGATGCAGAGGCCGGGGAATCCCCCTTTTCGAAAAAAAGCAGAAACGAATGACTTGTATCAAAAAAATGTTATCCCAATTTCAGAGACGTCCAAATCCAAAGCACTTAGAGCATCTCCACTAGCCCCCCCAGGAAGGCCCCCAAGAGCCCTTATTCGTCGCCGGTGGCCAAAAAAATACCCACTCGCTCCCCCAGGACCTCAATTATCGCCGGATTTGGGCAAAAGTGTGGCCGGCGCTCCCACCCCAAACCCAGGATCCTGGGGGGCAGCTGGGGACACCGGCAGTTGCCTTTTGCATGCACAGGCCCACTGTCAGCCCCTCTCTCTCTCTCTCGTCTCTCCTCTCTCTCCTCTCTCCTCTCTCCTCTCTCCTCTCTCCTCTCCCTTTCCTTTCACACCTACCGCGCACAACGCACATGGATGATATGTCTCCAACCTATCTATAATTTTTGATTGTTGCATGCTAATATATTATCCATCTAGGATGTTTTATATGCATTTATATGCTATTTTATATGATTTTTGGGACTAACCTATTACCCTATAGCCCAGTGATACGTCCATTTTGCATCATGCTTTTATATCGATATTTATTGCATTATGGGCTGTTATTTCACGTTATGTCACAATACTTATGGCTATTCTCTCTTATTTTACAAGGTTTACATAAGGAGGGAGAATGCCGGCAGCTGGAATTCTGGGCTGGAAAAAGAGCAAATATTAGAGACCTATTCTGCGCAACTCCAAAAGTCCTGAAACTCCACGGAATATCTTAAAATAAATAAAGAAAAATCCTCGCCAAAGATGAAGTCCAGGGGGCCCACACCCTGCTCACGAGGGTGGGGGCGCCCCCCCTCCTAGGGCGCGCCCCCCTACCTCGTGGGCCCCCTAGTGGGTCTCCGACGTCCATCTTCTGCTATATGAAGTCTTTCGATGAGAAAAAAATCAGAAGGAACTTTTCGGGACGAGACTCCGCCGCCACGAGGCGGAAACTTGGCAGAACCAATCTAGAGCTCCGGCATACCTGTTCTACCAGGGATACTTTCCCCCGGGAGGGGGAAATCGTCATCATCGTCATCACCAATGCTCCTCTCATCGGGAGAGGGCAATCTCCATCAACATCTTCACCAGCACCATCTCATCTTGAAACCCTAGTTCATCTCTTGTATCCAATTCTTGTCTCAAAGTCCGGGATTGGTGCTAGTAGGTTGCTAGTAGTGCTGATTACTCCTTGTAGTTGATGCTAGTTGGTTTATTTGGTGGAAGATCATATGTTCAGATCCTTTATGCATATTATTACCCTTCTGATTATGAACATAAATATGCTTTGTGAGTAATTACGTTTGTTCCTGAGGACAAGGGAGAAGTCTTGCTAATAGTAGTCATGTGAATTTGGTATTCGTTTGATATTTTGATAAGATGTATGTTGTCTAGCCTCTAGTGGTGTTATGTGAACGTCGACTACATAACACTTCACCATCATTTGGGCCTAGAGGAAGGCATGGGAAGTAATAAGTAGATGATGGGTTGCTAGAGTGACAGAAGCTTAAACCCTAGTTTATGCGTTTCTTTGTAAGGGGCTGATTTGGATCCATATGTTTCATGCTATGGTTAGGTTTACCTTAATACTTTTGTTGTAGTTGCGGATGCTTGCAATAGAGGTTAATCATAAGTGGGATGCTTGTTCAAGTAAGAACAGCACCCAAGCACAAATCCGAAGGTGGTAAACGGTCAAAGAATCAAACATTATATCTTAGGTAATCCCATAAATGTTGAAATCAATATTATTGAAACCGTAACCCCGGAGGAATACATAAGAGACACTTTCCAGAATGTTTCAGACTCCGAAAAGGAATAGGTATGTGGTATGGTAAGTAAACCGACTCCAAAACAATTTTCAAGGCAATATTTCTCCGTTTTGGAATATTTAGAAAAATAGAAAAATAAGTACCAGTCCGGGAAGGACACGAGGGCCCCACGAGGGTGGTGGGCGCGCCCTACCCCTCTGGGCGCGCCCCCCTACCTCGTGAGCACCTCGTGTGCCCTCCGGACTCCGTTTTCTTGCACGATACGTATTTCGGTCGGTAAAAATTCATTATATATTCTCCCGAAGGTTTTGGCTCCCGTATCACGCAAATATCCTCTGTTCTTGTTTTGAGCTGTTTTTTGTCAGGGTTTTCCAGGCTAGGCATCATGTCGTCTCCCTCCTCCAACAATGATGACAACGATGCTTGGCTAATGAAGATAGATCTGAAGAGGGAAGAACCCACGAGGGTCAACAAGGATGAAAGGATCAAGAATGCCACGGAGGATCAAGCTCCGGCAGCAAAAGACCTCCTTCAACTTGATCATAACCTTCTTACCCCAACTGAGATCGAAGCTTTCAAGATGATTGAGTTAGCTCGTATACAAAACAAGTATCTCACATAAGTAAATATTTTGTTGAAGGAGCATATTGTCGCACTCAAGGGCATTATTCGCAAGCTGGAGGACCTCTTACGCTCGATGTGCGATTATCCGTCACCTCCACCTTCTTCATCGACAAAGGAGATATAATCACATGAGTATGGGCACTCCCCTTGGCAACTGCCAAGCTTGGGGGAGGTGCCCCGGTATCGTATCACAATCACAACCCCTATCTTTACCGTTTTTCTTAGTTCGATCCTATTAATAGTATCCTGTTCTAGTAGAATAAAGTTTATGGCATGATCTAGTTTTGAGTCTTGCTTTATGATCTCTCTTTGTAATCGAGTCCATGAGCTATATATAATAAAGATTAGTGTTGAGTCAAGGGCCTGATTATTTTGCCATGATCTTGGGTGAATAAAAGAAAACAGAAAAAAAGAATAAAAAGAAACAAAAAGTTCATATTGATCTTATTGAGAGTAATGACTTCACATAGAAAGAGTATGATGATTAAAAGTTGTTGGGAGTTGGCAGACATAGCTTTGTTCATTGTTGCAATTAATAGGAAGTAATAAGGAAAGAGAGGTTTTCACATATAGATATATTATCATTGACATCTTTTATGATTGGAAGCACTCATTAAAATATGACATGCTAAAGAGTTGATGTTGGACAAGGAAGACAACGTAATGAGTTATGTCTTTCTTATATCTGAGATAAAGTATGTTGTCATGGATCCTCTAACTTGTTGAGGTTGCCTTTCCCCCTCATGCTAGCCAAATTCTCAGCACTAAGTAGAGATACTACTTGTGCTTCCAAATACCCTTAAACCAGTTTTTCCATCAGAGTCCACCATATCTACGTATGGATTGAGTAAGATCCTTCAAGTAAGTTGTCATAGGTGCAAAGCAATAAAAATTGCTCTAAATATGTATGATTGATTGGTGTGGGAGAAATAAGCTTTATACGATCTTGTGATGTGAAAGTAATAAAAGCGACGGACTGCATAATAAAGGTTCACATCACAAGGGGCAATATAAAGTGACGTTCTTTTGCATTGAGATTTTGTGCATCCAACCATAAAAGCGCATGGCAACCTCTGCTTCCGTCTGCGAAGGGCCTATCTTTTATTATTATCCTCTACCTTATGCAAGAGTCATAGTGATCTTCACCTTTTCTTTTTCATTTTATCCTTTGGCAAACTTAGCATGTTGGAAAGAACATGATATATATATATATATACAGTGTTACTATTCATCACCCAGAGCGCAGAATAAGTTATTCTTCACCCGAGGTAATCTTACGATCATATCATAATTAAATTACGTTTGGAATTCAAATAGTTACATTCCTATTGATTCACTACGTAAAATTTGGAATAAAAAATTAAAAATATAGGTCATAAGACAAGAAAATTTGCAGTTTATGTGTATTTTACACTATATTTTTACGTTTGTAATTTTACATAACATAAAATATTTTTTACGACGATTATATATTTTCTTACGGTCTCTTTTTACGTCGGAAATAAGACAAAACTTACGGAACGTAAAATTACGGTGCATTGATGGTAAAATTACGGTCTATTTTATGATCAACGCACCGTAATTTTACTTTCCGTAAGTTTTGTCTTATTTCCGACGTAAAAAGAGACCATAAGAAAATATAAAATCATTGTAAAAAATATTTTCTATTATGTAAAATTACAAACGTAAAAAATAGTGTAAAATACACATAAACTGCAAATTTTTCTTGTCCTATTATCTATAATTTTATTTTCTTATGGCAAATTTTACGTAGTGAATCAATAGACATGTAACTATTTGAATTCCAAACGTAATTTAATTATGAAATGATCATAAGATTACCTCAGGTGAAGAATAACTTATTCTGCACCCTGGGCAAAACTATAAGCCCCTATCTTTCTCTGTGTCCGATTAAAACTACGTAACCACAAGTACCGCGTGAGTGTTAGCAATTATGAAGAACTGGATGATAGTTGAGTATGTGGACTTGCTTTTAAACTCTGACATCGACTCTTTCCGATGTTATGATAAATTGCTATTGTTTCAATGACTGAGGTTATAGTTTCTTGGAGCCCAATAAGGTTTATGATTCATACTTTTGCATTGTGAAAAGATCATCGCTTGAATATGAGTAATCATATGACAAAAATCTATATATGTTGCTGTTATGAGAATAATCATGATGCCTTCATGTCCGTATTTTATTTTTATCGACGCCTCTACCTCTAAACATGAGGGCATATTTATTGTTATCGGCTTTCGCTTGAGGACAAGCGAGGTCTAAGCTTGGGGGAGTTGATACGTCCATTTTGCATCATGCTTTTATATCGATATTTATTGCATTATGGGCTGTTATTTCACGTTATGTCACAATACTTATGGCTATTCTCCCTTATTTTACAAGGTTTACATAAGGAGGGATAATGCCGGCAGCTGGAATTCTGGGCTGGAAAAGGAGCAAATATTAGAGACCTATTCTGCGCAACTCCAAAAGTCCTGAAACTCCACGGAATATCTTAAAATAAATAAAGAAAAATCCTCGCCAAAGATGAAGTCCAGGGGGCCACACCCTGTTCACGAGGGTGGGGGCGCCCCCCCCCCTCCTAGGGTGCGCCCCCTACCTCGTGGGCCCCCTGGTTGGTCTCCGATGTCCATCTTCTGCTATATGAAGTCTTTCGATGAGAAAAAAATCAGAAGGAACTTTTCGGGACGAGACTCCGCCGCCACGAGGCGGAACCAATCTAGAGCTCCGGCAGACCTGTTCTGCCGGGGATACTTCCCTCCGGGAGTCATCGTCGTGATCACCAACGCTCCTCTCATCGGGAGAGGGCAATCTCCATCAACATCTTCACCAGCACCATCTCATCTTCAAACCCTAGTTCATCTCTTGTATTCAATTCTTGTCTCAAAGTCCAGGATTGGTGCTAGTAGGTTGCTAGTAGTGTTGATTACTCCTTGTAGTTGATGCTAGTTGGTTTATTTGGTGGAAGATCATATGTTCAGATCCTTTATGCATATTATTACCCCTCTGATTATGAACATAAATATGCTTTGTGAGTAATTACGTTTGTTCCTGAGGACAAGGGAGAAGTCTTGCTAATAGTAGTCATGTGAATTTGGTATTCGTTTGATATTTTGATAAGATGTATGTTGTCTAGCCTCTAGTGGTGTTGTGTCAACGTCGACTACATAACACTTCACCATTATTTGGGCCTAGAGGAAGGCATTGGGCAGTAATAAGTAGATGATGGGTTGCTAGAGTGACGGAAGCTTAAACCCTAGTATATGCGTTGCTTTGTAAGGGGCTGATTTGGATCCATATGTTTCATGCTATGGTTAGGTTTACCTATACTTTTGTTGTTGTTGCGGATGCTTGCAATAGAGGTTAATCATAAGTGGGATGCTTGTTCAAGTAAGAACAGCACCCAAGCACCGGTCCACCCACATATCAGATTATCAAAGTACCGAACGTGAATCATATGAACGTGATGAAAACTAGCTTGACGATATTCCCATGTGTCCTCGGGAGCACTTTTCCTATTATAAGAGTTTGTTCCAGCTTGTCCTTTGCTACAAAAAGGATTAGGCCACCTTGCTGCACTTTATATACTTTTGTTACTTGTTGCTCGTTACAATTTATCTTGTCACAAAACTATCTGGTACCACTTATTTCAGTACTTGCAGAGAATACCTTGCTGAAAACCGCTTATCATTTCCTTCTGCTACTCCTTGGGTTCGACACTCTTACTTATCGAAAGGACTACGGTAGATCCCCTATACTTGTGGGTCATCACCTAGTGCCAGTTTCTGTTTTTCCCTTGTTTCAGTGTTTCAAAGAAAAGGAATTTCAGACGGAGTCCAAATGGAATGAAACCTTCGAAAAAGTTATTCTTGGAAAGAAACCAATACAGGAAACTTGGAGTGCACGTCAGGGGATCAACGAGGAGAGCACGAGGCAGGGGGCGCGCCCACCCCCCTGGGCGCGCCCTCCACCCTCGTGGGCCCCTCGTGGCTCCCCTGACGTACTTCTTCTGCCTATATATATCCATATACACTAAAATGATCGAAGAACGGAATAGATCGGGAGTTCCGCCGCCGCAAGCCTCCAGAGCCAGGAAAAACCAATCGGGACCCTGTTCCGACACCCTGATGGAGGGGGGATCCCTCACCGGTGGACATCTTCATCATCACGGCGACGAGGAGGGAGTAGTTCCCCCTCGGGGCTGAGGGTATGTACCAGTAGCTATGTGTTTGATCTCTCTCTCTCTCTCTCTCTCTCTCTCTCTCTCTCTCTCTCTCTCTCTCTTTCCCGTGTTCTTGATTTGGCACGATCTTGATGTATCATGAGCTTTGCTATTATAGTTGGATCTTATGTTGCTTCTCCCCCTCTACTCTCTTGTATTGGATTGAGTTTTCCCTTTGAAGTAATCTTATCGGATTGAGTCTTTAAAGAATTGAGAACACTTGATGTATGTCTTGCCGTGCGTATCTGTGATGACAATGGGATATCACGTGATTCACTTGATGTATGTTTTGGTGATCAACTTGCGGGTTCCGCCCATGAACCTATGCATAGGGGTTGGCACACGTTTTCTTCTTGACTCTCCGGTAGAAACTTTGGGGCACTCTTTGAGGTTCTATGTGTTGGTTGAATAGATGAATCTGAGATTGTGTGATGCATATCGTATAATCATATCCATGGATATTTGAGGTGACATTGGAGTATCTAGGTGACGTTAGGTTTTTGGTTGATTTGTGTCTTAAGGTGTTATTCTAGTACGAACTGTAGGGCTGTTTGTGACACTTATAGGAATAGCCTAACAGATTGATTGGAAAGAATAACTTTGAGGTGGTTTCGTACCCTACCATAATCTCTTCGTTTGTTCTCCGCTATTAGTGACTTCGGAGTGACTCTTTGTTGCATGTTGAGGGATAGTTATATGATCCAATTATGTTATTATTGTTGAAAGAACTTGCACTAGTGAAGTATGAACCCTAGGCCTTGTTTCCTAGCATTGCAGTACCGTTTACGCTCACTTTTATCATTAGTTACCCTGCTGTTTTTATATTTTCAAATTACAAAAACCTATATCTACCATCCATATTGCACTTGTATCACCATCTCTTCGCCGAACTAGTGCACCTATACAATTTGTCATTGTATTGGGTGTGTTGGGGACACAAGAGACTCTTTGTTATTTGGTTGCAGGGTTGCTCGAGAGAGACCATCTTCAACCTACGCCTCCCACGGGTTGATAAACCTTAGGTCATCCACTTGAGGGAAATTTGCTACTGTCCTACAAACCTCTGCACTTGGAGGCCCAACAACATCTACAAGAAGAAGGTTGTGTAGTAGACATCAAGCTCTTTTCTGGCGCCGTTGTCGGGGAGGTGAGTGTTTGAAGGTATCTCTTTAGATCTTGCAATCGAATCATTTTGTTTCTTGTTTTAGCACTAGTTTAGTTTATAAAAGAAAACTACCAAAAATGGAATTGAGTTTGTCTCATACGCTTCATCTTTTTAATATCTTTCGAGAGTATGATGGGAAGGAAAATTGTGCCAAAGTGTTAGAAGAAGAATGCATTAAAATGTTTGGCACTAAATCTTTGAATGATGAGCATGATTGCAATGTTGTTAGTATGAACTCCTTGAATACCCATGGTACTAATGATGATTGCACTAGTTATGATGAAAATGTCTCGTATAAACATGTCAACTTTTGTGGAGTGCATTGGGTTTGCAAATACACACAAAATAGGGAATATAGATATTGCAAGAGGCATAAACATGAAAATAAATTGTTGCAAGAAAGGCTAGATGTTTGTGCTGAAATTTTAAATTTTCTTGGCCGTACTTGTGGACTTTGCAATGAAAGTGGTCATTTAGCTATCCAATGCAAATTGTTTCATGATCTAATCGTGTCCAAAAATTGTGATGAGTTGATTTCCCTTGCACATTATAATGAACTTAGCTTGCTTATGGGTTGCAAAGAAATGAAACGTTTAACTAATCATCTTCCAGAATTTTCCCGTTACAAACTTCTTGGCTTTGATCTAGAAGAAATTTATATGTATTGTACGGTGAATTGCATTGAAAACCCTTATATTGCCAATTACATAAAGAAAAGAAAACAAATAGAAGATAGAATACTAACGAAAGGGAAGAGACTTCCCAATATTCTCCTATTGTTTCTTATGATGAATCAGGTAACGAGGAGGAGCCTTCTATTCAGCCAATCTCATTAATAAGGAGCTCCGAAAAGAGGATTGAAACCACACATGATGTGGTTAAGAAGAAGAAAATAAAAAGGAAGAGAGGTAAAAAGATATCTCTCCCAAATAAAGTTTCTCCCATTATTGTTGTACCTCATGAAAATGAAGATGATGCACTTGATGATGATCTCGTTATTCCTATTGCTTGTTGTGACGATTATGATTGGGAAGATAATAATACTTCTTATGATCTTGAAAATCTTTTTGGCACTTGCTTAGAATATGATAATTTCTATAGTATTGGTGCTGTCCATACTATTAATGATGAGAGTGATTATGCTTATGATATGAAAAGGCCCAAGCTTGGGGATGCTATGTTTGATGAGAATTATGTGTTTGAAAATATATTTGCTGCAATTAATGTTTGTCCCAAGCTTGGGGATGCTATGTTTAATGAAGATGATATTTTTAGCCTCCCAAGTTTTGATATGCAAAGTTGCTATGATGATAGCATGCCTTCTACTTATGATGATTATATTGATGAAAGTGGGTTTGGAAGAGTGACAACTTTATGAATTAATGATCCCACTATTTTTGAGGATGTTGAATCTTATAATATTTATGAAAGTGGATTTGGAGAGGTCATGACTTTATTTAGTGATGTATCCACTATTTCGGAAGAGGTTTCAATTGATTATGATGAGAACAAAGTTGCTACTTATGATGATTATTGTGATGAAACTTATGCTATAAAAAGTAGTGATGATTATATTTATAAAACTTTTCATGATTATGATTACCCTTTTTCTGAACATTACTCTTTTAATGTGGAAACAATTTATAGTATTCAAGTCTCTTATGATACTCCCACTTTTCGAATGAGAAGAATTTTGCTTATGTGGAGAGTAGTAAATTTTCTATGCAAGTAGATCATGAAAAGAATGCTTTAGGTGCTGGTTATATTGTTGAATTCATTCATGATGCTACTGAAAATTATTATGAGGGAGGAATATATGCTTGTAGGAATTGCAATAATATCAAGTTTCCTCTCTATGTGCTTAAAGTTTTGAAGTTATGCTTGTTTTGCCTTCCTATGCTAGTTGATTATTGTTCCCATAAGTTGTTTGCTCACAAATCCCAATGCATAGGAAGTGGGTTAGACTTAAATGTGCTAGTCATATTCTTCATGATGCTCTCTTTATGTTTCAATTCTTATCTTTTATGTGAGCATCATTGAAATCATCATGCCTAGCTAGGGGCGTTAAACGATAGCGCTTGTTGGGTGGCAACCCAACTTTACTTTAGTTCTTTGATTTTTTTCTCCTGTTTAGTAATAAATAATCCATCTAGCCTCTGGTTAGATGTGGTTTCGTGTTTTAATTAGTGTTTGTGCCAAGTAAAACCGTTAGGATAACCTACGACGATAGTTATTTGATCTTGCTGCAGAAAACAGAAACTTTGTGCGCATGGGATTAGTTTTCATAAATCACAGCAACGTGATTTTCAGTTGATTCTTTTTGCAGCAGATCAATAAACAAATTATCTAGGACTTCCTAATTTTGTAGAATGTTTTAGGTTTCCAGAAGTATACGTTTGATACAGATTACTACAAACTGTTCTATTTTTGACAGATTCTGTTTTCTATGTGTTGTTTGCTTATTTTTATGAATCTATGAGTAGTATCGGAGGGTATAAACCATAGAGAAGTTGGAATACCATAGATGTTGCACCAATATGAATTTAGAATGAGTTCACAACAGTACCTAAGTGGTGGTTTTATTTTCTTATACTAACGGAGCTTACAAGTTTTCTGTTGAGTTTTGTGTTGTGAAGTTTTCAAGTTTTGGGTAAAGATTCGATGGACTATGGAATAAGGAGTGACAATAGCCTAAGCTTGGGGATGCCCAAGGCACCCCAAGGTAATATTCAATGATAACCAAGAGCCTAAGCTTGGGGATGCCCCGGAAGGCATCCCCTCTTTCGTCTTTGTTCATCGGTGACTTTACTTGGAGCTATATTTTTATTCACCACATGATATGTGTTTTTCTTGGAGCGTCATTTTATTTTCTTTAGCTTTGCTTGCTGTTTGAATAAAATACCAAGATCTGCAGGTATCCGGGTGTGCTGAAGAATACAAAGGGACCTCTGAAGCGCAGGTCCGAGTTCCTGTGCTCTAAGGTGGGGCTGGAACCCATGTACATTGCTCATCGATCGGAAATACTTTCTTATAGCATGGAGGGCCGACTCAGACCTCGGTACTATGTTATCAAGTTTCTCAAGCAAAATGGACTGCTAGATCGTGACATGAGCTTATATTCTGCGGTCAAGATGACTGAGAAGGTATTTGTGGAGAAGCTCATATGCCCTCACAAGGAAGCTGCACCACACCTCGCTGAAGATTATGCAGCAGCTTGCAAAGGGGAAGTGCCTACTAATTTCAGATTTACATGAACAAAAAAGGGCTATGGAAATTGGTTACAGCCTATGGCACAACAAAGTTATCACCCTGTCTGTAAGCTGGTACTTCCTGTTTCGGTGTTCTTTGCCTAACATGACGTTGGCTGTTTTCTGTAGTATGTCTGTTGCTAAATGCTAACTCCCTATGAAACTGATAATTTGTTTCCTCAACCCCTATTTGTTGATGTTGTCATTCCTTAGATTACAACTCTGTAAATGAGAAGTTCATGGATATATTTGTGTTTTCAACTTCCATTGAAGATCATGGAAATCGGATGTGTGGTTGGACCAATTTTATGATGACCCCAGCATTCACGAAACCAGAAACCAAAAGAGTAATGCGGTGTCATTTTCCACCAAAATGTATCAGTATGATCTGCTTCCATGCCAAAATTTATTTATCATGCATGTTCATTTACATTTCCTTGTCATTTAGGTTCCACTGTATGTCAATTAGTACTAACATTGTTTTGTATTTAGGTTAGACTTAGAGACACCGAGACCTTCTACTGGTTGCCCATTCTATAACTTAAAGAGTGGCAAATTGTTGTGATTTGTGATGTATATGTGTTCTGGCTGTGTTTAATGAACAACAGGGGTAACAATCCCCGCTGCTGTTACCATGCCATTATATACAAACATTTTTCCTGTTTGAACACATGAAAGTTCACAGCCATTCGATCTGAAAAAGAAGAGAAAATTGCAGCAATTACTTGTATTGTCTAAAAGCTGCAAACTGCAGCTGATGACCGACAAGATGAGAAATAGTATATATTCAGCGAACACAGAATATATACCTAGGTGATGAATAGTACATATTCAGATAAGATGGGTATCGGTACGAAAAAATCACCCTGCTGTTAAGATTCATAAACTTTTCTTAAAAGAGTTTTACTTGAGCAAAATTAATAGTTAAGATAGCTTGATACTCCCTCCGTCCCAAAATAAGTGTCTCAACTTTAGAGACACTTATTTGGGACGGAGGGAGTATTTTTAACGGGGATCAGAATCATGTTTATGCAGAAGTTACAACTAACTATCTCTCAGTAAAAGAAAAACAAGTTAGTCTGATTTAAATTTTCTGTTGCACTGAAGCATAATATGGTGATTCTGAATTACCACATTAAGCATGAGTATATTTTTATGACTTTGAAATGATGGATGCTGCAAGTGGTTTGAGGTTTCTAATGATCAGTTCAGACTATTAAACATTAGTTTCTGTTTGAAGAAGTGGGTGTTTCGATTGATGCATCAGGTCAAAATTGCATATGTGATTTTGGTTAACATTGCAATGACCACTTTTCTTGGAACACAAAATTAAGTTATTATTATATACTAGCCCCCCATGATTTTGTTGTATATAAATTCAGTTTTGTGTTCTGGCTACACATTTGTTTAGGTGCAGACCTGTCCCTCTGCCTGGTGCTATTAGGCGTGCCCTTTCAGAAACCAGCATTGTGTTGTGGCACATCTGTTTATGTTTATATAGTTTATACATTCCAGCTACAAAGATTTAAGTATCTACATGTTGCAAAAGAAGAGAGTATCCACATCCAGTAGTATCTAACATTTAAATTCAGTTCTTTCTCCACACTGATGATTCACATCCAATATTCAGCTTGTTTCTTGCAGCTAGTTCTGCTTTAGTTATCAACCCCATCCCTTGGAAAAAAGAAGGTAGCACCGAAGATTGCAGTTAATAACTTAAAATTGTATCTTCAGTTCATTCTATTTACTTAATATTTCTGTCAAGACTAACTACAAATTTCGACCATGGTATGTTATACTCCCTCCGTCCCAAAATAAGTGTCTCAACTTTAGTACAAAGTACCAAACTAAGACACTTATTTTGGTACGGAAGGAGTATGAAAAAAAAGGAAAATATGATAGAATGTTGCAAAAAAAAAGAGCGATTGCATGATCCCTCAGCAGAAGCAGCAAAGCTCGGGGCATTCTAGGCATCATCATCTGGCACATTGGCACTGATGTTTTCCGTGCCAGAAGCAGTTGATCCAAGGTGGATGATGCAGCCCAGGAGCAAGTGGTGAAGAACATTCCTGAAGCGGCCCTATGCTACCTGGTCGGGCCTTCTTATGACAATTTTTTTTATTGGATCTGGAACTTGATTGCTTCTCCTTGCGCAGTAGTAGAGCATAACATGGTTTCTAATGTTCAGTTCTACCTACTGTACCGCCTACTGAAATGAAGTGATGCCTAGTTAAGATGCGCTGTCCTGAATTTGTTTTAGCACAGCGGCTGCTGTCGTTACCTAACCCCAAAAGGACAGATGCACTGTTCTTAACTTTTAGGATACCAACTGTTGTTTGTATCTTTGAGTGGCTCATAATCAGTTAACCATTTCTCCGGCCGGCCAGGACTCTGTTCGATCAATGTATTTGTTTGGCCTGGAGTGCTCCTGATGTCGATCGCCCTTAATGGATGCTCGTCGAATTTGGTACTTGCTCCAGTTGATTAGCATTTTTTACCACACATAAAATTCGATGGATGCATCAGGTGTTGCTGTTACGTGTTTGGTTTTAGTGCTTCGCCAAGACACTTGCTGAACTTGCTGATGAGATGCAAGGGTTGCGGTCATGTCAGGTAGTCTTGTACCGCCTACTGAAATGTAATTCCTAAGATGCACTGTGTTGAATTTTTTAGCAGGACAATGGTTGCTGCTGATATTTGCCGGTGCTGAACTGCAAACTGATAGACAAACTGTTCAAAGTTGTTATGATATCAGCTGTTGTTTATATATCTTTTGAGTGTCTGACTTGAAACTGAAATCGAGATTGTTATCTGCTCATAAGCTGCAGGTACTAATTGCCATCTTTATCTCCGTTTGAGATGACGAATTCTTTCCAACTTCGGATTACTTGAGTTGGGAGCTATGTACCAGGTACGTCTACAATTCGTTTATGATTGACGTTTTGAATGAGACAATGGTTAATCTTAAGCTTGGAAAAAAAAACACTGAGAAAGACTATTGATCAACCACAAATGCATTTATCATGAGTTCTAGTTTTTCTACCAAGTTCAGAAAATTCAAATATTTCAGGATACTAATTTCTAGTAAGTTTAGATAAATATCCAATGATTGTTATGGCATTTAATTATTTGTAAATTAAAATTTAAGTGGAAAACTAAGAAATTGCATGATAGTAATCCCAAGAAATCTCATTATGCAAACTCTATGAAATTATGTCTCTTCTAACAAATTTAAGAATTTCATTATACTAATTCTGGGATTTTGTAGTGAAAGCATTCAGTGATTTTCATGATATTGCAGGTATTCAAATTTTCAATGGAAAGCTAATAATCCACTATACCATTTCCGAGAAATTTCATTATCCTAATTCCTACAAATTATGAATCTTCTCGGGAAAAGAATTTCATGATACTAAATTGGAATTCTAATCTGCATACAAACAAAAGTGTTTTAGGATATACAAATTCACATTACTCCCACCGTCTTTGAATACAAGGCCACTTCATATTCTTAGGTCTAACTTTGACCATTTAATTTTACCAATAAATGGGAGTTATATGCCGCAAAAAGTATGCCATTGGATACACATTTCAAAGAATTTCTGATGATATTTTTTATGACATATAACTCATATCTTGTTGACCAAAAATTTAAGTCAAAGTTTGACAAAAAAAGGTGTCCTTGTATTCAAAGACGGAGGGAGTACTTATTAGTTCAAATCAACTATTATAATGTAATAAATCAGTGTGTTCCTCTCCACCCCCCTTAGTGTTACCATTTGTTTGACATAAAAGTAGCATTTTCATGTTCCATTAATGCAGCTCTTGTACCAAAACTAATGGCCCATTTTTGTTTTGTAAGTGAAATATTAATTTCAAATGTGCGAACAGACTTATATAATAAACATATGAAGGTTCGAAAAGATTCTATACAGGGAATCACTCCTATGGGTTGATAATTTTCACTAGGTTTTAAGTGCAAGGCTAATAAGATAGCTAGTTGCTAGCTCTATCTTTTTCTGGATCTGCTAGCTCTATCTCGGTGCCACATCATTTCTACTAGTCAATTTAAAGTCCTTCCATGAAAAGAGACTCGGCAACTGCAGGCCTTCATGTATTTATGTCTAGCTTGCTCCTTGGTACCTGCTCATCAGACATCCACTTGCACTTACTCCTACGAGCGGTTTGTAACAGGCACAAGATGGCCCATGTAGCAGAGCAAAAACTCGAGCGTAGTTGCCTTGGTGACGCGTTGCCGGCGAAGAAGGATGTCGACAACCTCTCCGAGCTCATCCCGTCGCTGCCTGTCGAGAAGCGGTTACTGCTGCCGCCCATCGGCTCGCAGAGGCGACAGTACCGTGGGTACTGGTTCCCAGAGTGGCACCTGTCGGCCCTGGCGGCAGCCCGCGACCACTTCGAGCCAAGCCAACAGACATCTTCCTGGTCAGCTGCCCCAAGTCCGGCACCACCTGGCTTAAATCGCTAGCCTTCGCCACCGTGCACCGGGACGTCCACCCGCCGTCCAGCCACGAGCACCCTCTGTTGCACAAAAACCCGCATGGCTGTGTTGAATTCATCCACGCAATCTATCGGCAACCGGTCGACGTTGCGCGGGGCATCGTCGAGGCGTGCCCTTCCCCGCGCATCTTCGGCACCCACTTCCCCTTGTCCTTGCTGCCGGAGCGCATCAGCGGCGATGGCAGTGGGTGCCGGATCGTCTACATCTGCTGGGATCCCAAGGACGTGGTCGTCTTGTGGTGGTGGTTCATGCGCACCTACGTCCCAAACCCTGAGCAGGTCCGGTTCGATGAGGTCTTCAACTTGTTCTGCGAGGGCCGCACGGGCGCGGGCCCTTATTGGCGCCACACCCTCGAGCATTGGGAGGAGAGCCGGAGAAGGCCCGATAAGGTGCCGTTCCTCAGGTACGAGGAGCTGCTGCAAGACCCGCAGGGCAATCTCAGGAGGCTGGCCGAGTTTATAGGGTGCGCCTTCTCCGAGGCGGAGGAGAAGGCCGGCGTCCTGGACGCCATCTTGGAGCTCTGCAGCCTGGACAAGCTAAAGAAGCTGGAGGTGAACCAGAGCGGCAGCAAGATTAAGGACGGACCGGTGATGAACCATTCCTACTTCAGGAAGGGGGTGTCTGGTGATTGGATCAACCACATGACGCCGGAGATGGCGGCAAGGCTCGATGCAGTCGTCCAACAGGCGCTGCAAGGCACTGGATTTGGCTTTGGCATCTCCACGCCACAGTAATCAATCAATCGTGTATTCCTGGTAGCTCTGGAGGAACTGTGAAGGCATTCTATACCGCCACGAGGCATATCCAATGTGCCTCAGCTCGGGATTTTCATTTTTCCTTTTCGTATATAAGCCGATTCATCGGCATCAGTGCTTGGCTTGCTTGGCATTGTTGTTCAATAATCAATAATATATATATATATATGAGTGTGTGCATGCTGGTGTTATTCTCTTTAAGTATCCACATGTTGCAATAGAAAAGAGCATCCACATCCAGCAGTATCTGACATATAAGTTCAGTTATTTCTCCACACTGATCCACATTCAATAATAGCTTGTTTCTTACACTTAGTTCTGCTTTAGTTATATTCTATTGCAGTTAATAAACTGAACATGTATCTTCAGTCCATTTTATTTACTTCATTTTTTTATGAAGACTATAACAAAAAAAAATCGACCATGCTCCCTCAGCAGGAGCAGCAAAACTCGTGGCATTCTAGGCATCATCATCTTTCACATAGGCACTGGTGTTTTCCTTGCCAGAAGCAATCGAGCCAAGGCGGATGATGCAGCCCAGGCTAGGAGCGACTGCTGCTGTCGTTGCCTAACGCCAAAAGGTTAGATGGACTGCTCTGAACTTTTAGGATACTATCTTTTGTTTTTGTCTTTTGAGTAGGTAATTTCAAATTGAAATCAGGATTGTTACCTGCTGATAAGCTGCTGCAGGTACAAATCGCTATCTTGATCTCGGTTTTTTTTGAGAAGTAGAGATGAACTCCTTCCAACTTAGGATTAGTTGAGTTAGGAGCTAGCTACGTACTCCACCCATCCCAAAATGTAAGACCATTTTTGACACTGATACATTTGGGACGGACGGAGTACCAGTTATGTCTGATTTAACTAGGCGTTCCACTTACGTAGTCATCTCCGGTCCTTGCTTTCAATTTCCGAATCCCCGTGTTTCACTGTGGCGATGACCATCAGACCTCACCTTCAAATATTGAACATTGCCAATGGTTTTTCGTTCGGATTGGAGATGGGTAATAATAATCGTGTCGATGGAATTTTGGCAGGAAATTTCCTTGGAGCTTTGGCAACACGGCCTATAAGTGCACGCCCCATTGGTAATAGTCCTGGAAGCATCGCTGAAATGGTTGCTATTCTGATACTGCCTGCTCCGTGGATTGCTGTTCTGATCTCTATGCTTTCCCAGTGTGGAAGCTACAATATGTACACGTCAAAACAGAAATTCAGAGTGTTTGAATGATGTCAGTTTAGCATTGTATACATGATAAATGTGATGATGTTGTTTCTGTTAATGTGAAACTTCGATCAATCGTTGGGGTGTAAGTTTGAATTAGTGCAACTATCTAGTCTGTCTTAAAACCATTGACAATGCTCAAGATTTGCCGTGGGCTCTGATGGACAACGCAAGGGAAATATTAATAACCATCAGGCATCACCGGCAAATGTTTGAGTTAAATTTGTTTTTTGACACGAGCGTAATCTGTTTTCTGAAAAGAGCGAAATTGTTTTTGTAAATGAGTGAAATATGTGTTGCGGAATAAGTGAGATCAGTGTTTCAAAATTAGTGAAATCACCTTTTCGAAATGAGCGAAACCAGTTCTTTGAAATGACTTAAATATGTGTTTTGATACGAGTGAAACCAATGTTTTAAAATGAATAAAATTAATTTTCCAAAATGAGTTAAGTCTATTTTAGAATGGTTAAATTTGTATTTTCGAATGACTCAAATTTGTTTTCTTAATTGTGAAATCAGTTTTTCAAACAAAGTGGAACGAGTATTTTGAAATGAGTTAATTCCATTTTTTAAATGCGAAAGCGAATGAAACAGTAAAATTCAAACTACGCTTAAATATATTGAATATTGGTCTTGTTCTAAAGATCTTGTCTTTAGGAATTCAAATATAGAAATGACTTTAAAATAAAACATTTATTTAAAAGATATCAATCATTTAATAGGTAACAAGAAAGTAAAAAATGTTAGTGCTATAGGTTGAGTGTTCTGGGAGTACACATGTATGACTAAATGGAAAGGTCGTGGGGCATGTTCACGTATTGGTTAGGTGGTGTCAAACTATTCTAGAGATGTATTTCAGTCCACAAAAGATTTCTTAATTTATTAGTCAAAGGACAGTGTGCATCTTAAAGTTGAAATGGATCGTGGATGCTTCATCGGTACATACTGGTTCAGATAAATTTGCAGATGCTTCATCGGTACATACCGGTTCCGATAAATTTACTTATTCGGCCCCAATCAACACCAGTATTTGCTATGTCTGTGTTTAAAATTCCAAAAAAGATATGCAAAGAAATAACCGATGCCCTATCGAGCTTTTGGTGGGTAGACACCGAGGAACAAAAGAGGATGCATTGGTTTGCATGGTGGAGAATGTGTATATACCAAAAAGTAAAGGATGTATGGGTTTCCGAGACCTTCATGCTTTTAACTTGGGCTTGCTTGCAAAACAGAGTTGGAGATTGATAACCCATCCGGATACTCTGTGTGCAAAGGTTCTTCGTGCAAAATACTATCCAGACACTCTGTGTGCAAAGGTTCTTCGTGCAAAATACTATCCAGACGGTAATTTGTTTAAAGCAGGAGTGAAGAAGGGGTCTTCATTCACATGGCAAAGTATTGTCTCGGGTCTCCAAACTTTTAAAAGGGGACACGTTTGGAGAGTTGGTACTGGCGTGCAAATAGATATCTGGAATGATCATTGGGTGCAGGGTAGTCCAACAAGGAAAGTCCTCACAAGTAGAGGTAATAGTTTGGTTGATAAAGTAAACGACCTCATTGATCCAGTTACAGGGACATGGGACGAGATGCTAATTAGAGATATATTCCTTGATATTGATGCAGAGAGAATTCTAAAGATATCTCTATCTGAACACTTGACAGAAGACTTTGTGACATGGAGTGCAACAAAATCCTTTAGTTTTTCTGTCAGGTCAGCATATTACATTGAGTGGGAGCATCAGTTCGGACCTCCATTCAGAAAGGACTCCCCAGAATCTTCGATGACAAATCCGGTATGGGAGATATTGTGGAAGTTGCACATACCGAGCAAAATTAAGATTTTCGCTTGGCGAGCCTTGCATGGAATCATTCCAGGAGTCTGTATTTTGAGTCAGACACATAAAGGTATCGCCACAATGCCCAATCTGTAAAGTTGGTCCGGAGGATATAAAGCATCTGATTTTTACCTGTAAACGAGCAAAGGAAGTGTGGAAATCTTTGGGGCTAGATGAGGTAATTTCCAATGCTTTGAAGTGTGATCGATCAGGGTCAGTGGTGCTTGAAGATATACTTCATAGCCCATCAAGGAAATCCCCGGTTCTAGGCCACCTGGGTCTGCAAGAAACAATTGTTGTTGGTGCATGGTATATATGGTGGGAGCGCAAAGAAGCAGTAAAAGGAGAAAGAGTTAAACCCACGCCTAGTTCAGCCTTTGCTATAAATGCCATTGCTGCTAACCGTGCCCCCCGGATGATACAAAAGGACCAAGAGCTTACTTGGCAGGAACCTGCTCCAGGTTGGTATAAGCTGAATGCTGACACAAGTTTCTTTGATGATGGAACAGGTTCAGTTGCTGCGGTGCTTAGAAACTCTCGAGGGGATACTATTGCAGGAGCTTCCGAGCTAATTGGCCATGTCCTTAATGCCCAAACTGCTAAAATTATGTCGTTGTTGCGAGGTTTGAAGCTTCTTTCAGAGATTGGGTGCACCAAGGTGACAGTCGAATCAAACTGTCTAGAACTGATTGAAGCATGCACTAGAAAAATTGAGATTTTGAGTCCCAATGCAGCAATACTTGCGGACAGTTTTTATATTGCTCATGAAATTCCTAGAATTTGTTTCAAGCATTGCCCAAGGAAAGCTAATGGATTGACACATTTTCTGCTAGGTACTCTTATGATGTTAAGTCAAATTTTGTTTGGGCAGATGTTGCTCCCAGTTTTTACTTTCTCATGTACTCAGCGATGTAACACTGCCACAATCTAAATAAAGTGCCACGAGGCTTTCCTTAAAAAAGAAACTTATTCGGCCCCTAAACCCTCTTCAGATCGGCAGAGCCAAGGCCGGGCAGCGATACGAGAGATCAAAGGACCACTGGATTGATGGAGCATCTATCGCCGAGCTGGCCACCCTCGTTCTCGCTATGGTGTCTCGCCGGCGCCGCAGGGCGCGCACTGTGGCCTCCCGCGCCTGGATCCAAGACATGCAGGGCTCCCTGGGGCTAGAGGCCCTAGTGTAGTACATCCACCTCTGGACGCGGCTCCGCCAGACCACTCTAGGTATACTCCGCCAAGTCATGCTACAAGGCCCTCTTTGCTGGGTCCACGATCGAGCCCTCCTGGGAGCTAACTTGGAAATCTTGGTCACCCCTCCGCATCAAGATCTTCCTTTGGCTAGCCTTTCAAGGACAATGCTGGACCACCAACCGTCTTGCCCGTCGTGGTCTTGCCCACGCTCCGCTGTGCCTTCTCTGCGACCGGGAGCCCGAGACCATGGAGCACCTCCTCGTTGGCTGCCCCTTTTCTCGGCAGACTTGGCACGAGGTCTTGTCCTGGTACCGCAGTACTGACACCCCACTCCCAGGCCCAGGGCTGGATTTCCGCGACTAGTTCTCCCTGGCTGTGCAGGACGCGCCCACCTCGCTGCGACGTGGCCTTGCCTCACTAATCATTCTCACGGCCTGGCGTCTCTGGAAAGCGCGGAACGCCTGCGTCTTCAATGGTGCAACCCCCTCGACCCCCTCCTCGTCAACGACATAAAGGAAGACGCCTACGGCTGGGCAGCTGCCGGAGCCAAGGGGCTCAACAACCTGCTCCCCCTCCCGTAGTTCTTTGTTTATGGGGCCTGCGCACACCCCTTCTCCCTGTATGCGCCCCTATAGCTATCACTAACGTCCTCCTGTGTACGTGCTTGTGAGGCTACCCCTGTAACTGCTATTGTTTTCCCCTATCTCTTTTTTGTGTGGCAAAACATGTCTCGTTATATCATAAGGATCATAGTACACACCACCTATATACCGATCTGACAAAACTGAAAAGATAGCAGAACGCTAGCCTTTGCACACAGGAACACCGGCCAAGAAGTAACATTACAAACAAGACCAAAGAATCCTCTGAGCTTGACACCAACACCCGTCACATACCTCTAACACCACCATAGCAGCCACCGAAGGAGAAAATGACGGACACCTGCACACCCGAGCTCGACGCGGCTCCATCGCTGATATACATCTTTGCGGACCTCCAAGGTGGCTCGCCAATAAAGACGAAGCCATTGCCGTTGTATGCAAATTTTTTGCGTATTCACGAAAAAAAGATATGAGAGATCAAAATTGAGATAAAGGGGACGCCAACAAACTCACGAAGTTGTAAGGCCCACGAGAGACCAAAATTGCATCACAGGAAACATCGGCCCAGCCCACACACACTCAGCCACTATTGACCTACACCATAGACACGCACTCGCCGTTGCAAACTTGCAATTCCCATCGGAAATATCTTCCTCGCCGCCGCCGCCGTCGCTGCCGCCTGCGCCATGCTCCATCTCCGGCACCGCATCGTGTCCCATATCCGCTCCTCCTCCTCCACGTCTGCCATCTCCCCTCTCCACCGGCTCCTCTCTGCAGCGGCAGCCGCTGCCCCCATTTCCCCGACCCAAGGATTCGCCGTCGAGGACTACCTCGTCGACGCCTGCGGCCTCACCCGGCCCCAAGCCCTCAAGGCCTCCACGAAGCTCTCCCACCTCAAGTCCCCCGCCAAGCCCGACGCCGTCCTCGCCTTCCTCGCCGGCCTCGGCCTCTCCGGCGCCGATGCCGCCGCCGTCGTCGCCAAAGACCCGCAGTTTCTCTGCGCCAGCGTGGGGAGAACTCTGGCCCCCATCGTCGCCGAGCTCACCGGCCTCGGCCTGTCGCGTTCCGACATCGCCTGCCTCGTCTCGCTCAACCCCGACCACTTCCGCCGTAGAGCCATACCCTCCAGGCTGCAGTACTACCTGCCTCTCTTCGGGTCCTTCCAGAACCTCTTCCGAGTGCTCAAGAATGGTTCTTACCTTCTCTTGTCGGACCTTGACAAGGTGGTCAAGCCCAACATCGTGTTCCTGCAGGAGTGCGGGCTAGGTGCTTGCGATATTGCCAAGCTGTGTATCCCTGTGCCGAGGATGCTGACCACCAACCCGGAGCGCATCCGCGCGATGGTGGCATGTGCTGAAAGATTAGGTGTGCCACACGGCTCTGGGATGTTGAGACAAGCGCTGCAGGCTGTCGCGTTTCTCAGCGAGGAGAAGATTGCCGCCAAAGTGGAGTACCTAAAGAAGACGTTCAGGTGGTCTGATGCTGAAGTGAGCATTGCTTTCCGCAAGTTTCCGAGTGTGCTGAGGAATTCAAAGGAATCTCTCAAGCGCAGGTCCAACTTCCTGTTATCTGAAGTGGGATTCGAACCTGTGTACATTGCTCATCGACCAGTGATTCTCGGTCTTAGCCTAGAGAGGCGGGTCAGGCCCCGGTACTATGTTATAAAGTTTCTCAAGGAAAATGGATTTTTAGATCGCAACCCGAGCTTCTATACTGCAGTCATTAGGCCTGAGAAGAATTTCGTGGAGAAGTACATATGCCCTCACAAGAAAGCTGCACCACACCTCGCTGAGGACTATGCAGCCGCTTGCAAAGGGGAGATGCCAGCTAATTTCATATTTAGATGAACCAGGAACAGGCAATGAAAATTTGTAACGTGTGTATGGCGCAACAAAGTTTTCACTCTGCGTAGTAAGCTGGTAACTCCTGCCTCGGTGTTCTATGCCTAACTGGATGTTGGCTATCTTTTGTAGTGTGTTTGTTACATGCCAGTTTGCTCATTGCTAAATCTTGATGTAACTGATAAATTGATTCCTTAACCCCGATATGCAGTTGTTGTCATTCCTTAGGAAAGATCCTTCAAAATATCAGTGTGGTCTGCTTTCATGGCAACGTTTATCTAGCATGTTGCCTTTTGATTTCATTGTATTTTCAGCTGCATCATATTTCAGTTAGTGCTAAGTTTGCAGTTGAATGTTCAGTATTTGGATTAGTCTTACAAATATTATGACAGTTAGTACTAAAGTTTGCATTCAATGTTAAGTATTTACTCCAACTCGCTTTGTCAGGCGTCGGATGCAGTGTGCCTCTGTTCTGTTGCTTCTGCAGAGTGTCAGCAGATCTGGGCTGCCGTTGCTCACTGACTTGAACTGAGGTAAGTTAACTTGCTTTTCCTGAATCTCATGGTCAAAACAAAGAACTTAAGGGACACAAGAGGGGAGAAAATGAAACACTTAGCCAAGATGTACATGCTTGTGTTGATCAGTGCTTTATATTTACGTTGTACAATCTTCTCTCATCGGACCTCAACAAGGTGGTCAAGCCCAATGTCATGTTCCTGCAGGAGTGCGGGCTAGGTGGTTGTGATATTGCCAAGCTGCGCGTCTCTGCGCCGAGGATGCTCACCACCAACCCAGAGCATGTTCGGGCCATGGTGGCATGTGCTGAAAGATTAGGTGTGCCCCGTGGCGCTGGGATGTTCAGGCACGCGCTGCAGGCTGTCGCATTTCTCAGCGAGGAGAAGATTGCCGCCAAAATGGACTACTTGAAGAATACGTTCAGGTGGTCGGATGCTGAGGTGGTCGTTGCTTTGTCTATGGCTCCAATGCTGCTGAAGAGGTCAAAGGACATCCTGCAGTGCAGGTTCGAGTTCCTTGTCTCTGAGGTGGGCTTGGAACCGGGGTACATTGCTCATCGGCCGGTAATCCTCTATTATAGCCTGGAGGGCCGGATCAAGCCCTGGTGCTATGTTCTAAAGTTCCTCAAGGAAAACAGATTGCTCGATCGCGACTGGAGCTTCTATACTGCAGTCAATAGGCCTGAGAAGTATTTCATGAAGAAGTGCGTATGCCCTTACAAGGAAGCTGCACCACACCTTGCTGAAGACTATGCAGCTACTTGCAGAGGGGAAATGCCAAGTAATTTCAGATTTACTTGAACCAAAAATGGGCTAAGGAAGTTGGTTGCTTGTGTATGGTGCAACAAAGTTTTCACTCTCCGTAGTAAGCTGGTAGTTCCTGTTTTGGTGTTCTTTGCCAAACTAGATGCTGGTTATTTTCTGTAGTATGCCTGTTACATGCCGGTTTGGTCATTGCTGAATGCTAACTTCTGTCAAACTGATAATTTTATTCTTGAGCCCGGATATGTTGATGTTGTCATTCCTTAGAGAAGATCCCTGAAAATGATAAGTCCATGGATATATTTATGTTTCTGACTTCTGTGAAAGATCATGATAACCAGAAAAATCAAAAATAATGCTGTGTCGTTTTCCACCGAAATGTATGTGTTATCTGCTTTTATGCCAAAATTTATCTATCATGCATGTTCTATTTTTATTTGATTATGTTTTAGGTTCTATCATAACCCTATGTTACTTGAACCAAAAAAGGGCTAAGAAAATTGGTTACTTGTGTATGGTGCAACAGAGTTTTCACTCTCCGTAGTAAGCTGGTAGTTCCTGTTTTGGTGTTCTTTGCCAAACTAGATATTGGTTATTTTCTGTAGTATGCCTGTTACATGCCTGTTTGGTCATTGCTAAATGCTAACTTCTATGAAACTGATAATTATATTCCTGAACCCTGATATGTTGATGTTGTCATTCCTTAGATCATATGATGTGTTTAGTGATGTCATTGACACCTTACACCCGCTGTTCATTAATCAGTATAAAATAAAGTGGCAAATTGATGTGGCGTATTAGCCGGCCATCCAGGCTATAACATAAAATTGGCAAATTGATGTGGCATATGAGCCGGCCCTCCAGGCTATAATAAAACAGTTTTGGCATTGACACCTTACTGAAGACTATGCGGCCGCTTGCTGAGGGGAAATTGATGTGGCATATGCCCTCACAAAAACAGTTTTGGCATTGACACCTTAGTCCCGCTGTTCATTATAACATAAAAGTGGCAAATTGATGTGTTTAGTGATGTAATTATGTGTTTTGATCGTGTCTAATGATGCAAGAAGGGTAACTACCCCATCCCCACTGTTCATTGCCAATATATATCACTTTCTGGAGATCAATGGATCAAAAAAATTCCTTGTTAAATCGCATGAAAGATCACTGCCATTTTGATCTGAAAATGAAGAGAAAACTGCAGCAATTGCTTCTTTTGTGTATAAACTGCAAATGGTTACAGCAGGGCTGATAGGCAAGATGAACAATATAGTATACGCTCACTGGAAAGTAAAAATTTACACTAATGCTCATGAGTGGCTATAATTCCTGAAGGTTGCTTCACATTAATCTCAGGACATGATATGATGAAAGCAATGAGTCACTAGAGCAGATAGATTTGGTTTCAAGCAAGTAGTGAGGTCACAATGGATAAATTAATTTTGTTTTTAAGTAGTACATGACACAGATAAAGGCCAGATACAAGGAGCAAGTCTGCCTGTCCTTCCAATGCTAGGTTGGGGCAGGCTAAGATGGCGAGCTTGATTTGTAATCACAAGATGTCTCGGAATATTAAATCATTAAAAACGAAACGATTAAGCTGGCCCTGGCAAGGAACATGACAAATCAGACGCCGTCCGCATGGGAAGACAAGGCCGTGATCCTTGATCTTGCTCCTTTGTATGATGCCGATGTCCTCTGCCTAATTGAAGGTGCTGGATGAGGTTAGCCCTCAATCATTTCATATGATCTACTCCCTCCGTCCCAAAATAAGTGACTCAACTTTGTACTAAAGTTAGTACAAAGTTGAGTCACTTATCTTGGGACGGAGGGAGTATGATCCATTGCTCTAGCCTCCAGTATCATTTAAGAATAGTACTATTGTTGTTATGCCAAATTTTAGCGGATGAAGTGTTGCCAGGTAATTGGGATGTGCCGGCATTTGTTCCATCTTCAGATACATGGACACTGGCCAAAACAGGTGCCAAGGTGGTGCTCAGGTATACCACGCTGTCCTTCCACCAAGAAGCCTATGTAGCCTCAAACTCGGCTTACTCCTCATTTTTGAGAATTATCCCTCATTTTATCAGCTTGATTTGTTCTTTTGTTGGTAAGAAATCCATGTATTTTAATGTGACTTAGATATGTTTCTAGCAGTTATTAGTTGATTTCATTTTATTAGTTAATTTCACGCCTTGTAGATAGATGTTCATAGCTGCAGAATCTGAACTAAAACCATGACACTTATTATGGAACGGAGGGATAGTTTGCAAACTACTGGAAACCATGTCATGTGGAGATTTATATTGTCATGGTTATATTTTGCCTCTGTTTTATGTGGTTCTGTTTTCTGCTCACCATCTTGTTTACAGATTCTTCGTTGGTGCTCCTTTGTACTGCGATCTTGCGCTTTGGTTGTCAGATTGCCGCTGTTTGTGATTTGGTAACAAAGTTCCCTGGTGTTGCTTAATTTGCCCCTCATTTTTTCTTTTGGTTTTCCATACAGGTTAATTGGGGTACAGCTAGGCACATAACTGTCGGAAGTAAAGTACTGTTTTAGTTGCTGCCATAGTAACGTCGCTGCGTAGGTGATGGTCACAGTACAAAAGACGGAGAGGGGATACATGACGGTAGGTTTGTGAACCATGTAACATCCTAACAGCTGAACTGGCTAATCCATGCATTTCAGAAAAACCTTCATGAAGTTTTCTCTTTTATAATTATATTGTGTCGATGCTGTGTGCATTTGACCTTCATTTAGAAGCATGGAAGATTTAGAAAGCATATGTATGATGACTGCTTTACCAATGTACTGAAAGGTTGGAGTCCAGTATCTTTGAAGAGCAGAGTTTTGCTATTTGCATGATCTTACTTATGTAACCGTGGAGATAGATAACCTTGGACACAAGCTTGGAGTTTCCTCCACTTAAATATGCATAATTTGTTGAGTTCTAGGACCTTACTTTTTATCTGAATTTTAATTGGTGATGTCAGTAGTTGAAGCCAAGCTTCAGCTTACTCAAATGGTAGGGAGGTCATAGTGGAGTGCGGGCTTATGGCGGCCGAGCACCAGGCAGGCCGTTATCTTGCGCGTTCATTTGGGCCTTGGGATGTGCAATGCGTCAGTTCGGGCCAGGTTTGTGCCAGGCCTATAGGATGAAATACGGTCCGGCATACGCCTAGCGCTCGCATAGGCGTATTCTGTTCGGCCCATTCCTGGATTCTGTTTCCTGGTTCTGCCAATGCTCACATGACGTGCACCAGGGAAATGTGGCCCATGGGCTGGTTCGAAACAGCACAGCTCGTCGTAATTGATGACCCCCCCTCGCCGCCACAGGAAATCTAGTGGATCAGAGCAGAGCCACGCGACAGATTTCCTATTCCATCCCCTTCCTCTACGCACCCGCCTGGGTCAGCAACGGCGCCTCCTCAAAGCTGTTCCGGCGGCGCCTCGAAGCTGTTCTGTCGCCATGTCTACCAATGGCTTAGAGTTAAACGGGTATGCGTACTCTCCTCCACCATTTTTTCACCGGCGAGCATCTTCCCACCGATGGCGGAGCGCCGCTTGCCATAGTAAGATCTGGACTCATGTAGCTAGATTTGATTTCTTGCAGGGCCATTGACGGAGATGCGGTGTGGAGCTCTCCGGTACTGCCGCTGGAGTCTCAGGATTCCATGAGCGCTGTAAATGTGGAGGCGGTCGCCGCCGGCGAGCCACAGGCCGTGGAAAAGGGAGCTACATATGACATTTGCTCCGAGGCGACCAGCGGGTGGACGCGAAGGTTAGTCAGGGGGGCACCATGTGCATAAGAATTTTTTCCTCGGCTATTTGGCGATTGTTTAGCACGAACCTTGGTTTGTTTTGCCAGACTATGACTATATTGTTCGATCCGGCGGTTAGTACGTCTTCATTTTGATTGCTGTGCAGTATAGATGACAGTTGTTTTTCCTGTGAGATATTGATATGAGAAATTAACATGTATTTTGGTGTCTAATTAGGGACATGTGGTGGAAAAATTGTGCAAGCTTAAGTTAGATCTGTTTTGTTTGGGGGATTGACTTCGACAGCTACACAAGTTCATTGGGTTGTAGATGCGTTAGTCAATTACCGATTTATTGTGGCATTATAAACTAAAACTCTATGGTTATGGTCGCACATGCATTAGACAAATACTGATTTATTTGTGCCATTGTTAGTGAGGCTAGAGTGTTAGTAGAGATAGGGATTAGTTTGTTTCACGCAGTGATGATAGCATTATAGCTAAAAGAGTTTTAGTTTATATGAGTTGGGTCGCTGCGTGAGCTGTGTGGTCTGTTTTGGGTTTTTGTTTCGCTGTTCGTGTGGGATAAAAATGTATCCATGGCATATGTATGTGGTGTTTTTATGATTTTGGAGGTGAATTGGATTCTTAAAATGCTGGGATCTGTATCATGTAGTTTGGATTTATATGATTTGTTTGAGCTAAGCTTGTAGATTTGTTAGATGGATGGATGTAGCGATTTGTGCCTGACGTTCTTTATGTTGATATATTTTTGTTTTGAGGGTAATTGAGCATTTTTCATCCATGTGTTTTTCCACAAAAACACTGTCTGCAGGGTTAGGATTGGGAAGGCACCTGAGGAGAGGGAGATGAACCCTGATAGGAAAACAACACTTGAATTGTCAGTTCGCGCTTATGCAGAGACAAAATCTGGGCCAGTCGTCAATCCAACAATTGGCACATCTTTTGACTCGTTGGATGAAGCCTATGAGTTCTACAACCTCTATTCATGGGAATATGGTTTCGGGGTGAGGCTTGCGAAAAGCAGACTGAATGTTAATCGGAAGAGATGTATGCAAGAAATACTATGTGCTTGTGCAGTATGTGCACTCATATGTCGATAATCAATATGGCATTGTTTATTTTTTCTTCTATAATATGATCTTTTATTTGGGTGCAGTACTGCGCTAGATAACCTTGGGTAATCTCTAGCTAACATTTGTTCTGTACTTGGTACCGTGTTTGCAGGGCAAACCAATGAGGGAAAACAGTCGATCATCAAGGTGCGGGTGTGAAGCCATGATTAGATTGCTCCGTTCAAATGACAATGGTTGGTACATATCGGAGTTCAAATCTGGCCATAACCACCCGCTGTCTGTGACATGTGGAGAAAAAATGCATTGGAAGTCACACAGGCACATCGATAGATACACAAAGGATCTGGTGAAACAACTCCGCGATAATAATGTTGGTCTTGGGAAGGTTTTCAGCATTGTGGGGAGTTTTTTTGGCTCAGTTGAGAATGTGCCATTTACAAAGCGTTCATTGAAGACACTGTGCAGGAAGCTGAACAAGGACCAGTCAGACTCTGACGCTATGAAAACAATGGAAATTCTGGCTGATATGAAAGCAAATGATCCTGACTTCAATTACACCGTCCAAGTAGATGAAGACAGCAGGATAAAAACACTCATGTGGGTTACGAGTAGGGGGTGTGATCAGTATCGGTATTTCGGTGATGCAATTACATTTGACACAACATACAGGACCAACCTATATGACATGCCGTTTGGTCTTTTCGTTGGTGTCAACAATCACTTTCAGAGTATAATCTTTGGAGGGGTCATGATGAGAGATGAGAAAGAAGAATCTTTCAAGTGGGTGTTCCGGGAGTTCATACGTATGGTTGGTGGGAAGCATCCACAAACTATACTTACAGATCAAGCACGCTCTATGGAAATTGCAATCGAGGCAGAAATGCCAAACACAGTACATCATTGGTGCAAGTGGCATGTCCTGAAAAAAGCGAAAGAGTCAATGGGTGTGCTTTGGAGCAAGAACAGTGAATTCAAAATGGAGTTTCACAAGCTTGTTCATCACATGACCACGGAAGAAGAATTTGAACAAGGGTGGCAGCAGATGTTGGACAAGTACTCACTCAAGAAACATCCGTTTCTGACGCAGATATATGAAGTCCGGCATAAATGGGCTAAACCATATTTAATGGGTGTCTTCTGTGCTAAAATGACTAGCACACAAAGGAGTGAGAGTGCAAATCACCTGCTGAAGGGGTACGTGCCTCCAGGATGTCCAATGCATCTGTTCCTCAAGCAGTTTGAGAAGCTTCAATTTGACCGGCAATCTGAAGAAAGCTTCCAGGAGAAAAGAACATCACTGGTAAAAATCTCCATCGTTCCCCCTACATTTGTGTTCATTGGAAACGAGTATTTAACATGTCCTAGTTTCTCTGTAAGCCTTCATACTCGAAAATGGTTGTCATCCTAACATTTGTGATGTGTGTGTGTGTGTGTCTATTCCCGCTGCAGAGTGGTGTATGTCTTAGATTTAACCTTCCGTTGGAGAGGCATGCTAGCAAAGTTTACACGAGGGCCATGTTTGAGAAGTTTGGTGAAGAGTTGTACAAATGTGGTGCACATGTACTGGATGAGATTGTTCCTAGGAGGATTTATAAGTCGGCACATGTTGAAGCAGCGAACAGAGAGAAATGGAGTAAAGTCGAGTTCAAAATTGAAGTCAATGAGGATGAAAGTTTTTTCAGCTGCGAGTGCGGCATGTTTGAACATTCTGGCCTAGTGTGCTGCCATACTTTGCAGGTTTGTATCCTTTGTGGTGACTAAAAAAATCATGTTGACACTCCGTTTGTCCATATGAGAGTAGTTGATTGATGTCCGGTCTAATATTATGCAGGTGATGGTTCACTTCCGTTTGGCAAAAATACCTGAGAAGCACATAATGAAGCGCTGGACAAGACAGGCTCGTGACATTCTCCCGGAACACTTGGTCAGGTATCAGAAAGACAGAGGGCCTCCTGCTAGTGATACATTCAGGCATCACACTATGTACATGAAAGCTCTTGAGTGTGTGGTGCTTGGTGACAGCAATGTCCAATGTTATGAAGTTTTCATGAGTATGATGAAGGACGTCCATGCTACTCTGCTGCCTTTGAGTGTAGAAAAGGATGGTTTAGGGCTGGCAGAGCGAGAGAAGCAGCAACTTTTGGTTGCCAGTGCTACAAAGGGGGGGGGGGGGATCCAGGAAAATGGTGGTGGTGAAGATGCGGATAATGCAGATGCTGATTCAAATTGTTCAGGTGTGGGGGTGCATCAGAAAAAACGTCAGAGGGGGAGACCAACGACAAGTCGAGACAAAGCTCCTTATGAGAATCATCTTAAGAGGTCCAGATTCTGTACAATTTGTAGATTACAAGGTCACAAATGCACAACCTGCCCCCAGAGAGGAGATTTGCCAAAGGCTCCAAGGAAATTGCCGAAGTGTAGCAACTGTGGAGTGGTTGGACATCGGCGGAATGCCTGCGGCACTAAGAAAAGTGCGCCGTTCGAGCCTAATTTCTTGTAGTTCATTTAAGAGTATTTTCTGGGTAAGGGTACTGATCGTGTGGGTGATTTGTTGTCCTTGTGTTTCTTAGCTTGCCATGATGTTCCCCGTAGCCATTTGGAGATCGGCACTTATTGCATCTTCCTGTTGCCAATAGTTTTGGCTTGCAGCTACCTATTTCATCCTAGGTTTCTTTTTGTGCATGACTATTGCACTTTGAAGTTACAAAAAATTCTATTCTTAACTCCATGTGACAAGATTGTTTGCTCGGCTATGGGCTTGCTCACAAACGCAGCATTATTTCGTTCAGGGGTACGTTGTGTTGGCTGATTTTGGTAACTGATTGATCGGCCGCGTGGTTGCCATATCGCTCGTACATGCGCCAGAGATTTTTTGTCAAGTTTTTTGTGTACAATGCATGGGCACAGGGTGCATTTTTTTAAACTGGCAGGGGCGTGGTTTGATGGATGATTATCCTGACAAGGCATCGCTGTAGCTTTCGTAGGGGCATCCATTGCTGCCTCGGCGGGATGGATGGGAGAGTACGCCTCGCCTGTCGAGCACAGCTGTTCGTGAGGCAGGGTACAACAATTAAACCAGCAGAGGCACAACGCGTAGGATGGTGCAGAGATCCATGGCGAATCAGCCAGCATGCGAGAACCATTGTTTGTTTGAGTGTTTTTGAAGATGCAAATCATCATCCAACGCAAGCGTGAGTGTTTTTTAATGATTGTTTTTGAAACAAATTAGTGCGTGATATACTGATGGCACGTAGGAATTAAGCATTAAGGATTTCTCATTGTACATTTAGGCAGGGGGTGGGACGAACAGATGGGCTGCGAGGAGGTGGCGGGAGCGTTCCTTGGCAAGTGTGGCTGCTCACCACGCCTCACGGTCTCCCGTTGTGTTGTCAAGTGACAACTGCTGGGAACACTGTTCCCGAAACCTTTTCCTCGTCCATCATGACGCTACTTTTTCGCTCCCCCACGCGATGGCAGATGGTTGACAAGAGAGGTGCACAGATGCACCGCTCCGCCCATCTGTGCTCGAGTTAATGCAGCGGCGCATAGGCCCTAGCTTTGTGAGAGAAAATGACCATGCCATACCGTCGAGGTGATCCGTGTGCTCACCGTGACCACAAAATTCAAATTTGTAACCCATGCATGTGATGCGCCCTTGCTAGTTTGAAATTTGAATCTCTTCGCTTGGGAGGGAAAATGAAATTTTTCGTCCTCTATTTATGCAGGTGGCGCGGACCCTGGAAACCCATTCGAACAGTGGAGAGATGGCGCCCAGCAGCACCGTGCCGCCAAGCTCTAATCTCACCGAAACGTCTGGCTCCACATTGACAGTAGGCGGTGTGCAGGTACGACTATCACATGGCAAAGGTATTGATATAGATCACTCTAATCAGATATTTTCTGATACTAGCAGTTTTAATGTGATCCAGGTTCTTAGTGACGTCGTCGGGCTTGACGATCTGTTTTTTCCTGATCACTCTTCTGGGGTTGCAAGCGTCGATGACGATGTAAGTTTTTTTTTTCCTAGTTTCCATGCAAATCCCTCGTTTTGCCTGGCTAAATTATATGTGTTTGTGCACTGGCAGGCAAGTGTGCTGGGGCAAGGACCTGTCGTTGGTGCAGATGGTGAGGTGGGCGAGACGGTGGTTGATAATGTGAGAATTTGGATTTGTTGCTAGTCATAACGAGAGGAATTTTTGTTTGTGGTCTAATGATGTGCGTTTGCAAATTTCTTGACACCAGGGTGATGTTGGGGTGGAGCTTCCTGTTTTCTCTTGTGAAGAGGAGACGGCGGAGTTTGATCCTTGCATGGCGCATGCAGTGCAAGTAGAGGCATGCAAGCTGGAGGAGGGGGACCACATGTCGGGGACTGGTACTGTAGGCGCTGCCTGCGAAGAAGATGACGCCGAGAGCCCTCCATGCAAGCGAGCAAAAATTTAGATTTGTAGAGGCCAGTGCTGTGCTATTAGCACGCATGCAAATGTACGTGCATGTTTTATTTAGTAGGTGTGCTAAGTATCCTAAGTATGCATGGGCAAAACCTTGGTTCAGTACGGCGAACTGTAACTAAAGGAAACCAACTTGCGTGTTAGCTGGTCGTCAGAATGCCACGTCGTCCCGATTGAAGAAAATTGTGGCTGTGAATCAGCAACGTTGCTCCACAGGGGAAATGCACTTCGTACATGTCTCCGCCGTCCCCGGTCGAACATGTCCCGCTCGCCAAAGTTCTGTTCGTACATGTCAGCTGCGAGACAGAGGCCTATAGACTTTTGCATGTGCGTGGGACCTGGCTCCTCCAATACAGGCCAAAAATAAATGGAATACGCGAGGGATACGCGGCGAGCGGGAATCCACATGGCGTTTTCACGGCCTAGATACCGGCCTGCCTGGTGCGCGGCCGCTGTTCGCATTTTCCGGGTCATAGTGTTCCTTTACAAGCATAGTAGAGCATAGTATGGATTCTAATGTTTAAATCTGATTAAACAGGTTCTACAAACGGTCTTTTACTGCACTTGACTGAAGAAGTAGGTGTCTGATATACCTTGCACTTGAGGTGAGTTGTGTTCTCAGGTTTACATTGCAATGGACATATTCTTCTTGTAAACACAAGTTCAAATTTATATTCTATAGGCTGGCATAACTGTTTCTTTTATGCAGGACAGTTCAGTAGCTGATGTATCTTGGGTTGATTATAAAAATCTAAAAATATGGTTCACTTTGGCTCCTGGATGGAATTACTGGTAATATCAGTTGCTTACTTGGTACTGTGGGATGGTAACTTAAATTAGTATTAATATTCATTGTTTTACGGGATGTAGTCTCTTGAATTTATTAAGGAGATAGTACATTTAGAGGTACAAAGTTCCAAACTCAGGAGGTTCTAAGATCCATACTGACGACCCAAACACAAATAAACAGAACCCACACACACAACAACAAATTTTTTACTCCCCTTCTCTGTTTATTTCGTGCCCTCTGCATGGCAGCAGCAGCTGAAATCATGCAGTTTGTCACTCATCATCGAGCTATTCATGGTTGATCCTGAAGGACTCTAGCACTTCCTCCCTGCTGGCGTCGGCCGCATCATATGCCTCCATGAATTCGCTGAAAGCAAATTCCCTGTACTTGGCCGGATTCATCGCCTCGTCCACCATCTCTGACGCCGGTCTGATGCGGCACCCGTCTGTGGGGTGCACGTGTGTGGCCACCATGGTTTTGGGTACCGCCCGAGAAAAACGGTTACCGGGCGGTTACCGAGCTTCTCGTTGCCCCACGAAAAACGCATATCCCGAGCAAAAATATTCGAAAATTTTGAATTTTTACGTTCAGAGTTTACTACAATAGTAAGGCATCTCTGGACTAAAACCAGACGCAGCTGTGGCGCCGTGGTACAGGTCTACTACCGTCCTTGCGAGTGCGCTGGTTCGAGCCCGTACAAGACATTCCACTACGCTGCTACCAACTCTGTGCCCAGTATTGGTTCAACTTGTATCTATATCGAACTTAAAACAATTTGAATTCAAAATTCAATTATAAATTTCGTTCGAAATATGTTTGGTATTTCTCGGTAACCGTGGTAACCGAGAATATCGCCCCCTCCCCCCCCCCCACGAGAAAATTCGTCCATTCGGAATCCAAAACCTTGGTGGCCACCGACATCCTCGCCACAGCGGAGTTGGTGACGGCGCGGTGCTCCACGCTGGCCAGCACCCCGTTGGTGACGATCTCCATCTGGTGGCCAAAGTTGAGGAAGAATGCGCCGGGGATGGGGTGGACGAGGAGCCACCTTTCAGCGTGCCATGCCTGGAGCCCAGCGACATCAGCCTGGGAAAGCACGGTGAGGAGGTGGCGGTCGCAGTGCGCGAGCAGGCCCATCGTGACGGTTGGGTCAGGGCACGGCGGGTAGTAGTTGACGCTCATGTGCGTGTCGCCGCCGCTGAGGTCGCCGGCGAAGAAGCCGCCGTCGAGGCCCAGCCCCTCGGCGATCAGAAGGAGGATGGTCTGGGCCAGCTTGTGCACTGCCGCGGAGTACTCAATGAGGCTGGGCGTGAAGTTCGCCGGCTTGGACGGCCAGTGGCGTGCGTTCTCGTCGGAGGCCGGGAAGCAGCGGAACTTGATGTAGTCGCGCCAGTAGCGGGTCTCGCCGCGGTCGTAGGAGGTGCTGGTGGCGAGCCGGAAGCGCTTGCTCATGTCGTAGGAGCAGTAGGGGAGCTTGTCCTCCGCCGGCATCGCGAAGAACCCTGCCGCCGCCTCCCGGAACCCCCGCACCACGCCCTCCCCCACCCCATGGTTCACCACCTGGAAGAAGCCGAACTCCTTGCCGGCCCGGATGATCTCCTCGGCGGCCTGGCGGCGGCGATGGTCGGAGACGGGGAAGACGCTGCCGTGTAGATCGATGACCGGGAAGGCAACATTTGGGCTGTGGTCGTCGGAGAGCAGGGCGGGGCGCTTGTCGGGTGGGAAGACGTACCTGTCCGGCACGGAGTGGTGCGCCGGGGCATTGGACAGCAGCTCCATGCCTGATCGATCAAAGGAGCGTCAGTAGCAGTGGAGTGGAGACTGGAGAGACCAGCTAATTAAGAGGCTAATTAAGATGCGTGCTGATTAGCAAAGGACATGTGAGTATATGTCGCAAGTGTAGTTAATTAACAAGATGCTCTGTGCCTGCGAGTGGTGGGGATCACTGTCGGTTGTTGGATCATAGCTAGCGTGATGTCCAACCACTACCTCGACATCCGTGCAATCGTCTAGAAGTTGATAAAAATTCTGAAAAGAAAATCTGTAAAATTTAACTCAGAGCTTTAAACATTGCTCGAGAAAAACGACAGATCGCTGGACGAATAGTGGCTAATCTACATGAGGCTGTAAATTCGGTCCATTATCGGTACACTGGATTTCTTATTTTTTGTTTCGCAAACTGTGGTTTGAATTTTAGTTTTTCAAAAAAAATTCCAGTATTGCACGCACGATATTTGTAGGAGACTAGGAGCTCTATACGAGACCTCACGTTAATCCTACAGAAAATACTAATAAGGCCTGTTCGATTATGTAAACTCTGCATGATTATATAGTTTTATTTTTCCAACCTCCAAGCATGTCTCCATACCTGACAATTTTTTTTCTCGAATATGCACGAGCGTGCATATTATATATTAAAGAAGAAAGGCAAAGAATGCCTCCACCATGTTTTACAAGGTTTCCGTTACACTTATCCTTCCCTACGCGCCCACCTTTCTAAACTACCAAAGAAGGGTTCAACATCCCCTTTGAATTTGCCGGCCAACGACCATATCTTCCCTTCAGACTTGATCCTAGCTATAAGCACATCCATGGAGGGGGATGCCCCTTCAAACACAGCAGCATTGCGATGCTTCCACAACTCCCAAATAGTGAGAATGAAGATAGTATGCAGATCCTTGCGCCGTGGATTGTTCGGTCCTTGCTTGTCCCGCAGCCAAGCATCCAGCGTGTCTTGGGCCGTCGGTGTCCATTGCATCTTGCCCAAAGCCTCACAGATAACAGCCCATACAGCACGAGAGAACACACATGTTAGTAGCACGTGGTTGATCGTTTCCTCCTCCTGGTCGCAAAGAGGGCATGCGTCTTGATGTGGCAACCCTCTTCGTGCAAGTCGATCCGAGGTCCAGCACCGATCTCGTAGTGCTAGCCAAGTGAAGAACTTGCAGTTAGAGGGGGCCCTGGATGTCCAAGTAAGCTCCGCCATTGGTGCCACCTCACGGCCCCAAAAGTTAGCCGCATAAGCCGACCTCACTGAATAGCGACCGTTCGTCTCCCAGGACCATGCAACCTTGTCCGGTACATCCACCTCCGGCTCCCACGTGTGCACACACAGCCATAGGGTTAAAAATTCCCTCAAGGCATGCTCATCCAGCTCCGGGCCAACATCCATAGCCCACGAACCATCCTCAATGGCCGGTGCCACATGCTTCGTCAGTCTCATACGTCGGGGGATCATGCCATATATAGTTGGCGCGATCTCCTGCACCCTCATCCCATTAATCCAACGGTCCTCCCAAAAGAGGGTGTTCCGTCCGCAATGTGCCTCGCACTTGGTAGCAGCCTGGAACAAACAGAGTGCCTCCGCTGGAACCTTTATTGTGAATTCACTCCAAGGTCTGCTCAAGTCCACCCGTTGCAGCCATGGCCACCTAGCTTGCATGGCCACATTTAGCCATTTGAGGTTCGGAATGCCCAGTCCTCCGACCCACTTCGGAGCACAGACTGAGTCCCAGGCGACAGCGCAGTTGCCACCATTCGCATTAGCTCGCTTGCACCATAGGAAACCTCGACACACTTTGTTCATCGCAGCTATGGTCTTCATTGGGATATCCAAGGCCATCATTGCATGAATGGGCATTGCACATAGCACCGATTTGACCAAGGTCAGCCGTCCACTCTTAGGCATCAAAGCCGCCTTCCATTTAGGGAGACAATTTGCCATTTGATCCACCAAATATTGCAACTGCGCCGGAGTTTGCTTCCTTAGGGCCAACGGGAGGCCTAGGTATTTTATAGGGAAGGACCCTGTCGGGCATCCTAGCACATTGCTAGTCATGTCGATTTCCTGATCGGAGCACCTTATCGGGAGGGCCGCGGATTTCGCCATATTCATCCGCAAACCTGAAGCCTCCCCAAAAATCTCAAATATACACTTCGCAGCTTCGAGTTCGCCAAGCTTTGGTTTGATGAAAACCACCACGTCATCCGCAAATATCGACAACCGTTGCCTCATCCCTCGAGAAGCCAACGGCTCCAAGAGTCCTCTTTGTGTTGCTTGCTGAAACAACCTTTGCAACGGCTCCATGGTGAGAATAAAGAGCATCGGTGATATCGGATCACCCTGCCTAAGCCCCTTACAGCTGTATATGGTATCTCCGGGGTCTCCATTCACCATGATTTTAGTGGTACAAGTTGCAAGGATACCGCAGATCCAAGATCTCCACCTAGGGCCGAACCCAAGTTGTTGCATCACCTCAATAAGGAACGGCCATTGAACTGAGTCAAAAGCCTTCGAAATATCTAGCTTGAGTAGAATAGCCGGGTTGCGCAAGGCATTCAGCCTTCGAGCTGTACTTTGAACCAACATGAAGTTGTCATGTAAGGATCTGCCCTTCACAAAAGCACTCTGATGGTTACCCACAAGCATTGGAAGCTTCCACACTAGTCTGCATGCCAGGACTTTCTCAAAGATCTTGATAACACCATGCACAAGGCTGATCGGCCTAAAGTCCGCCACATCTAGGGCACCATCCTTCTTGGGCAGCAAAGTGATGAGGGATTTGTTGATCGCGGACAATCCACGGACGTCCCCATTGTAAAAACAGGCCAATGCCTTCATGATATCATCCTTTATAATATGCCAGCATGCGGCATAGAAGCGGCCCGTAAATCCATCCGGCCCGGGCGCCTTGTCCAGGGGCATCCCCTTAATGACACCTTCCACCTCCTCGTATGTGAATGGCTCCTCAAGCTGCGATAGATCCAGCCCGGCAAGCCCAACCCATTGAGATTAATGGTGCAGCTCCGGGACTCAGCGGAGCCAAATGCCGCGCCATAATATGCATCCACAGCGGAAGCCACCTCCTCCTGGCCAGAGTATATGCGCCCGTTGTGCTTGACCGAGCGGAGGACATTCTTGCGCTGCCGATGGCTCGCCTGTTGATGGAAGAGCCTTGTATTGCCATCCCCTTCACGCAACTGCAACATACGCGATCGCTGTCTTGCTATGGTTCTTTCAAGGGAGGCCAGCCCTAGCAGCTTCTTCTTTAAGCAGCTCCTCAAGCCTCTTTCCGCATCCGATAGTGGCCTATTGTCCATCGCAACGTCCAGTTGCTTTATGACCTCCAGAGCAATGGAAATTTGAAGTTTCACATTGCCAATCCAGCGAGTGCTCCACCGTTGAAGGCTTATTGCCGTAGCCCGCAGTTTATTGTGTAGCGTGAGGTACACATTGGTCGCTTCTGGCGTCGAAACCCAGGCCTCTTGCACCACGTCGAGAAAACCTTGAGCCTTGACCCAAAACGCCTCGAACCTGAATCTTTTCCGCATACTAACCTCCACATTCATGTCCAAGATCAGTGGGCAATGGTCCGACATCGCCGTCCCCAGAGCGGACAGGAAGCAAGACGGAAATGCCTCGTCCCACTCATTGGAGACAAACACGTGATCAATTTTCTCCATCGTGGCGTTTCGCCTCTCATTTGACTAGGTATAGCGCCTCCCATTGAGGTACATCTCCTTGAGCTCCAATCGGTTTAACTTAGCTCTAAACCTCCCCAACATCCGTCGGTTAACCAGCTCATTACTTTTGTCCTCCTGCCCAGCCAAGAGATTGAAATCTCCAGCCACCACCCACGGCCTTGCGTGCAGATCCCGGATATCCACCAAGTCTTGCATAAACTCGATTTTGTCTGTTACATCTTGCGGCCCATAGACACTAGTGAGCCACCATGCCTGCTCATCATCCGGGCACTTAACCAGCACCGTCAACGTGTGGTTAGTGTAATGTGGGTTGGATATATGGATGACAGAGTCATCCCAAGCTACCAGAATCCCGCCACGAGTACCCACCGCCGGCAAGTAGAAAAAGTTTTCATATTTGTTTCCGAGGCATTGCCTCACATCGTTCACCGATACAATTTGGAGATTAGTTTCCTGAAGACATACGATTGCCGGATTGGCCGCTGCCACCACTTGATACAACGTGTTCCTCCTAGCTCGAGCGTTCAGCCCACGAACGTTCCACACTAAAACTTTTAACGGGTGCGCATTCATTGGGAGTGCCCGCACATACCACGCGGCTGACCACGCAGCTAGATCCCAATGGGGCTGTCCACCAACGGCATCGGGGGCGACTCCCAACCGAACAAGGCTAGAATAGCCGCAATGTGCGCATCTGAGAGTGGTCGTGCGAACAGGTCCACATACATCCGTAGTGCCTCCTCGGAGATAACCTCGCCTTCATGAGCCAAGCATAGTTTTCGGATAAGAACTTGCTGTTGCTTGGTCGCCGCCCGCTTTGCAATACTAGCGCTACGCCTTGGAGTTATGTCCAGCCTTTGCTTCTTCCTGATCTGGCACCCTGGGTTGGCAGTGTCACGACTGGAAGGCCTCGGCAGCACGGGAGTAACTGGAACACACATGTCAGCACGAAAATCAGCCAATTCCACGTTAAAATCCCTTTCTGGGGCGATCTGCACGGCCGCCGTCGTGCATGGCCTCGGGCCTGGTGCCAGCCCACGGCCAGCATCAAGCGGGGCCACCGGTTCCCCGATCCCAGGCGTGCATGGCGTGGAAACTCGGGCTGGGCCGTCCTTGTCTTCTAGCGGAGCCAACTGGGCAGTCCCCAAAGGCGTGCATGGTCTGACGGCATGCATTGGGCTGCAGTCTCCACCTGACAAGCTGACTTGGAAAGTCTCCCAAGCCTCCATTTGCCCTATCCCACTCGAAACCGTGCGTGAGAGCGACAGCACCTGCACAGCTGCACCAACCTCAACCGAATCATGCTCCGACATAAACCTGTCCTGCAATGGGATTAGCAGCCCACCAATCCGGACCGAGTCCACCAAGCTCTGCCCAGCAGAGGGCAGCGGCTCCGACTCGCCGGGCCCTACAACCTGAAAAGCGCTCTGTCCTATCCCCATGCTTCGTCGCCATCTGGCCAATTGCACCGAGGGAGGGGAACCAACGGTCTGCAGCGCCCTGGCTGGGGCCGCACAGGACGCCACCTGCGAGCCAGACCAGCTGGCGGCCCCAGGCCTATCCACGCCCAAAGGCCGGTCCGCCGGACCCATGAAAGAATCTCTGACGCCAGCGTCACAGCTGCTGTTGACCACCGGGTCCACCGAGACAGGCGCGGTTTGAACGCACGCGCGCGCACCCGCCGGCGGTGGCGCCGCAGTCGAGGACTCCGCCGTATGCACCGAGCCACCACCAGCGCGGCGAGAATGGCCTCCCGTACCTCCATCACCAGAGGACCCCCTGCCACGGCCATCATCTCCGGTGGGAGGGGAGGGAGGCGGTGGCGGTGGCGGCGGCGGCGCCGCCCCGTCACCATCCACCATGACGCCCGGCAGCACCCGGATCTCGATGGGGTACCAGAACGCGCTGGAGCAACGCCCGGCCGCCGACTGTCGTCCATCCGCCTCCGACCAAAGCGTGCGCCTTGGCTCGTCGATGAAAAGGAGACGCCGACTGGGGATCCGTCTGGGCCGGTCCGTGCGCAGCCAGACTCTGAAGTCCGCCATGTCAGTCCTGCTTGCAGTATCCTCGTCAACCCCGACGACGTAGCCCAGCCCACGCAGGATCACACTGGCAGTCCGCCGGCACCACGCATGCGCCGGCACACCTCGGAGCGAGATCGGGATAAGGTACGGCAAGGAAGCCGCCGTTGCCTGAGCCTGCCGGATCCATGGGCGCAGAGAGAGCTCGAACCAGGGCGCCTCCACATGTCCGACGCGCACCATGCGCTCCCGAAGAGCGCCGTCATGACAGAGCACGAGGAAATCCTCGGGGAAGAAGCACCGAATGAACATATCCGCTGATCCAACGCCGAACGCGGCATGCAACGCAGCCGCCGCCGCGTCCACATCCACCACCGGCCTGGTGCCGATGACGGTGACCAGCACACCGCGCGCCAGCTCCGCTTCAAGCGAGCGTGTATCTTCCGCAGCTTCCAGAAAGCACACCTCGACCTCCCCATCACAACACAGGTCTGGCCGAGAGCGCCGGTCCTCCGGCAGGTCGAATGGCGCCAAGAATGCCAGATTTGCAGATCTTCCCATCGACGGTGACCGCGTCGCGGGCGGATCTCGCACCACCTGACTCCAAAGACGCACCGCACCCGGCGGCGGGGGACCCGGCGAAGGGGGCGGCAGGTCCGGGGGCGAGCGCGAGCGTGGGGCCGGCGACAACGAGCGCGGGGGCGAAGCTGGTGATGCCTGGCGCAGGCCATCCGCAGCTCGAAGCCGCAGAGCAGGCGGCGGGCGCGGCGGCTGCTCCACCGGAGATGGACTGCGCGGACGGGTGCAGCCCCGCGAGGTGTGGCCAGGCCCATGACAACGAACGCAGAGCGTGGGGTTCGTGCACTCCCTGGAGATATGCCCATCACTCCCACAGTTGTAGCAACAGCCATACAACTCCACCGGGAGCTTGGAGGAGGGAGGAGGGCGAGCCGCCGTCAGGACACGCCTCTGCCCCTCCTGCCGCCGGCGTGGCGGGCGCTGGGCGCGGGTCGGCGGCACATGCGGGCGCCGAGGCAGCTTGGTCTGCCATCCACCATGCGCCCGGTGCATCGCCGGAGCGCGGGAGGGCCCCGCCGCGCCGCCTTGCACCACCGGCCCAAAAGGGGTGCCCAAGATCTGGGGGACGACGATGGTGGAGCGAAGCTGCGGACCTGACAATTATTAGCAAGCCTTTGCTGGAAACATCAAGTGTTGTTCAGGTTTGGTATCCCGGGAAGCTAATTCATGTATTGGTTGATGCATAGGGCCGGGCCACATGTTGCATACTTGTATTAGGAGTTGGTGCCTACCGATTTGTTTATGTCTTGATGATTGATTCTTGAAAGCCCGCGCCTAATTGCATTTTGTACATATGTTCATAAGATACACATACTTCTACGAAGATGTCGTCATGGCAAGCAAAATTCGCATGTTCATGACACTTCTACTGGATGTGCCTTACTCTAATGACTAGATTTGAATTCATTAATACAGTAATTTGTACTTGCATGGAAAATTACTTTTGGTACTAATCACTTTGACGCCTTTTCTGTTTATTCTTTTTGACCATTTTCATTATAGAAGGGGGAAACACTGTACAAAGGAAGGTGCCTTAAGAAGATGAAGAAAGAAGCAAAAAAAGGGGCCTGAGACTGAAACGTGTCAGCTCAGCAGTACATGGCAAGAGTGCTACTCCCACGCATCCTTGACGAGGCAAAGTTCATGTCTCTCGATTATACGTGAAATAGGGAGTTCAAGGTCTTGTTCGTCTTTCTTGGCCTATGTGAATATGAGCCAATTCTGGAAAGTGAATGATTCACTACTGAAAGTGCAAGTCGACGTTCCTGATACGAAAGTGAAAGTGGAGTGAAATCTGGATATGAAGGTTCAAGTCCAGTTCCAATCTGGATATAAAAGTGCTGTTCAATCGTCGAAAGTGATCTCTCTTTTGTTGTTTTCTTTTAGTCCGCTTTTCTTTTTTCTTTCTTTGGAGTCGGCTTCTTAAGATAGGACTGGAAATCGGGTTTTCTGAATATCTCTCTTCCGAAGAAGTAAGTTTGTTCGAGATCGAAAGAGTGAAAGGCTTTCATGGCGAAATACATGCATGTTTCTCTCATTTCACAAGTCCCAGGCAATGTAGGCCGAAGCGGTGCGGACCTGAATGACATCATCCTTTCGAAGGTGTGAAACGACTTTCTCCGTGTGACTTGCCACAAGTTGATTTGTAGAGATGGGGTGTGTCAGGCCTGCTTCTGTCGACAACTCCTGGAATGCCACAGTACCGATTCGGTTTGACCAGACTGGCGACAGCCGTCGATCTAACATCCAAGGGACGCAAGGGAAAGGTACCGCTTCGCGGCCCAGATCGTCGCCGTAGCCGTTGATCTGCGATCGGATGACTACTACTGCGTCACTTACTTTTTAAAAGTTACCGCGCTTTGTCGTTTTACTGTACCTGTCGCTGTCTTCTCTTTTTACCTCGCTAAACCCCTTTTTAAGCTCGCCTCCGGCTTGTGGAGAGGGCATCTTGATTGTATCTAGGCTTGGCCCGTAAGCCGCCGTGTTTCGGCTAGCCAGAAACCCTAGAAACTCTTTCTCGCTTGAATGAAATCGATCCCCAAAATTGCCCAAAAAATTGAGTGATTTTCTTCAGTCGTGTGAGAATTCAGAGTCAGGGCTAGCTAGATCCTGACAATTGGTATCAGATGCATAGGTTGTTGTCCTTGGAGGCGAGATCTGAGTTCCAGATCTGATCGACCGGCGGTGGCGTGAGGCGGCGATTGGCGGCGGTAGACCGATCGGTAGCAGAGAGGAAGGAGTAGTGGTTCGTGAAGAATACTTCTTCAGTGTAAAATCCCACCCAACCCTCCCTTTCAGTGTTGCTTGCTCCGGCGGCGCGGCGTCTACATCAATTGACGGAAAAGTTGCGAATTGTGTGGGTTGGTTTCCGGGCAACCGGTGCAAAATCCCTCCCCACCATTCCCCGGCGGAATCCTCAGGCTGGATCTGCAAGGAAAGACCAATAGGAGCCCTAGAGACATGACTGGAGAAACCCAAGACACGGATCTGTTGGAACTCGAGTCCTTGCAATTGGACATCAAAACTCTAAGGCGGGATCGAGAAGAGGACAGAAAGGAGTTCTATAATTTTACAGAGTCAGTAAACAAAAACTTTGCCAGCATCCAGAGAAACTTCAAGAAAATACAGAGCACCTTGCAGAAGTTGGCCACTGAACAGTCGGGAGAAGAAGATGATGAAGAAGAGGAAATGCCAGATCCTCTCTCTGGACAAGGCAGTACTGCAATTCCACCAGGACGACCGAAACAACTACCAAACAACCAACTAGCCACTGATAAACAGGAACCTGCTACAGGAGGATCTGCAGTGTTAGTGGACAAAACAACAGGCAGAGAACTGAACTTGGATGGCACTCCAAAAGGACCTTATAGGCACCCAAATCATGCTGCCAACAAGCAGGAGTTTCACACGCCACAGCAGCAGCAAGTTCAGGAAGTGCAGCACTTACTGACAGTGGAGGATTTTCCTGAAGCAGAGCTCAGAAGAGACAGACACAGACCCTATGTTCCTGAAAGCAGAAGAAGTCTACTTTCTGTCAAGCCTGCAAAGCTAAACATTGCTGAATTTGAGGGAGTGGATGCAGATTCATGGATACAAAACATAGAACAATACTTCTCAGCTGCTAGAACACCCATTGAGCAAAGAACTGAAATAGCAGTTTCTTATCTGAAGGGTGAAGCTATACAATGGTGGAGGGGAACTGGGTTTATTGTCAGTAATATGCCTTGGCACAAATTCTGTTCTGCACTCACACAAAGGTTTGCTGTCACTTCTGTGTGTGAAAATGTGAAGGCTTTCCACAAGTTAACTCAACATGCTACTGTTGCTCAGTACATCTCTGAATTTGAACAACAAATGAATTTGATGAGGAGGGATAACCCAGCAGTTCCTGACAATTACTACATGCACAGTTTCATATCAGGACTAAACCCCTACATTCAAAGCCATCTAGAGTGTTTAGAACCTGCTGATATGCAGAAAGCTATGTGGCTAGCAAGAAGGATTGAAAAATCTTGTCCTCCTTCCACTACTCAGAAAACTTATATTCCCAATTTCAGAAAAAGTACACTGGGAGAAATGCCAAAACCTCCAATGGCCACCAGTATAGCTCCTGCTTCTGTGATACAACAAGCAAGAGAGAAGGGCATTTGTTATAAGTGCAGAGAACCTTGGTTCCCTGGTCATAAGAAGATTTGCAAGATGTCCCAAAAACCTCAGATTCAGGCCCTACAGGAACAAGCTGGAAATCCTGACATCATTTACATAGTGGATGCAGAAGAGGTCCAATCTGATGTGGAAGAGGAGCCTTCTGACAATACTGAACTCAAAATCTCCATGCATGCAGCCACTGGCATACCTGAAGAGAAGAAGAAGCACACATTCACACTCCAAGTCAAAATTGGAAATACTGTAGGACTGGCCCTGGTTGATAGTGGAAGCACTACTACTTTTATTTCCCCTGCCCTAGCTGCACAATCTGGATGTCCTGTTACTCGAGTGAAACAAGTTCAAGTGACTGTAGCAAATGGGGAAAAACTATACAGTGATTTCCCACTTCACAAAACTTCCTACAACATCCAGGGAGTTGAACTAGTTTCTGATTTCAGGTTTTTATAGCTCACTGGCTATGACATAATTTTGGGAGCAGACTGGATGTACAAACACAGTCCTGTTACTTTTGATTTACCAAACATGTCCTTGGGAATTCAACTAGTCAATGGTAAGTCAATAACTTTCCTGGATGAGAGTCTGCCCAATAGTCCTTGCACCCCTCTCTTGCAGGATATGGAGAAAATACTGGATAATATGCTCTCTGGGGCACTCATGTGGATGCAACTAGTGCAAGTGGAGACACTACTGGAGACTGTGCAAAAACCTAAAATTGCCAAAGTTCTTGAAAATTACAAGGATGTTTTTGAAGAACCTACTGGCCTACCTCCAAAAAGGGATTGTGATCATGCAATCAATTTAGAGCCTGGAGCCCCTGTTATAAATCAAAGAGGATACATACTGCCACACCATCAGAAAAATGCCTTGGAAGAAATTATCAAAGATCTCCTTAAGAAAGGGATTATAAGATTATGCCATAGTCCTTATTCCTCTCCTGCAATTCTGGTAAAGAAAAAGGACATGACATGGAGGTTGTGCATTGATTATAGGAAACTCAATGCACACACAATTAAAAACAAATACCCCATACCAATGATAGAAGATCTCCTAGATGGATTAAATGGAGCAAAACTATTTACCAAGCTGGACCTGAGAAGTGGATATCACCAAATCAGAATGAAAGAGGAAGACATTGGAAAAACTGCATTTAGCACACACACATTGGACTATTTGAATTCCTGGTTATGCCCTTTGGAGTTACAAATGGACCTCCTTCCTTTACAGAGCTGATGCAGACTGTTTTGGGGCCACTACTGAGAGAGTGTGTGTTAGTTTTCTTTGATAATATTCTGGTGTTCAGTAAATCATACAAGGAACACTTGGAACATGTAGCTTTAGTGCTGGAAGCCCTCAGGAAACATCAGCTGTATGCCAAACTCTCTAAATGCACATTTGCACAATCTAAGGTGGAATATCTGGGGTATGTAATCTCTGACAAAGGAGTTTCCACAGATCCTGCTAAAGTAGAAGCTATTGTGAGCTGGCCCACACCTGAAAATGTGACACACTTGAGAAGCCTTTTGGGACTAGTAGGATATTATAGAAGATTTGTGCAGAATTATGGTCTGATCTGCAAACCCTTGTTTGATGCACTGAAAAAGGATGCATTCCAATGGACAGATAAACAAGCTGCTGCTTTCCAGTTATTGAAGGACAAAATGACCACTGCACCAGTTCTGGCCCTACCAGATTTTTCCCAGCCCTTTGTTCTTGAAGCTGATGCATCTGGTTATGGCATTGGGGCTATACTCATGCAAAAGGGACAGCCCATTGCATTTTTTAGCAAAGCCCTTGGTCCTAAAGTTGCTGGCTGGTCTACATATGATAAAGAAGCACTTGCAATCATTGAAGCAATTAAGAAGTGGAAGCATTATTTTGCTTCATCCTCCCTCATAATCAGAACTGATCAACAGAGCTTGAAGTACATCCAAGAACAAAAAGTAACTGAAGGAGTACAACACAAACTTCTCATCAAGTTAATGGGCTATAAATTTACAGTGGAGTATAAAGGAAAACATAGTAGCAGATGCTCTTTCTAGAGTTAAATATGCTCTCCTTGCTCTTGGGTCTAGTACTGCAATCCCCACTTGGATTACTGAAGTGGTCAACAGTTACAAGAATGATGCTAAGTGCTCTGAGCTCATTACTAAATTAGCAATTGATCCCACTGGTCAGCCCCTTACACTCTCACCAGTGGAGTACTCAGATTCAAAGGAAAAATTGTCATTGGCAACAATAATGAATTGAGGAATTCACTGCTCACTTCTTTCCACAAATCTGAACTAGGTGGTCATTTTGGAGAGAGAGCTACTTATCACAGACTGAAAATTCTTTTCACTTGGTCTGGCATGAGAAAAGATGTCCAAACATTTGTGCAACAATGCCCTGTATGTCAACTGAACAAAGCACAACATGTTGCCCCTCCTGGCCTGCTACAACCACTTCCAGTACCTGATTTTTCTTGGACCCACATCAGCATGGATTTTGTGGAGGGATTACCCAAATTTGGGCACAAAAATTTGATTCTAGTGGTGGTAGACAGATTTACTAATTATGCTTACTTTTTAGCTATGAAACATCCTATAACAGTTAGAACAGTGGCCCAAGCTTTTACTGACAACATCTTCAAGTTACATGGATTGCCCTCTATCATAGTGACTGACAGAGACAGGATTTTCACCAACAATCTTTGGCAGAGCTTGTTCAACAAGATGGGGATTAAACTGCACATGAGCACATCATACCACCCTCAATCTGATGGTCAGACTAAAAGAGTAAACCAGTGCTTGGAAAATTATTTAAGTTGCATGGCCTTTGCTCATCCGAGGAAATGGCACACTTGGCTTTCCATGGCTGAATGGTGGTATAACACCTCCTTCCACACTTCCTTGCAAATGACACCATTCCAAGCTTTGTATGCTAGACCCCCTCCAATGATTGTTAAACTTCTACTTCCTCCAGTAGAAGGAGATGATCACCAAGCTCAATTGGAAAGAGACACAATAGCACAGCAGATCAAAGACAACTTGCTCAAGGCCCAAGAAAGAATGAAATTCTTTGCTGACAGGAGGAGATCAGAAAGGCAACTAGCAGTGGGTGACATGGTCTATGTCAAGCTACAGCCATACAGACACACCAGTTTAAGTATCCACAGGCACCTGAAGCTCCACTCCAAGTATTATGGTCCCTTCAGAGTAATGGAAAAGATTGGCACTGTGGCTTACAAGTTATTACTACCTGATGGCTGTCAACTACACCCCACCTTCCATGTCAGCCAGCTCAAGAAGCACCTCGATCCAGAAGCAGTACCAAACCCAAAACTACCTCTGTTAGATGAACAGGGACACATACTGATACAACCTGAAGCTATACTTGAAAGGAAGTTGATCCCTCGAGTTCAAGGCGATATCAGCATTCCAGTGGTCCAATGGCGCATCAAGTGGCTCAACCTGCCAGTGGAAAATGCTACTTCGGAGGATTCCGCCTTCATTCAAAAGGTTTTTTTTTCCTGATTTCCATCCTTGAGGGCAAGTCTGTTCTTTGTCAGGGGGAATTGTCAGGCCTGCTTCTGTCGACAACTCCTAAAATGCCACAGTACCGATTGAGTTTGCCCAGACTGGCGACAGCCGTCGATCTAACATCCAAGGGGCGCAAGGGAAAGGTACCGCTTCGCGGCCCAGATCGTCGCCGCAGCCGTTGATATGCGATTGGACGGCTACTACTGCGTCACTTACTTTTTAAAAGTTACCGCGCTTTGTCGTTTTACTGTACATATCGCTGTCTTCTCTTTTTTTACCTCGCTAAACCCCTTTTTAAGCCCGCCTCCGGCTTGTGGAGAGGGCATCTTGATTGTATCTGGGCTTGGCCCGTAAGCCGCCGTGTTCCGGCTGGCCAGAAACCCTAGAAACTCTTTCTCGCTTGAATGAAATCGATCCCCAAAATTGCCCCAAAAAATTGAGTGATTTTCTTCAGTCGTGTGAGAATTCAGGGATAGCTAGATCCTGACAGAGTGCCAGACCTCTTTTGCATAAGGGTAGCTAAGAATGAGGAATTCATCCACGTCATCAACATTTCCCATCCGATTTAAACCTCACATTTTTCTGTTTATTCCAGTATAGAATAAAAACCTGACAACGATATCTTGGAGAGTATAAATTATAGAACACCCTTCCTGCACATTTAGAATTTGCATGCAAACTCGCAGCAATTTTAGCAGGTAAATTGGCCCCCTTTCACTTTGGATTTACTAACCGACCAATTATTTTTTATCATCCAGTTGCACTTTGGTTTGCCCTACAAGTACACTGCAAATTTGTGTCTTTTTGTGCAAGACACGTCAAAGGTGCTGAAGCTTCCATCGTAATGTTGGTATTCAACTTAGTATTGTCTCCTGGCCCCTTTTCAGAAATAGACGCCATGTCTACATAGGTTTTAGCAGAGCATCTCCAACCGGACTTGGCAAATCCGGGACTCTAAATTTCTAACCCGTCAATCCTCAAATCTTCTCTGCCACAACCCGATACCTCATTATTGAATCATCAAATCCACACAATTACATACAATGTAAACCTAGTCTAAATCTTGGCTGGTGCTCATTTGCCCTGAAGTCATTGTTCCCGTCCGCGTCTGTCCAGCGGCCGTTAGACCCGTGAAGTGAAGGTCTGTTTGCCGGTGAGGTAGAGTAGGACATGGGACATGGACTGTCCCACACATGGAACACCAGGCACCACCTTCTCCCATACCCTACTCTTCCTCGTCGGGGCCTGCGGCCTCAACGTAGCCGATCAAGGTGAGGTCCATGATAGACCCCTCGCTGTGTTGGAGCTCGACACCTCTACGACTTGGTTGTGGCATCAAGGGTTCCTTGAGCAAGACCCAGACCTCTGACTCCGTGGTGATGTGGGACTCCGACTCTTTTTCTTTTGCGGGTTGTGGGACTCCGACTCTGCCTCTATGTGATAAGACCCATACCTCATAATAGAGGGAGTACTATGATTATCAACAATGATTTATCAAAGACAGGTTCCTAGAGCTACAATATGTATACAATGTGGGAAAAGACACGAGCGTGACAAGACCTAGACCTCATAACAATGATTTATCAAAGACGCCAAACTCAGCTACCCTATGGGAAAAGTTTATTTCGGCCACCCACTAACTAGCTAGGATCGTACCACTCGATGCGGCCAAGGTGACTATGTATACAATACTAGTGGTTGGGGCGCCACCCGATGCGCCGCTTGAGAGAAAGTTGTACGCAAATTTTTATCTAAAAGAATACATGTAGTCCTCATCTTCATCTAGAAGAATATTTTTTAAAAATCCTCACCTCCATCTAGAAAAATCATAAATGCAGTCTACCAACGAGCGCCACTTTGTGTAGTCCTCCATTTAAAAAAACATGTAGGGTCATCACGTCCATCTAAAAAAATTAAAAAATTCTCACCTCCATCTAAAAATAATATCCCAAAAACTTTTCCACCGTGGCCAACCAGCTTGCGCCACGTGTCATAGCTGGTTGGCCGCCTTTCACGCATAGCTTGATGGGTTTAATTTTCCATACCTTGATAGGATTTTCCCGATCAATCATGCCTCGGTGGAGCGAGCAAACGGGGTCCTCTATCTGGTAGTGATAATAGAGTAGAAAATAAGCATCTATGAATTCAACATAAGCAGCTATGAACGGTGGCTCTTGAAGCAGTTCGATGTTCCGACTGATGGATGTCAGACTTGTCGGTCGGGTGTATAAGGTGTGTGCATGTTCCCGTCTCCTACATTTGACTATCAAAATATGGATTATATGCCATAGAAACATATGTTTATAAGCTTTATTTGAATATATGATTCCAGTAATATGTTTTTGACGATATGTAATACATATACATTAGTTAAATTGAGGATCTAAAAACCCACGCCAACTCTATAAACCCGACGGAAGGGGTAGTAATGTTGTGCTGCTTAACTGCGTTCTATGCAACCACAGGCACTAACCTCGTTCACCTGCAAGGATCATGCCCGTCAATGTGAAAAATTATTGTACATTTTGCTCTCCTCGTACAGAACTACATTAGTTAAATTTTGCATCCAATACGAGTGCCCTATCTTTACAGATTTTTTTCATAATTTCTAAAAAAAATGATCCAATTCTTTTTACTAAAATTTGCAGTAGATATCACGTGAGTGCCCTCTAACAAGGGTGCCACTTCAATCGTTAGGTGACCTGTTTTTCAGTGCGGGAAGGTGTATTGTTTTTGGCATTGTAACCAAGGCACATAATAATTATAAAAATTTAGAATGAAATTACCCTTGGCTAATTCGTTGATTAAAAAAAAATATATCATTTAGCTAGGAAAGCAAGAGATACACACAATCGGGATAGAGATACTTTATTTTTCACAAGGAGAGATATATGCAATCAGGGGAGAGATACTTTTCTTTTATCAGAAAAAACTTATCCACCTTATCTCTACCTAATAATAAAGCATGGTGGGTTTCGGCCGTCCGTCATTCCTATTTGCTAAAAAGTCCCTGCAGTTTGTTGAAATCAACCCGCAGTCCATCCATAAGTCATAACGAACCGTTTTTTAACTTTCTCAAAAAAAACCCTGAAGTTTCAAGTAATCAACCCGCCGTCCATATTTAAGTCATACGAATCGTTTTTTTGTGTTTTAACAGAAAACCCCCTAACCTTTCGGTTAATCAATCTGCAGTTTATCTAAAACAAAATTATCCATATCTTTTAAACCGTAACTCCGAATTTAACATATTACATATGAAATTTGATTAGAAAAATGTATAGAATCTAAATATGTTGTTACTTTTAGCTGTTAAATATTTCTAAACTATTAATTTGGGTGCAAACTTAATCTATAGTGCACGATCTGTTTTTCTTTCGCATCGGCGGCAATCCAAATTGCAAATAAACACACATTAAAACCAGATTGAGTGGGAAAAAAACATTGATAACCACGCATGCACAACTCTGAAAAACCTCGCGGGAAAAACAACACTTTTCTCATCTTATTCTGAGCGATTATGTGCGTGCGAGCGCGCGCGCCCGTGTGTGTGTGAGAGAGAGACGCCTTAGGACTGACCACATTCAAATGCGTTTTCGTTGTGTCAGCAGTGAGACCGCCGTCGGGAACACAAATGTGATGCCATTTTAAATAAAGAACGTCTACCTATCAGGGTCTCGAGTCGTGGTTATTGGGTTACGAGCGTGTGTTTTTTCTGTCCCGTTGCAACGCACGGGCTTTTTTGCTAGTATAAAGTAATGGAGTGTATTTCAAAAGTATTTTGTTAGGAGAAAAAGTTTTTTTTTCATAACACGACATATTTCAAAAGAGGATTTCCTTCTTTGGATATAGTAAAACACAACACCTGATTGAGCCCAGCCAGCGGGTGGTTTGTCGGTGCAAAACTAGGCCTTCGCCGGCCCGTTGGTGTCAAGTCGGCCCGCAAAATCTCGCGCCGAATCCCGGTCGACTCGGAAACTTCCTCGGCACAAATACAGTACCGCGATCTGCCGATCATCACACCTCCTCGTCGGCGGCGGCAATGGCGCAGCGGCAGCAGCAGGAAACGAAGGCGATTCCCGTGCGGTCCCTGGACGGCCGCACCACCACCGTGCGCCTGGCCGCCGCCTGCTCCGTCGACGACCTCAAGGCCGCCCTCCGCGCCTCCAACTTCCCTCCCCCTGCCGGCGCCCCCACGTTCCACCTCTTCCTCAAGGGCGCCAAGCTCCTCCCGCAGGCCAGGGTCGGCAGCCTCCCCATCCACGCCGGCGACTTCGTCTCCCTCATCCCATTCACCGCCAAGCCCACCACCACGCCCGCTCCGTTCGGCCGCCACGCTTTCTCTCCCTCGCCGTCGCCGTGGGCGGCGGCCGGCACAAGGAGGAAGCTTCCGGGTTCGTGGAGTGGCGGCGGTGATGACGACGTGTACGCGCCGAATAAGGTGGCGAGGCCACCCTCTTCCTCGTGCAGCAGCCATTGCGGCGGCACGGAGCCGCTGGACCCGGCGCAGATGGTGGAGCACCTCCGGCGAGGGCTCGGGAAGCACGGGCAGATCGCGCACGTCGAGCGCATGCCCGGCAGCGAGGCCTCGTTCGCCGACGACGACCTACTTCACCGCCTCACCGACGCAACGAGGAGCTGCCTCCGAAGCACCGGCGTGACGAGTCTGTACGCGCACCAGGCGCAGGCCGTGCGCGCCGCCGTCGCCGGCAAGCACGTCGTGGTGTCCACCTCCACGTCCAGCGGCAAGTCGCTCTGCTACAACGTCCCCGTGCTGGAGTCCGTCGTCTCCTCGCCGGCGGCCTGCGCGCTCTACGTGTTCCCGACCAAGGCCCTAGCGCAGGACCAGCTCAAGGCGCTGCTGCAGATGAAGGCCGCGCTCCTCCTCGCCGGCGCCGGTGACTTCAGCGTGGAGATATACGACGGCGACACGCCGGTGCAGGACCGCGCGAGGATCAGGCGGCAAGCGAGGGTGCTCATCACCAACCCGGACATGCTGCACGCCTCCATCCTCCCCTGCCACGGCCAGTTCCGGCGCATCCTCTCCGGCCTCGCCCACGTCGTCGTCGACGAGGCGCACACGTACCGCGGCGCGTTCGGCTGCCACACCGCGCTCGTGCTCCGGCGCCTCCGCCGCCTCTGCGCCGACGTCTACGGTCGCCACCCCAGCTTCGTGTTCTGCACCGCCACGCTGGCCAACCCGCGCGAGCACGTCATGGAGCTCGCCGGGGTGGACGGGGTGGAGCTGGTGGACCAGGACACCAGCCCGCGCGGCGTCAAGCACTTCGTCCTCTGGAACTCCTCGTCGGCATCGAAGTCGCCGGTGACGGAGGTGTCCCGGCTGCTGGCCGAGATGGTGCAGCACGGGCTGCGGTGCATCGCCTTCTGCAAGACGAGGAAGCTGTGCGAGCAGGTGCTGGCGGCGGCGCGCGAGGTGCTCGAAGAGGCCGTGCCGGCGGCGCCGGAGCTGGCGAGCTCCGTGTGCGTGTACCGCGGCGGCTACATGGCGAGCGACCGGCGGAAGATCGAGGCGGACCTGTTCAGCGGGCGGCTCCGCGGCGTGGCGGCGACGAACGCGCTGGAGCTGGGCATCGACGTCGGCCACGTCGACGCCACGCTCCACCTCGGCTTCCCGGGCAGCGTTGCCAGCCTCTGGCAGCAGGCCGGCAGGTCGGGCCGGCGATCCAAAGACTCCATCGCCGTCTACGTCGCCTTCGACGGCGCCGTGGACCAGTACTTCATGAACTATCCAGACAAGCTCTTCGGCAAGCCGATCGAGCGGTGCCACGTCGACGCGCAGAACCAGAAGGTCCTCCGGCAGCACCTGGCCTGCGCCACCGTCGAGAACCAGCTACGGCCCGACCGCGACGAGCGCTACTTCGGCGCCACCATGAACGACGCCATCACATTCTTGAAAGATAAAGGAATCCTCACCGTCAATCCAACCGGTAGTAACACATGGAGGTACACCGGCCCGGTCAGGCGGCCCTCGCAGTCGGTGAGCATCCGCGCAATCGAGCACGAAAAATTCACGGTGACGGAGACGGCGACCAAGCGAGTGCTGGAGGAGATCGAGCAGAGCAAGGCCTTCTTCCAGGTGCACGAGGGCGCGGTGTACATGCACCAGGGCGTGAGCTACCTGGTCGACCGGCTCGACCTCTCGTCCAGGACGGCCTACTGCAGCATCAGCATGTCAGAGCTCTGCTACCACACCAAGACCGAGGACTACACCGACATCGACGTCGCCGCCCCGGCCGATCCTAGCGGCGTCCGGGCCGACGAGTGCACGGTGACCACGCGGTGGGTCGGCTACCGCCGGATATTCAAAACGACCGACCAGGTGTCCGACGTCATCCCTCTCCACCTCCCCTCCTACTCCTTCGACACCCAGGCCGTCTGGGCGACGATCCCCCACATGATCAAGGCGTCGATGGAGCAGAGCAAACTGTGGTTCCGGGGCGGGCTACACGGCGCCGCGCACGCCATGCTCAGCATTCTGCCGCTGCACATGATGTGCGGCTCCGGCGATCTCGGCACGGAGTGCGTGGATCCTCAGGAGACGCGCAGGCGCGACGACGACGACCGCGTGGTCGTCCCTGACAGGATCTTGCTGTATGACAAGCACCCCGGCGGCATCGGGCTGGCGGCGCAGGCGAGGATGCTCTTCGGGGACCTCCTCGCGGCCGCCCTGGAGCTCGTGTCGGCGTGCGGCTGCGGTAACTCCGACGGTTGCCCGAATTGCGTGCAGTCATTCGCATGCCGTGACACTAACAAGAATCTGGACAAGGCGGCTGCCGTGGCGCTGCTCAAGGGTCTCATTCAGTGGCATTCTGAACTGAAGCCTAATTGAGGTGGATGGAGGCCATCAAAGTCACAACTGAAGATGAACGGAAAGAAAAAAGATGAGTAGTAGTACTTTGGGGCTTTACACCACATTATGTTTTGTAGGTTGTATGCTATATACATATTTCTTGATCGGGCTTGCTAAAACTCAGTCGACTACATAGCTGTTAGATCTTTGCATGGAGATTTGCGTTGGATTTAGCATCGTCCAATGGTCCTCGCAACATTTTGTCCCAGCGTTTGCACTCTATCTTTCTACCGGTTGCAGCATCCGTCTTGCAGGTTATAGCATGTCATCTCACCAGACTCAACATCTGCCGTCGTTGATTGTAGCACGCCGTCCCACCGGTTGCAACATCAACCGTTGATGGTTGCAGCATGTAGTCACAATGGTTGTAGCGTCTATTGCCGTTGCTTGTAGCACTGCTTGTTGTTGTGCTTAAGAGTCCGCCCATGCCCCCACCTTAATTTTTTTTTCTGTCCTCCGCCACTGCGTGCGGGATAGTAGAGACAATGAATTGCAGTAGCAGATTTTTGTGTAGTGAACAACTGCACCAGAGTGTGAACTTCTTTTTCTCTGTGTTCATCAAGTGTACTACCGCATTTTTACAGAGTATAGTTTTACTTTTGGAAATTTTGAACTGTTGTAGTTTTTTAAGAGTGATTTTTTGTTATCTATTTGTTTTATGCGTGGGAGCCATGAACTATCAAAATTTACAAATAGTGGACTTCAGTTTTCAGGTAGTGAAACGCTGCCGCGAAGAGTGAACTTCTTCTTTATATGATAAATTGTTCTAGTTTGCACATTGAGACTTTTCGTTGTTCAAGTGCCAGACTGTTAGGTTTCACGAAATGTTAATACATAGTGAACTTCCCATGTCTTCCTACAAAGCGGACGGATGTGGTGTTTTGCAGAGGGAACCGCTGCATTTTTTTTTGTTAGCTGACGAGGATACGTACCTAGGGTAGGGTAACTTATCATACCTGAGGTACCCAATTAAGGACATGACTCCTACAATGAAAGACATTCTAAGAAGTATCGACAGGTCAGTCGACCTGGTCAACCCAGTCGACGGACACGAGCGTACTCGACCAGAAGTACAAGCAGTCGACCATGAAGACAGCCACTCGACCATAAGAAGACCTAAAGGCACTGCCTACAAACGGTCACCTCATAAGTAGCTTTTATTGCCTTCATGATCCTTTATTACAGGCGTTACCAGTAACCCCCTCTCTTTATGTACATTAAACTCCTTGTAACGTGGGCTGGCTGGGGTCCTGGCGAACTCTATATAAGCCACCCCCCTCCACTAGGACAAGGGTTCGGAACTTTGTAACACATACACTCATAATCCAGTCGACCGCCTCCGGGCTCCGAGACGTAGGGCTGTTACTTCCTCAGAGAAGGGCCTGAACTCGTAAACTCCTTGCGCATACAACTACTCCATAGCTAGGATCTTGCCTCTCCATACTTACCCTCCATTCTCACTGTCGGACTTAGAACCACGACAGTTGGCGCCCACCGTGGGGCAGGTGTCCTAGCGATTTGTTGGAGGAGTTGGGATTCTTTCAACTCACATCATGTTTTCGAGCGGAGTCATGGTCGAGAGCCGCGAGATCCGTCTCGGCGCTCTCTCCTTCATCGTCGACAACTCTGCTTGGCTGCAGGAGGCTCCACTCGACGTGGACGCGCTTCCCGCCCGCGGAGCCACGCATTTTCGCGCATGCGTCCGCGGCGTCCTCTTGCGGCAACCGTCGACCCAGTATGGGTCGGCATTTGTTGCGTCGTCGTCGCCATCATCGTCATCAGTTTCCCACCGGCGCAAGCGCACCGGTCGATCGAGACTCCAGCGGTGGGTGAAGCACGCACTGGCCCGCCAGTCGGCCATCCCCCAAGTCGCGGCAATCGAGCCTGACGAGTCACTCTACGGCCTATTCGACCTGTCGACTGGCTCCGTAGAGACTGCGTCCGAGTGCGACAGCAGTGATCCAGCGGCGGAAGTACTGATGGTCGACGGACCACGTAGCCCCCCCGGATTCCCCCATACCGAAGAGGTTGCCGCAGGGGGGATTCCGGCGCGGGGTCACGAAGAGTACAGGCCCGAGCCCCTTACCTCAGTGCAGAGGGAGGAACTTCGTCGCCGGAACATGGACGCCCTTCACACTCCTATCGTTGGAGAAACCCCTGAGGCGCGAGCCCTGGAGGAGGCGCGCTTGGCCAACTTGGCTGAACGTACTCGACTGGAGAATCTTCAGAAAGCACTCGACGAGCGCGCACGGCCGCCCGTTCCCGAGTCCAGTCGTCGTCGCCTCTTCCAGCCGCCGACCCAGGTATACCGTACCCCGATTCGGAATTTGGCAGCTGCGGCTCGCATAGCGGAGTCGATCCAGCCTTCACAGTCAGAGGCAGGGAGAGGTCTATTGCAGATCAGAGATTTGCTTCGTGCAGCGGGTGACCAGAACTCAGCCGTATCTCAGTCGCGCAATAGGATTCACAGTCGATCCGTCACTGCGAATTCCGTTCAGTCGGCTCATAGTCCAAGGTCGCCCCCGAGGCGTGAAGGACACAGAGGCCGGCACGAGGATCAATACCAAGGGCACGAGCGATATGAGCACCGATTCGATCGCAACGATCAACGTCGAGTGCCTTCTCCTCCCCCAAGAGCCGGGTCGTACGTTCCTCGGCGGCAAGAGGACAGACGCCAGTTTAGTACTGGGCGAAGGGTCCCAGTCGACTCCAGGGAACCAGGCTTTGATGCGAGATCCGTCATCGTTCAAGGTCTGGTCGACCGAAATAGAGCTCACCGGGAAGACCGTGACAGAGGCGCGCCGTCCAGCAGCAGAGTTCGCGTCTCAGGTCCCGAGTGTTTCAGCAGAGCAATCAGAGCTGCAGTGATTCCTCCCAACTTCAGGTTGGCGGCTGGAGTCAGCAAGTTCACCGGAGAGTCCAAGCCGGACACATGGCTCGAAGATTACCGAGTGGCTGTTCAGATCGGAGGCGGCAATGACGAGGTGGCCATGAAGCATTTGCCCCTCATGTTGGAAGGATCAGCCAGAGCGTGGTTGAATCAGTTGGCTCCCAGCAGTATTTATACTTGGGAAGATCTAGCCCAGGTGTTTGTCAGGACATTCGAAGGGACTTGCAAGCGACCGGCAGGGTTGACAGAATTGCAGTCATGTGTTCAGAAGTCGAATGAAACCCTGAGGGATTATATCCAGAGGTGGATCACTCTGAATCACACGGTCGAGAATGTATCCGACCATCAGGCAGTTTGCGCCTTCAAGGAAGGCGTCAGAAACAGGGAATTAACTTTGAAGTTCGGTCGAACCGGGGATATGACCCTGAGTCGAATGATGGAAATCGCCACCAAGTACGCGAACGGGGAAGAGGAAGATAGACTCCGGAGTGGCAAGTACAAGGCAGCCGCTAATGAGGCCGGCGGAGGACACTCCAGTCGGAAGCAGAAGCGCAAGGCCGAGCCAGTCGCCCCCGGGGAAGCCTTAGCTGTGACCCCAGGGAAGTTTAAGGGGAAACCCAAGGGTCCTTGGAACCCCAAGAAAGTGAAAGACCAGGACGGGAACGATGTGATGGACTTACCATGCCACATTCACACGAAGAAAGATGAAGAGGGAAATCTCATTTACCCTAAGCATACCACTCGACAATGTCGACTCCTGATGCAACAGTTCCAAGGGAAGCAAGCCAAGGACAAAGAGAAAGAGTCAGACAAAGGTGAAGACTGAGAAGACAGCGGTGAAGAATACCCCCAAGTCAATTCCACCCTGATGATTTTCGCTGATGTCGAAAGTAAGAGTCGACTGAAGGTCATCAATCGCGAAGTAAACATGGTCGCTCCAGTGACGCCCAATTACCTGAAGTGGTCCCAGACCGCCATCACCTTCGACCAGTCCGATCATCCGACTCATATTGCCACCCCAGGGAGGCAAGCGTTGGTGGTCGACCCAATTATTGAAGGCACTCGACTGACCAAGGTTCTGATGGACGGCGGCAGTGGGCTAAACTTGTTGTATGCAGAGACATTGAAGGGGATGGGCATTCCGATGTCCCGACTCGGCCCCAGCAACATGAGCTTCCACGGAGTCATTCCTGGGAAGAGAGCTGAGTCACTCGGTCAAATCACTCTCGACGTCGTCTTTGGTGACTCGAAGAATTTCCGGAAAGAAAAGTTAACCTTTGAGGTCGTGGACTTTCAGAGTGCGTACCACGCCATTCTTGGGAGGCCAGCCTATGCTCGTTTCATGGCTCGACCATGCTACGTATACCTCAAGCTGAAGATGCCTGGCCCCAAAGGTGTAATCACCATCGTTGGCAATCGGAAGAAGGCAGAGGAGTGCTTCCAGAAAGGCGCCAAAATTGCTGACGCTCAGATGGCCAAGATAGAGATGCAAGAGTACCAGAAGACTGCGGATCCGAGCGAGTTGTTACGAGCCAAGAAGCCCGCCACGGAGTCGGCATTTCAGTCGACTGGTGAGACCAAGCAAGTCCACATCCACCCGACCGATCCAAATGCGGCTCCAACCAACATCTCCACTACACTCGACCCCAAATAGGAAGAAGCGCTCGTCCAGTTCCTCCGTGAGAACTGGGACATCTTTGCATGGAAGCCTGCTGACATGCCAGGTGTGCCCAGGGGACTGGCCGAGCACCGCCTTCGAGTCGACCCAAAGGCCAAACTAGTCAAGGAGCATCTCCGACGGTCCGCCGTTCAGAAGAGAAAGGCCATTGGCGAAGAAGTGGCCCGACTCCTAGCAGCAGAATTCATTCGCGAGATCTACCACTCCGAGTGGCTCGCTAATGTTGTGATGGTCCCTAAGAAGGACAGATCGTTGCGCATGTGCATCGATTTCAAGCATATCAATCGGGCCTGCCCGAAAGATCATTTTCCTCTCCCTCGCATCGATCAAATAGTCGACTCGACTGCAGGATGCGAGAGGTTATCTTTTTTAGATGCTTACTCTGGATACCATCAGATCCGTCTGTATGGACCCGACGAAATAAAAACAGCCTTCATCACCCCTTTTGGGTGTTTCTGCTATGTTACCATGCCTTTCGGTCTCAAGAACGCCGGAGCTACATTCATGAGAATGATTCAGAATTGCCTAATCACTCAAATCAGTCGGAATGTAGAAGCATACATGGATGACATAGTGGTCAAGTCACGGAAAGGTTCCGACCTGCTGACTGACCTAGCTGAAACTTTTGCCAATCTCAGGAGTTATGATATCAAGCTCAATCCGTCGAAGTGCACATTTGGAGTCCCTGGAGGAAAGTTACTCGGTTTCCTTGTTTCCGAACGAGGAATCGACGCTAACCCTGAAAAAGTTGGCACTATACTCCGGATGAAACGCCCCGTGCGTGTGCACGACGTCCAGAAACTTACTGGATGCTTGGCCGCCCTAAGTCGATTCATCTCCAGGCTTGGTGAAAAGGCGCTGCCTCTTTACCGACTGATGAAGAAGTCAGACACGTTCGAATGGACTCTAGAAGCTGATGCAGCATTTGCAGAGCTCAAAGCTCTGCTCTCCACCCAGTCGGTGCTTGCTGCTCCTGTCAGCAAAGAGCCATTGTTGCTTTACATAGCAGCCACGGGACAAGTCGTTAGTACTGTTCTTACGGTCGAGCGGGAAGAGGAAGGAAAGACCTTCAAAGTTCAACGCCCAGTTTATTATCTCTCTGAAGTTCTGACCCCGTCGAAGCAAAGATATCCCCACTATCAGAAGCTCGTTTACAGGATTTACATGACCACGAAGAAGGTTGCTCACTATTTCTCTGATCACTCTATCACAGTCGTCAGCGACGCTCCATTATCAGAGATTCTTCACAACAGAGATGCAACCGGTCGAGTGGCGAAATGGGCAATTGAACTTCTTCCTCTTGATATCAAGTTCGAGGCAAAGAAAGCTATTAAGTCCCAGGCAATAGCTGATTTCCTCGCCGAGTGGACCGAGCAAGAGCTTCCGACTCAAGTTCACTCGGAGCACTGGACTATGTTTTTCGATGGCTCCAAGATGCTGAACGGATCCGGTGCGGGGGTTGTACTGGTTTCCCCCCGAGGAGATAAGCTCAAGTATGTCCTCCAGATTCACTTTGATTCCTCCAACAATGAGGCAGAGTATGAAGCGCTTCTATACGGATTACGTATGGCCATTTCACTCGGCGTCCGTCGCCTCATGGTCTACGGTGACTCAGATCTGGTGGTTAATCAAGTGATGAAGGAGTGGGACGTCCGAAGCCCATCCATGACGGGATATTGCAGCGCTGTGAGGAAGCTGGAGAAACGATTCGAGGGGTTGGAGCTCCATCATATACCCCGACTGAAAAATCAAGCTGCAGATGATCTGGCGAAGATAGGGTCCAAAAGGGAGGCCATCCCTAAAGATGTGTGTTTGGAGCACATTCACACACCATCAGTGCAAGAAGATCCTTTCACAGAAGAGCCTCCACAACCAAAAAGCGCCTCTGATTCGACCGAAGTGGAGGTTCCAGCTGTGGTCGACCTGATTATGGAGGTTATGATCACCACTCCCGATTGGACAGTGCCGTACATCGCGTATATCATGAGAAAAGAGCTCCCAGAAGACGAAGAAGAGGCTCGACAGATCGTCCGTCGATCCAAAGCCTTTACAGTAATCAAAGGGCAGCTATACAGAGAAAGCGTGACTGGAGTTGGTCAGAAGTGCATCACACCTGAAGAAGGACAGATAATTCTCGAAGACATCCACTCGGGGACCTGTGGCCATCATGCGTCCTCTCGGACCATCGTGGCCAAAGCATACCGAGCGGGTTTTTACTGGCCAAAGGCGAACGAAATGGCAAAGGATATAGTCGACAAGTGCGAGGGGTGCCAGTTTTATTCCAACGTGTCTCACAAGCCCGCCTCCGCCTTGAAGACCATTCCACTCGTCTGGCCTTTCGCTGTCTGGGGTCTAGACATGATCGGACCACTGAGAACTGGTAGGAGTGGCTTCACCCACTTGTTGGTTGCAGTCGACAAGTTCACGAAGTGGATAGAAGCCAAACCCATAAAGGACCTCGACGCAAGCACTGCCATCAGTTTTATCAGGGGATTGATATTCAGATATGGAGTTCCGCACATCATCATCACGGATAACGGATCAAACTTTGATAATGACAGATTCAAAGCCTTCTGCGCCTCTCAGGGCACTCGAGTCGACTACGCTTCAGTTGCGCATCCTCAGTCGAATGGACAGGCCGAACGCGCGAATGGTCTCATCCTCAAAGGACTAAAACCCCGACTGATGCGTGATCTCAAACACGCAGCAGGCGCCTGGGTCGACGAACTTCCGTCAGTTCTATGGGGGTTGAGGACCACACCTAACCGGTCGACTGGAAGAACACCATTCTTTCTGATCTATGGAGCTGAAGCGGTTTTGCCGAGCGACCTGCTCCACAACGCGCCTCGAGTCGAGTTATATTCCGAAGCAGAAGCGGAACAGGCCCGGCAAGATGCAGTCGACCTCTTAGAGGAGGAAAGAGAGATGGCTCTAATCCGCTCGACCATCTACCAGCAAGAGATGCGTCGGTTCTACGCCAGAAATGTGAAGGGTCGAGCCTTTCGGGAAGGAGATTTGGTCCTCCGCGTGGATCAGCAAAAACCTCACAAACTTGCCCCGACCTGGGAAGGCCCCTTCATCATCACCAAAGTCCTGCACAACGGAGCGTATCACCTCTACAACATCGATCGACGGATCGACGAGCCTCGAGCATGGAACGCAGACCTGCTCCGTCCTTTTTACACTTAAAAAAAACTCACTCGACTGAGATGTAATAAAAGTACCTCTGTAGTTCTTTCGTTTCAAGCAAAAGACTGCTATTTCTTTTTCCGTTTGTCCAAATTTCAACCACTGGGTGTACACCCAGTGGGTGACTTAGCTGCGAATCCGCTTCGCCTAAGTTTTCAGATTTCAGAAAACCCTACCGAGGTGGAGAGCAAGTCTCCCACTTGGGGGCTTAGCTGCGAATCCGCTTCACCTAAGTTTTCAGAAAATCCTACCGAGTGGAGAGCCAGCCTCCCACTCGGGGGCTTAGCTGCAGTCCAAGGACTTGCCTAAGTATTCAAAATCCTACCGAGTGGAGAGCAAACCTCCCACTCGGGGGCTTAGCTGCAGTCCAGAGACTCGCCTAAGATTGAAAAAATCCTACCGAGTGGAGAGCAAACCTCCCACTCGGGGGCTTAGCTGCAGTCCAAGTACTCGCCTAAGTAATTGAAATCCTACCGAGTGGAGAGCAAACCTCCCACTCGGAGGCTTAGCTGCAGTCCAAGTACTCGCCTAAGTAATTGAAATCCTACCGAGTGGAGAGCAAACCTCCCACTCGGGGGCTTAGCTGCAGTCCAAGTACTCGCCTAAGTAATTGAAATCCTACCGAGTGGAGAGCAAACCTCCCACTCGGGGGCTTAGCTGCAGTCCAAGTACTCGCCTAAGTAATTGAAATCCTACCGAGTGGAGAGCAAACCTCCCACTCGGGGGCTTAGCTGCAGTCCAAGTACTCGCCTAAGTAATTGAAATCCTACCGAGTGGAGAGCAAACCTCCCACTCGGGGGCTTAGCTGCAGTCCAAGTACTCGCCTAAGTAATTGAAATCCTACCGAGTGGAGAGCAAACCTCCCGCTCGGGGGCTTAGCTGCAGTCCAAGCACTCGCCTAAGTATTCAAAATCCTACCGAGTGGAGAGCAAACCTCCCACTCGGGGGCTTAGCTGCAGTCCAAGCACTCGCCTAAGTATTCAAAATCCTACCGAGTGGAGAGCAAACCTCCCACTCGGGGGCTTAGCTGCAGTCCAAGTACTCGCCTAAGTAATTGGAATCCTACCGAGTGGAGAGCAACCCTCCCACTCGGGGACTTAGCTGCAGCCCAGTGCTCGCCTAAGCCATGATTGTCAGACACCATCGCGGCGATAAGCATCGTGCAAACCAAGCAGCCTCTGAGGGAACAACGAACAGTAGATCGACGGATCAAGTCACGAAGACATTCAACGTCGAGCCAAGTTCGGATAAAATCAAAAGATCCTAGATCGCAAATAAAAGTACTCGAGCTATAAGCTCGACGGAGTTTATCGGTTACATAAATCACTCGGCATTCCGAGGCAAATTTAAGGCAAGGAACATCAGTTTTTTACTCCTCCGGTGGAGGACTGGATGGTGCAACAAATTCGTCCAAGTCGATCCCATCAGAGATCCGAGTGGCAGCAGCGATGAAGGTCTCCATGAAATCCTGAAAGTTATGCTTCCTGGTATTGGCAACCTGGAGAGTGGCCAGCTTCTCTTCTCGCGCCTCCTTGCAGTGGACACGAACCAGTGACAGAGCCACGTCAGCACCGCACCTAGCAGAAGACTTCTTCCATTCTTGCACTCGACCTGGAACCTCACTTAGTCGAGTGACCAAGGATTCAAGGTCGTTCTGAAGCGTCTCCTTGGGCCAGAGTGCGGGGTCGATCCGTGACACTGCAGCTTTCAGTCGAGCCAAGTAGTCCACCACACCAGCGACACGGGATTCCAACCGGAAGACATTCATGGCCACTTCGTCCTTCACAGGAGAATTGATAGGGTCCAGGCGGGTTTCCACTCGACTGGTCTCTTCCTCAAAGTTCCGGCAGAATTCTGAAAGAAGTTTCGACAGATCAAAACTGTAACCAAATGGTGAGTCGACAACAACAAGGTTAATCGCACAAAGAGGGTTACCTTCAAGCATGAGGTATAGCTTCTTGGCAAGACCCCCAAGATAATCCTCCAAGTCCTTGTGCTTCCCCGCCAGCTGGCCGAGCTTGTCGTTCAGAGTACTCTTGTCAGTCTTCAGTCGACTCGCTTCCTTGTTGGCCGAGTCAAGAGCAGACTTCAGCCTAGCGTTCTCGCTCTCAAGTTGGTCGACTGAAGCAAGTTTCTCTTCAGCAAGCTTCAGCCTCTTCGCAGCCGCCTTTTGTGCCTCCGCAAGGTCAAGATCTTTCTTCTTCAGGGCCTTCTCCAGTTCGTCTGCAAAGCAACAATGAGCACAGAGTTGAGAGCAGGCAGGAGAACAGAGACAGCCGTCGAGTCCTCACCAGCCATACCTTTTGCTTCATCCTTCGCCTTCTGCACGTTTTCCTGAGCAAACTGTAAGTCAAGATTAAGCTGGATCTGCTTATTCTTCAGATCGGCGAGCTGAGCAACAAGCTCACAAGACTTCTGCAAAGAGTCAATCGACAAAGGGTGTCAAAGATAAGTTACTCCCGAGTGACTGAAAGAAAGAGCACAACACTTCTAAGACTACAGCCGAATCAAAACATTCGACAGTAGCCTCGGGGACTACACCCAGTGGGTGCACTCAGCGTGCCCCCACCGGTTTTCAAAAAAAAAAAAAGTCGACTGCCCGCAGTCGACCGGATACAGTTTCATTCGACATAGCCTGACCAAACCGTTCTCAGAAAACCCTACCGAGTGGGGAGGGACAACTACAGAAAGACAGTATAAAGACCGCAGTCGACTGCCAGCAGTCGACCGTGGCCTCGGGGACTACACCCAATGGGTGCACTCAGTGTGCCCCCACCAATGAGAAATTTCAGATCAACAGCACCCAGTGGGTGTACAACGCAAGTGAAGACCAACTAACCTGGACGTTCTGCTGCAACGCCGAGCTGATGTCATAGGCCGCTTGACTGGCATCCCGAGCCGCTTTGGTCTGCTCCATCACGAGCCCCGCCTGACGTATGGCCTCCTTAGCAGCACTCACTTGATCCTCCGGGGTCTGGTAGGCGGCGAAGAACGAGGGCGGGTCGACCAGTGAGGGAGCAGTCGACGACGAAGGCCGGGCAGTCGTCACTGGTTCAGCAAAAGTCACAGTAGTCCGGGCGGTGTTGTCACCCCCTTGGACCACCGCCTCGGCAGTCGACGCGATCTGAGGAGCCGGGTCGACCGGGGTCCTCCGGCCTCTCCTCCCAAAAGGCCTGAGCGGCACTTCCGCCTCCTCCTCATCATCCGGAAGGTCAATAATGTTGGTCGGAGCTACAAAAGTCCATAAATGAATATCCAATCGACTCAACAGTCAAACAGTCGGATCATATCAAAGATTATACCTAAGTTGGAAGTGACGGCGTCCTCCATCGCCTCATCGACATTCTGGATGGAAGTCTCGGAAGTAGCGGCGCTGCACGATTCCAAGCAAATAATTTGAAAGCGAATCGACTAAGAATCCGTTCTAGTCGACTCAAGAAAGATAAAAACAGTCGCTTACCCGGAGATGACAGGGATGGCGACCCTGATCTTAGGCAAGGCCTTGGGTGGCTTGGTAGGGACGGCTCTGGGCTGCTTGGGTGCCTTCTCAGTTGGGGCCGGTGACGTGGTCTGAGGGCGCTTGGATGACTGGCCCACCAGAGCACTCGACTGACTGCGCCCCACGGCGGGATCCTGAGCGTTCTTGGAGCGCCTCTCGCGTCGAGGAGGATTGACCTCCACCTCCTCATCCTCGTCACCCGAGTCGTCGCTGGCCTCCTCCTCTACGTCGTCGTCAGATTCCCACTCCTCGACTTCACCCTCGACTTCAACTTCATTCTCACTTCCTTCGCCTCCACTCCCTCCTCCTTCAGATACTTGCGCCTGGTTCCCATTCGGCATCGAATACATGTCGTTGATCTCCTGCAAGACAACGGGCAGAGCAAGGATCAGTCGACTTATCGCAAGCCAGTTACTAAACGGAGTGAGAATTTCAGTCGGAAGAAGTAAAGCATACCTTGTATGTCTCCATCATCCCATCTAGCGGAGCAATCCTCCTAGAACCCCTGGGGTTGTCCTTGTTCCCGGCCATACTGGTCAGCCAGCTCTCCAGTACAGAATCCTCGACCGCCTTCGGGTGGATCCGAGTGGAGTCGTCGGGCCCGGAATACAACCACATCGAGTGATCCCGAGCCTGGAGAGGTTGGATTCGTCGCTGGAGGAAGACTTCGAGCAAGTCCATGCCGGTCACGCCTTCCCGAACCAACTCAACCACTCGACTGACTAGTACCTTCACCTGAGCCTTCTCCTCTGGAACCACTTTCAAAGAAGCGGGTTTCTGCACTCGGTCCAAGGTAAAAGGAGGAAGGCCGGTCGAGTGGCCAGGGGTCGGCTGGTCCTTGCAGTAGAACCAAGTCGACTGCCACCCGCGCACGGAATCGGGAAGTGTCATGGGAGGAAAACAACTCTTACCCCTCGTCTGGATCCCGAGGCCCCCGCACATCTGGATCACCTGCGTCCTTTCCCCGTCCGGGTTAAGCTTTTTAACCGACTGGGATCGGCAAGTGAAGATATGCTTGAAGAGGCCCCAGTGGGGTCGACAACCTAAGAAACACTCACACAGAGACACGAACGCAGCGAGATAGACTATGGAGTTGGGCGTGAAATGGTGGAGCTGCGCTCCGAAGAAGTTCAGGAAAGCCCTAAAAAAAGGACTCGGGGGCAGGGAAAACCCCCGGTCGACATGGGTGGCTACCAGGACGCGCTCACCCTCGCGAGGTTTCGGCTCCGTCTCCTTCCCAGGAAGGCGAGCAGCCTTGTGGGGAATGAGTCCCCCCTCCACCATGTCGTCGATATCCGCCTGAGTAAGGATGGAGGGCATCCAATCCCCCTGCAACCAGCCGAACGGCAGAGCGGCCCGCGAGGACGACCCGCCTCGGCCGGATTTCTTCCCTTTGCCCTTTGCCGCGGCCTTCTTCGCGCGTTCCGCCGCCGCCGTCTTGTCCGTCCCCATCGTCTCGAGCGAGGTCTTGGCCGAGCGGCGGTGTCGAGGTTGCGGCGGAGAGCGAGGCGGAAGCTTACGGAGGAAGGGGGAAGAAGAGCGAGGGCGCACAGTAAAAAAAAATTAGAATCATTGCTTTATATAAGGCCACACCCGAGTGGCTGATCAGTGGGCCTGCGCCTCCCAGTCAGATCCCGCAACAGGCGCGCGCGCAGTACGTGGCGAAAAAGGTGGCGCGGAGATCGAGGCGCCCTTGCCTTATCCAGCCGATTCGCGCGATTTTCTCCGTCCGGTGCGCTTCTCAATTTTCAAATCCCGCGAGATCCGCGATCGACAGGACGGTTTGTGAGACAAAAAGATCCGCTTCCTTAAGTCTCCCAAGGGACTCGTCACATAAACGCACTCGACGGTAATCTGAAATCACTCGACCGACATCTGAATGGATCAAGGCAACTGAAGAATGAGTTCCCACCGTAACTTCCATTTATCCGAAGACAGACGCAATCGAGGCATGGAGGTTGAGTCGGAAGCATAGGCTCGGCCCCATTCTCACTTAACCCCTGACCCATTCGGGGGCTAATGACGAGGATACGTACCTAGCGTAGGGTAACTTATCATACCTGAGGTACCCAATCAAGGACATGACTCCTACAATGAAAGACATTCTAAGAAGTATCGACAGGTCAGTCGACCTGGTCAGCCCAGTCGACGGACACGAGCGTACTCGACCAGAAGTACAAGCAGTCGACCATGAAGACAGCCACTCGACCATAAGAAGACCTAAAGGCACTGCCTACAAACGGTCACCTCATAAGTAGCTTTTATGTCCTTCATGATCCTTTATTACAGGCGTTACCAGTAACCCCCTCTCTTTATGTACATTAAACTCCTTGTAACGTGGGCTGGCTGGGGTCCTGGCGAACTCTATATAAGCCACCCCCCTCCACTAGGACAAGGGTTCGGAACTTTGTAACACATACACTCATAATCCAGTCGACCGCCTCCGGGCTCCGAGACGTAGGGCTGTTACTTCCTCAGAGAAGGGCCTGAACTCGTAAACTCCTTGCGCATACAACTACTCCATAGCTAGGATCTTGCCTCTCCATACTTACCCCCCATTCTCACTGTCGGACTTAGAACCACGACATTAGCGACTTCTAAAAAAATACCCAACTACTATATTACAAGATAACAACCTACTGTTTTTCATTTCTCACATTTTGAATTATTGGTTTGTACGTTTCACATATGGGCTAACGAATGACATCTATTATAGTGAACTTCTATCCGTGTGGTTTATATAGTGGACCACAGGTTCACTAGTAATGGCGACCTGTGACATTGGAGGAGTGTGATGACGAGGAAGGGGTCCCGAGGCATGTATAGGGTCCACAATAGTGAGGGAGGAGGCATTTTTCGTTGCAGAAGGAGGTGCGGCAATAGGGAAGGATCCATGTTGTACTAGCAGAGCATGGCAGCGTGCGTGGAGGCGGCCGGCGTGGGGAGACGGTAGTGTAGTTGAGGTGAATGTGTCATGCGGCCAACCGAGAGGTACTCAATGGACAGGGTGTGTCACAATGGCGTGGGAGGGGAGCACGACAGCTGTGACTCTGGGGAGGTGGCCAACTGCAGGGGAGGAAGGGTCACAACGACAGTAGGGGTGAGGTACCGTCGCAGGGAGGGACACGATAGTGAGGAGGATTTTTATGTTGTGGGTGGTGCGGGGGGTAGGTGAGGAGGTATTTGTTTTTTTTGTACATGCAAGTGATACGTCTCCAACGTATCTATAATTTTTTATTGTTCCATGCTATATTATATTCTGTTTTGAACATTAATGGGCTTTATTATACACTTTTATATTATTTTTGGGATTAACCTATTAACCGGAGGCCCAACCCAGAATTGTTGTTTTTTTCCCCTATTTCAGAGTTTCGCAGAAAAAGAATATCAAACGGAGTCCAAATGGAATGAAACCTTCGGGAACGTGATTTTCGGAACGAACGTGATCCAGAGGACTTGGACCCTACGTCAAGAAAGCTACTGATGTCTACTACGCAACCTTCTCCTTGTAGACGTTGTTGGGCCTTCAAGTGTAGAGGTTTGTAGGACAGTAGAAAATTTCCCTCAAGTGGATGACCTAAGGTTTATCAATCCGTGGGAGGCGTAGGATGAAGATGGTCTCTCTCAAGCAACCCTGCAACCAAATAGCAAAGAGTCTCTTGTGTCCCCAACACACCCAATACAATGGTAAATTGTATAGGTGCACTAGTTCGGCGAAGAGATGGTGATACAAGTGCAATATGGATGGTAGATATAGGTTTTTGTAAGCTGAAAAGATAAAAACAGCAAGGTAGCAAGCGATAAAAGTGAGCGTAAACGGTATTGCAATGATAGGAAACAAGGCCTAGGGTTCATACTTTCACTAGTGCAAGTTCTCTCAACAATAATAACATAATTGGATCATATAACTATCCCTCAACATGCAACAAAGAGTCACTCCAAAGCCACTAATAGCGGAGAACAAACGAAGAGATTATGGTAGGGTACGAAACCACCTCAAAATTATTCTTTCCAATCAATCCATTGGGCTATTCCTATAAGTGTCACAAACAGCCCTAGAGTTCGTACTAGAATAACACCTTAAGACACAAATCAACCAAAACCCTAATGTCACCTAGATACTCCAATGTCACCTCAAGTATCCGTGGATATGATTATACGATATGCATCACACAATCTCAGATTCATCTATTCAATCCAACACAAAGTACTTCAAAGAGTGCCCAAAAGTTTCTATCAGAGAATCACGACGAAAACGTGTGCCAACCCCTATGCATAGGTTCATGGGCAGAACCCGCAAGTTGATCACCAAAACATACATCAAGTGAATCACGTGATATCCCATTGTCACCACAGATACGCACGGCAAGACATACATCAAGTGTTCTCAAATCTTTAAAGACTCAATCCGATAAGATTACTTCAAAGGGAAAACTCAATCCATTACAAGAGACAAGAGGGGGAGAAGAAACATAAGATCCAACTATAATAGCAAAGCTCGCGATACATTAAGATCATGCCAAATCAAGAACACGAGAGAGAGAGATCAAACACATAGCTATTGGTACATACCCTCAGCCCCGAGGGTGAACTACTCCCTCCTCGTCATGGAGAGCGCCGGGATGATGAAGGTGGCCACCGGTGAGGGTCCCCCCCTCCGGCAGGGTGCCGAAACAGGGTCCCGATTGACTTTTGGTGGCTACAAAGGCTTGCGGCGGTGGAACTCCCGATCTAATCTCCGTTCTGGAAGTTTTACGATACGTAGGTATATATGGGTGCAAGGGGTACGTCGGTGGAGCTTCGAGGGCCCCACGAGGCAGGGGGGCACGCCCTAGGGGGGTGGGCGCGCCCCCACCCTCGTGGCCAGCTCCCGTATCTTCTGACGTAGAGTCCAAGTCTATCCGGTGGCTTTCCTTTCAAAAATAACTTCTCCAGTTACTTTCGTTCCGTTTCGACTCCGTTTGATATTCCTTTTCTTGGAAACACTGAAATAGGCATAAAACAGCAAATCTGGGCTGGGCCTCCGGTTAATAGGTTAGTCCCAAAAATAATATAAAAGTGGATAATAAAGCCCAATATTCTTCAAAACAGTAGATAATATATCATGGAGCAATCAAAAATTATAGATACATTGGAGACGTATCAGCTACCAGGAAGGCATGAGGTAGGGGACGCGCCTACCCCCATGGGCACGCCCTCCACCCTCGTGGGGCCCATGTTGCTCCACCGACGTACTTCTTCCTCCTATATATACCTACGTACCCCCAAACTACCAGATACGGAGCCAAAAACCTAATTCCACCGCCGCAACCTTCTGTACCCGTGAGATCCCATCTTGGGGCCTATTCCGAAGCTCCGCCGGAGGGGGCATTGATCACGGAGGGCTTCTACATCAACACCATAGCCTCTCCGATGATGTGTGAGTAGTTTACCTCAGACTTCGGGTCCATAGTTATTAGCTAGATGGCTTCTTCTCTCTTTTTGGATCTCAATACAATGTTCTCCCCCTCTCTTGTGGATATCTATTCGATGTAATCTTCTGTTGCGGTGTGTTTGTTGAGACCGATGAATTGTGGGTTTATGATCGAGTTTATCTATGAACAATATTTGAATCTTCTCTGAATTCTTTTATGTATGATTGGTTATCTTTGCAAGTCTCTTCGAATTATCAGTTTGGTTTGGCCTACTAGATTGATCTTTCTTGCAATGGGAGAAGTGCTTAGCTTTGGGTTCAATCTTGCGTTGTCCTTTCCCAGTGACAATAGGGGCAGCAAGGCACGTATTGTATTGTTGCCATCGAGGATAACAAGATGGGGTTTATATCATATTGCATGAGTTTATCCCTCTACATCATGTCATCTTACTTAAAGCGTTACTCTATTCTTTTGAACTTAATAATCTAGATGCATGCTGGATAGCGGTCGATATGTGGAGTAATAGTAGTAGATGCAGGCAGGAGTCGGTCTACTTGTCGCGGACGTGATGCCTATATACATGATCATACCTAGATATTCTCATAACTATGCTCAATTCTGTCAATTGCTCAACAGTAATTTGTTTACCCACCGTAATACTTATGCTCTCGAGAGAAGCCACTAGTGAAACCTATGGCCCCCGGGTCTATTTTCCATCATATTTAATCTTCCAACACTTAGCTATTTCTATTGCCTTTTATTTTACTTTGCATCTTTATTTCTCTTTATCATAAAAATACCAAAAATATTATCTTATCATATCTATGAGATCTCACTTTCGTAAGTGACCGTGAAGGGATTGACAACCCCTTTATTGCGTTGGTTGCGAGGATTTTATTTGTTTGTGTAGGTGCGAGGGACTCATGCGTGGCCTCCTACTGGATTGATACCTTGGTTCTAAAAAACTGAGGGAAATACTTACGCTGCTTTACTGCATCACCCTTTCCTCTTCAAGGGAAAACCAATGCAGTGCTCAAGAGGTAGCAGCAAGGTCGACAATAATAATTCTTGAAAATCATATAAGATATTATTTAGATATGTACACTCTACAACTCTCTGCAAGGGTATGTAAAAACACTACATAGACAAACGAAATATCATATTATAATCATGTCTGCATTGTTGTATAATTTGTTTCCCTAGGCTCCCTAGGGTCAAGCGGGTTCAACTGAGCTAATGGTTTTGTAAGGAGTAATGTATGAAACTAAATTTAAAAATAACATAACTTTTGGCCGAATATACTTTTACTTTCTAATTGGCGGAAGCAAGTTTGTAAGTGCTGAATATTTAATTATAATACAAAAAGACATAATTTAATATTTTGCAGCACTCTGCCAGTGTAAATTTCCCAATTATCAAGGGGAAGAACTTGTTAAATATTGTGCTTATATAATAGGTATAAACTAAAAAAATTTAGCATAAATAAGTTATATCAGCGCCACATAGAGCCCCTGCATGTATTGGTCATCCACACACCCCTAACTCCCCCACCATGATGATGAGAGTGGTGATGGAAGGTGAGTATATGTATTTATAGGGCTGGTCTAGTGGAAATCTTTGTTGTGAAATCTTTTGTAATGATGATCGTGGGCTCCTTGATAAGGATTTATAAGCATTGTTCTGGCTAGACAGAGAGTTTCGATGAAAAGCTAGGTGAAGGAAGACCAGAAGGAGGAAGATTGGCGGCAATGTTAGGGAGGTACAATATGTATGCTAGAATATGCTAAAAGATTTCCTGTAGTATTTCATGTTTACAACCAAACTTACATATTGATAACCCCTGCGATGATTCTCCCTATAGCTAAAATGTAAATATTCTATAGAACACAGAAAAATTATTATGAAAGCCGAGATGTGTATAACAAAGAGATAAACTTAATCTTTTAATGTCTTCCATCATTCTTTGCATTTTGATCGAATAGTTGCTCCCTGTCAAAAACAAGTTCACTGCAAACAAAAAAAGATATTAGAATGTGAGAATAGTATAGATATAGGTAGCATCTATAATAAAAAATTTGGGAAAGATAATGCATAAGAAAACTTACGATCTAGTTGTAATCTCAGATGCTAAAATTTGTCCCGATACAATATTGAAAATTGAAACAATCATATTATTGGCTTCAGGAAGACATTCAGAATTTAATAAACCATCAAAGGGCCGTGTGGTATATGTTATTAATAATAGGAGAAGAAGAGGGACATTAAAAAGTAATGCTCTTAGAAGAAGATAAGGATCCCAGCTATCTACAAATGCACATTTAATCATCACCAGGCACCAACAATACAATTTTGGATTAATTGAGGAATGTCTATTTTTTTGTCTATAGCATGTAAATAGGGCTGAAATCTCTTTTTGTGTTAAAAATTAAGATCTAAGTAGAAAAATAAATACACATTATCATCATAACCAACTCTAGAATGTAGACCAACCGTCTACCTTTTATCGACATCTCGAGTCTAATCAAATTCATATCGTATCCTTGCTACTTTCTAAACCTGGGGGAAATAAAAAATCACAACAGTCATAGTTATAACTAATTTATAAAAAATCCTCCAAAAAACTCCACCCTGTCATAGGCCTTTGCCAAATCTAGTTTGTACGCGTAGTGGGTGTTGTGATTGTTGTTGCTGTGTTGGATCTTGTGGAAGGACTCGAACACTACAGTACTATTATCCATTATCATTTGGATAAATGTGCTCTGTGTCTGAGAGATGACGTCATCCAAGAGTGGACGAAGGTGGTTAACAAGGCACTAGAGATCACTTTGTAAACGATGTTGCATAAACTAATAGGCCAGTAATTCTTTAATGATTGGGGATCATTGCCATTTGGATGAACACCATCACTGCATCGTTTATTCCTTTTGGCAGGGCGCCATGTTCAAAGAAATTTAGAACTCCGTTAATGGCATCATCTCCCAGCACGTTTCAAATTCCATTGATAGAAATGGGTTGGGAAACCATCCGAGCCGGAAGCCTTTAGCAGCCCGATCTAGGATAAAGTGTCACATAGCTCCTCCGATGTGAACGATTTTGTTAATTTGTTGTTCATATCCTCGGTGACGCTTGTCTTGTCTCTTTCTACTACATTACATAGGAATTTAGCATCCATTCGAACCTCTGAAAAACAATCCTTTGTTTTTACTATGATGAAATCAAACAAACCTTAATATTATAGGATTCAAAAGGGCATGACATTGTAATCTTATGTTTCTTCTTATTCCCGCATTTTTCAATCTTGTGAATAAAATAGGCCATGAAGTTGATAGGAATACTATACCTATCACTGATGTTTTGGTTCCATTGGTTGGTTCCTACTCATTTTAATTCATTCTATGGTTGTACTATGGAGAAATTAAAAGTTAGAACCAGTTGCAGAAGTGGTTTGTGGGAAGTTCAGGAGGAAGGATTATTTTGGTGCAGAAATGCTATGGGTTGTTAAGATGATATGCCTCCCCATCACTTCTCGTCCATTACATTAGGCTCCTACGCATGGAGATCGACCTCATGGCTTGATCTTTCCTTCAAAGAAACATTGCTAGGCGGTGTTTCACTCCTTGCTTTGGCGCATCGCCTCCTCCTCCTCCTCCCTTCTCCCACGGCTCCCCGGAGATATTCGTGCTGTCTCATCCATCCTCTCTAGTCATAGGGTTGACACCGCCACCGCTCAGCTTGACCATGGTCGCCGCCCTTGCGTCTTGTTTTGTTTCCTGCAATGATGTGCTGGTGGCGGTGAGCGGCTAGGTTGCGTGACTACTATGCATCTTGCCGCTTTGTGCTAGCTTCTTCTGGATTCCACACCACCTTTCCTTTCACCTCGTCCCTTAATCGTGCTCCGGCCTTGAATTGAGCCACTCCTCTGATCACACCCCTTGGCATATTGATCCATTTTTTGCTTTCCGTTGTTGATTTTTGGCTGCTAGTACACAGATAGAATAGTGATTCTACCCCTTACGACTATATCGACAGATAACCATCTGTGAGTTTAGAGGTCAAGTGGGTTCTTTGCCGGATGGTGATAGAATGTAAATAAAAATATGTATTTGTGAATTTAGCTTTAAATTTATCTAAATATCACATGTTTATTTAGTCTTTCCTATAATATTTGAACAAACACTACATCATCTTGTTATATTTTTTATAATAATATTTTGATACATGAAATTCATGTTATAGATGCCACAAAATGATTTGCCATTTACTTGTTCATATAAATGTTATATGTTCAATTTAGTGTTGGCTAACATATGAACAAACAACATATATTCTCCGTCATCTTAGTCTATCGTTTATTCAAACATGCAATAATTAACTTGATATACATAATTGATGAAATAAAAAAGAGATCATCGGTTCAAAAACCCATGAGATTTCAGTTAAGCAAGTAGGAACAAAACGAAAAATAATGTATCTTTACAATTGGATGTAATTCCATCTCAAACTAGTGTTATTTTCCTGATTTTTGTGGGAACATTTTGTTGACCTATAAACTATAAGAGAGGCTCTTACGGTTCTATATTAGTAGATAATATTTATAGTTTACATAAGATTGGAACCTCCAGATAGCAAACCAACATAGGAAAGAAAAATCAAACCAGTCTTAGTTCTTTCCTTTCGAGCACACAGAGAGTGTGAAATCCCTTTGAAAATTTGGTTATTGCGATCCTTCTTGATACTCCAAGCAATGATTAATAAATAGTTTAAAGAAGAGACGTCTAGGATAATTTGTTCCAACCTACTGAATATTACCAATCCGTGTGTTATTTTGAGGCCATGTGAGGTTGAACCTTGTCTGTCACGCCACAATAAAACTACAACGGAAATTAAACGCACAATTTTTCATCAGGCGCAAAGCACACAGCAAATGTTGTTACCAATGTTCATTTGTCTCCTAAGCATATTTCTTGTATTCAGTCGGCGGGAGATAATTAGCCATGCAAACACTTTAAGTTCTATTTGAAGCTTAGATTTTTGTATCCACTTATATGGTGTAGGAGGAGGGACAATTTCTGAAGCTGAACATGAAATACTTTTTGAAACATATTTTTTTTACCACTCATAACAACCTGGGTGCTATGTCGATTGGATGACAATGAATATAGCGAGAGATACATACAACTTGAATTTTTTTATGGTTGGTGGTTGTTGATTTTCTTAGTTGTATTTATTTAGTGATATTGTTCTGCAAGAGAAAGCAATGTACTCAAGATTGTTATGGGTAAAAAATATATAAATTTAAGTAAGGTCGAGTAATACATTTGAACTATTTTGGAAAATTAAAATGCAATCTATTTGATATAACTAAAAAAATTATGTATGTCTCTTTAAAATATATAATGAACATTGAACTGTAAATTTACAAAATTTACAAATCGATCCCACGTAAGTGAAATGCTAGATCCACCACGTTTAGAGATTATCAAATGCCAAATGGGGAAAATGAGCTAAGGACTCCAGGAGCCTAATGAGCCGAGGAACTTAAATAACAATATTAATGGAGGGTGTGATCAAGCTGTATGAGAAACTCCAAGATTCTCCGACAGGTAATCACCAATATTACTTATGAATGTGTCCACTAATACCGTGTCTGCGCAGTGGTTTGCTTTTTTGCTTAGTTTGCTATGACATCTCAGTTGGCGTAGTAATGAAAAGCTTCTAAGAATATGTCGACTATGAAGCATAGCCAAACAAGACATAAGCATCCTTGTTGACAAGGCATAAACAAGTTAATGCATGATGTTTGCATCACATGTCCAGTTTTACTTGCATTACGCTATTATGTTCAACCATTCTCGGAGATAAGAAATAATTGTCGGTGGAACAATAATAAGTAGAAATAGAGCGTGGAAATTCACTTTTGGGGGTTTGAGACCAACTTTTTCCAAACTCTAGTTGCTTCGCTACTCATCTCTCTTTCTCCTTAATCCACTCCCACATCTGCAGACGTCTCCACTTCCACCCTACCACCCCTCAACCACCTCGATCTCCCCAGTCTACCATCGTCCACTGCGTCCCAACTTCTTGCCCATCTAGCTCTGCCCCCTTGGCTCACTCATATCGCTGGCTCTGAAAGCCTCTTCCTCCGAGCAGACACCGGCCTAAAACCCTCATGTCGCCACAGAAGTTGTATCCTCCGAGTGCGCAATGACAAGAACCCTTGCACGCCACCATAGAGTCCGATCACGTGCCAACACCAACCTGTTGGGCTCGTGCAAAAGAATTATACGATCCGCTCTGCCTTTTGGTGTTGCATTAACAAAATGAGGAGGTTGGGAAAATGTGTCATGGTGACTTGTAATAACATGGTTCATCTTAGTTTCAAATGTATGTTTGTGAAATGGTTATTCTTCTCATAATTTCAACTTCTGCTTTGATCTCAGATTGCATGAATTGACTTCATTGATGCTCCGGTGATCTACGAACACTGCAGTTGCCCAATCATTGCACGACAAAATATATGATGATTTTCTTTGAACATGGTACACCAACATTTGGAAGTCATTTCATGTTTGTTCAGACAATTTGACCCAAGGCTGAAGTTGTGTACCAAAAGAATCCCGAGAAATTTAAAGGTGAGTTCTATCAAAAGTACCTTGAGCCTTTCTGGTACTAGTATGCTTGCAATACTACAAATCTGTACAGTAATAATCAAGTTATGCAAAGATTATTTCTTCTAAAAATACAATATCTGTCCCAGCTCTTTGAGCCGTCAAATATCAAATGCACAATAATTCAAAAGAAGAAGAAGAAGCAAAATCAGCATTTACAATAGACATATAAGCCGGTCCATTATTTGATTGGTCTGCAAGGCTCAGTACTATTAGCCCAGAAACTTGTGTGATCATGCCAGGACGATTTGCAAGACTTGGGCCGGACCTCCAACAAATCCACGCCACTCCGTACGTTAATTTGCTCGTGGGAGAGATCACCGCGTCGTCGTCGTCGTGTCCGCCGTCTAGAGCTCCAGCACGACGACTGCGAATTCATGAAAAAGAATATATCAACACCGTTCGCACAGTACAAAGCTATTCCAACTCACACACAGGTTAGAGTTTTGAGGATGAAACGAGCATGCGGCTGAGCTGAGCGAGCTTACAGTGGGAATCCGTGGTGATCCAGTGAGCCTCATGCTCAATCGCCATGATTTCTTCGAAGCATATCTTGTTGGCGGCGGCGAACGGCAGCGGAGGGGAGCGCGGGAATGCGGCGTCCCGGCTGCTCAGGCTGTTCCTGCTGGCGCTGGACACCGAGGATGCGGAGCTCATGCCGTCGAGGCCGCCGCCGTGGACGACCGAAAGCCGGCGATCTCTACTCTTGAAGGTCACCACCCTCTGGAAACCGATCATGAGAGCACGGACATAAGTATGACATACAGTCAAGTCAGCGACGACGATTCATTCCACGAATTTGCGATTGATTACGTACCTTCCATTTCTTGGCGGTGGCCACGGTGGAGGAGCGCAGCTTGGACTGAGTCGCCGCTGCGGACGACGACTGCACGACAGCGCGTCGGAGCAGCTCCCTCATCCTCGCCACGATCGCCTTCCTGCGCTCGGCGATAGCCCTCGCCGCCGCCGCGGCCTTCCTCGTGGTCGTCTCGGGCGCCACGCCCTCCGTCGACCCCGTCTCCGACTCCGACTCCGACCCCTCGTCGATGATTGGCAGCACCCTGGACGCACACTGATCCATGTCCACCGAGGCCGGCCGGATCGATCGAAGCTAAGCAAGCAGAAAGGCAACGAGACACAAGTCGCCGGACCGATCGATGGACCGACCGACCACGAGGATCTAGGCTAGCCTCGCGCGCTAATCAAGCAGCAGAGGGGATCAAACAAAACAGTCGGCCGCCGGCCTGGAATAGTTTACACCTGCTCGCCAGTCGCCACATGCATCGGTGCATGCATATATAAGCCGGCCTGGAGAATCGCCACATGCATGTTCTGGCTGGCCTAGCTAAGCTAAGCTAAGCCAAGCTAGTGATCAGTAGGAATCTAAAGTGGGTGCACGTATCTAGTATACTTAATCTTCACTTGCATAAATTTACTGACATGAACAGTGGAGAGCTGCTGATGGTCTGAGGGATCGACTGATCAGCAACCGAACACGTCAGTGCAGTACGGCAAGCTGTCTAATACATCCACCTTTTGTAGATCTGCACTTGTCTGCTTGCTCTGGTGTCTGGTGAATGGAAACAATCAATCGCCACGCGTGGATTCGGTCGATCGGCTCCTTGGAGTTTATTGATGGGTCACAAGAGGGGGTGGACACGTCGTTGGATGAGAAGATTAAGAGCTACTAGCTTCTCATGGTGTGCAAGTTAGAATCTAAGCTATATGATGCTAGGCTGCTAGCTAGCTTCGTTGGCCATGTGATGCATGGGTGGATGCTGACTGGTGCCAATCTTTGCAAGCAAGGTGTGTCTTATTTAGGCTTCAAGCCCAAAGTTTGTTGGGAGAATCTAGAGGATATATAAGTTTGCTTGGATATAGCATCTTTTTTTTCTTTCGAATGCGACCACATTGTCCTTGAGTACATGAGCATACATGAGTAAATATTTACAAGAAAAAAAAAAGAGTCCGAGCGCCCTCATATGAGAAGTGCGCCGTTAATGGCGCTTACCACGCAAAGCCAAATTGACGAGTCAATTACACCATGGGTGCTTAAACTTGGCTATAAAAATCACTTTAGTGCTGAAACTTGCGGCATACATTGAACGGGTGCTAGAACTTGGCTTGTGCATGCATATACGGTGCAAAATACGTTTGCATATGAAAACTTGGCTTGAGCGTGCATATACGTTGCAAAATACGTTTGCATACGAAAACAGTGTTGACGAGGCGTGTGATCTGTTATTTTGCAAATAGCTCCCTGGATTTTTTGTTCACTGAAAAGCCCCCAGTGAGGGTCCCGCCTGTCAGTACAGCGAAGAAACAACCACGTAAAAAGAGAAAATTCCTTATTTGACACTATCTTAAAATCTGCTTCCTTATTTGACATTGGAAAAGTTTTTCTTCCCTATTTGACACAAATTCTAAATTTTATTCCCTATATGACATTTCCGTCCATTTTGAGCCTAAATGACACCTGAAAAGACTCTTTTGCCCCTCATGTGGTATGTGTGTGGGGGGCAATAGCGCACACACGCAGCATCAGTGCGAGGGCAGGAGCACACACGCAGCAACACATACACATGCACAACACACACGCACACGCGCACACACATGCAACAACACGCACGCACGTGCGTGCACACACACACACACGCACACACACGTAGCAACACACAGGCACGCGCACACACACATACACACACACACGCAGCAGCAACACACACGCAGGCAGCACATAGGCACGCAACAGTACACGCGCACACACATGCAGTAGCAGCACACATGTGCGCGTGCACCCACACACGCGCGCACACACATACCGCATGAGGGGCAAAATCGTCTTTTTAGGTGTCATTTAGGCTCAAAATGGGCGGAAGTGTCGTATAGGGAATACAATTTAAGACTAGTGTCAAATAGGGAAGAAAATTTTTTCCAGTGCCAAATAAGGAACCAGATTTTAAGACAGTGTCAAATAAGGAATTTTCTCACGTAAAATAGGGCGCCGTAGATTTGAACTCGTGATCAACGAGTTGCAAGTAGTCCTGTCCATCTCAGGCCCGGCCCTGTCGGCCCACCCAGGCCCGGCCCCAAAATCTAGGGCCTAGGCCCGATGGGCTTGCCCAGGGGCTAGGCTTGGGCCTGAGTTTTGAGCCCATCAGCAGGGCCTGGACGGGCTTGGGCTTGGCATATTGGCATTTTAAGGAAGAGGCCCGGCCCACGGCCCTAAGCCCTAAGGGCTTTTCAGGGCTTTTTACCAGATGGGCCGGACTTGGGCTTGAAAAGTAGGGCCGATGATAGGGCCTGGGAGGGCATGGGCCTCAGTTTTCTGCCATGGGCTTTTTCAGGCCCGGCCCAAGCCCGGCCCGGCCCGGCCCATGGCCAGATATAGTTGCAAGCACCGAGTGATAGCCAGTACAGCCACCTCTATATGATGTCCATAATGGATAGGAAATCTTAAAGTAATATAACGAAGATGCTCGCTGGGCTAAGATATTTTGCACATCTTATTTTTGTTATAAGATATTTCTATAACATATTTAAGTAATAAAAAATAAGTTTCAAATATTCATGTGTATAAAATTTTAAACATTTTGGTAAATTATACATTAGTATATTATGTTTAAAACTCTTTAGTAAATAAAAGGATTTAAAAAATTAATGAACATGAAAAGTATTATATTTAAATTATACAAAATATTGAATTAAGCATTTACTTAATAGATAAATGATGATTCATGTATTCTAAATAATATGATCAACTATAAAAGATGTTTGTATAATTTAAAATAAAAAACTAATAACTAAAAAAAATAAAAATTATAATTCATAGTTAATTATAAACTTTTTAATAATTATCTACACATCTTTATAACTCATAATTATGTTTTTAAGAAAATGTTGGTTTGATTAAAATATTCATAATTTAAAATCTAAAATATTGATATGAATAATGAATCGTGGTTAATAGTTAAATTATATATATATTTTAATATAATTCACAAGTGAAAATTATACACATGTGAATTCATAAATATTTAGAATTTGTTATTCAGTATTTTTATAATTTAAATATTAGCTTCGAGTGTGTATAAATGTTCATATTAATTAAACATTTTAAATGCTTTTATTTACTAAACAGCTTTAAATATAATGTATGCATGTATTTTTATTTATTTATTTACTAACTAATCATCGTTTGAATGTATAATTATTTATAACACAGGGTAATTTGAAAAATATTTTTATTACTTGTAGTATGTTCTAGAAATATCTTTAGAAAACTAACATGTGGTAAATGGGCCTCATTAACTGTAGCCCATTTAAACCCAGTGAGCGTATACATTTTTATACATCAAGCATCCCCATCATTTGTCAACATGACGAAGCATTGTGTGGAGTGGCCGGCACTGTGTTGCTGCAATTTGCAGGTACCGGGTGCGTGGTAAAAAGAATTGAGTTTTTTTTTTCCAAAATAAAGGGCCACACGCCTAGCTCCATCATCTAGTCGCTGACAATGGGACACGCTTGCACACCTCGTCAACGTTGTTTTTGTATGCAAACGTAATTTACACCGTATATGCACGCCCAAGCCAAGTTCTAGCACCCGTTTAATGTATGCCACAAGTTTCAGCACTAAAGTCACTTTTGTAGCCAAGTTTAAGCACTAATGATGTAATTGACTCCAAATTGACTAATGCGCGCCCGTTTTTTGACAAGTTACATGACCTCATACTTCTGAAGTTCTGTGACTTCCAGTGACATATGGTTTTCTCTACATGATTCTATCGACCAATCGTGGGCCCTCCTTTCCCACTCCCGTTGTTCTCATCCTGCCGTACACCCAAGCCCCCACAGGTGTAGCTCCTTTCACCACTAGTGTCAACGATTAATGCACACAGATATTGTGATCTGGATGTCCTTTTGCTCCGCATATGTACTGCCACTCCCCCCATTCCTGGAGGCCATCCTTATCTATAAGCTAGGCACTTGTGAAACATCCGACGATGTTGATCTCTAAAATTCCTTCTTCATCCTAATGTTGTGTTCATATCTCTTCCATCTCTTCTTCGCGAATAATACTATGGTTACATCTCATAGATGCGGATCTTTCACTCATACAAGGAAGAGACCGTTTGCTATCTATATATGTTGCCATCTCTCTCTCTCTCTCTCTCTCTCCCTCTCTCCCTCTCTCTCTCTCTGAGAAAAGAGATTCTACCATGCACGGTAGCCACTCATGCATGCATGTATTTTTGCCGGGATTTATTGCAGTGCTTAGTTAATCTGAATCTATGGCCCCCCAATTTCAGTGTTGAGTATATTGTGTACGTGTATATTTGTGTGTCCCACCTCCTGTTTCCTTTGTATAGTTGAGGTTGTGGCCCACCTTTGTACTTATATATACGTGCCTGGTGCACCGATCAATACATCGAGATTGCACAGCCCATATCTTGTTCTTCTACATGGTATCTATCGCAGCACGATCCTAACCCTAGCCGCCTCCGCCGCCGCGCCTCTGCGCCGCCGCCGCCGCCGCCCCTTCCCGCCGCCGTCACCAGCCGCCGCCGCCGCCGCCCTTCTTTCGGTCGCCGCCGCCGCTCCTGGTCACTGCCGCCCCGCCTCGCTTGCCGCCGCCGCCGCCTCCCTCTCCCGAGGCCGCCGCCGCCGCACGCCCCCACTTCCGCCTAACCCCGCCTCGCTTGCCGCCGCCACCGCCTCCCTCTCCCGAGGCGGCCGCCGCCGCACGCCCCCGCTTCCCCCGCGCCGCGCCCCTTCCTCCCTCCCGCGCCGCGCACCCGCCTCCCGCAACCGCCCCCATCTATCACCATGAGCTCTTCCGCCTCCACTGTTTCCAACCCGTTCGCCGGTCCCGACGTCACCCTCGTCCGCGATCTCAACATCCATGAGCGCGTTCCGGTTAAGCTCGATCACACCACCGCCTCCTACTCCGCTTGGAAGCGGTACTTTTCGCTTGTGTTCCGTGAGTACCTTCTGCACGGCCACGTGGACGGCACCGTGGACTCGGCGCTCATGATCCACGACGAGGAGTGGATGATCCTCGACGCCACCATCATCCGCTGGTCCTACCTCACCATCTCCAACGACCTCTTCCACACCGTGGTGAACGACGAGGACGACGCCTATGCGGTCTGGACCAAGCTCAACGGCCTCTTCACCGACAATCGGCTGCAGCGCAAGGTCCTCCTCTATGGTGAGTTTTACGGGTGCCAGCAACTTGACTCGTCCATCGATGATTTATGCATGCGCCTCAAGAAGCTCGCCGATGAGCTCCGTGATCTGGGCGAGAAGATCGGCGACGAGCTCCTCATCAGCACCCTCTCTGGCGGCCTCAACGAGGACTTCGGAAACACCGCCTCCAACCTCACCCTCATCCCGGAGCCTACCTTCGCTAAGGTGGTCGCGTACCTTCAGCTGGAGGAGCGCCGGATGCAGGTGGCCCGGTCCCGCGCGACCCACACCGCCCTCGTCGCCGGCACTCGCGGGGGTTCGGCCCCTCCACCGCCCCGCCCGCCGCCGCCCCAGCCGGTGGCGCCCGTCTTCCTGCCCGGTATCCCGCCTGCCCCAGCCGCCCCAGCCGGCGGCTAATGGTGGCGGTCGTCGCGGCGGCCGCCGGGGTGGCCGCAAGCAGGGGGGCGGCGGTGGTGCTCAGGGAGGCGCACCTCGTCAGCAGCAGCAGGCCACGCAGCCGGCCTCGTGGTACGCCAGCCAGAACCCATGGACTGGTGTTGTCCACGCCTACTCCATGCCGGTTCCTCGGGCCCCTACTCCGGGTCTTCTAGGCACTCGGCCTCCGCCACACCAGGCGTACTACGCCGCGCCGCAGCCCTATGCAGCGCCCTACGGGCAGCAGCCGCCGCCAGGCGGGCCGCCGCTGCTGCCCCTGCCGACTGCATCGCCTCTCCCGCCGGCGCCGTGGGATCCGGCTCTTTTGGCGGCTCTCCACACCGCCCCTTCTCCGTCCAACTACACCGGCGGCGGCGATTGGTACATGGACAGTGGCGCCACCGCTCACATGGCGGCATACCCCGGTAACCTCCACACTGCCCATCCTGTCCACACCTCCAACCGCATCACCGTCGGTGACGGTTCTTCTCTTCCCATCACTCATATTGGACATACGTATTTTCCGTCTAATTCCACTCCTATATCTATGTCTAATATTCTTGTTTCTCCTGAACTTATTAAAAATCTTGTTTCCGTTCGTTCTCTTACACGTGAAAATCCGGTCACTGTTGAATTTGACGAATGTGGTTTTTCTGTTAAGGACGCTCGCACGCGGATGGTGCTCCACCGATGTGACAGCCCCGACGAGCTCTACCCGGTTCACTCCACCACCTCCACCACTCCCGCCGCCCCTGTCGCTCTCGCCGCCGGAGTGGATCTTTGGCACGCTCGTTTGGGTCATCCTAATCCTGCTACACTTCGCCACATACTTCGAAGTTTTTCTTTCACGTGTAATAAGAACGAGGATCACTCGTGTCATGCATGTCGTCTTGGCAAACATGCTCGTCTTCCATTTAAGTCTTCCTCCTTTGTTGCATCGTACCCGTTTGAGTTAATTCATAGTGATGTTTGGACATCTCCTATTGCAGGTAATACGGGCTTTCTTTATTATCTTGTCATACTTGATGATTTTTCGCATTATGTGTGGACCTTTCCGTTGCGCCGCAAGTCGGATGCTATATCCACTCTCGCCGCTTTCTACTCCTATGTTCTCACGCAGTTTGGTCGACCCATACTCGCGTTGCCGACAGACAACGGGAAGGAGTTTGACAACACCGCTGTTCGCAATCTTCTCACCACACATGGCACGATTTTTCGTCTCACTTGCCCGTACACCTCGCAACAGAACGGTCGTGCTGAGCGCATCCTTCGCACTCTTAATGACTGCGTTCGGACTCTTCTTTTTCATGCCAATGTGCCTCCGCGCTTTTGGCCTGACGCTCTAGCCACCGCCTCTCTCCTTATCAACATCCATCCATGTCGCACTCGCGGGAACTTTACACCTCACCATCTTCTCTTCGGTGCCCCTCCCTCTTATGACGGGCTTCGCATCTTCGGCTGCCTTTGTTATCCTAGCATCGCCGCCACTGCACCTCATAAGCTCGCCCCTCGCTCCGTCGCCTGCATCTTTCTCGGCTACCCACCTAACACTAAATGCTACCGCTGCTATGATCCCGTCTCCCATCGTGTTTTCACCTCCCGACACGTTTACTTTGATGAGATGGTGTTTCCGTTTCAGCAGTAGGTACCCCTTGCCGTCTCGTCGCCGCCGGCCACCAGCGGCTCTCCGACGACCCCGTCAGGTGGACGATCTCGTCTGGCTCGCGGACCGCCTCCGGGCTTCGGCGGTCCCCGCGCCCTTCTGCCGGCGCCCGCCTCCTCGGCAGGTGCAGCCAGCGCCCCACCTTCACCCGCCGCCCCCGACTTGGGCGCCGCGGGGTCGGGTGCTACCGGCTCGGCCGCCTCCTCCGCGGCCCCGACACCGGCTCCCTCTCCGGCCGCCTCGCCGGCTGCCTCGCCGGTCCCGTCGCCGGCCGCCACGCCGGCCCCGTCGCCCGCCGCCTCGCCGGTGGCTCCCGTGGCTCCGCCCGGCCCTGTCACCCGCGCTCGCGCTGGCGTTCATCGTCCGAGTCTCCGGTACTCGCGTGACGAGTACGTCCTCGCCGCCTCCGCCGTGGAGCCGTCGCCCATTCCTGTGTCCGCTCGCGCCGCTCTACGTGACCCTCACTGGCTTGCGGCGATGCAGGAAGAGTTCGATGCTCTTCAACGGAACCGCACTTGGACCCTGGTTCCCCGGCCTCCTCGCGCCAACCTCATCACCGGCAAGTGGGTCTTTCGCCATAAGACCCGCTCAGACGGTACACTCGAGCGCTACAAGGCTCGCTGGGTGGTTCGCGGTTTCCGCCAGCGCGCTGGCGTTGACTTCACGGAGACGTTTGCCCCGGTTGTGAAACCGGGCACGATCCGCACCGTCCTCCAGCTCGCCGTGTCTCGCGGCTGGCCTGTTCACCAGATGGATGTCTCCAACGCCTTCCTCCACGGTCACCTTGAGGAGCAGGTGTTTTGTGAGCAACCCACCGGCTTTGTCGATGCCACACTTCCCGGCCATGTGTGTCTGTTGTCCCGCTCTCTTTACGGGCTCAAGCAGGCCCCCCGCGCCTGGTACCAGCGGATCGCTGGGTTTCTTCAGACACTGGGCTTCAGCGTTACTCGCTCGGACGCCTCACTGTTCGTCTATCGCCACGGTGACACGACTGCATATTTGCTGCTTTACGTCGACGACATCATCCTGACGGCCTCCTCCGCAGCTGTTCTTCAGCAGATTACTCTCCGGCTGCGTGACGAGTTTGCTATTAAGGACTTGGGTGCTCTACATTATTTCCTTGGCATTGAGGTCGTTCGGCGCCCGGACGGTTTCTTTCTTCATCAGCAGAAGTATGCACATGAGCTTCTTGAGCGTGCCGGTATGCTCAACTGTCATCCTGCTGCTACTCCTGTTGACACGAAGGCCAAGGTCTCTGCTCTTCAGGGCTCACCTGCGTCGGATGCTCCATTCTACCGGTCTATTGTTGGCGCTCTCCAGTACTTGACTCTCACTCGGCCGGATCTTCAGTATGCTGTTCAGCAGGTGTGTCTCCACATGCACGCCCCTCGTGACACTCATTGGACTCTCGTGAAGCGGATCCTCCGCTACATCCGCGGCACGATGTCCCTCGGGCTGACACTCACGGCGTCTACTTCTCTGGAGATGGTGGCCTACTCCGATGCTGACTGGGCTGGCTGCCCTGACACCCGTCGGTCCACCTCTGGCTACTGCGTCTACCTCGGTCCTTCACTCGTTTCGTGGTCGTCTAAGCGATAACCCACTATTTCGCGCTCCAGCGCGGAGGCTGAGTACCGAGCTGTCGCTAACGCCGTCGCCGAGTGCACCTGGCTACGACAGTTACTACAGGAGCTGCATCACGACGTGTCCCAGGCTAAAGTTGTCTACTGTGACAACGTCTCTGCGGTGTACCTCTCCGCCAACCCCGTTCATCATCGCCGGACTAAACACATCGAGCTGGACATTCACTTTGTGCGCGAGCAGGTGGCTCTTGGACGCATGCGGGTTCTCCATGTGCCGACCGCCCAGCAGTTCGCCGATGTGATGACGAAGGGACTGCCGACTTCTACTTTCGAGGAGTTTCGTTCCAGTCTTTGCGTCACTGGCGCCGCTTCGACTGCGGGGGGGTGTTGAGTATATTGTGTACGTGTATATTTGTGTGTAGGGCCCACCTCCTGTTTCCTTTGTATAGTTGAGGTTGTGGCCCACCTCTGTAATTATATATACGTGCCTGGTGCACCGATCAATACATCGAGATTGCACAGCCCATATCTTGTTTTTCTACACACTTGTATTTCACTCATCCATGCTTTTTTGTACTCCAAAGTTTAGACCCAGTTTATTTTTTCAATCGGGGGTGTAATATGTTTACAAACTATATGTACTTATTTCATTTTTATAGACAATGGTCAAAGTGTATTTGAGTCGTAAGAACAAATAAGTTTTCAAAAACATATTTAACATTGGTCATGTTCTAAATATCTCGTCAAAATAGACACATTTGTCCAGATAGAATGTAAGAGACACTTTTGTATTAGAAGATATAAGGTATTTAAATCGTTTACATAGAAAGAGATAATATATTTCCTGATAAAGTTGCCATGAGAGGCACAGCCATGCACAGGGACATTATTTACGAAAAGCACTGACACACACAACCTGAGCATGTGACAGGAGGGGTGGTGATTAGTGGTTTTGCATGCACATTGATTTCTTTTGGCGCGAATCTCGGTAACACAATGAGTGGCAGATCGAGGCACAGTATATACCGTGCACGTAGTTTTGCGGCTCTCATCTATCTATCTATCTATCTATCTATCTACATAGCGAAGGGGCTACTTACCCCCCCCCCCCCCCCACCCCCACCCCCACCCCCACCCCAAGTAAGAGTGGTCCCAGAAATCACATTCTTACATACAACTTTTACAGAAAAGAAAGTGCTCTAAGAAGTAGAATACTCACCTAAAGCATAAGTAATATTTTTTTCTAAAAATTGATGCATAAAAATAGCATGCTCTTTTCCCCGATTTAACTATTAATTCCACGAAAGAAAAGCCACTAATGATAGGTTCGTTTTTTGAATCACTAATGGTAAGCAAATGTGTCGTGTTCCTCGAAAGTATATACACCGTGAAGAGCTTTCGAGCTGTATCATAGGAAAGAATTAAACCCCATTGAATACAGGAAAGAAATTAAGGCTCAAACAACCGAAAAGAGGGAACATCTATATATAACGCAGATCCTATTCCCCGTGCAGGTCGGGGAACAGCGATCAAACGCGCACCCTGTGGTGCCCCGCTAGTTACGATTGGGCGCCCAATTAACAAGACCCCATTTCCGGTTTTGGGAAGGCAGCCTTCCCATATTGGTTTTTTCTTTCTTTTTGCTCTATTTATGTTTTTATTCTTTTTTAACTTCCATTTTTATTTTTATTTCATTTTTTTGTTTTCACCTTTCATTCTCCTTTCACAAACTTTTTTTGAAATCGTGAATACTTTTGAATTTGTGATTTTTTCTAATCATGAATATTTCTTTAATTCAGGTTCTTATTGAATTATGCAACATTTTTTTAAAATTGAGACTATTTTTCAAATACATAATTTGTTTTAAATTTTGTGAATATTTTCTAAAATACTGGAAATGTTCAAAATTGTGGAATTATTTGGAAATACATGAAGATGTTTCGAAATTGGGAACATATTTAGAAATTCTGGAAATTTATATCCATGAACATGTTTTGAAATTTGGGATCATCTTTTGAATTCATGAAGAATCTTTGAAATACGAGAGCATTTTTCAAATTCTTGTTCATTGTTTGAAACCCAAGAACATTTTTTAAATTTAAGAACAATTTCGAAATTTTGAGAAAATTTTCTAAAATCATGTTTTTTAAAAATGGAACATTTTTAGTTTTTATACTTTTTTGAATTTCAGATATTTTAATGAAATCCCACCCTATTTTGGAATGTGGGATTCATGGGAATTTTCCAAGTTATAAAGAGAAACAAAAAGTAGTGTTTTTTTGAGACAACAGGGCCGAAGCGATCAACCACATGAGTGTGCTGCACCTCCACTTTATATAGGTGTCCGTCGCAGGCTCAACACTTGGGCCTCGCACGGACCCTAAAGCCCATAAGTCTACTCGGCCACAATCCAGATACAACTCGGATCACATCCGACCAGTGTCCCCGGATCGGACCTCGTAGGTTCCTTCCCTTAAGCGCGCGACCCCTTAGGTTCAAGCCGGCTTGGCCGCAGTTCGGATCACCTCCGAACCACACAGTTGGTAGCGGCCTCTAGCAAGGCATGCCGAACACCAAGCAGACTATGAAGCTGGTTAGGCGAACCTGTACATCACACATCCATTCCTTTTACCACACGATATATGTTGTCGAGCTCAAGGCGAGTCTGTCATCCTTGTGCTAGCCCGACCTCTTTCTCGTTCCAGTGATGCCGACCACTATCTGGATGATCTCATAATCCTTGTCGCATGGCCATGCTTATCCTGGTCGGATCACACGAGGGGCCCAGAGTATATCTCTCCTGGTCGGAGGGGCAAATCCCATCTTGCTCGACCATATCTCGCAACATGGGTCTGGACAAGCCTGAAACCTACCTTTGTAACTACCCAGTCACGGAGTAGCGTTTGGTCGGCCCAAAGCAAGTTTGTCACCATCCCGAGTACATGTGCCAGCCAAGGTCTTAGGACATAGAACGTATGTTGTACTAGAGACTCACAGATGACATATCGCTGCGTCTCATAGTTGGTTCTGTCCGACTCGGACCTTACCTCAACTCGGATCCGACTATGTCGAATCCGACCAGACCTTTCCAAGCCCATATTATCCGGTTAGCATCCAATGCTTCATGGCGTGAGACCAAGCCATCAACCGTGTCATATGCTAGTCTAGTTGGCTGCGCGTCCACACAGCCCTTTCGACTAGGGACCTTTTAGGACAGTTATCATACAATGCATAGTCTCACAAACAAGTCACGTACTTGCTGATACACATCATTGATAATGTCCAAGGACTATCTTTATTCATAAACACATAGGAAATATCATCATACATGATTGCCTCTAGGGAATATCTCCAACAATCTTTGGCTTGGAATAAGGGTTCTTGGCACTATCAAAGAAAGTGTTGTGCGCAATGAAGCCATTTGCATTGAACGACCCTGGTGAAGTTGTTGTACCTGGAAACCTGGTCAACCTTGGCTTCGGCTTCTGGACCTAAGGCCTGTGCTCGATATGATAGTCAAATTGCTGACCAGCAGCAGGTGGAGGAACCAGAATGGGCCATCTGACATTGACCAGTGATGTCTACTACGCAACCTTCTTCTTGTAGACGTTGTTGGGCCTCCAAGTGTAGAGGTTTGTAGGATAGTAGAAAATTTCCCTCAAGTGGATGACCTAAGGTTTATCAATCCATGGGAGGTGTAGGATGAAGATGGTCTCTCTTAAACAACCCTGCAACCAAATAACAAAGAGTCTCTTGTGTCCCCAACACACCCAATACAATGGTAAATTGTATAGGTGCACTAGTTCGGCGAAGAGATGATGATACAAGTGCAATATGGATGGTAGATATAGGTTTTCGTAATCTGAAAATATAAAAACAGCAAGGTAACCAATGATAAAAGTGAGCACAAACGGTATTGCAATGCTAGGAAACAAGGCCTAGGGTTCATACTTTCACTAGTGCAAGTTCCCTCAACAATAATAACATAATTAGATCATATAACTATCCCTCAACATGCAACAAAGAGTCACTCCAAAGTCACTAATAGCGGAGAACAAACGAAGAGATTATGGTAGGGTACGAAACCACGTCAAAGTTATTCTTTCTGATGAATCCATTGCGCTATTCATATAAGTGTCAAAACAACCCTAGAGTTCGTAGTAAAATAACACCTTAAGACACACATCAACCAAAACCCTAATGTCACCTAGATACTCCAATGTCACCTCAAGTATCCGTGGGTATGATTACACGATATGCATCACACAATCTCAGATTCATCTGTTCGACCAACACATAGAACCTCAAAGAGTGCCCCAAAGTTTCTACCGGAGAGTCAAGACGAAAACGTGCACCAACCCCCATGCATAGGATCATGGGCGGAACTCGCAAGTTGATCACCAAAACATACATCAAGTGAATCAATAGAATAACCCATTGTCACCACGGTTATCCCACGCAAGACATACATCAAGTGTTCTCAAATCATTAAAGACTCAATCCGATAAGATAACTTCAAAGGGAAAACTCAATCCATTACAAGAGAGTAGAGGGGGAGAAACATCATAATATCCAACTACAATAGCAAAGCTCGCGATACATCAAGATCGTATCACCTCAAGAACACGAGAGAGAGAGAGAGAGAGAGAGAGAGAGAGAGAGAGAGAGAGAGAGATCAAACACATAGCTACTGGTATGTACCCTTAGCCCCGAGGGTGAACTACTCCCTCCTCGTCATGGAGAGCGCCGGGATGATGAACATGACCACAGGTGAGGGATCCCCCCTCCGGCAGGGTGCCGGAACAGGGTCCCGATTGGTTTTTGGTGGCTACAGAGGCTTGCGGTGGCGGAACTCCCGATCTATTCTGTTCCCCGATGATTTTAGGGTATATGGAGATATATAGGCGAAAGAAGTCGGTAAGGGGGGCCACGAGGGGCCCATGAGGGTGGAGGGCGCGCCCAGGGGGTGGGCGCGCCCCTGCCTCGTGCTCTCCTCGTTGATCTCCTGACGTGCACTCCAAGTCTCCTGTATTGCTTTCTTTCCAAAAATAACTTTTCCGAAGGTTTCATTCCGTTTGGACTCCGTTTGATATTCCTTTTCCGTGAAACACTGAAACAAGAAAAAAAAAACAGAAACTGGCACTGGGCTATGGGTCAATAGGTTAGTCCCAAAAGTAATATAAAAGAGCATAGTAAAACCCATTAAACATCCAAGATGGATAACATAATAGCATGAATACTTCATAAATTATAGATACGTTGGAGACGTATCAGCATCTCCAAGCTTAATTCCTGCTCGTCCTCGAGTAGGTAAATAATAAAAGAAAGAATTTATGAAGTGTGAATGCTAGCAGGTGCATAAGTTTGATCAATGATAATTTCAATCACCTTTTCTAGCATCATTATATATCATAACAGTAGCTCATCTCATAAAACTTCTCATGATCAAGTGACAAGCTATTCACATGTTAAAGTATAGATCATAAATTTTATTGAAAACTAACAAACCGTGTCATTAGTCATCAAACAATTACAATTCATCTTATTTTCAGCAAGAGTCTATGTCAGAGTTTTGATTTAGCAAACTCCACATACTCAACTATCATTTAGTCTTTCACAATTGCTAACACTCACGCGATATTTATGGGTTCAAAGTTTTAGTCCGACACAGAGAAAGATAGGGGCTTATAGATTCGCCTCCCAACCTTTTACCTCAAGGGTAATGTCAACAGAATAACTATTCTACTAATATTAGCAGAATAACTATTCTGCACACCACTTCCGCACTGCACGCTGAATGCAAGTGCACGTCATTCTTTGAATCAAGTGTGCTACAGTACTCGCACGAGTGAACTTCTCGTCAGAAAAAACTGCACGCGTTATTTTTTCGGTACTGTTTTTGCTCTAATTTTTTAACCATTTATCGGAATGAGGCGTGTAATATACCATTGAAAAGCTATGGATTAGGCGCAACTTCGACATGTTGAACACATTTCGAGATTTCACACGGTTTAAGAGCAGTTTTGAAAATGGTGCGGCCCATGATGAGTGGCAGTGAGCGTTTTTTCGCGATTTCTTCTAAACCACTTGTCAGAATGAAGCAAACGATACGCCGTTGGATAGATATCGCCGATACGCATCTTTTTCATATATAAATTTTTCTCTAATTCCTCACGGTTTAAGAGCAGTTTCAAATTTACTAAATCACGGAATTCTGTTTTTCAAAAAAATTCAAATTTTTGGTACTGTTTTCATTCTAATTTTTGAACCGTTTGTCGAAACGAGGCATGTAATATACCGTTGAAAAGCTATGGACGAGGTGCAACTTTCATATGTAGAAATGGTTTTGAGATTCCTTACGGGTTTAAGTTAATTTTGAAAATGGTGCGGCGGACGACGAGTGACAGCGGTCGTTTTTCGCGAAATTTTTACAAACCGCTTTGTCGAAATGATTCAAATGATATGCCGTTGGAAAGATATCGACAAGACGTAGAACACACTCTCTAATTCCTTACGATTTAAGAGCAGTTTTAAAATTAGTGAAAAGCAGACACTCTATTTTTTCGCGACACCAAAATTGTCGTTGGATAGAAGAACGCACTGCTTCAAACTGAAAACCGCACTACAACAGACAGTCAAGTGCACTGCATCAATTCTTTTTGTCGGACGTAAACTTTCTCGCACAAGTTTTAGTTGTCTTTTTTTCAACATTGTTTATGAACGAGAGTGGACCGCGAAGATGAGGGCAAGCGAACCACATGAAGGGGAAAAGTTAACCGCGACAAAGTCTAAGGGGAAAAGTGAAATTCTAAAGCAGTGCGGTTTTGTGTTTTTAAACTTCTTTTGAAATTCATCTACACTACATGGTTAATGCTAACGAGCTTCATCAAATTTTATATTTTTCTGGAGTGGACCCCTTAGCAATTCACAATGAGCTGCCTACGTCGCTTTTTAACTAGCGAACCACCAAGCCACTTCATATTGCATCTGTTGTTAACAACACTTTCACAAACTCAGTGGATTATACAAAACATTGTTTTTTTGTACAATGAGAACCACCGGGACCCCATAACGAACTGCAATGATTTTCCACAAGTATTCTCTACATAATATAAATAGGTGAACCGTGGAAGGAGACGCCCGCAACGGAATAAAATTTGTGTATGTCATCCCGCGACCGCACTGCAACATCTTTGCCTCCGACCTGCGGAAAACAAAATTTGAAAGCACAGAAGGAATACTCCGACCATGCTGGCGGACTGCACGCATGTGCCTGCTGCACTGCACCCGGGCACGCCACAAACTTCAGAGACGCCAAAGTGAGCTACACACAATTCAGTTCCCGTAAAAAAAGCTACAGACAATTCTGCAAAAAAGGCACAAACGATGCTTGTTCGTGATGTATGGCGGAGCGAACCGCACGAAGTCAACAAATTCCCTCCTCGAGTCTTCTGTGCGAACTGCACTGGTCCGTGGGCCAAACTGCTCAGCTTTTTGGAGTGAAATGCCTGATTCCAGTGACATGAAATTTTCAAAAAAAGGACAGAGAGAGCGGCAGCCAGCACGCCCGCGTACTGCATCGACCATGAGAGCTGTGTGCCTGGCGTGGCTTGGGGCCGGAGACCAGCTCGTGTTCCACGGCGACCAGAGAAGAGGGAGAGAAGGACCAGTTGTTGGTCGGGGGTGGTCCGAGCTGCATGAGGGCCGCCACTGAGCTGCAAATGGTTCGCGACTGAGCTGCACGAGCCCTCGTCGCCGTGCTGTTCACCACCGATTTTGTTGCTGCAGAGGAGGGTTTGTGGGTTGGTGTCCTCACCTTCGATCCGGTACACCTGCTGGCAACAAAATCCTGCCAGCAGGGGGAGAAGTCTGCTGAGTCAAGGATCCGCGGACTTCTCCCCCTGCTGGCAGGAGTCATGGACCACCAGGGCAACGCTGCTGGGCTGCTCGTCAGGGGGGAATGAACTGCACTAGCCGACCGGCTGGACCATGACGTCCAACGTGCGGTGGCGCACATGCCCCTCCTCCTGCCCACCCGCGCGCCAAATCCACACAAGGAAGCCAGAGAGCTTCGGATCCGGACGGGTTGGGGCGGATCTAGGCCATTGGTGGTGAGGGGAGGTGGTGGGTGTGCCGTGGGGCAAGACGACGGGGGCGCGGGGACTTGGAGGCGGCGGAGTTGCAGTGCCGGCGAGGTAGGGCCATGGCGTGGACGGGGAGGAGCCAGAAGCAGGAGCACCTTGGTGGCCGTGACTCTGGCTCTTCGTCGACGGAGTAGAAGGAAGAAGGAGAAGGGAGAGTGCTCGAGGGAGGCGAAGGGGAGGTGGCCGCGGCGGATCCGGCGGCGGGGCATTGCGAGGGGCCGTTGTGGCCTGGATCCGGCGGTGGGAGGCCACCGCAGCCTGGATCTGGTGGCGGCTGGTGCTGGGAGGTGTCCCGGGGGGCGCGAGGACCATCGCGGCTCGCCGGCGAGGGGAGAAGGTGGCGGGCCGGGTGCGGCGGGGCTGTGGTAGTTCGGCGAGGGCAGGGCGCGACGGCTGGAAGGTGGAGGAAGGTGGGTGGACCGATGGTGGGGGTGTTCGGGGGCGGTTGGGTGGGCACAGCAGGAAGAAGGTGGAGGTGGGGGATTTCGACGGCCCTTTTTATGCGTGCAGTTCGCCACGCTGTTTTTACGCGGTCCGAAAAATGTTAGCAGAATAAGAAAATGGTGTGCAAAATAACACTCTTAAGGGTGTTATCATAATAGACCCACCCTATATATATATAGTGTTACTATTCATCACCCAGGGTGTAGAATAAATTATTCTTCACACGAGGTAATATTACGATCATTTCATAAATAAATTATGTTTCAAATACAAATAGTTACAGTCATATTGATTCACTTTGTACAATTTGACATAAAAAAGGTTAGAACACCAGAAAAAATCACATTTTATATACATTTTACACTACGTTTTTACATTTGTAATTTATGTAACATAAAATATTTTTTACGGCGATTATATATTTTCTTACGTTCTCTTTTTATGTCGGAAATAAGACAAAATTTAAGAAACATAAAATTACGGTGCATTGATGTTAAAATAGAGGGGGGGGGGGGGTGAAGAATAACTATTCCTCACCCAGGGTGACGAATAGCGCGACCCTATATATAAATAACACGAGGTGCTTGCCAAAGGATAAAATGAAAAAAAAGGAAAGGTGAAGATCACCATGACTCTTGCATAAAAGTAAAAGATAGGCCCTTCGCGGAGGGAAGCAGAGGTTGCCATGCGCTTTTATAGTTGGATGCACAAAATCTTAATGCGAGGGAACGTCACTTTATATTGCCACTTGTGATAGGGACCTTTATTATGCAGTCTGTCACTTTTATTTCTTCCATATCACAAGATCGTATAAAGCTTATTTTCTCCACACTAAAAGATCATACATATTTAGAGAGCAATTTTTATTGCATGCACCGATGACAACTTACTTGAAGGATCTTACTCAATCCATAGGTAGGTATGGTGGACTCTCATGGCAATACTGGTTTAAGGGATGTTTGGAAGCACAAGTAGTATCTCTACTTGGTGCAAGGAATTTGGCTAGCATTAGGGGGAAAGGCAAGCTCAACGTGTTAGGCGATCCATGACAATATACTTTATTTCAGATATAAGAAAACACAACCAATTACGTTGTCTTCCTTGTCCAACGTCAACCTTTTATCATGTCATATTTTAATGAGTGCTCACAATTACAAAAGATGTCCAAGATAGTATATTTATATGTGAAATCTCCTTTTCTTCAACACTCTTTCATGAATTGTACATGTGACTAATACAATGTTTGCTAACCTTCAATAAATTTACCACCTCTACTTCTTATATGTAAAGTCATTACTCCCCATGGGATAAACATATGAAACATATATAATTTCAGATTTATGATATTCAAACCATTCAACCATTTACTCATAGGATATAAGTGAAGCACACGAGTAAATGACAAACTACTCTAAAAAGATATAAGTGAAGATCAATGAGTAGTTAAATAATTATGTAACTATGTGAGGACTCTCTCTCATTTAAGAATTTCAGATCTTGGGATTTTATTCAAACATCAAGCAAGGCTAAAAAAAATGACGCTCCAAGAAAAACACATATCATGTGGTGAATAAAAATATAGCTCCAAGTAAAGTTACCGATGAACGAAGACGAAAGAGGGGATTTCTTCCGGGGCATCCCCAAGCTTAGGCTCTTGGTTATCCTTGAATATTACCTTGGTGTGCCTTGGGAATACCCAAGCTTAGGCTCTTTCCACTCCTTATTCCATAGTCCATCGAATCTTTACCCAAAACTTGAAAACTTCACAACACAAAACTTAACAGAAAATCTCGTGAGCTCCGTTAGCGAAAGAAAACAAAACACCACTTCATGGTACTGTAATGAACTCATTCTTTATTTATATTGGTGTTAAACCTACTGTATTCCAACTTCTCTATGGTTCATAAACTATTTTACTAGCCATAGAGTCATCAAAATAAGCAAACAACACACGGAAAACAGAATCTGTCAAAAACAGAACAGTCTGTAGTAATCTGTAACTAACGCAAACTTATGGAACTCCAAAAATTCTAAAATAAATTGGTGGACCTGAGGAATTTGTCTAGTAATCATCTGCAAAACGATTCAACTGAATATAACTCTCCAGTAAAAAGTTTTAGCTAATCTCGTGAGCGCTGAAGTTTCTGTTTTTTATAGCATGATCATAAAGACTTCACCCAAGTCTTCCCAAAGGTTCTACTTGGCACAAATACTAATTAAAACATAAAACCACATCTAAACAGATGATAGATGGATTATTCATCACTACACAGAACAAAAAAGCAAGAAACTAAAATAAAATTGGGTTGCCTCCCAACAAGCGCTAACGTTTAACGCCCCTAGCTAGGCATGACGATTTCAATGATGCTCACATAAAAGATAAGAATTGAAACATAAAGAGAGCATCATGAAGAACATGACTAGCACATTTAAGTCTAACCCACTTCCTATGCATAGGTATTTTGTGAACAAACAACTTATGGGGACAATAATCAACTAGCATAGGAAGGCAAAACAAGCATAACTTCAAAACTTTAAGCACATAGAGAGGAAACTTGGTATTATTGCAATTCCTAAAAGTGTATATTCCTCCACCATAATAATTTTCAGTAGCATCATGAATGAATTCAACAATATAACCAGCACCTAAAGCATTATTTTCATGATCTACAAGCATAGAAAATTTACTACTCCCCACACAAGCAAAATTCTTCTCATTCGGAATAGTGGGAGTATCATAACAGACTTGAATACTATAAATTTTTTCCACATTAAAAGAGTAATGTTCAGAAAAAGGGTAATCATAATCATGACAAGTTTTATAAATATAATCATTGCTACTTTTTATATCATAAGTTTCATCACAATAATCATCATAAGTAGCAACTTTGTTCTCATCATAATCAATTGAAACCTCTTCCGAAATAGTGGATACATCACTAAATAAAGTCATGACCTCTCCAAATCTACTTTCATAAATATTATAAGATTCAACATCCTACAAAATAGTGGGATCATTACTTCCTAAAGTTGACACTCTTCCAAACCCACTTTCATCAATATAATCATCATAAGTAGGAGGCATGCTATCATCATTATAAATTTGCATATCGAAACTTGAGAGGCTAAAAATATCATCTTCATTAGACATAGCATCCCCAAGCTTGGGACAAACATTAATTGCAGCAAATATATTCTCAAAAACATCATCTTCTTCAAACATAGCATCCCCAAGCTTGGGCCTTTTCATATCATAAGCATAATCACTCTCATCATTAATAGTATGGATAGCACCAATAGTATAGCAATTGTCAAATTCCAAGCAAGTGACAAATAGATTTTCAAGATTCCCAATCATAATCATCACAACAAGCAATAGGAATAACTAGATCATCATCAAGTGCATCATCTTCCACAATTATTTTTGATTCATTTTCATGAGACACAACAATAATAGGAGCAACATTATTTGGGAGATATATCTTTTTACCTCTCTTACTTTTTCTTTTCTTCTTCTTCACCACATCATGTATGGGCCCAATCCTCTTTTCGGAGCTCCTTATTAATTAGATTGGTTGAATAGAAGGCTCCTCCTCGTTACCTGATTCATCATAAGAAATAATAGGAGGATATTGGGAAGTCTCTTCCCTTTCATTAGTATTCTCTTCATCTTCTATTTGCTTTCTTTTCTTTATATAATTGGCAATATAAGGGTTTTCAATGCAATTCACCGCACAATACATATAAATTTCCTCTAGATCAAAATCAAGAAGTTTATAACGGGCAAATTCTGGAAGATAGTTAGTTATACGTTTCATCTCTTCATAGCCCATAAGCGAACTAAGTTCATTATGATGTGCAAGGGAAATCAAGTCATCACAATTTTTGGAAACGATTAGATCATGAAACAATTTGCATCGGATAGTTAAATGACCCTGTTCATTGCAAAGTTCACAAGTACGGCTAAGAAAATTTAAATTTTCAGCACAAACATTTAGCCTTTCTTGCAACAGTTTAGTTTATAAATGCTTATGCCTCTTGCAATATCTATCTTCCCTATTTGGTGTGTACTTGCAAACCCAATGCACTCCACAAAAATTGACATGTTTATAGGAGACATTTTCATCATAACTAGTGCAATCATCATTAGTACTATGGATATTCAAGGAGTTCATACTAACAACATTGCAATCATGCTCATCATTCAAAGATTTAGTGCCAAACATTTTAATGCATTCTTCTTCTAACACTTTGGCACAATTTTCCTTTCCATCATACTCACGAAAGATATTAAAAAGATGAAGCGTATGAGACAAACTCAATTCCATTTTTTTGTAGTTTCCTTTTATAATCTAAACTAGTGATAAAACAAGAAACAAAAAGATTCAATTGCAAGATCTAAAGATATACCTTCAAGCGCTAACCTCCCGGCAACGGTGCCAGAAATGAGCTTGATGTCTACTACGCAACCTTCTTCTTGTAGACGTTGTTGGGCCTCCAAGTGCAGAGGTTTGTAGGACAGTAGCAAATTTCCCTCAAATGGATGACCTAAGGTTTATCAATCCGTGGGAGGTGTAGGATGAAGATGGTCTCTCTCAAACAACCCTGCAACCAAATAACAAAGAGTCTCTTGTGTCCCCAACACACCCAATACAATGGTAAATTGTATAGGTGCACTAGTTCGGCGAAGAGATGATGATACAAGTGCAATATGGATGGTAGATATAGGTTTTTGTAATCTGAAAATATAAAAACAGCAAGGTAACTAATGATAAAAGTGAGCACAAACGGTATTGCAATGCTAGGAAACAAGGCCTAGGGTTCATACTTCCACTAGTGCAAGTTCCCTCAACAATAATAACATAATTGGATCATATAACTATCCCTCAACATGCAACAAAGAGTCACTCCAAAGTCACTAATAGCGGAGAACAAATGAAGAGATTATGGTAGGGTACGAAACCACCTCAAATTTATTCTTTCTGATCAATCCATTGGGCTATTCCTATAAGTGTCACAAACAACCCTAGAGTTCATAGTAAAATAACACCTTAAGACACACATCAACCAAAACCCTAATGTCACCTAGATACTCCAATGTCACCTCAAGTATCCGCGGGTATGATTATACGATATGCATCACACAATCTCAGATTCATCTATTCAACCAACACATAGAACCTCAAAGAGTGCCCCAAAGTTTCTACCAGAGAGTCAAGACGAAAACGTGTGCCAACCCCTATGCATAGGTTCATGGGCGGAACCCGCAAGTTGATCACCAAAACATACAACAAGTGAATCAATAGAATAACACATTGTCACCATGGTTATCCCACGCAAGACTCAATCCAATAAGATAACTTCAAAGGGAAAACTCAATCCATTACAAGAGAGTAGAGGGGGAGAAACATCATAAGATCCAACCACAATAGCAAAGCTCGCGATACATCAAGATCGTATCACCTCAAGAACACGAGAGAGAGAGAGAGAGAGATCAAACACATAGCTACTGGTACATACCCTCAGCCCCGAGGGTGAACTACTCCCTCCTCGTCATGGAGTGCGTCGGGATGATGAAGATGGCCACAGGTGAGGGATCCCCCCTCCGGCAGGGTGCCGGAACAGGGTCCCGATTGGTTTTTGGTGGCTACAGAGGCTTGCGGCGGCGGAACTCCCGATCTATTTTGTTCCCCGATGGTTTTAGGGTATATGGAGATATGTAGGCGAAAGAAGTCGGTAAGGGGGCCACGAGGGGCCCACGAGGGTGGAGGGCGCGCCCAGGGGGTGGGCACGCCCCCCTACCGCGTGCTCTCCTCGTTGATCTCCTGACGTGCACTCCAAGTCTCCTGTATTGCTTTCTTTCCAAAAATAACTTTTCCGAAGGTTTCATTCCGTTGGACTCCATTTGATATTCCTTTTCTGTGAAATACTGAAACAAGGGAAAAAATAGAAACTGGCACTGGGCTGTGGGTCAATAGGTTAGTCCCAAAAGTAATATAAAAGTGCATAGTAAAGCCCATTAAACATCCAAGATGGATAATATAATAGCATGAATACTTCATAAATTATAGATACGTTGGAGACGTATCAACCAGCTGACCATGATCATATGCTTGCTTGATGGTGAGTGGCCGTGGAGGCGGTACATGAGCAGTGGCAGTGATAGTGGTATTGACTTCTGGCTGCAGATTTGCGTCAAGAGCAGCATTGGCTTCAGGGGCAATCACTTCTGGCACCACATTAACTTCAGGCGCCACAGTAGCTTCAGCCATGACAACGTCATTGGCTTCGGTATGGGTGTTGGTGGTCGCCTCAATGTTATCAATATCCACTCGAGTAGCTGGAGGGTCGGACACGTTCTCCTCGAGAATAACTTCAGGGTTGGTTGGGGGTGTAGTAACACGTTCTTCTTCATTTCTTGGTTCTTCTTGTTCATCGGCTGATGCAGCTGGAATATCTTCAGCCGCTTTGGCTTCAGACTCGGGGATGTTCGCGGTAGGAGAGGCTTCAGGAAATACTTGGCGTGATACTGATTGGTGCTCTTCTCCTTCTGGAACACTCGACAGAGTGACTTGTGGCCTTGGTCCTTTACGAAGCCTGCGGAACGCTGGCGACGCTTGTGGAGATGGAGTAGGTTGGGCCTCAAAGTCATCATCTTCAAGTACCGGAGTGGTGACTTGAGTTGGGGGAGTAGCTGCCGTTTCTTCTTCACGGGGGGGGGGGGGGGGAGGGGGAGTCTTGAGGGTGATCAGCCCATGAGTCATCCTGAGCGATTGGCGTCAAAGGACGACCAATGCTGATGAGTTCGCTGTTCGTGAGAACAGGCGATGATACCACATTTTGCTCGATCTGAGGAAGGACTTCATCATCTTCTACATTGTCATGTTGACCAATGTCTTCAGCAGCGGTGGGGTCAACAACTGGAATGTCTTCAGCTTCAGGAGCCTCTGTGGAAGCAGGCTCATGAACTATCATACGACGCACTTGATGTGCAGATGCAGGACGAGCAACAGAAATTGGCTCGACGACAAGGGGCTCTGTGGGAGCAGCCCGACCTTTCTTCTTGGTTTTTCGCTTCTTGGCAGGTGGAGCCTCGTCAGTGGTGTTCTTGGTCTTGCGCTTTCTGGCTTCGGCTTCAGCTGCCCTTGTTTTCTTGAGCTCTGAAGCCACTATGGGGACCTTAGGCTTCATGCCTGTCATACTGGTGGGGAAGACAATGCGAGGTTCTCCCCGCCTGGATGTTTCAGCTGGGGCCACAGTAGGCTTCTTTTTCTTAGCAGCCATCTTGGGGTCAATGCCAGGACGCCCAATTGCCTTGCGCTTCTCAGCTTCATTGTAAGCTTGAACACATTTGGCAGCTAAATGCTTCATGCGCTCTCGAGAACCTTTGGCTTCGTCAGGTTTCTTGTGAAACGCCTCCTTGAGCTCATGCATCATTGTCTTGAAGTTTTGGACGTCTGTCACACTGAGCTGGGCCATATGCTTCTTGAACTGAGCCTTCTCATAGTCAATCGTTTGCTTTAGTTCAACAATTTTCTGATCTAGAGCTAGCTCAGGAGCAATGGCGCCATGGAAGGAGACGCTGAGGCCAATTGGAAGTTGAAGATCATCAAAGCTGAGATTTGGGGTGTCAAACAACTCATCAATGAAGTTGTTCAATACTTCCACGTCAAAGAGAGGCAAATCATTGAAGATTTCCGCCTCTTGCTTGCTCTTTATCAGCAGCTCAAGAGCATCATCAGCAAGATCGTCGTCACTCGACAGATCAATGGCTTCGTTCTCATTCCTGAGAACAGCAGCAGGGGTCAGTGCTTGACCAGCAGATTGCAATGGCTTCTTCTTCTTCTTAGACTTGGAGATGCGTGAGAGATCTTCAGAGTGCACACTTGGTGCAGGAGGAGCAGTGGACAACGGCTTCGCTTGCGAAGTTCAACCTTGGGTTTCTTCAGCTTCTTAGGCTTCGGTGCTGCAGGCGCTTCGTCAGAATCAGCATCATCTACGGAGTGATCCACGACTGTCCCTTGAACCATGATGTGAGTGATGAGACCCTCTAGGTTGTAGAAGGGCCCAACAAGATTGGGTTCAGCTTCGCGTGTGCCATCGGCACGAGGAGCAGAGGGACCTGGGTTGAAGTCTAATCCCTGTGACTTCTTGTTCTCTTTGGCCGAGTTCTTGGCAAACTGAAAGTTGCGCTTGAACAGATTGTCGTCACGACACCAGAGCAACAAAAATGGGTCGGCATCAGCAGGCTGTGGTCCACGGACCATGCAAGGGTAGAAACCCTGAGCAATAGCTTCAGTTCTGGACATGGGTGGAATATTTTTGTACAAGATGTCTCCCCAGGGTCGCTTGATGGCATTCTTTTCAGCAGATTCCTGGGTCACGAACCTGTACTTGAACCATTGCTCTGCCCAATATCTTCGAATCGACTGGATTCGTGTTTTTCGCTGATTGTAATCCTCTTTTGGATCTATCTTCTACAACTCATAGAGGTCAGGTGGCAAATCTCTTGATGTCCCCCCACGGTGTTGTCTGCCTCCCTTCCTTGCTGACTTATCTGTGGCCATGTAGTTCAGACTGAATGGCTTCAAAACTGTCAAAGGCTTCCGTCTGCTGGTCAGGCAGGAACTAGCTTCAGGAGAGTTGATATGATGCTGTCAGAATTCTGCAAATGAATGCAGACTATGAGAACCAAGGGATTCTCCCACTGACATGTACCTGTGACAGCATTAAAGATGCGAGGGAAGGGGAAGAGGTCATATGCATTCTCAGAAGATTTTGAAGATAAATCAGTTTAGAAGACATTGACCTCATAGCGCGAAGACATTCACTTATATGTCGAGAGTTGGTTCCAGATTTGTACGAATCCAAGAATAGGTACAAGTGAGGAATCTATCTACGTGTGAAGCATAAGTGAATATACTAGGCATATTATGAGATGCAGAACATGATAGATCCAAATTTGTGGCGGCAGAAACCACTCTTGGTAGAAAGGATGAATCTATCGAATCAAAAAGACAGTAAAAAAGAGAGTTTTAATTTACCACACGATGAACTTCTAGACGGAGTAGAAGATGAGGCCGAGCAGTTCAATCTTCCATGCCCTAACTTGGCGACGGAGGACACCTACGGCGGCGGCGGAGAAGACGATGTCCGCGGCTGATACGTCTCCGTCATATCTACTTTTCCAAACAGTTTTTCCCTTGTTTTGGACTCTAACTTGCATGATTTGAATGGAACTAACCCGGACTGACGCTGTTTTCAGCAGAATTTCCATGATGTTGTTTTATGTGCAGAAAACAAAAGTTCTCGGAATGACCTGAAAGTTCACGGAACGTCAAGTTAAAAATAATAAAAAATCCTTGCCAAAGATGAAGACCAGGGGCCCACACCCTGTCCACGAGGGTGGGGGCGCCCCCTAGGGCGCGCCCCCTACCTCGGGGGCCCCCTGGAGCTCCTCCGACGCCAACTCCAACTCTATATATTTGCTTTCGGGGAGAAAAAAATAAAGAAGAAGAAATCATCGCGTTTTACGATACGGAGCCGCCGCCAAGCCCTAAAACCTCTCGGGAGGGCTGATCTGGAGTCCGTTCGGGGCTCCGAAGAGGGGGGTTCGTCGCCGTCGTCATCATCAACCATCCTCCATCACCAATTTCATGATGCTCACCGCCGTGCGTGAGTAATTCCGTCGTAGGCTTGCTGGACGGTGATGGGTTGGATGAGATTTATCATGTAATCGAGTTAGTTTTGTTAGGGTTTGATCCCTAGTATCCACTATGTTCTGAGGTTGATGTTGCTATGACTTTGCTATGCTTAATGCTTGTCACAAGGGCCCGAGTGCCATGATTTCAGATCTGAACCTATTATGTTTTCATGAATATATGAGTGTTCTTGATCCTATCTTGCAAGTCTATAGTCACCTACTATGTGTTATTCCGGCAACCCCGAAGTGACAATAATCGGGACCACTCCGAGTGATGACCATAGTTTGAGGAGTTCATGTATTCACTATGTGCTAATGCTTTGTTCTGGTTCTCCATTAAAAGGAGGCCTTAATATCCCTTAGTTTCCAATAGGACCCCGCTGCCATAGGAGGGTAGGACAAAAGATGTCATGCAAGTTCTTTTCCATAAGCACGTATGACTATATTCGAAATACATGCCTACATTACATTGATGAATTGGAGCTAGTTCTGTGTCACCCTATGTTATGACTGTTACATGATGAACCGCATCCGGCATAATTATCCATCACCGGTCCAATGCCTACGAGCTTTCCATATACTGGTTTACGCTTATTTACTTTCCCGTTGCTATTGTTACAATCACTACAAAACAGCAAAAATATTACTTTTGCTTTCTTTACTTTTGTTACCGTTACCACCACTATCATATTACTTTGCTACTAAACACTTTGCTACAGATACTAAGTTTCCAGGTGTGGTTGAATTGACAACTCAGCTGCTAATACTTGAGAATATTCTTTGGCTTCCCTTATGTCGAATCAATAATTTTGGTATGAATACTCTACCCTCGAAAGCTGTTGCGATCCCCTATACTTATGGGTTATCAAGACTAATTTCTAGCGCCGTTGCCGGGGAGCATAGCTCTATTCTTTGAGTCACTTGGGATTTATATCTGCTGGACACTATGAAGAACTTGAAAGACGCTAAGACAACAATTTATCCCTCAACTACGAGGGGAGGTAAGGAACTTCCATCTAGCTCTGCACTTGATTCACCTTCTGTTGTGAGTAAGCTTGCGACACCTAAACCTGCTTCTGCTATTCGTTCTGATATGTCGCATGTTATTGATGATGCCACTTCTGCTATGCATGATACTTATGATGAAACTACTTCTATGCTTGATACTACTGTGCCCCTTAGTGAATTTCTCGATGAACAAATTGCTAGGGCTAAAGAGAATGAAATTATTGAATCTGATTATATTGATGAAAGTGATGATGAAGATAGGCCTGTTATTCCTGAGGGTTATGTTTTTGATATGGAATCTTCTGCCGCTATTTTAGCTTGCAGAGATAGTCGTGAACTTAAGAGGCTATTAATTAAATGGAACAAAGAATCACTTAGAGATAAAATGAGGCCTGACCCTGCTTTTGCTACTTCACCTATTTGTGTTCCCGATAAGGATTATGAATTCTTTGTTGATCCTGATATAATTACCTTGGTTGAATCTGATCCTTTCCATGGTTATGAATCTAAAACTGTTGCGGCACATCTTACTAAATTAAATGATATAGCCACCCTATTCACTAATGATGAGAGATCTCGTTACTTTTATATCCTTAAAATATTTCCGTTCTCATTAAAGGGTGATGCTAAGATATGGTTTAATTCTCTTGATCCTGGTTGTGTGCATAGTCCCCAAGATATGATTTATTACTTCTCTGCTAAATATTTCCCTGCTCATAAGAAACAAGTTGCTTTAAAGAAAATATACAACTTTGTGCAAATTAAAGAAGAGAGTCTCCCACAAGCTTGGGGGAGGCTTCTCAAGTTACTTAATGCTTTGTCTGCTCATCCTCTTAAGAGAAATGAAATACTTGATATCTTTTATAATGGACTAACCGATGCTTCCAGAGATTACCTGGATAGTTGTGCTGGTTCTCTTTTCAGGGAAATAACACCGGATGAAGCTGAAATTCTATTGAATAATATGTTGACAAATGAAAATAATTGGGCACCTCCTGAGCCAGCTCCTGCTCCAATTAATGATCCTATTCCTAAACCAACTCCGAAGAAGAGAGGTGTTCTATTTCTCAGTCCCAAAGATATGCAAGAGGCAAAAAAATCTATGAAAGAAAAAGGTATTAAAGCTGAAGATGTTAAGAATTTACCTCCTATTGAAGAAATACATGGTCTTAATTTACCGCCTGTCGAAGAAACATATGATCTTGATCCATTACCTATTGAAGAACCTCCTGATCTTGATAACCCGACACAGGTAGTAAAGGTAAATTCTCTCTATAGATATGATAAAGCTGAAATCCCTCCTACTAAAATTGCTAGTCAGTGCTTGGATGAGTTCGATGACTTTATGTTTAAGCAAGAAGACTTCAATGCTTATTTTGGTAGACAATTAAAATAGAATACTTATATGATTAAGCACTTGGGTGATTATATGGCTAATATTAGAGGTGAACTTAAACTTGTTAGCAAACATGCTTCTATGGTTACCACTCAAGTAGAACAAGTACTTAAGGCTCAAAAAGAATTGCTCGATGAAATGAATAGTAAGAAAAATGATTATGCTGTTAGAGTGGCTACTAGAACTGGTAGAATGACTCAGGAACCTTTGTATCCTGAAGATCACCCTAAGAGAATTGAGCAAGATTCCCAGAGAAATAATATTTATGTACCTAGTTCTTCTAAAAGGAAGAAAAAGAAAAATGATAGGACTTTGCAAACTTCTAGTGAACCTATTGCTGAACCACCTGATAATCCAAATGATATATCTATGTCTGATGCTGAAACACAATCTGGTAATGAACATGAACCTAGTGAAAATGTTAATGATGATGTTCATGATGATGCTCAACCTAGTAATGATAATGATGTAGAAGTTGAACCTGCTGTTGATCTTGATAACCCACAATCAAAGAATCAACGTTATGATAAGAGATACTTTGTTGCTAGGAAACATGTTAAAGAAAGAGAACCATGGGTTCAGAAACCCATGTTTTTTCCTCCCAAACCATCCAAGAAAAAGGATGACGAGGATTTTGAGCGCTTTGCTGAAATGATTAGACCTATCTTTTTACGTATGCGATTGACTGATATGCTCAAAATGAAAATCCTTATGCTAAGTATATGAAAGATATTGTTACAAATAAAAGAAAGATACCGAAAACTGAAATTTCCACCATGCTTGCTAATTATACTTTTAAGGGTGGAATACCAAAGAAACTTGGAGATCCAGGAGTACCTACTATACCATGCTCTATTAAAAGAAATTATGTTAAAACTAATTTATGTGATCTTGGAGCCGGTGATAGTGTTATGCCTCTCTCTTTATATCGTAGACTTGATTTGAATAAGTTGACACCTACTGAAATATCTTTGCAAATGGCTGATAAATCAACTGTTATACCTGTCGGTATTTGTGAGGATGTGCCTGTTGTGGTTGCAAACGTTACTATTTTAATGGACTTTGTTATTCTTGATATTCCCGAGGACGATAGTATGTCTATTATTCTTGGAAGACCTTTTCTGAATATTGCAGGGGCTGTTATTGATTGCAACAAAGGCAATGTCACTTTTCATGTTAATGGTAATGAGCATACGGTACACTTTCCGAGGAAACAACCTCAAGTTCATAGTATCAACTCTATTGGAAAAATTCCATCGATTATATTTGGAGGTTTTGAATTTCCTCTTCCTACTGTCAAGAAGAAATATGATATTCTTATTATTGGGGATGTGCATATCCCCGTTGAGGTAACATAGTTTTATTCGAAAGTTCTCCAGTTTCATGTTATTCAGAATGAGTTTATTAACAAGACCTGATCAACCTTGTTAGTGGATTCCTTTTGATGAGCATGAAATGGATGAAACTAGAAGGCACAACCTTCTGTACCCTCTTTATACTTTCTGTTATTTAGTTGAAATAAAGTAAAAATAGTATTTTTTCTGTCTTTTTCCTGATTTATCCATGCAATATAAAAATATCCCGAAAATAAAAGTCCTCCAAATGCCACGCCAATTTAATATGATTTTTTCGGGAATATTTGAGGATTTATGGTACTGAAAACACCGCGGGGGAGCTGCCACTTGGCCACGAGGGTGGAGGGCGTGCCCTATCCCCCCAAGGCGTGCCCCCTGCCTCGTGGGCCCATGGTGGCCCTCCTCCACTTATTCCTGCACCCATCCTCTTCTTCTTCCTCCCACAAACACGAATAACCAGCTCAAGCATGAGTTCTAGCTCACTTTGCTGCGATTTTCGATCTCCTTGCTCAAAGCACCTCTCACAAAACTGCTTGGGGAGATTGTTCCTTGGTATGTGACTCCTCCATTGGTCCAATTAGTTTTTGTTCTAGTGCTTTATTCATTGCAAATTTGTGCTGCATAGGTGACCATGTTCTTGAGCTTGCATGTCAAATTTATATGGTTCCAAGTATTTCTAATGCTTGATATAGGCTCTAGGCACTTGTAGGAGTTGTTGCTATCAATTTTGTTGAGCTTTGTTCACTTTTGTTTGAAGTTACTAAATTTTTTTCAGAATATTTCAGAAAATAATGAAGAGACTTTTGAGGGGCTCATCTAGTCGAAGCTCGAAGGAAAAACAAAATGAAGAAGCACAGAGGCCCAAATATAATTTGCCTCGTACCGCGGGGGTCCGGCCGTGTGAATGGCCTTCCGATGACTTCTTGAGACGAGCCGGGATTTATGAGGACTTCTATTCATTGATTGAGAATGCCAGCCTCACCGACTTCCTCCGCGACCAACGTCATCAGTATCTCTTACTCACAAATACTTTTGTGCAAAACTTCTACTTTTTCCCTAAGGAATCACCTCCTTCAGTAGAGTTTCATTTATATGATGTTGTTTAAAAGATGCCATTAGCTGAATTTTGCAAGGCTTGCAACATACCCCCAGAGGGCACCTTAGAGGAACCACACCGCAAAGATGTGGAAGCATTTATTAACACTATCACTGTAGGAGAAACCAGGAAGGTTTCTGATGCAAGAATCACTAGCATACATTTTCCTGTTTTACGCTATTTTGCCATATTTGCTAGTCGTTGCTTGATTGGTCGTGGAAACTGTGGAAACCTTAGTGTTCCTGATATTATTATTTTGTTCCATGGTTTATACCGCGATAACACTGTTAGTATGGGCGGAATTATTGCTAGACGGTTAAGTATGAACCATACTAAGGGTCCCATCTTTGGGGGCATTTATGCTTCACGCCTCGCTGCACATTTTAACATACCTATTAGGCTCCATGTGAAAGAAGAAAAATTGCTCCCTAGTGCCTATTTAGATTATAAGAGTATGCTAGCACATGATCTTATTTTTAAGGGCACGGAAGCAGAGCTCAAATATAAATTATTCTTTCATAAACATCATCCTAAAACTATTACCATGCCCGCTCCATCCTTGTTTAATTTTGAAGGACCTTATCTCGTTACGTGGGCTGCCGTTCAAGCCTACCGGAATCCTGCACCAGCCCCGGAACCGGAACCACAAGATGAGCCTTCATGACAGTCTGTTTATTCTTGGGATCTGGAGATGGCTATCAGCCAATGGCAGACAGAGTCTTCTTCATCACAGTACGACCCAGCTATTCTTCGTCACAGTACGACCCCAGCTACACCTACGGTTATCAGCCAGGCTATCCCTGGTAATAAACCAACTTAAATGTTAATAAATTGTAAGAACATGTTTGCATATGAAGAGAAATCTTCATATATCTGTAAAGATATTTTTGTTTGAAAAAGGTTCAGGTATTCCAGAAGAGATGTTCGTGTATTTCATTAAAAAAATCATGTATTCGCCGAGCGAACACATAGGAAAGAAACAAAAATTATAAAAACGAAAGAAACCATCAAAAGATTTGTTTAAAACCGACTTTTTGTGTGGAGAAAGACACACTGTTATTGGGTGAACACATGTGAGCGACTCCTCCATACGACTCACAGTAAGTGGGATATATACTTGTAGGAACTAACGAAGATCAATCAACCACCCTAAAATGAAAACAAACACAGCGATCAAACTTCCTCTAAATAAGATTCAGCTAGTGACAGGCTAATAAAGTTTAACCTTATGAATCAAATAAGGCCACGTGTCTCGTTTACTCATGGACAATGACCCGATATTGAACCTTTGTGCGCCTCCTGATTGTGCCCGGATTTTCACAATGTTGACCCAGTGCACCTACATTGGATATCACTTTGTGCACCCAATTAACATGTACATTTTTTATAAATCTAGAAAATGCATTTATTTTACTAAATTTATACATCCATGCACAAAAGAAATTTTGCGTACTGCAAATAAATATTGAATATATCACAATAATTCTTTATCCGTGTATTTCCAAATAATGTTAATTTTAATGTTTTGCGAGAACTAGCGTCAACATATATCAAAATAATGCTAATGTGTTGCAAGAAAAAACACCAACATATATCAAAATAATGTGCATGTACTGCAAAACAAATGCTAATAAATTATCAGAGAACGTTTCTATATAAAAATCTTCATATATCTCGAAAGAAATTGATGTTTGAAAATAATTGTTCAAGTATTCCAAGAAAAATGTCCATGTATTTCATAAAATTCCACGTATTTCACCAAGAGAACATAGAGAATAGAAACATAAGTAAACGTGAAAATAAAATAGGAAAACAAAGAAACCAACCAAATATTGTTTTTAAACCAACTCAGTTTTTCTTTTGAGGAAGACTCACCGTTATTGGGTCAACCCATGTGAGGGGACCCACGTGAACAACTCCTCCATATGACTCCAAATAAGCGAAACATATACTTAGTAGGAACTAAAGAAGATCAATCAACCGCCCTAAATAAAAACAAAAATAACGATCGAACTTTCTATAAATAAGATCCAGCTAGTGATATGCTATAAAATTTAGGCCCTGTTTGTTTCATAAGTCATATGACTTTTTTAAGTCCCAACTTATAAGTCATAAGTCCCTACCTGTTTGTTTACATCGACTTATAAGTTCCGAGTCCCTACCTGTTTGTTTACAGGGACTTATAAGTCCGCGGCGACGAACGGACACATGTGAGACCGGCTGCGGCCTCCTCCGCCCAGGGGCACGGGCCTCCCACGACCAGGTCCAACCGGAGGAAGGCCATGACCGGCCGACTGGTCGAAGAGGAGTTGCTGGTACGAGCCCAACTCCGGGAAGACGTCGACGTTGCTGTTGAGATACAAGAAACCCATTCCCCTCCCGAGATTTCCACCGGCGGATGAGCCTTCGGGTGCCTGTTGAGACGAGGGGAATTGAGAGAAGAAGGGGATCTCATCCTCCTCATCGGCCATGGCGGCGGCGGTTGAGGGTGCCGGCGGCGGCGGCGATTGGGGCGAGGCAGGGAAGGAGCGGGGCGAGGAGGAGGGGAACGAGTGGGGCGGGGTTCGTGCGGGGCGATGCGGGGTAGGTGCGTCCAGATCGATAAGTCCCAATAAGTTCCTCCCTGAGAGTCTTTTTTGATAAGTCCCAAATGACCCGAATAAGTCCCTATAAGTCCCTTCTGTTTGGTTTAGATGGGACTTATAGAGACATTTTTAAGTCCCTAAACCAATAAAAAACAAACACCCTCTTAATCTTCAGGAATCATGTAAGGTGACGTGTCTTATGTACTTGTGGACAATGACCCAATATTGAATCTTTGTGCGCTCCTGTTGTGCCCAGATTCCCACTATAGAGTCCAAAACATCATGAAGTCTAGTTCTTTAGATAAACTTGTGTACCTTCACAGGTTATAGTCCTGTAGCATTCCCTATATCCACGAATTATTTCACCCTTTAAAAGCCTTCAAATGTAAATAGATTGTCCAAAGTGGGCTAGGGAGTCATGTTAAAAAGTCTTAGGCCCCGTTTTATTTGGGCTTATGCTTCAGCTTTTGTAGTTTTTTCACTTTGGTTTAAAAGCCAAAAAAGCTCCTAAATAGGGGCTTTTGGCTTACACCATCATATAACAATATAGATTCATAATCCAGACGCCGAAGCCAAAAGCACCTATTTAGGAGCTTTTTTGACTTTTAAGTCAAAGTGGAAAAGCTACAAAAGCTGAAGCATAAACCCAAACAAACAAGGCCTTAAGAGTTGAAGTTGGCTTCATAGGCAAGGGAAGTCGAACAAAGCACCATAATTCAGGGTTTAGGATTGTCTATCTCCCAAAGACACAATTAGACACCTGTGTGTTCATAAACTCCAAAAGTCTACTATAGGTGAGAAAAGGTCAAAAAAAAAAAACTAGGATACTTGCTAAGCATGCATGCCTTGATCAGGACTGTTCTCCCACCAGAGGGCAATAGTTTCCCCCCTCCATCCAGTTATATATTTCACTAAGCATTTTGTCTACTATAGGTTGAAGGTCTTCTCTTCTAAGCCTATCATGGTGCAACGGCTCCTAGATATTTGTATGGAAACAACATACTAATTTATTAACTAATTGTTTGAGGTAGGCAGGCATACTCGTTCAGCTATCTGAATCATTCATATGCTTATGCCTTATCATAGCAGCAGGGCCGGCAGCCCTGGTAAGTCCAAAGAGCCAGATAATTGCATCTTCTGTGATGAGCATGATTGTCTGTCTCCTTGCAAAATTTCAACTCAGCAAACCAATGAAGATGCAATGTATATGTTAATATAAACCAACTCAATTATAGGCATGTGGTTTACTGGAGTGCTGGAGTAGCTAGCTAGCTAGGTAGACTAATTATGCTAGAAAGTAGTAGTGAGCAAGTATGATGCTAACAGCTTGGGAGGCCGACTTATATACGAGGGTTAACTGGCACCGTTGATCGTGAAGAATAACCTGTAAATTAAGACGATGGAGACATGACATGGACATTCCTGTGTGAATGCCATATTTGACATGAATGTGTTGTGTAGCTAGCTAGCTCTTGGGTATCCGGTGTCCTCAAGAGGCCATTAAATTAATAAAGTTAACCCCATGAGCTGATCCACGGATGTTGGATCGTTAATTAGATTAGATGCCTGTCCAATTAACTGCCGTCACACGCACACGTAGGTTTGGAAGAAACAGGAAGCCATATATAGCTACCCCCCAAATTAATGAAAATGATGTGGATGTCATGTCGACTAGTGTACATAAGTTCACACTAGTTGACATAAGATGCAATTGTTGTGTGCAACAATGGATGGAGTGTTCAGGATGTTTCTTTTTCAAAAACAGTTTGTTGGAAAGATTCGGTTGATCTATGCAAGTGTATCTCAGAGAAAGACAGACCAATGCATCCCCAAGGTCATCGTGCCCATTCGATCGCTGCAAAAGATAGTAGCTCATGACCAAGCTCGATCGGAGAGCTTGGCAGACACAAGGAGCCTAAGGCATGGCAGTTGCCCCTTCCTTTTCCCGACCCACCTCCAAGGAGCCCCAAGGGATGTCACGCATCATTGCCAACATCATTGTCGGGTTTCAACTATTTACTTCATCATCATCACAAAACCTCTTCATCTAGCTTCTTCTCCCTTGCTAGCACGGCCGCATCTCGCTCACAGATGACACCACGAACCACGACACAGGCTAGGACTAACACACAACCATTTGCGCACTCGATTTCCTCCAAGATCAAGGGTTCGCATGCATGATTGAAGTTTAAGAAACGTTTGTACCAAATTGAAATCTCATAAAAAAGATTACTCCCACGCGCCGTTCCAAAATTATTGCCGTGGTGACAAAAAAGTCCATTCTTACTGCATATTTTCATAGGTAAAGATTTCAGCCTTTTATCTAGGCTGACCGAGGTAAGTATTTGGCCGTACATGTCCTTGAAGGGGTGAAGTCATTTCGCCATAGTTGAATTGAACACTCAATCATGATTCAAATATATAACCACCGAATTCAACTACACACACGGACGGCCATTTTTACCGCTAGGAGGAATTCACCTTTTTTTACCGAGGCAAAATTCAATGCAGACTCAAATTTTGCTACTAACCGAATTTCGTAAAAATCTGCTTGGGTTTTAGATTTACCCAAATTACTTCAAACCATGTGAACAGTATCCCACATTGATTACGCCAAATCAAGAAGGCGAACCTGCTTGATTCTCAGCTGCTGACAGCAGCAAGTGCCCAAGTGGGCACACAAAATATCAGGCTGTGCCCTGAACGGGCATCCAAGTCAATGAGCGCTGGATCCACGCGTCGAGTCACGCGCTGATCCTTGGCCGATCCCATGGGATAACCACCCGCACCGGGGCCCCCAAAAGGCACACACGCAAGAGATGCGGCGGCGAGGATCTAGTCTAGAATCCCTTAACAATCGGTTAATTAACCTTTTCCTCCCCCACATTCAACGCCCTCCAAAGGAGGGGGCCAGATTAAGCCAAAACAGGAGTCATTAATCAACTATCTCACTCGGCTCCCTCCCTTAATTGCTTAATTTAACATGAATGATTCCGTAGGGTGCAATGCACAGGAGTAGTTTATTGAATCTACGCTGCTAGCTAAGCTACCTGTAATTGCTTTTCTACAATGCCCAAAGGCCAGGTTGCTGGTTAACCCTAGCTGTGAAACTGGCTAGAATCTTCAGGAATCGAGTAAGATCGGATCCCAATGTCAACTCTGCTTGCTTGCCCCTGCGAGCTGCATGCGAGCGTGCCTTGGTTATAAATACCACGCCGATCCCAGATCCAAAGCACAAACACCATCTAAGAGCAGCAGCAACCACCATTAGAGACGCACTTAGTTGCCAGTGCGACTAAGCTAGCAAGCTCGGGGAAGATGGAGGTGGAGTCGAGCTCGCATGGCGCCGGCGACGAGGCTGCGAGCAAGTTCTCGCTGCCGGTGGACTCGGAGCACAAGGCCAAGTCCTTCAGGCTCTTCTCCTTCGCCAACCCGCACATGCGCACCTTCCACCTCTCCTGGATATCCTTCTTCACCTGCTTCGTCTCCACCTTCGCCGCCGCGCCGCTCGTCCCCATCATCCGCGACAACCTCAACCTCGCCAAGGCCGACATCGGCAACGCTGGGGTGGCGTCCGTGTCCGGCTCTATTTTCTCGAGGCTTGCCATGGGGGCCATCTGCGATCTTCTTGGCCCTCGCTATGGTTGTGCCTTTCTCGTCATGCTCGCGGCGCCCACCGTCTTCTGCATGTCCCTCATCGATGATGCGGCTGGCTACATCACCGTCCGCTTCCTCATCGGCTTCTCCCTCGCGACGTTTGTGTCGTGCCAGTACTGGATGAGCACCATGTTCAACAGTAAGATCATCGGCACTGTCAATGGCCTCGCGGCTGGTTGGGGCAACATGGGTGGCGGTGCCACTCAGCTCATCATGCCACTCGTCTTCCACGCCATCCAAAAGTGCGGTGCCACGCCCTTCGTAGCATGGCGTATTGCCTACTTTGTGCCGGGAATGATGCACATCGTGATGGGCTTGATGGTACTCACCATGGGGCAAGATCTTCCTGATGGAAACCTTGCCAGCCTTCAGAAGAAGGGAGACATGGCCAAGGACAAGTTCTCCAAGGTTGTGTGGGGTGCTGTCACAAACTATCGTACATGGATCTTCGTCCTTCTGTACGGATACTGCATGGGTGTCGAGCTCACTACTGACAACGTCATCGCCGAGTACTACTTCGACCACTTCCACCTTGACCTCCGGACATCCGGCACCATCGCCGCATGCTTCGGCATGGCAAACCTGGTGGCTAGGCCCATGGGTGGCTACCTCTCTGACCTTGGTGCCCGCTACTTCGGCATGCGTGCTCGCCTCTGGAACATCTGGATCCTCCAGACCGCCGGTGGCGCTTTCTGCCTCTGGCTCGGCCGTGCGAAAGCCCTCCCCGAATCCATCACTGCCATGGTCCTCTTCTCCATCTGCGCTCAGGCAGCGTGCGGTGCAATCTTCGGTGTCATCCCCTTCGTCTCCCGCCGCTCCCTCGGCATCATTTCGGGCCTGAGTGGAGCTGGTGGGAACTTTGGCGCCGGGCTGACACAACTGCTCTTCTTCACTTCGTCGAAGTATGGCACCGGCATGGGGCTCGAGTACATGGGTATCATGATCATGGCCTGCACGCTCCCTGTGGTGCTCGTGCACTTCCCACAGTGGGGATCCATGCTCTTGCCGCCCAGCGCCAACGCCACCGAGGAGGACTTCTATGCCGCCGAGTGGTCGGAGGAGGAGAAGAAGAAGGGTCTCCATATCCCTGGCCAAAAGTTTGCCGAGAACTCCCGCTCGGAGCGTGGCAGGCGCAACGTCATCCTTGCCACGGCCGCCACACCCCCCAACAACACTCCCCAGCACGCATAAGGCTTGAGCTTTTCTTTACCTGTGTACACGTACAGTGCGCGTATCATATACACATCGTGTATATACGCCTGAAATCCGCAAGTATGTTTTTTGAATGTTTTACATTTCCGTAAGTATATATGGGCAGTGAATTTTCTATGTACGCGCGGGAAATGCGTGGATGCATGTGCATGTGCACTGCATGCGAGCGAGGGTGTTTATGTGCGTGTCCACTTGGGACGTCGGTTCCAAAGTTAAATGAACAGTCTGAATCTGCTTTTCCATTGTACTTGTGTACCTCCGGTTCTTCATCTACCGACAAACATCTAAACAATTTTTTTTCCGATGAAACAATTGGTGAGTGTAAAGACCTTTGAGTGAAATGGAAATAAAGTGCTATCTTTTTGTTCCAAGTGTTCATGTATGCTTGCTATTTTAGCATACAATAAATAGATCATAAAAAGAAACTAGTCAAGAACATGTCCATGACAGTAGTAAAGACATCGACGAAATGATTTAGTACATGCTAGTAAAGTGTAAAATGTTTGGTTGCACGTACTGCGGGATATAAATTAATGATGCAAATAACTCAATGCATACTTAAGACTGTTCATGTACTTGTGCATCTTCAAAATTTCTCGAAAAGTTTGAAGACATGCAAAACCTTGTTCAAATATACCTTGCAGAAAAATCAACTTATCTAATAAATAGTGTTATTGCAACTACTCCCTCCGTTCCGAATTACTTGTCTTGGATTTGTCTAGATACGGATGTATCTAGACTCATTTTAGTGCTAGATACATCCGTATCTAGACAAATCTAAGACAAGTAATTCGGAACGGAGGGAGTAGTTGTCTTGTTTGTACATGGCAAATTTAACCATCGTTTTGCAAGATAACTGTATTTTTGTCCGTCGACTTATAGTATAGTATATCTTTTGTCCATCAACCATTTTTCGTCACCGTCAACTACCAATACTGTCTGATACATGCTTCTCTTCATCGGCAGCAGCTGCTGTTTGGGTGCACTGGTCATATGGGGTCTTAGCACGGCAACTTCTCGTCTGTCTACTATAACAATGTTTGCCCGACTATGATGAGGGAGGGGCGATAACAGCGGCGTGCCTTCGGCTCGCTCCAGTGCTTGTAGTTATCGCTAGGTGGTCTATAGACCTGGATGTAATTCTTACTTCTGGTGTTCTTTGTACTACTTTGACAGTTGATGAATAGGTCGGAAGTTTTCTGGCAAAAAAAGACTACCAATACTGTTTATTTTTTTGACAATGGCCAGAGTACTTGGCACGTTTTAGGTGGTATATTGACCACATATGACAACTACCTGACACCTCAATATATATAATTGATTCTCGGAGATCCTTAACTCTGAAAATTCTGAAAACAAAAAATCCTAGGTGATCCTACGATCGGTGCCAATTGCCAAGTTACCCTCCAAAAGGCACCTTCTCGAAAAATCCAGCAAAGGGGCGCAATAAGAGCTGGGTGCACCCCATGCATCGGTGTGCTGATACATGGTGTTTTGAGGCGCCCTTCTGTATGCCATCTGGTTCATTATAAAATTCCGCTTATGTGTCTTTTAAGTTTAAAATACCTGAAATTTTTAATCCATGAAAGTGAAATTATACAGATGTCAAAATTTTGTTTTTTGCTGACTTTTTCAAAAACTTTGAAATTTCTGGTTTTTCATGAAAATTGGTGCTAAAAGAAAGTTACCAAGACGTGAAGTTTGACAAAGTTTGACTTACCAAAACGGAAAATGCACCTGGTCCAAAAAATGACCTTCCCTAACGGGTGACCACTATTCCCTACCATAGGGGTTATGTTTGGTGAAGCTAGCAAATACAATGTCGGCCACATGTACGTGCTGGAAATATCAGCCTTATCTTGCTCGGAGATACAATGGTACAGGAAACGTACATCCAAAAATAAAGTTGGCTAATTATAGCTGTGCTTGACGTACGTGGATTAAATAGAATGTTCCATGCATGATTGGCAAGCCAGTTGGCGTTTGACATTGCCGACAGATATACATTTCTCTGCAGATCAGATCATATTCACGTACAGGCCGGCTCTGTCAGAGCTTATCATCTTATCCTCTCGGTTCATGTGCATATCCGACCAACGTTTACAAATATATTGCTGCGTGGCCAAAGTCCATGAACATTATCCTCCGGTGACTAAGGTTCCCTACGGCCAAAGTCCATGGAACTAACATATAATCTCTTTGTACGTATATGATCATGACGCCGTGAATACAACACACCATAGTAAAATTGTATGAATGTTCGGAGATATACGAAACAGTGGAAAGTATCTCACAATACATGACGCAAATGATATCCCATACATGAAGAAAGCCCTATTGAACACAATTGATCATACACACATGTAAATCAAACAATCCACATAGAAAAAATTCACAAATGTTGCAGTACTCTAAAATCCTGTGAAGATTCTGTTCCCAAACAGGCCCTTAAATTTTCGAATTGATACTTGATTAAGCATTTTTCTCTTTTTTGAGAAAGTTGACTTGGGCTGGAACATATATATGTATGCACTCAAAATTTCAGTTCTGGACTAGAGTGGAAAAATTATGGCCAACTGAATAAATGCCAACAATCAATAAATCAATTATCTTGGAAAATAATAAACTCAGCATCACGTGAGTCGGCATCATCCATTGCAGTTAGTCAACAACTACAAAACAGAGTTGAGTACTACCACTACTACAAGTGTCAACTACAAGAACCATTCAAAGAAATATTTTGGCCTTCCAGACAGCAAGGATACGCGTGTGGTAGCTACCCCAAAGTTCATGGAAGTGTCATCATTAAACAAATGAAAGGTACAACTCAGGTACTTGCTGGAGCTGATGACTCCACTGCAAATGGCTAATCACCACCTACAAACGACATTTCAATATTAAACTGAGAAAGGTATATAATCAGATGAAAAGTGGAGCTGGAGTCTTGGCATTGCCTGATCCAAATGTCAACTTAGAGAGTGCAATCGATAGATAAGATATGGAAGCTCCTGTGTGAACTTATTTGGCATTACAACCTTCTTTTGGTTAACTAAACTGTCATCTCTTTTAGTTAATTAGAATATGAAAGAGACGCGAAACCAAAGCTAGGGTGGAAATTAAGCTTAAATTATTTGGCAAAGTCAAAGGAAATGTGAGGTACGCATGAACTTATAGTTCTGATCAGAGCTGAGCAAGCGAGAGCGACCTTCGTAGATAAATACATAGCAGCGCCGTGTCAAATTTGCCCAATTGCTCAGTCTGATATGATTTTGACTCCTGATTGGTTAGTATGCCACAGAAACCAAATATGGCCAACAGTTACACTTTGTCTCATATACCTGTTACAAATGGAATTTACTCTCTATATAAACATCAATATGCTCTCTTTACATGATTTTGATACCAATTTTTCTTATAACTCCACACCTTCTTACGTTGTAAATATCGCATTAAAAATCAGGGTCAGTGACTACATTTTTTTGAATATTGGATGTCTTCTGGGACTCCCAATAATTGAATGGGAAAATGGATGAACAAAGTGGAGTTTGGACATAGGTGCAGAAATTTCAGCTACCATAAAAGCTTGTCCAAACCATTGAAAAATATATAAGGTCAAATTAAAATTACCATTGTAATCATGGTAATTGAAATTCAATTAAGAGTCCACGGAAGGCTGGATCCCTAGTTGAAGTTTTGAATCTCATTTATAAAGGTTAATTCAAACCCCACCAACATGTTCCGTACTTCCGCCATGACCTCTCAATCAGAATACCTAAACTCTTTCAAAAATTAATTAGCTAGTTGTTAATTTGAAATTTCTCGTCATCGGTATATTACTATTTATTTGGAACATGGGTGAGAGTGGAAGTGTTGTTCCTCAATGAAACAACTATTAGCTCGCGGGAGATGTGGAATTATTTGGTGGTCTTGAAACCTAAAAAAAAGTGAAACCTCAAATTTAAATGAAGTATTTTGTTTTTCTAAGGCAGGTGCTAACTTAGGTTCACGATTTAGGTATACTATTAGTAACTCAATTAAGAAATTAGTAACTCATATATGAAGAACATTAACTGAGAGCCACTGCCATTTTGCAGATTATGTATGTAAACTTGCCAGGAGAGGAATCGGAGGTACACAAGACACATAATCTCAAAGTTGTTGTAAACTCAGACCACAGGTACCTCGCATGCGTGCATGCACACACCAAAACATTTCGTGCGTAAGAAACGCATTACACAAGCCTACACTAGAAATCTAAATTCGTACACCTTATTACAACCGATGTTCAGTACTTGTACATAGTATATGAAAAACAATCCAGTCTTATACGTGCTGGGGCATATTGTTGGGTGGTGTGGCGGACGTGGCAAGGATGACGTTGCGCCTTCCACGCTCCGATCGTGAGTTCTCGGCAAACTTTTGGCCAGCAATATGGAGACCCTTGTTCTTTTCCTCCTCCGACCACTCGGAGGCATAGTATTCCTCCTCTGTGGCGTCGGCGCTGGCCGGGAAGAACATCGAGCCCCACTGTGGGAAGTGCACAAGAGCGACAGGCAGCGTGCATGCCATGATCATGATGCCCATGTACTCGAGACCCCTTCCAGTGGAGTATTGTGATGAAGTAAAGAAGAGAAGCTGCGTGAGCCCCGCACCCACGTTTCCACCAGCACCGGTCAGCCCGGAGATGATGCCAAGGGAACGTCGAGAAACGAAGGGTGCGACGCCAAATACAGCACCACACGCGGCTTGGGCGCAGATGGAGAAGAGAACCATGGCAGTCACTGAGGCAGGGAGGGCTGACGCACGACCGAGCCAGATGCAGAAAGCGCCACCGGCAGTTTGGAGGATCCAGATGTTCCAAAGGCGAGCACGCATGCCGAAGTAGCGGGCACCAAGGTCAGAGAGGTAGCCCCCCATAGGACGCGCGACAATGTTTGCCATGCCGAAACAAGCGGCGATGGTGCCTGCCGCACGGAGGTCTAGGTGGAAGTGGTCGTAGTAGTACTCGGCGATGACATTGTCGGTGGTGAGCTCGACACCCATGCAGTAGCCGTAGAGGAGGACGAAGATCCATGTCCGGTAGTTGGTGACAGCGCCCCAAAGGACCTTGGAGAACTTGTCCTTGGCCATGTCTCCCTTCTTCTGGAGGCTCGCAAGGTTGCCGTCGGGGAGATCTTGCCCCATGGTGAGCACCAGCAAGCCCATCACGATGTGCATCATTCCCGGCACGAAGTAGGCAATACGCCATGCTACGAAGGGCGTGGCACCACACTTCTGGATTGCGTGGAAGACAAGCGGCATGATGAGCTGCGTGGCGCCACCACCCATGTTGCCCCAGCCTGCAGCCAAGCCATTGACCGTGCCAATGATCTTGCTATTGAACATGGTGCTCATCCAGTACTGGCACGACACGAAGGTGGCGAGGGAGAAGCCAATGAGGAAGCGGACAGCGATGTACCCCGAGGCATCATCAATGACGGACATGCAAAAGACGGTGGGCGCCGAGAGCATGACCAGGAAGGCGCAGCCGTACCGCGGTCCAAGGAGATCGCAGATGGCACCCATGGCCAGCCTGGAGAAGATGGACCCGGACACAGACGCGACACCGGCATTGCCGATGTCTGCCTTGGCGAGGTTGAGGTTGTCGCGGATGATGGGCACCAGCGGCGCCGCGGCGAAGGTGGAGACGAAGCAGGTGAAGAAGGATATCCAGGAGAGGTGGAAGGTGCGCATGTGAGGGTTGGCGAAGGAGAAGAGCCTGAAGGACTTGGCCTTGTGCTCGGAGTCCACCGGCAGCGTGAACTTGCTCGCCGCGGCGTCGGCGTGAGAGCCGGCCTGCACCTCCATCTTTCTTGAGCTAGCCTAGTTGCACTCACAACTAAGAGCAGCTAATGGTGGTGGCTGCTGCTGTTGGGCTTGGCCTGGAATGTAATGGCGATGGGGTTTGTGCTTTGGATCATGCATCCGTGAGGTATTTATAGGCAGATGCGCGTGCACACATTTGCATTTGCAGGCAGCAGAGAGTTGACATTGGGATGATTGAACGTCTCTCAACTCTCATCTCTTAATCGGCTGTAAGTGCAATTAGCATTGTCTAACAAGGAAAGAATGTGTATTATTGCACCTGACGGAATCATGGGATTAAACAAGGCACGTACAGCAGGGTCGAGAGAGGTAGGAGGATGAGCAGGGCAGCTAAGTAATCTCGTCGCCGCGGGCATCTCCGCGCCCTCACCCCGTGGGATGGACCAAGGATCAGAATATGCACTGCACGTCACAGGATGCGTGTCCAGAATCGAATTTCCACCCCAAGAAAACTATTAGGACTACCGAGCATTTCGCTCCGCTCTCTGTGTCGAAGAAAATATATATGATCATGATGTAGTAACAAACATGTGGCTAACAGGTAACAACATAAAATGTGTGCAAAGATTACTTAGCGGCACGAGGAACCTTCATGCATATGAATTGGTGCCTTCTAACAGTACGTCATGAAACATCGAAAATATTTGGCTAACAACATAAAATGTGTGAAAAGATGACGGTTTGCATTGTGAGAGCCAAATAGGACTAGTGTAGAATCTTCAAAGCCCAGGCCGACAGGTTGTTACTGAAATGGGAACATGGCTGCAACGGTTTCAGTTTGTTGCTTGCAACTTTTGCTGCGATCCAACGGCCAGCCAGCCACGACTACCGGCGAGGCAACAACGGCGTACGCGCATCAGACGCACATACACACAGTCGATGAGCTGACTTTGCAAGCTGGCCATTCCGGCCTGGAAAGCATATGTCAAACCTGACTCGACAGTGACAACATGCAAGGGGAGTAGGGGACAGGTAATGACCTCGTGTATCTTTAGTTAATTCTAAGCTTGGCAGACTAATTCACGCTGACGTGCAATGCTAATCACTTTCAGGCAACTCAAAAACAAGTGCTGCGTCGGCAATTCTGCATATGCCGATTACAAATTTGTCTCGAGATGCGGCAGAAACGAACCATTTCACTCTTGGTATATTCTGGGGCGATCTACCTGGTGTGTAGGGGCGTCTACTCATGGTTTTGGCGAAAAACCCTTGATCTGGTCTTTGGTTACTAGATCAAACAACATCAATGCACATATATCATGATGTTGTTGAGGCTGTAGTTTCTTTGATGATGCTAGAGATCAAGCCTTTTGTTTATGTGCGTCCTCTTCGTTTTGAATGTAATGTCTTGGGAGAGAGTGATGTCCGCTCCAAGGTGAATCCCTTGGTTTATCGTTCATTGATTAGCTTTAGTTTATCCTTGTCTCCTTTGTATGGTTTTGGCTCATTTGCACATCACTATCAAAGTTATATGGATCAATGCACATATGGGGGTGGAGGGGGCGGGTTTTTTTTCATTCATCCTTGAACTAAAAAATGGCTCAAGATATCCTAGTGATAGGGAGTTAGTGAGCCTAATTCACTTGGGTGAGAGGCATATTTGCAATCCTACTAACAGAGTTTACTTATGTTGGACTTAGGTTCCTATTTATCACAATATCAGGCCTTCTCTATAGTTTCCCTTTAACTTTTTGTGTTGCAAATGTTTTATAATTTCACGTTATAGACATCTTCAAGAATTAACAGTTTTCTTTTTCCCATATAATATTTCTTAGGTTTTCTGTTATCTACTAATTATAAATATGTATATTATTATTGGTTAGATGCTTTCTTTTGTTTGTGTAACTTCATTTTCATAAATAATACCCGAGTATTCAAGAGTGTTAACACACGTATATGTGGAGAATGAGAGACATAGTATGTCTCTCTCTCTCTCTCTCTCTCTCTCTCTCTCTCTCTCTCTCTCCCCCCCCCCCCCCCTCTCTCCCTCAATCATCGTAATCTAATAAACTAGTAGATTGAAACCAGGTTGGTGAAATTAAATGATGTCCATTAGGTGGGTATAATTGAATGCAGTTTGCATGCTGATTATGTGATAGCAAGAGGGTAGACTAGCATTAGGACTTGTTGAAAGAGTGGTTTGGCTTTTCGAGGGAGACAGGGATGTATTCTCAACTACAATATATACTTTTAGTTACTCTTTTGTATATAGAAGATGCGAATAGTGTTAAGTGCCAGGAAGCATGACAATACAATTTTCATGCCGATTTTATTTTTGAAGGAAACAAATATGTGCTTGCTACCAACCACAACCACCTGATCTTTGTTCACAAGATATTTCAAAAGTTGATTCAAAAATTAAAGGGCCTAGCAGTTACTCCCTTCATTCTTGTTTATAAGGTTGCATACATAATTTTAGATTTAACTTTTATCATAAATTACAGCAATAACATATGAATCATGTGAAACCAAAATTAGGTGGCACATAACCTACATTCCTTGGTCACATATGGTCAAACATGATTCTTGAAATGTGTGTGCGCTTTTGGAATGGTAGCATTATTTAGCTAGTAGCCATGTGGTCGGCCCCTCTTGTTGTAATCCTTGAAAAAATATTAGTCACAAAACTTCAATATTAAATATATAACAACACTCAAAATTAAGACATGTAATTTGGTAAATATTAAACTCAAAAACCATCCTAGTATTTATTTTCTTTTATCAACAAATAAAGCACCTCTCATATGCATGGGATAGTTATGGAAAATTTTTGGCAATATATATTACATTGAACAACTATCCATGTGACTGAACATGATTACGAGTTTAAGGCTCATATATATTCATTACATATTTGTATTTGGCACTCGTATGTGGGCTATTAATGTAAATTCATTCTCCCGATCTAGCAAAAAGCAAGATATAAGAACATATATACATTGTAAAGTCCATTATAGAGCTGCCCATGTCCAAGCCGAGCTGTTTTATTGTTGCCCACTTAATGGCCTGGTTAATTATCTAGCTGACTTTTATAATGAAATATCATTGTCGATGGTGATAAACAATTTGACGTGGGTTGATCTGCTTCAAGAAGTACATGAGCTGTACTTTTATTTGTTTAATCAAGGACGTTTTCATGAACTTTGGGCTACCATGAAAGCTTGCTAGCAGAAACGTACATATGTTTCTTTTGAATGGTTCTTGTGTGGTCAGCACTTGTAGTAGTATTTTACTCTGTTGTGGTTGTCTACTAATTCCAAGGATCAAGCTGTGTAGCTGTGACAAGAAATTCCTTGTTGATTGATATATAGTTGCTACGTTACAGTCACACTTCTCCTATTGACCCTACTTCAAAAAATATTGATTAATTATAAATCTTTATTGAATCATGCCGCTCTTCCACTCTAATTCTGAATATAAAATTTTTATGTTGTACATATGGGTCAATAAGTGGACTTCTACATAAAGAAAACTCAAAATGTTACCTCTGCTGAATCGAGCAAATGGCAAACTATGCAGCTAATGCTATTGCCCTTCCGGCATGGCCTCCAGCCTCCGTCTTAGCTTAAACATTTTGTCCACAAATTCAACATTAGTATCCTCACATTTAAAGATTCAGTTCAGTTCGACCAATGAACGTTCAATATCTGACATGGTTGAATTTGCTCTCAGATATGAACCCATTTACACAAATACTAGTTATGCTCTTTACTCGACATGGATGTCGGCCTAGTCTTCACACTAGGGCAGCAAGCTAGAATATGTTCTTGTTTATGGAGATGTTTTCTTCTTTTGATAGCAATACATTTTTCACCGGGTGCTTTCTCAAGATTTTTAATGTACTCGTGAGGTTGTGTGCATCTCGATGCAGAGGTCAGAAACTTGATTTTTTCTTTTGTATTCAAAACTGTCAAGAACTAATAAAATGTGTGCTACTTACAGGTTTGATGTGACTTCCATTCGAGCATATATACACGCTACTAGCAGGCTATCCATTTGGAGCTAACAAGATAAGTTCGGTGGACCAACGGATATGCACATGATCAGCGGACACGGCAACTGATAAGGACTCCAACAACACGAGGCAGTACGTATGTACGGAACATGGCGACGTCAACCAGTTGCTACTAATAAAAAAGGAAAAAAATGTGGAAATCCGTTGGTGCTCACGGGAGCGCACGCTCCTGCATGCGAAAAATATATTTTAAAGTATGAAAATTTTCAAACAAAAGTTTGCAGCATACATCTCGACATTATATGTGTGCACGTCAAGTTTTGCAGAAAACCGATATCTTTTGTGGCTTGTGTAAAAAAGACAAAATGATGTCTTGTGAAAAGCATTTTTTTACATCGGATTTTGTCTATTTCACACGCGACACATAAGTTGCCGGCTTTCCCGAAACGACTTTGTGAGCATGTACAATATCGAGATGTATGCGCAAAACTTTTGTTTGGAATTTTTTGGCATTTTAAAATATGTTTAAAACACATTTTAAAAACCAGGAGCGCGCGCTCCCATGTGCCAAAACGCCAAAAAATGCTACATTCTACGGATGGGCTACAAAATCTGAGCTAATCATCCCCATCTCCACTAATCAAATTTAGTCAATCGTTATAAAATCAAAATCATACGAAAAAGTGCAATTGAATAAAAATCTAATAATGTCTATATATATATATGCAAAATAAACAGCGTACCTTTGAAGTAATTACTGGTTAAAGTGCATATTTGGACAATCAAACTACACGTTATGTTTTAGGGGTTTCCATCTCATATTTTAGAGGTCCCATCTCCTCACACACAACTGCTCCTACTCCCTTTTCCACAATTCATATCCCCCGGTCTCTTCTGGTGTAGCAACTACAACCCGCCTCATATGCCCCGATTTTGGCCCCTTTTACCCCATGCACTCCAATCCCTAACCTTATACCTCATTTACGCCCTCGTCTCTACCAGGATTGTCGCATATCGCCACTTATCTATGCATCATCACTGGATCTAGCTTGCCCCTAGCGAACGCCGAATAGGAAGAAGGTAGTTATTTAAGGAAACCGAGTGCGAAAAATTTACTGACCAAATTGTTTGACTTGGTCATTACAATCAATTAGCTGGCACCATATTTCAGTCACATCAATTCAAACTCTTTTAAAATAGTCTCATGAGTTTAGGAGTCGGGTAGAGCCAAACATCCATGAGCAATAGTTGGGACAGTAAAATTTACTTCATACATATTCGTATATTTGCAGTTGGATCACTTGGTTTAGTTTAGACTTTCGCCGTGACTATACACCTGCTCGAACATTCTGGCCATGTAACTCCAAGTATTTAAATTTCCTTGGTGGAAGAACCGAAATTAAGTACACACAATTTCAAATTGTTCATGTAATTCCGGACCGAATTTCATAGTACATATACCCTCGTTCGCATGCATGTGTGCATGGAAGCTAGTGTTTAGCAGAAATGTAAATCCCATACAAATTAAGTGGGGTTGCAGCCATACATATGTACGGCATGTATATACGTAAATGTATGCTTCAAAGGTAGAAAACAAAACTTGGGTCCTACACATGTTGGGGCGTGTTGTTTGGTGGCGTAGCAGATGTAGCAAGGATGACGTTGCGCCTGCCACGCTCCGAGCGGGAGTTCTCGGCGAATTTTTGGCCTGGGATATGGAGGCCGTTTCTCTTCTCCTCCTCCGACCACTCGGAGCCATAGTACTCCTCCTCCGTGGCATCTGCGCTGGCCGGAAAGAACATGGAGCCCCACTGTGGGAAGTGCACGAGGGCGACAGGAAGAGTGCATGCCATGATCATGATGCCCATGTACTCAAGACCCCTACCAGTGGAGTATTGAGATGAAGTGAAGAAGAGAAGTTGTGTGAGCCCCGCGCCCACGTTCCCACCAGCGCCGGTCAGCCCGGAGATGATACCAAGGGAACGTCTGGAAACGAAGGGCGCGACGCCAAAGACAGCACCACAGGCTGCTTGCGCGCAAATGGAGAAGAGCACCATGGCTGTGACTGAGGCAGGGAGGGCCGATGCACGACCGAGCCAGATGCAGAAAGCACCACCAGCGGTCTGGAGGATCCAGATGTTCCAGAGGCGAGCACGCATGCCGAAGTAGCGGGCACCAAGGTCAGAGAGGTAGCCACCCATAGGACGTGCGACGATGTTGGCCATGCCAAAGCAGGCGGCGATGGTGCCGGCAGCCCGAAGGTCTAGGTGAAAGTGGTCGTAGTAGTACTCGGCGATGACGTTGTCGGTGGTGAGCTCGACGCCCATACAGTAGCCGTAGAGGAGGACGAAGATCCATGTCCGGTAGTTGGTGACGGCGCCCCAAAGGACCTTGGAGAACTTGTCCTTGGCCATGTCTCCCTTCTTTTGGAGGCTCGCAAGGTTTCCGTCAGGGAGATCTTGCCCCATGGTGAGCACCAGCAAGCCCATCACGATGTGCATCATTCCTGGCACGAAGTAGGCAATTCGCCATGCTACAAAGGGCGTGGCACCACACTTTTGGATGGCATGGAAAACGAGTGGCATGATGAGCTGTGTGGCGCCACCACCCATGTTGCCCCACCCAGCCGCTAGGCCGTTCACCGTGCCGATGATCTTGCTGTTGAACATGGTGCTCATCCAATATTGGCATGACACAAAGGTGGCAAGCGAGAAGCCGATGAGAAAGCGAACGGCAATGTACCCTGACGCATCGTCGATGACCGCCATGCAAAATACAGTCGGCGCGGAGAGCATGACGAGGAAGGCACATCCATAACGCGGGCCGAGGAGATCGCACACGGCCCCCATGGCAAGCCTGGAGAAGATGGACCCGGACACGGACGCCACACCGGCATTGCCGATGTCGGCCTTGGCGAGGTTGAGGTTGTCGCGGATGATGGGCACCAACGGCGCGGCGGCGAAGGTGGAGACGAAGCAGGTGAAGAAGGAGATCCAAGAGAGGTGGAACGTGCGCATGTGCGGGTTGGCGAAAGAGAAGAGCCTGAAAGACTTGGCCTTGTGCTCGGAGTCCACGGGCAGCGTGAACTTGCTCGCGGCGGTGTCGCCATGCGCGCCCGCCTCGACCTCCATCTTTCCTTGCCAACTAAAAGCAGCTAATGGTGGCTGCAGCTACTCTTGAGCTTGGCTTGCAATGTAGTAATGGTGTTGTGGTAGTATGGCTTATGCTTTGAATCTTGAATCGGTTTGGTATTTATAGAGAGACGCGCTCACATGCATTTGCTATAGCAGGGTTGACACTGGGTTAGGGATAAACGCACCACAACTCTTAGCTGTAGGTTAAGTGCAATTAGCATTGTCTACCCAGGAAAGAATGTATTATTGCATCTGACGGAATCATGCCAGCAGCAGCTGCGATTAAACAACGCACTAATCTTGTCGCCGCGCGCATCTCCGCGCCCTCACCCAGTGGGATCGACCAAGGATCAGAATATGCAACGTCACACATGCATGCCCAGAATCGAATTTCTTGTGCACACTACAGAAAGGAAAGTTTTACCTTGTCCCAATGTGATAGAGAAAGATTATGTACGATGTTTATTTGCTCACTTGTTGGCTATACAGTATCGTCAAATATCCTAATTAAGGACGGTAGAATCTTCAAAGCCAGCCAGCCTGGTCGGCAGGTTCTTCTTACTGAAATGTGTGAGCATGCAACGGTTTCAGTTTGCTACTTGCAACTTTTGCAACGATCCAACGGACAGCTAGCCATGACGTAGGGACACGGCATACGCGCATTACACACACACACACACACACACACACACACACACACACACACACACACACACATAAACACAGTCCATTCGCTGTCTTTGCAAACTGGCCGCTCTGGCTTGGAAAGTGTATGTCAAACATGACACTGACAGCATGCAACGGGACAGATAACGACCTCATGTATCTTTAGTTAATTCTTCCCTACGCACAGACTAGCTACATAATTTTCACTGATGATAGTGAGGCTATCTGCGTCGGCAATTTTGCATATGCTGACTCTCAGATATGGTGGAAAACCATTGCACACTTGGGAAACTGCGGCGCTCTGTAGGGTGTAGGGGCGTCTATTCATGGTTTCGGGGGTGAAACCCCTTAATCAAGCCTTCAATTGCTCGATCAGACAACATCAACGTACATGCATCACCATCTTCTTTGAGGATGTACTAGTTGGTCCAACTAGTGTATGTTGGTGTCTTGAGCAGGCCACTCAAGTGAAAGCTCTTGATTTGATCCACACGTTGGCGAATGTACGTTCTTTCCTTGAACGCATTGTCTTGGGAGTGTTAGAATTAAACACGGCAACTTGTGTCCGTGTCCGCTCCTGTGTATGTATACAAGTAAGAGTCCGTGTAGGTTTCTACCTGATCACCGAATAGGACTAGACTAGTTGTAGCTAGTAGAGCAATGCTACATCTACGTAACAATAGCTACGGGATTAACGTAATCAACATCATCAGGATTTGTGATTGGAGAGCTTGGGGGAGGAAGGGGCCCACCCCCCCTGAAAATCAGGGGGGGGGGGAGAGTTTGTTTGGTAGTTTACGTAAAACTTTACGTTAGTGTACGTAGATGTAGGATTTTCATAGCTAGTATATATAGTCCTGTACCCCTGGCTTGTAATCACCATGATTTGTGAAGTAGTAATACAGATCAACAACAGGCTCGATACGGGCCTGTGGCAATACGCCGGAGTCTCGTGTGCGTGAGTTGTGCATCGAAGGATCGATCAAGTCGGTCACGTAGCTAGCTAGCTTACAGCTACTAGCAACAAGTACTAGCATATACATCCTGTCAAGGAATCGATCAGGTTGAGTTGTGCTAGCTTGTGCACATACGCATTGGAGATCAAGCTTCCTTGTGGTGTGGTATCGGCAATGCTACACGTACAAATGATTTACAGGCTTTTACAGGATGGTTAACCTTAATTCGTCAATAGATGAGCGGGGCGGACCACCTCCCTGAAAATCAGGGGGGGAGAGGTTTGTGATTGGTTGTTAGATGGAAGGAACGTGTAAAAGCGTGTAAGTCTTTGTATGTCTAGCATTTTTGGGTGTGGTGTATCTTGGCGTAAAGTTATCTCGACGAGAGTGCATCAGCAAGGTTCGTTGTTCGTCGTCGATCGTCACTGTCGCCGGAAAGTACTCGGCGTCAGGTCTGTGCCAACAGGGAGGTAGCGATGTGCTCTCCAAGGTGAATCCCTTGGTTGGGTTCATTGTTTAGCTCTAATTCATCCTCGGTTGCTTTCTATGTTTTTTGGCTTTGAACTTCCACAATGTTGCTCTTCCTGTTTCAAAAAAAAAACAATGTTGCTCTTCCCAAAGCAGGCCATATGCATTTTGATAGTCATTATATTTTTATATATATTGTATGCTGGTTTTGTTCAGCTTAATGCATTTGGCATTTTTTTAATAGTATATGCTTGAATCGATGCATGGCCTTGGGGCATCCATTCATACTTGAACTGGGAAAATGGCCTCGAGATATCCTAGTACTAGGATGGTAGTGAGTAATTCACTTTGATGAGAGAGTAGATGTACAGTCCTACAAACTTAGCTTATTTCCATATGGACTCGAATACAGTTTCCTATTTATTATAGTATCAGGCCTCCCCGACGAAATTATTTAACCTGTTATGTTGCAAATGTTTCTATGATTTCAAACTAGGCATATTCAAAAGTCATTTTGGGTACCGGAAATTCACAATTTAATTTTCCCTTCCAATATTTCACTCATTTTCCGTCATATGTATAACATTATTACTCCAACAGGGAGAGAATTTGTCCTTCCTGGTGTCCCTAGCATGAACGATCATTCGCTCTGGGAGGCCCATTCGAATGCACGACGCCTCTAGAGAGTGTTCCCTCAAAAATCGACTCTCAAGAACGTTTTAGGATTTACCATGCTATAACAGAGATTTGTCATTCTATAACAGGTAGATTTGCCATGCTAAGAAAAAATAATTGTCATGCTATAGCAGAAATAACTGTCAAACATTTCGGGGATTGGCATACTGCAATAGATAGAGAACATTGTGCTGCGTTTTAGAGATTCAACATGCTACAGCAAAGAGACAATTGCCAGGCTCAGAAAAGGAAGTTGCCCACATGTTCGGGACTGCCATACTACAGCTGGGTGAATTGCCATACTATGTAGAGAACTTGCATGAAGAAATTGTCATACGTGTTTCCATGTATTGCCATGCTACATCATAGGGGAGTGTCATTTTACACATGGGGTCATACGGTCGGGAGGTTGTATGGGAGTGAATGTTTGCATCGTTCACTCTGGAGGCTGCATGGGAGTGAAGATTTGTGTAGTTCGCTCGGGAGGATGCATGGGAGTGAACTGGAATTCCCACACTCTCACCGTTTGAGATTCACGGGCAGGATTGGATGCACCAGAGACCCTTCCCTAAAAAACACTGCCAGGAAACAATCGTTCAGTAAGATTTCTGTAACATTCTTGGTTGGATGCTTTTTTTATTATTTGTGTTCCATTAATAATACTGACATCAGGGTAGCTAAAATTGTAAACATGGATATAAATGAGAGACGGGTATGTCTGTCCCTTAGAATCTATCAGGGTCGTCAAAGTATATTAGAATCTATAATTGAGAGCATGTTAATATATATTTCATCGTTTTTTCACAATTAACAATTAGACATGTTGAACTGATTGCTACTAGCCAAGTACAAAACCGTGCAAGGAGTTGACTCCGAAGGGTTAGCTATGTAGGTGCATTTCTTCTCCAAATAGACATATTATTTAATTATTATTACACATGAAATATTATATGTGGTGATTGATGTTCTCACTGCATCGTCGGTAATCTCATCAGCTAGTAGTATTTTGGTAACCAGGTTGGTGCAATTAAACAACATATGTCCGTTAGGTGTGTATAATTGAATGCAATATGAATGATGATTATGTCATAGCAAGAGAGTAGACTAGCATTAGGCTTCTTGAATGGGTGTTTTGGCTTTTCCAGGGAGACAGGGATGTATTCTAGAAGCAAATAAAGAGTGTTACATGCCAAGAAGCAGGACACTGCAATTTCCCTGCCAATGTTTTAAAAGGGGGGTGGGGGGGGGGGGGGGGAGATATCCATGGTACCAACCACACAACCACCTGATGGTTGTTCACAAGATTTTTCTAAAGCCGAGCATAAAATATGTAGGTCCTACACATCCAGTATTGTGCTCCAACATGGCCAGGCAGGCCATTTGCACCCCCACCCACCCACCGTAGTCCTTAATAATTTTTAAATCGTACAGCTTTGATATTAGCACTTAGCCCTCCGTGCCATAATATAAGAGCGTTTTCGACACTAGAGTGCAATATGTTGTTATATTATTGGATGGAGGGAGTAAAAATTAAGGTTCACAATTTGGTAAACCATAAACTCAAGTGCCCAACCTAGAACTATGTATTTGCTTTACATAAAATTTATGCACATCATGTATTCACAGGATAGCTAGTTATGGAAACAAATTAGCAATATCTCTGACAGTCAAGAAATATACCCATGTCCCTGCAAAATATATATTTTCACAGGATAGTTAGTTATGTGACTGAATGTGATTGCTGCTCAATTCATTCTGAACTTTTGATCGACACTAGTGATATCCACATCCATTTTCTTTCGAAATGGTGTCCCTGGCCTCTGGATCCATTTATGCACACATCAATATTTGTTGTGAAGTTTTAAACATTACTACAAATATACAAGAGACTTTCTCAAGGGCTAGACAGAGCACGAAATAGATCACATGTCGCACTAATGCAGAACTAATTCTACTTCATATGTATCAAATCGGATGTCTCCGAATGGACACTATATTCATATATAGGGACTCCTAAGAACACTTGTAGTGGGTTATTTATGTATGTTTTCCTGATTAAGAAAAGAGATGTGAGAAAAGAATGAAAAAAAATGAGACATGTAAAATTTATTAAACACCTGCCCAAGTCCAAGCTAGCCGACCTTGCATCTAGGTGTTATTTTTTACCCCTTTAGCATGACTTGATTAATTGTAGCTGCATGCATCGTCCTGATGCAGAGGCCGCGGGTCATCCCTTTTTGAGAAAAGATTAATTGTAGCTAAATTATGTATTGCAATGTCATCGTCGGTGCTGATAAGTCATTCGACGTGGGTTGATCAGCTTCAAGACGTATCTAAGCTGTACTTTTATTTGTTAATCAAGGACACTTCCGTGAACTTTGGGCTGCCACGGATGGTTTGTAGCAGAAACGTACATATGTTTGTTTTAAAGTTCTTGTGGCCGGCCCTTGTGGTAGTATTTAACTCTATGTTGTGGTTGTCCACTAATTTCGCAATAATAAAAATCCAAGGATCATGCATGCTATGTCACTGTGACAAGAAATTACTTATTGATTGATTCTTGCTATTTCATGCTGACACTTGTTCAGTTGACCTTTATTATTTTTGGATGAGGAAGAAATTGAAGCTAATTTATAAACATTTATTGAAGCGTTCTTCCACTATAATTCTGGGTATAAAATTTAATGTCGTATATATACATACATTGCGTGCGTGCGTGTGTGCGTGCGCGTGTGTGTGTGTGTGTGTGTGTGTGTGTGTGTGTGTGTGTGTGTGTGTGTGTGTGTGTGTGTGTGTGTGTGTGTGTGTGTGTGTGTGTGTGTGTGTGTGTGTGTGTGTGTGTGTGTGTGTGTGTGTGTGTGTGTGTGTGTGTGTGTGTGTGTGTGTGTGTGTGTGTGTGAGTCAGTAGACTTTTACATAAAGAAAACTCAAAAAGTTACCTCTGCTGAATCGAGCAAACTATGCAGCTATTGCCCTTCATCGTCATCAACCACATGCAAGTGACGGGACATATAAGGTAGAAAATGACGAGTATGGCTGCATAGACAGACAAATAGGGGCTCAAAAACGGACACGCCTGGACACTAACCGGGCGCATCCGTAGAAGTTTAAGGGTCAAGATTTGTTCATTGTGGCTGTAGATGCTCTAATTCGCAGACGAATTCAACAAGGTGTCCGTTCATTTCATGATTTGAAGTTGTGTTTGGCCAACATAACATAAATATGTGACATCCTTTAATTTGTTCTCGGATAAGAACTCATTTACACGCTATTAGCTGCTATCCGTTTGGAGCTGACAAGATAAGTTCGGTGGACAAATCAGCTGACACGACAAATGATAAGGCCTCCAACGACGTGCGCACGGAACATGGTTACGTACGTCCACCAGTAGCTAGTCATGCACGCAGTACGGCTTGTACGGATGAGGCACGTACAGACCTGGGTCCGGCTCCATAGGAAGAAAAACGGGCCTTTTCGATTTTTAGAATTCCAAAAACCGCAGGAACAGAAAAAATCGTAGAAATGCAATGTCATTTCCATTTGAATGCAATGGTTCGTTTGTTTGCAGCAGAGGAAAACCAAATGATTCCTTTTATTAAAAAAATGAGTGGATGTCAAACGAAAATGCCTATGAAATGTAGTACAGAAAAATCTTAGGAAAAATCTCATAGGATTCAATCCATACGATTCAAAAGACCAACCTTGCTAGAAAAATTCCAAATGATTCCAATCCCTTGAAATTCCTACGAAAATGCTTTGATCTGAGAGTTCCATTCCGACAAAATTTCTATGTAAAACCATATCCGAACAGTGTCTTAATTATTTCGCATTGGGATGAATTATCGTAAGAAGACAAAAAAAACTAAGATTTATCCTCCAGCCTCTGCCATGTGGTCCCACTTATGCTAATGGTTATTTGTACTGTAGCTAGGATCAGCTATCTATATCTGGCGTGGCAGTAGCTACAATATTTGGGACGCATCGACCAATTCAAGCCGTTTAAATTGAATAGTTTCATGGGTTTACTTATTCGATTTTGCAGCTCATGAGTCTTTGCTAGTTTTGGGGTCAGAACAAATAATATGTGGGAAGGCAAAATGGACTTTGTATCCATCTATATATTTTGAAATGCACATTGGCTGTAATTTCGGACGCAATTTGATAATACATTGAAAGTGCAAGCATTCGAAATTGACTTGAAGGAAGGTGTATGAAGCACACAAAAACATCAAAACTGTGCATGTAGTAATTTCGGACTCAAATTGATAATACATTTCATGCTTACAGAGCAGGAACGCAAAAGCAGCGTTTCCTTAAGTTTACTAGTAGAAAGATAAATCCCCATACAACTTATTACGCTGGGGCTGCCGACGTAGATATACGGTTTGTATATATACGCGACGAACCGTACAATTCATTGGTGACAAAAAACAAGGGCCTTATATGTGCTGGGGTGTGTTGTTGGGTGGCGTGGCGGATGTGGCAAGGATGACGTTGCGCCTGCCGCGCTCTGAGCGGGAGTTCTCTGCGAACTTTTGGCCTGCAATATGGAGACCCTTGCCCTTCTCCTCCTCCGACCACTCAGAAGCGTAGTACTCCTCTTCCGTGGCATCAGCGCTGGCCGGGAAGAACATGGAGCCCCATTGTGGGAAGTGCACCAGAGCGACGGGTAATGTGCATGCCATGATCATGATGCCCATGTACTCGAGACCCCTCGCGGTGGAGTATTGCGACGAAGTGAAGAAAAGAAGTTGCGTCAGCCCTGCGCCAACGTTGCCACCAGCGCCGGTCAGCCCGGAGATGATGCCAAGGGAACGCCTGGAAACGAAGGGTGCGACGCCAAAAACAGCACCACAGGCGGCCTGGGCACAAATGGAAAAGAGGACCATGGCCGTGACTGAGGCAGGAAGGGCCGATGCACGACCGAGCCAGATGCAGAAAGCGCCACCAGCGGTCTGGAGGATCCAGATGTTCCAGAGCCGAGCACGCATGCCGAAGTAGCGGGCACCAAGGTCAGAGAGATAGCCACCCATAGGACGCGCGACGATGTTGGCCATGCCGAAGCAAGCGGCGATGGTGCCAGCGGCGCGAAGATCAAGGTGGAAGTGGTCGTAGTAGTACTCGGCGATGACGTTGTCGGTGGTGAGCTCGACACCCATGCAGTAGCCGTAGAGGAGGACGAATATCCATGTCCGGTAGTTGGTGACCGCGCCCCAAAGGACCTTCGAGAACTTGTCCTTGGCCATGTCTCCCTTCTTCTGGAGACTCGCAAGGTTGCCGTCGGGGAGATCTTGGCCCATAGTGAGCACAAGCAACCCCATGATGATGTGCATCATTCCCGGCACGAAGTAGGCAATACGCCATGCGACGAAGGGCGTGGCACCACACTTTTGGATGGCATGGAAAACAAGTGGCATGATGAGCTGTGTGGCACCACCGCCCATGTTGCCCCAGCCGGCGGCAAGGCCATTCACAGTGCCGATGATTTTACTATTGAACATGGTGCTCATCCAGTACTGGCACGACACGAAGGTGGCGAGGGAGAAGCCAATGAGGAAGCGTACGGCGATGTAGCCTGACGCATCGTCGATGACAGCCATGCAAAACACAGTGGGTGCTGAGAGCATGACGAGGAAGGCGCAGCCATACCGCGGCCCTAAAAGGTCGCAGATGGCTCCCATGGCAAGTCTGGAGAAGATGGACCCAGACACGGACGCCACACCGGCATTCCCTATGTCGGCCTTGGCGAGGTTGAGGTTGTCACGGATGATGGGGACAAGGGGCGCCGCGGCAAAGGTGGAGACGAAGCAGGTGAAGAAGGAGATCCACGAGAGGTGGAAGGTGCGCATGTGGGGGTTGGCGAAGGAGAAGAGCCTGAATGACTTGGCCTTGTGCTCGGAGTCCACGGGAAGCGTGAACTTGCTCGCTGCCGTGTCGCCATGGGCGCCGGCCTCGACCTGCATTTCGACCTTGCTTGATCGAGCTAGGCTTCTTCTCTGCTTGCTCCTTGGAGGCTTGCAGCTAGCTTGCTTGATTAGCTGCAGTGGCAACTAGGATGTGCCAATGGATGTGGTTTGGTGCTTTGAAACCCCATCTATCGGGTATTTATACAACGTAGGAGTTGACATTGGGATCAACATGCACCTCTCTTGATCAGCTGAAGGGTAAGACAGACAGACAGGCAGGCGGACAGAAGAATGCATTATTGCATCTGACGGAATCATGGCTGCAACTTGGGATTAGTAAAGGTTTAAACTGGAGACTTTTTACGGTACATCGTACTACCGGAAATAGTGGGTAGTATATAATTGATCCGATGATCATTATTGATCCTTGGTTTTTTTCTACTAGGACATTTTGGTAATTGGATGTTAGGTAGATTTATCTTTTCTTAATGTTAATTGTAATGATTAATAATACTATAAGTAATTGTAATGATTAATAACTCGTAGGTAGATTTATCTTCGTTCATAGGTTTGTCCCTCGTTCTCAAGCAGTTCGTCATTCTGCTGGCGACGTAGCCGCTCCAGCAGCCCGACGCCGTCTCCTCCGTCGCACAGGGCCGGCCGCTCCGTCTCCCGGCTTCCGGTAGCCGGCCCAAGATCTTCGACGGCGCAGCCGCTCCACGCCGGCCGTCGGTCCTCCGACGCATGATCTTCGGACGGCGCTCGCATTCCGTTCCTCCGCACGTCGTCTCTCACTAGCGATAGCAATGTCCTCCTCTTTCCAAATGAGCCCGCTTTCATCTCTCGACTAATTCTTCTCTTTAATGCGGCAATGCATGCTCGGTCAATGCATATCCAAACTGGAATGCCGGAGGTGCGCTTTGACGCTGCATGCAGGAGGCAATTAATCTCTAATGCTATTATTACGCGAGTTAATTCCTTTGCTAACGATACTATCGAAACTGCCCTTGATCACAAAATATACTACCAAAAATCTGCGGTAGTATTTCCAAATCTGAGCCGTCCAAACACAAAAATAAAGGGCCAATATTGATCTGATGTACTATAAAAGGTCTCTTAAACTGCGGTTGTACAACAGAGTCGAGAGAGAATGATGATGACGAACAACCTCGTCGCCGCGCGCATCTCCTCGCCCTCGGCCCGTGGGATGGGCCAAGGATCAGATCAGAATACGCACAGCTCAGCACGTGGGTCCCACAAGATGCGTGTCCAGAATCGAGTGTCTGAACTGGACAGACAGTGACAGGGTTTCTGAACGTTGCAAGTTACCTGCGGCGTCAGTCTCCCATTTTCCATGAACAGTTTGAGCTTCAGGTTTCTCACCTGCGACGCAACAATCCGTGTGAATTGATGCAACTTGGACAGCGGAAGCTTAAGGTTCCTGTCGGCCAGTGCAAATCAAAGTGAGAAAACGGGGCAGCGCCTACATGCATACGTACTGGATGAAGCAGGCGTATGGATTACCTGCAGCAGCTGCAACTTTTGCCGCGATCCAACGGCCGGCCAGCAGCAAAACCAAAGACATTATTCCGGTCTTCCTCAAAACCAAAGGACGTGTACATTGCACGCAGTCGATGCTTTGACTTTGCAACACAAACACTTGGAGAAACTATATCAACCCTGACACCGACAGCATACGTTCAAACTCAAGGGGACAAGTAAATGACCTCACTCGCGTACGCCTTTTCTTCCATTGATTGTTGCCTGCCTCTTGGCACAGTAATTACTTAATTTACAGTAGATGCATCTGCAATCAATTAGACTAAGAAGTTGCATATCTTATGTCATTTCAGATCACTAGTAATAGCTTCCATAAGATATATATGTGAAGACATAGCTTCTTCAAACTTTTCCTTTTCTTTTTTGGTTTTTAGCGTTTTTTTCCCACGGCCTACTCATCCAGCTAATGTACAGCACTATTTGCCTGACGCCCTGACCATCGATTTTTGTTTACGCAGCTTCTGTTTACTAATTCATGCCATGGCTGCAACTAATTACTAAGATATTTGGATTAAGATGATATATTTATGTTGAGAGACGGAGGATGTCTGTCCCTTTGAACTTATCAGGGTTGCCGGACTCTTCACATACTCTATGTGATAACCTATACGTGTGTATGATTGAGATTGTTCGTTGTTAAGTGCACTACGTGATTGATTATATGAACCAAATTGACTCTGCTACTATATTTGGCCCATCACAAGGTAGTGGTTGGTGTTGCTAAGTACAAAACCGCCCAAACAGTTGACCCTGCAGATGTTGCTGCAAAAAAGGCACAAAGTTAGCTAGCCACCTACACATGCAAGTGTACGGTGGCTGTCCTTTGCAAGTCGCATCATCATAAACTAAGTGTGCCTTGTTTAAAAAATACTAAGTGCGATATTAATCTTAACATGGATCTATATATACGAACTTGCTTTTTTTGCCCCCGCAGGGACTAAAACCCTAACCTATCTACTAGCCGAGCCGAGGCACCAGGGTCCGCCCCCCTCCTCTCTGCCGCTGCCGGAGCTGTAGGTAGAGGGGAGGCCAATCCACGAGCTCCGATCCTCCTAAAGTTCCTCTCTCAGTACAGATTGAATGGAGCTCCAGCGTAGATTCCTGCAAGCTCCTCGGGGCAGTGAGGTTAGGGTTTCTCTTCGTTCATAAGTAACGGTGAGATTTGGTATTAGGTTCTTCAGATCAATTCAAGGGTTCGGAGCTAACTACTGCTTTGGGGCGCTAATACTTAAGGACACATGCGCGAAGACTTCCCGACTATCCAACAAGGTTAGGCCAACTTTGGCATGGGAACGCGGTAGTGACTCGTGAGCGGCTTGTTCCGGAGGCGGCAATGGTCATTCGGTGGTTCCGAGTCCTCGATGTAATTTTTATTATGTTTGGAGGGCTTTGTATTTCTGGTGAATTTTAATAATAGATCTGAGTCCTTGTCACAAAAAAGGAATTGCTTCTTTTATGGGAATGTTAAAAAAAATCTAAGGTTAGATTTTTAAGCATGGCAAATCTGATACCCAAGATGAAAAATTATTTTGTCACCAGCATGGCAACTTTCTTCAGCAAACATGACAAATCCTACCAATAAACTAAGCATGTCAACGATTTTCCATGCTTGCTGAAGAAAATTGTCATCCTTCGTAATATAATTTGCCATCCCGGATGTTAGATTTGCCATGCTTAGAATCTGATGAGAGATTTGGGTTGAAATCTTGTTTTTAACCAAGAAAAAATGTGTATTTCAAGTTTTTATAAATAGATAATAATAATAATAATAATAATAATAATAATAATAATAATAATAATAATAATAATAATAATAATAATAATAATAATAATAATAATAATAATAATAATAATAATACATCCATGAAGAGAGTATGATCATTTGGGAGGTATAGAAAATGAGAAGGTGAATTAATATGCAATATGTTTTCTCACAATTTTACACACACTATGTATTGTTCTGAAGAGTATGACCTAAAGTCTGAGTTCCACTAATTGGCATCAAAGATGAGCTAGTGTTCTTATTTTAGAAAAAGGTTAATACAAGGAAACTGACCTTCAGCGCATATAGTTCACCAAAAGTTTTGAGTTTGTTTCGAGAAGACCACAACTTCTGGCTTAATTATCAACTTTGAGCCCTAATCTTCTTCTCGGGCCCTTCTAAGAACAACTATGATAGAACAGGCCCACCTGTTAGGCCCTACAAGGCAAAAACTTGCCATAGTGCAGCTCCTAGCTGGCTAGGACAGAGAAGAACTTTTTCTCTGGTTGGTCTGATGCCCACAAGCATTGGTGTACCCACTTCCCTCCTCCCCTTCCTTTCCCTCTCGCACCACATGATAGGAGATGGAAGCCACGGAGGGCATTTGTGACAACATGGCGTGGAGTGATGGCATGACGGTCCTCAAATAAGTTTCAACATGGCGTGGAGTGATGGCATGTCGGTCCTCAAGTATGTTTCCCTCTATCTGTATCTTTGACATGTGTGGTTCGGGGTGGATTGAGGGCATAAAGTGGTCAACGTGATTGTGTCTCGAGTAAGGTGGATGATTGTCGTTGGTTTTTTGACTGATTAAGGCAAAATCAAACTTAGGCTTGTTATCTTCATAGGAAGTGTGATGCTTTCTTGCAAAATTTGTTAGGATTTGCTTACATATAAGAGGATCTTGTCAGGTTATGGGTTTTGTTCATGGATTTCACTTTTTTGCTTTTTTTTCCCGTCTTGGAGAACTTCCCGTTTTATATTGTGTGCAACCATGATAACCCAATGTGGGTATTCGGCCTATTGTGTAAAGATGAATATGTTTCATCAGAACACTGGGAAGATCATGTATGTGTTATCATAAGCTTTTTTGGTTGAAGGAATTGTTAGGGTTTAGTCATGTAGATAATATGTACTATATGGAGGATGAAAATGTATGTTGTTGGTTTAGCTATTTTGGAGATCAATGTAAGTGGGGAGAAAGTTCAGCAATGGATAAGTGGTATGAATATCTTAGGGTTGTTGACCTAAGAATCTTTAAGACATAGTTGTTGGGGAAGAAAAGGAAGTAATCATGTATCAATGGTGTGCAACCATCTCAACAAAGTGTCTATTTACATGCTAGAAAAGGTAAAGGTAGAAGACACGAGGGAACAATTCTGGAGGACAAACATCTGACGCGTGGAGATTATGATGAAGTAGAACTAAAGAACATGAAAGAACGAAATAGTCGAAAGAAGGGCACATGAAGGGGGATACACATGTTAGGGAATTATTCCCAATGGATTTATCATAATTGGTTCATCCAATCCACTTATTAAGAAGGTGAATGGACATAAAGAAATTCAGTGCTAGCAACGCCAATAGTAAGAAGAGCAAATAAACAACCAACATCAACTAGGAAAGGTAAAACAATTACTCAATCTCAACTCACAAGCAAGGTACCTAGAACCGTATCAGCAACAAATGAAGGAAGTATTGTTAAAGAATCTTTTGAGATTCTAGATTCAAATAGTGGTGACATAGGTGGAGATTTGATTTCAAGCGACGACGATGGATTTCAGGAACCCATTTCACTCAAACCAAAGATACAGAAGAGTGGAGCAAAACCATTGTCTCCAAGAGTACAATTTGGTGAAAATAAGCTTCTTGCTTGTGAAAAGATGTGACTCGCACACATCTATGAATTCAAAAGGGCACTCAAGGACTATCGTATAAAAAAAGCATGGATTATATGTATCTTAGAAATGAAAAGGGCAGAGTGAATGTTTATTGAATAGCATTGCCAACTCTGTATCTCTGTGTTAGTTAACAGAATGGAACAAACAATCTACATAGAAATATGATATGGTTACACACTTGTATTATTATTTTTCACACTTTAATTATAAACAACTAATGTCTTACCAAGAGTCATGCGAACACTTACATAAGTGATCTTGAATGGAAAATCAATTCTCTAATTGACAACATTAAGTGGGATTATGTATTTGAGATCAACCCAATGATGGCATACATGGCAAGAGAAAAGGATGCAGATATTGTATTGGGAAACGAAAAGGCTCTACACTACAGGATTATGGACTACGTACATCCTATTATTGACATAAACATGTGCTCAAGATGCATTGTCACAATAAATCATGGCATATATTTATGCAAACCCTTCATTTCTATCGATGGTTGCTTTGTCAAGTTGGCGACAGGAGCACAAGTGCTAGCTACAATAGGGACAGATAGTGATCACAACATATCTCCATTTGGATTTGCTATGGTGAGGAAGGAAGAGGCAGAAACTTGGACTTGATTTCTACAGAAGCTTAGTCATTCACTTGGTGGTGAAGCTGGACCTCATGCAAGTTTATATTCATGTCAGACAGACATAAGTTAAATCTGTGTGCTTTTTTTCTTTGTACTTGAATACATACGTTAACTTGCTCAAGCATATTTTTGTACTTCAGGGTCTTCTTTCTGAACAAACTTATGGATAATGTTTCTTACTCATGTAACATTCTCTTGGGCCAAGAACCATTGCAGGTTAGGGCACTGCAAACATGCTAGTTGTAAGAGGAACATGCAGAGCTACAACTGCAGAATGATGGGCTACTTGACAGCCAATGGCAATAACCAAAAATAGATGCAAATTGAATTCAATTCGGGTTCTATTTTCGGTGAATTACAAACTCCATACTTGTGAATGTTTGAAAGCTTTTGGTGCCTTCCTAGAACTTTTTAGTGAAATATAGTTAGTGAAGAGTGAAGACTACTAGCAAAATAATGATAGCATGTCAAATTGCTAGGATTGTCTTTTCGATGCTTATAGGTTGGGTGGCACAAGACATGTTAAATTCTTCTATATCCCTATTATCTGTTGCAATGTTAAGGGGAATGCTATGTTGACATGTTCAGATGTTATGTTCAAAAGTGTTATGTTTGTCATCTCACTAGCAAAGTGGGCGTGCCTTGCTACAGATCTAAAATAGATTTATACATGTTCACAAACTTGAAAACACTCTGTTCTATAGATCACTAAGAATATGTTAGAGTCGGCCCGAAAATTATTCCTCTCATTTGATTGTGTGTGGAGGGGGTGAACTTGTCTGTAGAGACTAAGACTTCTTTTGCAAATTAGGAGTAGACTGGTGGGGGTCTGTATGCAAAAACATCATGGCTTACATCACATGTGTTAGATTTAGATCGGATGGTCAGAAATGTCAGATTGCAGACACACCAGCATCACCAGCTGGGTCATTTATAAGAGTAGAGATTTATTCTTGGTAATGTGTGGCAATATCATGTTCATATGGTGTGCACCTTGGAGTTGAGTAGGGCTTTACATGTGGCTTTGATCGGTCAGAATTCCTATTAGAGAAGCCAATGGCAAGATTTGGGCTCTATGTTGATAATTAGGCTAGAAGATTGATTCTATGAAAACAAACGCAAAAGTTGTGGCAAACTGTTATAAGTTGCCCTCTATATGTAAGTGCAAACCTCCTGGCCGGCCACATATAACTGCATGTATTTAAAATTTCCTGGAGGAAGAACAGAGTGCACAAAATTCCAAAGTTGTTCATGTAATTTCGGGACCACTTTGATACTACATACCCTCACATGCATACACGTTTCTTGCATATAGATGAACTCCGAACGTTCCCTAACATATACAAGTAGAACTACATGGTGTTGTAGGCGTAGACATCCATGACATGTATATTTACACGGTGAGCTTTATGTTTGGTAGGTAAAAGAAAATTCGGATCTTATACATGTTGGGGTGTGTTGTTGGGTGGCGTGGCAGATGCGGCAAGGACGACGTTGCGCCTTCCACGTTCCGAGCGGGAGTTCTCGGCGAACTTTTGACCTGCGATATGGAGACCCTTGCTTTTCTCCTCCTCCGACCACTCGGAGGCGTAGTACTCTTCCTCAGTGGCATCGGCGCTGGCTGGGAAGAACATGGAGCCCCACTGTGGGAAGTGCACAAGAGCGACGGGCAGCGTACAAGCCATGATCATGATGCCCATGTACTCGAGACCCCTCCCAGTGGAGTATTGCGAGGAAGTGAAGAATAGAAGCTGTGTGAGCCCAGCACCCACATTGCCACCCGCACCGGTGAGCCCAGAGATGATCCCAAGGGAACGTCTGGAAACGAATGGTGCGACCCCAAATACAGCACCACATGCAGCCTGGGCGCAGATGGAGAAGAGGACCATGGCAGTCACTGAGGCAGGAAGGGCCGATGCACGACCGAGCCAGATGCAGAAAGCTCCGCCAGCGGTCTGGAGGATCCAGATGTTCCAAAGGCGAGCACGCATGCCGAAGTAGCGAGCGCCAAGGTCGGAGAGGTATCCTCCCATAGGACGTGCGACAATGTTGGCCATGCCGAAGCAAGCAGCGATTGTGCCAGCGGCGCGAAGGTCTAGGTGAAAGTGGTCATAGTAGTACTCGGCGATGACGTTGTCGGTGGTGAGTTCGACGCCCATGCAGTAGCCGTAGAGGAGGACGAAGATCCATGTACGGTAGTTGGTGACGGCACCCCAAAGGACCTTGGAGAACTTGTCCTTGGCCATGTCTCCCTTCTTCTGGAGGCTTGCAAGGTTGCCATCAGGAAGATCTTGGCCCATTGTGAGTACCAACAAGCCCATCACAATGTGCATCATTCCGGGCACGAAGTAGGCGATACGCCATGCCACAAAGGGCGTGGCACCACACTTTTGGATAGCATGGAAGACGAGGGGCATGATGAGCTGTGTGGCGCCGCCACCCATATTTCCCCACCCGGCCGCGAGGCCATTCACCGTGCCGATGATTTTACTGTTGAACATGGTGCTCATCCAGTACTGGCACGAAACGAAAGTGGCGAGGGAGAAGCCGATGAGGAAGCGGACGGCGATGTATCCGGACGCGTCGTCGATGACGGCCATGCAGAAGACCGTTGGAGCCGAGAGCATGACGAGGAAGGCGCAACCGTACCGCGGCCCAAGAAGGTCGCAGATGGCGCCCATGGCCAGCCTGGAGAAGATGGATCCTGACACGGATGCCACACCGGCGTTGCCGATGTCGGCCTTGGCGAGGTTGAGGTTGTCGCGGATGATGGGCACCAATGGAGCCGCAGCGAAGGTGGAGACGAAACAGGTGAAGAAGGAGATCCAGGAGAGGTGGAAGGTGCGCATATGTGGGTTGGCGAAGGAGAAGAGCCTGAAGGACTTGGCCTTGTGCTCCGAGTCCACGGGCAGCGTGAACTTGCTCGCCGCCGTGTCGCCATGGGAGCTCGCCTCCACCTCCATATCTTCCTCTCCTCTCCTTGCCGAGCTAGGCTTCTTCTCTGCTAGCTCCTTGGAGCTAAGCTGAACTACTTGCAGTGGCCGGATCGATTGGGTATGTGTGGTTGCTAATGGTTGCGTGGTTTGGTGCTTTGGATCCCGGATCGATTGGGTATTTATAGTAGGATACAACGCAGGAGTTGACATTGGGAATTTGTGATCAAGATGCATCTCTCTTGGTTGGCGTTGAAGGGTAAGACAAACAGGCAGAAGAATGTATCTATTATTGCATCTGACGGAATCACGGCAGCGGCAACTGGGATTAAACAACGGGCGTGCAACGCAGTCGAGAGAGGGATTAATTATCGCGATTAACCTCGTCGCCGCGCGCATCTCAGGGCCCTCGCCCCCTGGAATGGACCAAGGATCAGGATATGCACTGTCCAGGTCTCGATCTGCCTGCCTGCTGGCGACTACCCGACCTGCAGCTGGGCAAACTTGTTGCAAATTTTCGGTTTTCTTGCAGTCTCAGTTCAGATCTCCTCTTAATTACCACTCTCTGCAACAGCAACTCTGCAAGATTCCGTGCATGTGCTCTCTCTCTCTCTCTGTTTATGGCAATCGCATGTGCTCTGTGTTGCTAGCTTAGCTGCAGCTTAATCAATTTAACTGCTGCGGATTAATACTACTACCTGCCCGGGCACAACGAAATGATTATTTCGCCTCGCAAAAAAAAATGATTATTTCGGTTGTAGTACAAAACTTCCAGGGCACAGGTCGGCCATAGTACGGAGTACAAGCAACTCGAGGAAGCACCCACCGCGTACGTACATGCACACGGTTTCAGTTTGTTGCGTGCAACTTTTGCTGCGATCCAACGGCCACGGCGACGAGCCTACGACCATGGTGGGAGTGGCATACGTACACACACATTGCATTGCATGCGGTCTTCCTCAAAACCAAAGGGTGTGTACATTGCACGCAGTCGATGCACACACGCACACACTTGGCTCGCAACTATGTCAACCTTGACACTGACAGCATATAGATACTTAGAAGGGGACAGGTAGTGACCTCACGTACATCTTTCAATTTCCCTTGTTGCATGCCTCTTGGCACAGTAATTAATTTAAATTTTACATTATTAATGTTATTGATTGTGTTGGAAATAACCCAGTTGCATCCAGAGATGTGTGTGTGCGCTACCCTTTTTCCGATAAACGACGTTTTCCTATTGATTCATAAATGGTTCACCAGCACCTGGGCGGCGAGGAGGTTCCCCAGCGGTGATGCCTTCAGCAAGGAAACGGTTCATGAACGTCATCGTGGTGGCCAGATCGTGAGTTTTCACCCAAAAGAGAAAATTCAAGCAAACTCTAGACGGTGTGTTCAACAAGGGAGCATAAACCGTCATTGTCATTTACAATGAGTGAACGTCAGACCTAGTGTTTTCACCCTAAAACTTGAGATCTGGTACTCAAATAGCACCACGAGAGAAAAAGTCCCATGTGTTGACATCACTAACTTACCAGAGAAAGTGCTGCTGCAATGCCCCAGTTCGCATCAGAATTGTGGATCAAGATTTACTTCACGGATTGGGCATTTGCTCATACACTAGATTTGCCCTCGTAGACAAAGGTTAAGTGTGCTAACAGCTGCACCGACATGGAGACACTCCAACCATCGCCAGAACACAATGGATACTCACCGGAGACGATCCATCATACGAGTGGGATGCGTAGGGGTAGCCTGCCGCGTGAAGCTAGACGGCCAAATCGCGGGCACACCACCATTGAGCAGCCACCAACCCAAACATGCCAAAAAAGTGCACTCCTCCACCTAGGTCCATAGACTGGGGACAATGCAAGGGAGCCGGCCATCATCGGATCATGCCAGCCATATCAATCCGCACAATTGCCCAAATAAGACTCCGTGAGTTTTGCCGTCAAAATTGTGCACCTATCTTGTATGTTGCAACTTCTTATCATTTCATATCAGTAGCTGGTAGAGCTTCCATAAGCTTTTCCAGACATAGCTTCTTCATTTCAAGTTTTAAACATCTATTTTCTATTTCATTTCCTTTTCCACAATTGATCTACTCATCAGGATTAATGTCTAGCATTATTTGTTTGACGCTTGGTTTTATTTATGCAGTGCAACTTCTGTTTAATGGTTGGTTAACACCAGCGGCCCAAGTCTAACTAAGATATTCAGATTAACGAGATATATATGGTCTGAGAGAGGTAGCATGTCTGTCCCTTTGAACTTATCGGGGTTGCCATACTGTTCATATACTCTAGATGATAACCTATATGTATTTATGATTGAGATCGTTGGTTGTTAAGTGCACTAAATGATTGATTATACGAAGCAAATTGACTCTCCACACAGCTGGTTGCTACTATGTTTGGCCCATCAAAAGGTAGTGGTTGGTGAAGCCAAGTACAAAACCGTCCAAACAGTTGACTCTGCAGATGTTGCTGCAAATTAGACATCGGATAGCTGGCCACCTACACATGTATGCAAAGAGTACGGTGGTTGTCCTTGTGCAGGTTGCATCACCGTGATCCAAGTATAATACTAAACTCCACTCTACACGTAGCTAGAAAGTACAAGCCACACACCACACAAACCAACATAAAACAGATGAGCTAGTGTAGAGGACTAAATAATTGGCCTAGATGTATTAATTAAACTAGTTTAGTAACCAGGTTGGTGACGCTAACTTAACGCTGTCTATGTAATGTGGGTTTGCATAATTGCAAGCAGTGTGACCATAGATAAATAGGAGAGTAGACTGGCATTAGGGCTTGTTGAAAGGGTGGTTTGGCCTTTCCAGGGAGACAGGGATGCATTTCTTTCTCGACACATTATCCAATCTCTTGTTGTGTTGCTCCTAGATGTACAAATAAACTTCCTCTGTTCTTATTTACTCTGCATATGAGCTTTTGACATAATAAGTTTATAAAAGGCAATATCAACATTTGCAATGGAAAATATATATCATGTGAAAATATATTCATTTATGAATCTAGTGGTATTTATTTGGCATTGTAGATGTCAATATTTTTTCTATAAATTTTGGTCAACTTTACAGAGCAAATAAAACAGAGGGAGTACAAGGAAATTAAGTGAGTATTACACATCAAGAAGCAGGGAAAACTAATCCTATATGTGCATACATGCAGCAAAGTTAAGTGAGTGTAGTACAGATTCTTGCCGCCAATCACGACCATCTGAGTAATTTAGTTTTATATTCACATAATAAGATTTAAAATGTGCTTGAACAACATGGTTCCAGATGTTCTGAGCTAGAAGCACTCATGTGGCAGCGTCACATAAACGTATGGTAAATCTTGTGCAGATTGATAGAGTGGAAAATATGGTTAGCCACGCGCTTGCAAACTTTTCAAGGTTGGAGGAGAGAAAACGGTTTCCTCGCTGTGATCGAGTACAGATCAGTAATGGACGTGATATACTCCTTTCTCATAAGAATCGTCTCGTGCCCTTAATTTCCCTCCTTTTATTTTCTCATTATTTTTTTATTACTCACGATACACACTTTCACGGCAGCCACCAACCAACACAAACCTAAACCTACAAGGACTAGTCCTTTTTTTTGACAGAACTTCTCATCCTTTATTCACTTAGCAAAATAGTGGCATCGTTTACAAGCAATGGTAGCAGTACATCCGGTGCCGAATCCATCCAGATAGAAGGAGGAGAAAACTTAACTATCCTAGCAAGTTCATGAGCTACTTTATTACTCTCTCTATTACAATGATCATAAATTACATGATTAAAATCTGACGACATGAAATAGCAATCATCAATAATTGCACTTGCCACCGAAGAGGAGTTGCCTGCTCTCAAAGCTTCCACAACCTCCATGCTATCCGAGTTGATCACGATCTTGCTGCATCCAATGGTTCTGGCTAGATTCAAACCAAATCTGACTGCCAATGCCTCTGCAGTGAATGAATCATAGCATATGTCCACTCGTTCATTAGCTACCGCAATAAATTTCCCGTTGTAATCTCGGATTACTGCCCCCACTGATCCTTCAAGAAGATCACGGTCAAAGCCAGCATCTACATTTAATTTCATATACCCCTGTATCGGCTTCTCCCATGAACCAACACGTAGCTTTGCCTTAGTGGAACAAGCAATAGTAAAGTTAGCTGAGAGTCCTCGGATAGCGAGAGCAATTTGTGAGGGTTTTTGGGTGTCCTCTCCATGGTACTTTTTTCGGTGTTCATACCATAGATACCATGTTGCAGTGGCCACAACCTCCTTCAGTTTGGGAAGACCTAGGATCTGGACTTCAGTTTGCTCCATGGTTAATAATTCATGCACCACTTCTTCACCTGATTTGAATTGTGTACATCTCCTCTTGACAACATCAATCAGCCCCAATTGTCGCCATACCTCTTTTGATCTTGGGCACTCAAAAAGGAAGTGCTTGATGCTATCCGGTCCCATATTGCATTCCGGACAATGTGTTTTCACTTTCATGTGCTTCGAGGCCAGAACCGCCCTACACGGAATAGCACTATGGAGAGCTCTCCAAATAAAAATCCGGATCTTTGCGGGGCACTGTAAGGTCCATATCAAGTTCCACTTCTCATCGGGATACGATGATTCAGCTCTAGTTTGCAGCAAGTGACCAAATTGAGTATTCCATTCCACTTGGTAAGCAGATCGTACCGAAAAGATTCCATTCTTGGTGGGGTCCCATGCAATGAAATCTGACATTTCATATACGGGCAATGGTATAGAAAGTATTCTATGGACATCCACTTCCCAGAACGTTTGATTAACCAATTGTGAGTCCCAATCTCCGGTTGCTGGGTCGATGAGATCACAGACTCGGGTGATTAAATTATTACCTCGGATGGTTAGGACCTTTCTTGTCGGTGACTGAGGAATCCATGAGTCCTCCCATATATTCACCTTTTCACCATCTCCAATTCTCCAAATATACCCACGTCTCAGTGTGTCCACACCAGCCATTATACTCTGCCAAGTATATGAAGATTTTTGCTCCAAAGTAGCACTCATAAGATCTCCATCAGGGAAGTACTTGGCTCTTAAAATAATTGCACATAGTGAGTCTGGATTGTCAATGAGGCGCCATGCTTGTTTTGCCAAAAGTGCAAGATTAAAACAATGAATGTCCCTGAAGCCCATACCGCCTTTCTTCTTTGGTACGCACATCTTCCACCAGGCAAACCAATGCATCTTTTTATTAGTAGCGTCATCACCCCACCAATAACGAGACATCGCATCTGTGATTCCTTTGCATATTTTTTTAGGAATTTTGAAGACGGACATCGCATAAGTTGGTATAGCTTGCGCTACCGATTTCAAGAGCACTTCTTTCCCCCCAGAAAATAAGCATCTCTCTTTCCATCCCATAAGTTTCTGAACCAGACGATCAATCAGATATTGGAAGCTATCACTTTTATCAATCCCCAAAGTAGCTGGGAGGCCCAAATATTTGTCATTCAACGCCTCTGTCATGATATCTAAAATTGAGCATACATGTGCCTTCACATTGACATCTGTACTTGGGCTGAAAAAAAATACTTGATTTCTCCACACTGACCAATTGACCGGATGCCGAACAATATAGATCCAGGATAGATTTAAGGCAAGCAGCATTGGTAGCATTGGCCTTCATCAGGATGAGTGAGTCATCTGCAAACAAAAGATTTGACACTGCTGGTGCATCACGACAAACTTTGACCCCCACGAGGTCGCCGTTGTTTTCAGCCCTGGAAAGTAGGGCAGTTAGTCCCTCCGTGCAGAGAAGAAAAAGATATGGCGAGAGAGGATCCCCCTGACGAAGCCCTCTCGATGGTTTGAACGCTTCAGTCTCTGTCGAGTTGTACCCGACTCTATATTCAACAGAAGATACACATAACATAACCATATTCACCCATTTTTCATGAAAACCAAGCTTGAGGAGAATAGCTTCCAGGAACACCCACTCGACTCGGTCATAGGCTTTATGCATATCAAGCTTAACCGCACACCACCCTTCCTTGCCTGTTTTCTTCTGCTTAATTGTATGTAAGCTTTCATATGCAATAAGAACATTGTCCGTAATTAACCTCCCTGGGACAAAGGCACTTTGGGTTGGACTTATTATATCAGACAAAAATAATTTTAGTCTTGTGGCAATCATTTTTGAGATAACCTTATAGACCACATTGCAAAGGCTGATCGGTCTAAACTGCGAAACTTTCTCTGGTGTTTGTACCTTTGGGATCATGACAATCGTGGTGTCGTTCCAACCTAGTGGCATCACCTGGGAATTGACTGCACTCAGTACTTCTGCGACCAGATCATCACCAAGCATGGGCCAAAAACGCTTGTAAAAAATAGCATGTAAGCCATCTGGCCCCGGGGCCTTGAGATCACCGATGGAAAATAAAGCCTTCTTCACTTCTTCTGCTGTATAAGGAGCCATCAGTCTCTCATTCATATCAGTAGTTACCCTAGTATGCACATGGTCCAAAACATTCCTGTTTGGTACATTAACTTGGGAGGTAAACAGATTACCGAAATATCCAGTAATGATAGAGTTGATTTCATCCATATCTCCTCTCCACACACATGTATCATCTAGGAGCCTCTTAATACAATTCCTCTTCTTACGTGTTGTTGCTGCTTTATGAAAAAAAGACGTGTTCCGGTCACCGTGGAGTAACCAGTTTGCCCGTGCTCGCTGTAGCCAAACAATTTCCTCCTGGTCTAGCAGGTTCTCAATAAGTATTTGTGTTTCCTTCATTTTCTGTCTAGATTCGGTGGTTAGCTGCCCTCGCCTTAGCTTATCCAGCTCTTTCTGCAGTTTATGTATCCTTTTCTTTGGCCCTCGTAGTGTGTCACGATCCCACTGAAATAAATCCGCCTTAACTGTTGGTGAACCTTGCAGAAAATTAAAATTTTTCCTACGGTTTCACCAAGATTCATCTATGAGTTCATCTAGCAACGAGTATTCAGATTAGATAGCATCTACATACCACTTTGTAGATCGCAACAGAAGTGTTCGAGTGAACGTGGATGAGGTAGTCGTACTTGCCGTGATCCAATTCACCGATGATCTAGTGCCGAACGGACGGCACCTCCGCGTTCAACACACGTACGGAAAGCGTGACGTCTCCTCCTTCTTGATCCAGCAAGGCAAAGGAGAGGTTGGGGATGAAGGCTCCAGCAACAGCACGACGGCGTGGTGATGGTGGAACTGCAGCACTCCGGCAGGGCTTCGCCGTGCTCAATGGAGGAGGAGGAGGTGTTGGAGAGGGAGAGGGAGGCGCCAGGGCAATGGGTGATCAGCCCCCTCTCTCCCCCCCCTTTATATAACCCCCAAGGGGGGGCGCCTGCCCTAGGAGATGAGATCTCCTAGGGGGGGGGCGGCCAGGGAAGGGGGGCTTGCCCCCCAAGCAAGGGGGGCGCCCCCTTTAGGGTTTCCCTCCCCCCAAACCCTAGGCGCATGGGCCCATGTGGGGGGGAGGCGCACCAGCCCCTATGGGCTGGTTCCCTTCCCTCATACAGCCCATGGGGCCCTCCGGGATAGGTGGCCCCACCCGGTGGACCCCCCGGGACCTTCCGGTGGTCCCGGTACAATACCGATAACCCCGAAACTTGTCCCGATGTCCGTATGATGACTTTCCATATATAAATCTTTACCTCCGGACCATTCCGAAACTCCTCGTGACGTCCGGGATCTCATCCGGGACTCCTAACAACATTCGGGTTACTGCACATACATATCCCTATAACCCTAGCGTCACCGAACCTTAAGTGTGTAGACCCTACGGGTTCGGGAGACATGCAGACATGACCGAGATGGCTCTCGGGCAATAACCAACAGCGGGATCTGGATACCCATGTTGGCTCCCACATGCTCCACGATGATCTCATCGGATGAACCACGATGTCAAGGATTCAATTAATCCCGTATACGATTCCCTTTGTCAATCGGTATTTTACTTGCCCGAGATTCGATCGTCGGTATACCAATACCTCGTTCAATCTCGTTACCGGCAAGTCACTTTTCTCGTTCCGTAATACATGATCCCGTGATCAAACACTTTGGTCACATTGAGCTCATTGTGATGATGCATTACCGAGAGGGCCCGGTGATACCTCTCCGTCAAGCGGAGTGACAAATCCCAGTCTCGATCCATGTCAACCCAACAGACACTTTCAGAGATACCCGTAGCATACCTTTATAGTCACCCAGTTACGTTGTGACGTTTGGCACACCCAAAGCACTCCTACGGTATCCGGGAGTTACACGATCTCATGGTCTAAGGAAAGGATACTTGACATTGGAAAACTCTAGCAAACGAACTATGCGATCTTATGCTATGTTTAGGATTGGGTCTTGTCCATCACATCATTCTCCTAATGATGTGATCCCGTTATCGATGACATCCAATGTCCATAGTCAGGAAACCATGACTATCTGTCGATCAACGAGCTAGTCAACTAGAGGCTCACTAGGGACATGTTGTTGTCTGTTATTCACACATGTATTACGATTTCCGGTTAACACAATTATAGCACGAATAAAGACAATTATCATGAATAAGGAAATATAATAATAATGCTTTTATTATTGCCTCTAGGGCATATTTCCAATAGTCTCCCACTTGCACTAGAGTCAATAATCTAGTTACATTGTGATGAATCGAACACCCATAGAGTTCTGGTGCTGATCATGTTTTGCCTTAGGGAGAGGTTTAGTCAACGGATCTGCAACATTCAGATCCGTGTGCACTTTACAAATCTCTATGTCTCCATCTTGAACATTTTCACGAATGGAGTTGAAGCGACGCTTGATGTGCCTGGTCTTCTTGTGAAACCTGGGCTCCTTTGCAAGTGCAATAGCTCCAGTGTTGTCACAGAAGATCTTGATTGGCCCCGACGCATTGGGTATGACTCCGAGGTCGGTGATGAACTCCTTCACCCAAATTGCTTCATGTGCTGCCTCCGAGGCTGCCATGTACTCCGCTTCACATGTAGATCCCGCCACGACGCTTTGCTTGCAACTGCACCAGCTTACTGCCCCACCATTCAAAATATACACGTATCCGGTTTGTGACTTAGAGTCATCCAGATCTGTGTCGAAGCTAGCGTCGACGTAACCTTTTACGACGAGCTCTTCGTCACCTCCATAAACGAGAAACAATTCCTTAGTCCTTTTCAGGTACTTCAGGATATTCTTGACCGCTGTCCAGTGTTCCTTGCTGGGATTACTTTGGTACCTACCTACCAAACTTACGGCAAGGTTTACATCAGGTCTGGTACACAGCATGGCATACATAATAGAACCTATGGCTGAGGCATAGGGGATGACGCTCATCTCTTCTATATCTTCTGCCGTGGTCGGACATTGAGCTGAGCTCAATTTCACACCTTGTAACACAGGTAAGAACCCTTTCTTAGATTGATCCATATTGAATTTCTTCAATATCTTATCAAGGTATGTGCTTTGTGAAAGACCTATGAGGCGTCTCGATCTATCTCTATAGATCTTGATGCCTAATATATAAGCAGCTTCTCCAAGGTCCTTCATTGAAAAACTCTTATTCAAATAGGCCTTAATGCTGTCCAAGAGTTCTATATCATTTCCCATCAAAAGTATGTCGTCTACATATAATATGAGAAATGCTACAGAGCTCCCACTCACTTTCTTGTAAACACAGGCTTCTCCATAAGTCTGTGTAAACCCAAACGCTTTGATCATCTCATCAAAGCGAATGTTCCAACTCCGAGATGCTTGCACCAGCCCATAAATCGAGCGTTGGAGCTTGCATACCTTGTCAGCATTCTCAGGATCGACAAAACCTTCCGGTTGCATCATATACAATTCTTCCTTAAGGAAACCATTAAGGAATGCCGTTTTGACGTCCATTTGCCATATCTCATAATCATAGTATGCGGCAATTGCTAACATGATTCGGACGGACTTCAGCTTCGCTACCGGTGAGAAAGTCTCATCGTAGTCAACCCCTTGAACTTGTCGATAACCCTTAGCGACAAGCCGAGCTTTATAGACGGTCACATTACCATCCGCGTCTGTCTTCTTCTTGAAGATCCATTTATTTTCTATGGCTCGCCGTTCGACGGGAAAGTCAGTCAAAGTCCATACTTCGTTTTCATACATGGATCCTATCTCGGATTTCATGGCTTCTAGCCATTTGTCGAAATCCGGGCCCGCCATTGCTTCCTCATAGTTCGAAGGTTCACCGTTGTCTAACAACATGATTTCCAAGACAGGGTTGTCGTACCACTCTGGTGCGGAACGTGTCCTTGTGGACCTTCGAATTTCAGTAGGAGCTTGATCAGAAGTATCTTGATCATAATCATTAATTTCCTCTCTAGTCGGTGCAGGCACCTCAGGAATGATTTCTTGAGTTTCGCCATTTTCCGGTTCAAGAGGTAACACTTCATCAAGTTCTACTTTCCTCCCACTTACTTCTTTCGAGAGAAACTCTTTCTCTAGAAAGGATCCATTCTTGGCAACAAAGATCTTGCCTTCGGATCTGAGGTAGAAGGTATACCCAACAGTTTCTTTCGGGTATCCTATGAAGACGCATTTTTCCGACTTGGGTTCGAGCTTCTCAGGTTGAAGTTTCTTCACATAAGCATCGCATCCCCAAACTTTTAGAAACGACAGCTTAGGTTTCTTCCCAAACCATAATTCATACGGTGTCGTCTCAACGGATTTCGACGGAGCCCTATTTAAAGTGAATGCGGCAGTCTCTAAAGCATAGCCCCAAAAAGATAGCGGTAAATCGGTAAGAGACATCATAGATCGCACCATATCTAATAGAGTGCGATTACGACGTTCGGACACACCATTACGCTGAGGTGTTCCAGGCGGCGTGAGTTGTGAAACTATTCCACATTGTCTTAAGTGTGTGCCAAATTCGTGACTCAAGTATTCTCCTCCACGATCTGATCGTAGAAACTTGATCTTTCTATCACGTTGATTTTCAACCTCACTCTGAAATTCCTTGAACTTTTCAAAGGTTTCAGACTTGTGTTTCATTAAGTAGATATACCCATATCTACTCAAGTCATCAGTGAGGGTGAGAACATAACGATAGCCACCGCGAGCCTCAACACTCATTGGACCACACACATCGGTATGTATGATTTCCAATAAGTTGGTTGCTCGATCCATTGTTCCTGAGAACGGAGTCTTGGTCATTTTACCCATGAGGCATGGTTCGCACGTGTCAAATGATTCATAATCAAGAGACTCTAAAAGTCCATCTGCATGGAGCTTCTTCATGCGTTTGACACCTATGTGACCAAGGCGGCAGTGCCACAAATATGTGGGACTATTGTTATCAACTTTAACTCTTTTGGTACTCACACTATGAATATGTGTATCATCACGTACGAGATTCATCAAGAATAAACCATTAACCATCGGAGCATGACCATAAAACATATCTCTCATATAAATAGAACAACCATTATTCTCGGATTTAAATGAGTAGCCATCTCGAATTAAGCGAGATCCGGATACAATGTTCATGCTCAAACTTGGTACTAAATAACAATTATTGAGGTTTAAAACTAATCCCGTAGGTAAATGTAGAGGCAGCGTGCCGACGGCGATCACATCGACCTTGGAACCATTCCCGACGCGCATCGTCACCTCGTCCTTCGCCAGTCTCCGTTTATTCCGTAGCTCCTGCTTTGAGTTACAAATGTGAGCAACTGCACCGGTATCAAATACCCAAGAGCTACTACGAGTGCTGGTAAGGTACACATCAATTACATGTATATCACATATACCTTTGGTTTTGCCGGCCTTCTTGTCCGCTAAGTATTTGGGGCAGTTCCGCTTCCAGTGACCACTTCCCTTGCAATAAAAGCACTCAGTTTCGGGCTTGGGTCCATTCTTTGGCTTCTTCCCGGCAACTTGCTTACCGGGCGCGGCAACTTCCTTGCCGTCCTTCTTGAAGTTCTTTTTACCCTTGCTCCTTTTGAACTTAGTGGTTTTATTCACCATCAACACTTGATGCTCTTTCTTGATTTCTACCTCTGCTGATTTCAGCATAGCATACACCTCAGGAATGGTCTTTACCATCCCCTGCATATTGTAGTTCATCACAAAGCTCTTGTAGCTAGGTGGAAGCGACTGGAGGATTCTGTCAATGACCACTTCTTCCGGAAGATTAACTTCCAGTTGAGTCAAGCGGTTGTGCAATCCAGACATTCTGAGTATGTGCTCACTGACAGAGCTATTTTCCTCCATCTTACAGCTAAAGAATTTGTTGGAGATCTCATATCTCTCAACCCGGGCATGAGCTTGGAAAACCATTTTCAGCTCTTCGAACATCTCATATGCTCCATGTCTCTCAAAACGCTTTTGGAGCCCCGGCTCTAAGCTGTAAAGCATGCCGCACTGAACGAGGGAGTAATCATCGCATCGCGACTGCCAAGCGTTCATAACGTCTTGTTGTGCAGGGAGAACAGGTGCGTCACCCAGCGGTGCTCTTAGGACATAATCTTTCTTGGCAGCTATGAGGATGATCCTCAGGTTCCGGACCCAGTCCGTATAGTTGCTACCATCGTCTTTCAGCTTGGTTTTCTCTAGGAACGCGTTGAAGTTGAGGACTACGTTGGCCATTTGATCTACAAGACATATTGTAAATATTTAGACTAAGTTCATGATAATAAAGTTCATTCAATCAAATCATTTAATGAACTCCCACTTAGATAGACATCCCTCTTCCAGTCATCTAAGTATTACATGATCCGAGTCAACTAGGCCGTGTCCGATCATCACGTGAGACGGACTAGTCAACATCGGTGAACATCTTCATGTTGATCGTATCTTCTATACGACTCATGCTCGACCTTTCGGTCTTCCGTGTTCCGAGGCCATGTCTGTACATGCTAGGCTCGTCAAGTCAACCTAAGTGTTTTGCGTGTGTAAATCTGTCTTACACCCGTTGTATGTGAACGTTAGAATCTATCACACCCGATCATCACGTGGTGCTTCGAAACAACGAACTGTCGCAACGGCGCACAGTTAGGGTGAACACTTTCTTGAAATTATTATGAGGGATCATCTTATTTACTACCGTCGTTCTAAGTAAACAAGATGCAAAACATGATAAACATCACATGCAATCAAATAATAAACGTGACATGATATGGCCAATATCACATAGCTCCTTCGATCTCCATCTTGGGGCTCCATGATCATCTTGTCACCGGCTTGACACCATGATCTTCATCATCATGATCTTCATCATCGTGTCTCCATGAAGTTGCTCGCCAACTATTACTTCTACTACTATGGCTAACGCGTTTAGCAATAAAGTAAAGTAATTTACATGGCGATTCTCAATGACACGCAGGTCATACAAAATAAAGACAACTCCTATGGCTCCTGCCGGTCGTCATACTCATCGACATGCAAGTCGTGATTCCTATTACAATAGCATGAACATCTCATACATCACATATAGATCATTCATCATACATCACAACTTTGGCCATATCATATCACAAAGCACTTGCTGCAAAAACAAGTTAGACGTCCTCTAATTGTTGTTGCAAGTTTTACGTGGCTGAATTAGGGTTCTAGCAAGAACGTTTTCTTACCTACGTTCAGACCACAACGTGATTTGTCAACTTCTATTTACCCTTCATAAGGACCCTTTTCATCGAATCCGCTCCAACTAAAGTAGGAGAGACAGACACCCGCCAGCCACCTTATGCAACTAGTGCATGTTCGTCGGTGGAACCGGTCTCACGTAAGCGTACGTGTAAGGTTGGTCCGGGCCGCTTCATCCCACAATACCGTTGAAGCAAGATAAGACTAGTAGCGGCAAGAAGAGTTGACAACATCTACGCCCACAACAAATTGTGTTCTACTCGTGCAAGAAGAACTACGCATAGACCTAGCTCATGATGCCACTGTTGGTGAACCTTGCAGAAAATTAAAAATTTTCCTACGGTTTCACCAAGATCCATCTATGAGTTCATCTAGCAACGAGTATTTAGATTAGATAGCATCTACATACCACTTTGTAGATCGCAACGGAAGCGTTCGAGTGAACGTGGATGAGGTAGTCGTACTTGCCGTGATCCAATTAACCGATGATCTAGTGCCGAACGGACGGCACCTCCGCGTTCAACACACGTACGGAAAGCGTGACGTCTCCTCCTTCTTGATCCAGCAAGGCAAAGGAGAGGTTGGGGATGAAGTCTCCAGCAACAGCACGACGACGTGGTGATGGTGGAACTGCAGCACTCCGGCAGGGCTTCGCCGTGCTCAATGGAGGAGGAGGAGGTGTTGGAGAGGGAGAGGGAGGCGCCAGATCAGCCCCCTCTCTCCCCCCCCTTTATATAACCCCCAAGGGGGGCGCCTGCCCTAGGAGATGAGATCTCCTAGGGGGGGCGGCGGCCAGGGAAGGGGGGCTTGCCCCCCAAGCAAGGGGGGCGCCCCCTTTAGGGTTTCCCTCCCCCCAAACCCTAGGCGCATGGGCCCATGTGGGGGGAGGCGCACCAGACCCTATGGGCTGGTTCCCTTCCCTCATACAGCCCATGGGGCCCTCCGGGATAGGTGGCCCCACCCGGTGGACCCCCCGGGACCTTCCGGTGGTCCCGGTACAATACCGATAACCCCGAAACTTGTCCCGATGTCCGTATGATGACTTTCCATATATAAATCTTTACCTCCGGACCATTCCGAAACTCCTCATGACGTCCGGGATCTCATCCGGGACTCCGAACAACATTCGGGTTACTGCACATACATATCCCTATAACCCTAGCGTCACCGAACCTTAAGTGTGTAGACCCTACGGGTTCGGGAGACATGCAGACATGACCGAGATGGCTCTCGGGCAATAACCAACAGCGGGATCTGGATACCCATGTTGGCTCCCACATGCTCCACGATGATCTCATCGGATGAACCACGATGTCAAGGATTCAATTAATCCCGTATACGATTCCCTTTGTCAATCGGTATTTTACTTGCCCGAGATTCGATCGTCGGTATACCAATACCTCGTTCAATCTCGTTACCGGCAAGTCACTTTTCTCGTTCCGTAATACATGATCCCGTGATCAAACACTTTGGTCACATTGAGCTCATTGTGATGATGCATTACCGAGAGGGCCCGGTGATACCTCTCCGTCAAGCGGAGTGACAAATCCCAGTCTCGATCCATGTCAACCCAACAGACACTTTCAGAGATACCCGTAGCATACCTTTATAGTCACCCAGTTACGTTGTGACGTTTGGCACACCCAAAGCACTCCTACGGTATCCGGGAGTTACACGATCTCATGGTCTAAGGAAAGGATACTTGACATTGGAAAACTCTAGCAAACGAACTATGCGATCTTATGCTATGTTTAGGATTGGGTCTTGTCCATCACATCATTCTCCTAATGATGTGATCCCGTTATCGATGACATCCAATGTCCATAGTCAGGAAACCATGACTATCGGTCGATCAACGAGCTAGTCAACTAGAGGCTCACTAGGGACATGTTGTTGTCTGTTATTCACACATGTATTACGATTTCCGGTTAACACAATTATAGCACGAATAAAGACAATTATCATGAATAAGGAAATATAATAATAATGCTTTTATTATTGCCTCTAGGGCATATTTCCAACATTAACTGCTCGCGTACGATCAGCTAGTGACGGTCCGACACCCGCCAGATGGGCTCGCTGCCATGCCGTGTTAACGATCTCATTCACTGTCTCCTCCTTCAACCAACGTGCTTCAAACCTCCTCTCTCCTTTCGGTTGTGGTGATAACACCGTTGCAAAGTAATCTGTATCCAGCACAAGCGGTCTATGATCTGAATGGATGTGATGCTCATGTACTACAGCCACGTAGGGGAATTTTTCAGACCACTTGCCGTTGCATAAAGCTCTGTCAAGATGCTCCCTAGTCGTACCCCTACTCCATGTAAAGGGATCTCCAATAAACATGACTTCCTGTAATCCGCAATCCTCAATGCAATCTCTGAAATTTTGCATGAAGTGTAGCGGCCTGGTGTTCCCACCTTCCTTCTCATTTGCAATTAAAATTTCATTGAAGTCTCCAATAATCATCCACGGCCCCTCTGTGTTACTATGGAGATCCCTGAGATACGTCCATGAGAGATGTTTCAGGTCCCAACTAGGTTCTCCATAGAAACCTGTCCAACGCCATACTACATTATTACCCTGCATAACAAAACCATCAATGAAATAAGGCGAAGAGTAATTCAAAACCACTTCATTTGAGTCATTATAAAAAAGTACAAGCCCTCCAGAACGACCATCACTCTCCATGATGTGAAAACGATCAAAAACTAGTTTCTCTCTAATCTCATTTGCCTTTACTCTATTCAGATGTGACTCAGACAAAAAAACCACATCCGCTTTCACACGCCCTTGTAGATCCAAGAGCTCACGAACTGCCGTGGCCGAAAGCATTCCACGGCAGTTCCAGGCCAAGGTTTTCATTGCGCCCGGCGGTCCTCCGCCAAGGAGGCCGCCGATGTATCATTATTACTGTTGGCAATCGCTACTCCATCATCTCCTTTGCGCTTCTTCAAATTTGCATTTTTTTGTGGATATTCAGTTAAAACAGAATTTGTGGGACCTCCAATATCAACCTGAACAATTTTAGTGGTTGTGTTTCTCGCTGGTACTATAGCCCCACTAACTGTATCCCGTGGTACAGCAACACCTCCAGTTAGCAAATTGGGACCAGAATTATCAGCGCCACGCTTGCCCAAAACGTTATTGCTTTTGGCCACTATAATCTGTCCCGTACTCTCTTCCATGTGTGTACAACCCATGGGTCCAGTGCTCGGCAAGCTCTCGCTGTTAGTGAAATTCTCAGCCTGCGGTGGTTCACATTTTTTATCTCCTAGTTCGCTTCCCTGTTGCTGGTTATGTGCGCTATTCCAGCGCCAGTCTGCATATTGTTGATCTGCATGTATTTCACGTCCTCTGCCCCTTCCAAACTCTCCTGTCCAGCCATCAGTAGCGCCACTGTTTCCTCTATCGTAGGTAGGGCCAAAAGACCGACTTCTCCCATTGTTGGATCGGTCACCTCCTGAACCTTGCCCTCCACCTCTGCCGCGGCCTCTTCCACGACCACCATCTGCCAGGATGAACTCACCCCACTCTTCATCTCCGCAAAATAGTGAAGCTATATCGTAAATTCCATCTCCGCACTCTTCATGCCAGTGCCCCATCATACCGCAATTGCCACAGAAGGTTGGGAGTTTCTCATATTGGATTTGGTACCACTCTTTCTCTCCATCCTTTGTTATCGACACGAATCTCGTCAGTTTTTTGTTCACATTTAGTTTAGCTCGAACACGAACAAATTCCCCCACAAAACCCGCCGGGAGAGTGATTTGCACCTCAAGAATCTTCCCCAATGGCCTGCACATGCCTCTCACAACAGCATCACACAGAAAGTTGTCTGGCATTTTAAGCACACGTGCCCAGACATCCACTTTATCAAGGACGATTGTCCTTGGGTTTGCAAACCCATCATATTCTTCTATCAGCAGAACTTGATTTCTATCAGTTGACTAGTCCTCGTACAGGACTCGGCTACTAATGACACGGACTATTAATGACACGGCAGCCCTGGTCACCCTTTAACTGATTACAACTCAAACTGACTCTACGAAACATGACTCTCACGTACGTAGACGACTTAAATCAAGATTAGCTAACACAAGACACCGAGATAAAGGCTCTTCGGCTGCTGTGTGCAGGGGTGCAAATGGTTTAAATTGGGGGCTCCTGATATGAATGATCACGAGACTCGTAACACTATCTCTTTGCGGCCTATCTCAACATTTGCGTGTGTCATCTGGCAACAGACTGTTCGAATACAGTGAAGCATCTGAATTCAGTTTATTTGGGACCTAGTAGCATGATCATCAGGGAGGTCCATGCAACAATGGATGAAATAGGAGGTGTTTTTGTGAAGCACGAGAAAAGGGAGTCCAGTTTTGAAGTGCATAATTTAGCTAAGGCTGCAATTTCTCTTGATCCTGGCCAGTATTTGTGGTTATTGAGTACCTGGCCAAGATAGTTTTTGACGAATATAGTGATTTACCCCCTCAAATTTGGCTCTGCGTGTGTAAGCGCAAACCTCCAGAACTGTTCATGTAATTTCGGCCACTTTAATAGAACTCTTCATGCTTTAAGTCAGAACCAAAAATGCACAAAATTTCAGAATTGCTCATGTAATTTCAGGCCACTTTGATAGTGCAAACCATCATTCGCGTGAATACACAATTCTTGTGTACAGATGAAGAAACGTTTCCTAACATATACTGGCAGAACTACATGGGGTTGCAGGCGTAGATATATACGATGTGTATATATACTCCGCAAGCTGTACATGTCTTAGGTAGAAGAAAATTTGGATCTTATACGTGTTGGGGCGTGTTGTTGGGTGGCGTAGCGGATGTGGCAAGGATGACGTTGCGCCTGCCACGTTCCGAGCGGGAGTTCTCAGCAAACTTTTGTCCTGCGATATGAAGACCCTTGCTCTTTTCCTCCTCTGACCACTCGGAGGTGTAGTACTCCTCTTCGGTGGCGTCGGCGCTGGCTGGGAAGAACATAGAGCCCCACTGAGGAAAGTGAACGAGAGCGACGGGGAGAGTGCATGCCATGATCATGATGCCCATGTACTCAAGACCCCTGCCAGTGGAGTATTGCGACGAAGTGAAGAAGAGAAGTTGTGTGAGTCCCGCACCCACGTTGCCACCAGCGCCGGTCAGCCCAGAGATGATGCCAAGGGATCGCCTAGAAACGAAGGGTGCGACGCCAAAGACAGCACCACACGCAGCCTGGGCGCAGATGGAGAAGAGGACCATGGCAGTTACCGAAGCGGGGAGGGCTGAGGCGCGACCGAGCCAGATGCAAAAGGCGCCGCCAGCTGTCTGGAGGATCCAGATGTTCCAAAGGCGAGCACGCATACCAAAGTAGCGAGCGCCGAGGTCGGAGAGGTATCCTCCCATAGGACGCGCGACGATGTTGGCCATGCCGAAGCAAGCAGCAATGGTGCCGGCGGCGCGAAGGTCTAGGTGGAAGTGGTCGTAGTAGTACTCGGCGATGACATTGTCGGTGGTGAGCTCGACGCCCATGCAGTAGCCATAGAGGAGGACGAAGATCCATGTCCGGTAGTTGGTGACGGCTCCCCAAAGGACCTTGGAGAACTTGTCCTTGGCCATGTCTCCCTTCTTCTGGAGGCTCGCAAGGTTGCCGTCGGGGAGGTCTTGCCCCATGGTGAGGACGAGCAGGCCCATCATGATGTGCATCATGCCCGGAACGAAGTAGGCGATACGCCACGCCACGAAGGGTGTTGCACCACACTTTTGGATCGCATGGAAGACGAGGGGCATGATGAGCTGTGTGGCGCCGCCACCCATATTTCCCCACCCGGCCGCGAGGCCATTCACCGTGCCGATGATTTTACTGTTGAACATGGTGCTCATCCAGTACTGGCACGACACAAAGGTGGCGAGGGAGAAGCCGATGAGGAAGCGGACGGCGATGTACCCCGACGCGTCGTCGATGACGGCCATACAGAAGACGGTTGGCGCTGATAGCATGACGAGGAAGGCGCAACCGTACCGCGGCCCAAGCAGGTCGCAGATGGCGCCCATGGCGAGCCTCGAGAAGATGGACCCAGACACGGACGCCACCCCGGCGTTGCCGATGTCAGCCTTGGCGAGGTTGAGGTTGTCACGGATGATGGGCACCAACGGAGCCGCGGCGAAGGTGGAGACGAAACAGGTGAAGAAGGAGATCCAGGAGAGGTGGAAGGTGCGCATGTGGGGGTTGGCGAAGGAGAAGAGCCTGAAGGACTTGGCCTTGTGCTCCGAGTCCACCGGCAGCGTGAACTTGCTGGCCGCCGCGTCGCCATGAGAGCTCGCCTCCACCTCCATACCTACTGATCTAGCTTGATCGAGCAAGCGGGGCTTCTTCTTTGCTTTGCTCCTTGGAGCTAGCTAAGCTTAATTACTCGCAGTGGTGACTAGAAGCTGCTAGTTGCTGTGGTTTGGTGCTTTGGATCCCGGATCGACTAGGTATTTATAGTACAGTGCAGGAGTTGACATTGGGATCAAGTTGCGTCTCTCTTGGTTAGCTAAAGGGTAAGACAGATAGGAAGAAGAATGTACTATTATTGCATCTAACGGAATCATGGCAGCAGCAACTGGGACTAAACAACGGCAGTGCAATGCAACGCAGTCGAGAGAGGGATTAATTACCCCGATTAACCTCGTCGCCGCGCGCATGCATCTCCGCGCCCTCGGCCCCTGGGAGGGACCAAGGATCAGAATATGCACTGTCCAGGTCTCGATCTGCCTTCCTGCCTGCTGGCAATCACCCGACCTGCAGCTGGACAAACTTGTTGCAATTTTTCTGTTTTCTTGCAGTCTCAGTTCAGATCTCCTCTCAAGTTACATGGAACAGCGACTCTGCACGATTCCGTGCATGTGCTCTGTCTGCATCTGGCAATTGCATGTGCGGCTGTGTTGATAGCTTTTACTTTTCGAGGAAAATTCCCATCTATTACATCCAGGTCCGTAGGCCTTGTGGATCAACTCGCGACGGCGTTGCCAAAGTGGAAATCAGCAAAGATGCCAAAGAGTGGAAGAATGCTTCTTGTTCAATCTGTGCTATGTGCGATTCCGCTACATGCGATGATGGCGCTTGACCTCCCGCAGAAGACAATTTCAGCAATGAACAGAGTTTCTCGAAGTTTCCTATGGTGCGTTGAGGAAAACTCGTCCGGCGGCAGCTGCGCGGTCGCTTGGGAAACTGTATGCGCGCCCAAATGGGCGGGTGGACTAGGCATACCCAACCTAGGATGGATGAACAAAGCGGTGCACGCAAGATGGCCTTGGCTGCAACGATCAGACACAGCGCGACCATGGGCAGAATTTGACATCATTGTACCAAAAGCCTCGAGGCAAATCTTCAACACGGCTGCTCGCTGGATCCTAGGAGATGGAAATGCAGCACTCTTTTGGAAGGATAGATGGCTCGAAGGACAACGGATTGTGGAGATTGCACCCTTGACTTATGGGCGAGTCAGGAAGAGAATAAGGAACACATGCACCATATCCCAGGCACTACTGAACGATTGTTGGGTCGCCCAAGTGAGCCCGGAGGTATCAGCGGACTCGTTACGAGAGTAACTACAGCTGTGGAGCATGATCCAAAGGGTTGAACTTGATCCAACGCAGCGCGACATCATCTCTTGGTCATGGGAAGCAAACGGATGCTATTCAGCGAGGACTGCATATGCAGCCAAGTTCTAGGGCAGGCAGGTCGTCCCCACAGCCGCATTCACTTGGAAATCCAAGGCACCGGCGCCCTGTCGCTTCTTCACATGGCTCGTGATCCAAGACAGGTGCTGGACATCCGATCGGCTGGCAAGACGTGGACTCGACCATCAAGATTGTTGCCCAATGTGCAACCAAGAAGAGGAGAGCATAAACCACATTCTACTTCAGTGTGTCGTCGCACGGGAAGTGTGGACCGCGATCTGCCATCCCTTACGCAAGCCGGAGTGGGTACCTACAGTGACCAAAAGCCTCGGTACATGGTGTCAAGACAAGAGGGGACGAGCACAAGCCGAGAGGGATGCAAATGCAATCATCATCCTAGGGCTATGGCAACTATGGAAGCACCGCAAACTCTATCGTTTTCGACGGAGCCACACCTTCAAAGAACAGGATCATACATGCAATCGTCCGAGAGGGCCGTGTATGGAAGCAAGCAGGCATACTACGAGGAGACATGGCAACATTCTTTGCAGAAGTGGAGGAGTGGGAAGCGGAGAGTAGGTAGCCATACGAGAGCAAGGTGGACTGTGGAGTTAGTGTGCAGTGTATATATGTAATCTGTAACACTAACGTGGACGGGCTCTTTACCCCGATTTCTTCTTTATAATATAGTACGCACACTCGTGCGTATTCGAGAAAAAAAAACAAGCGCTAGAACAAGCCGAAGGCATTGCCGCCGTCATCACCCCTCCCTCATCAGAACCGGGCAAACATTGTTGCAATAGATAGTCGAAAAGTCGTGCTCTGTTGATAGCTTAGCTGCAGCTTAATTTAACTGCAGTGAATTGATACTTTACCTGCTAATGGCTAATGCAAACAAAGTGATTGTTGTTTCGGACCACAGGTCGGCCAGCACAAGCATGGCTCAAACCATGCATGCATGCATCGCGTACGTACGTACGTGCACACGGTTTCAGTTTTTTGCGTGCAGCTTTTGCCGCGATCCAACGGCCGTGATGGCATACGTACACGCACACACATTGCATTCCGGTCTTCCTCATAACCAAAGGACGTGTACATTGCACGCAGTCGATGCTCTGACTTTGCGACACACACACTCTGACGGAATGCATAGTTGGAAGGGGACAGATAGTGACATCACGTACATCTTATCTTCCGTTGTTGCCTGCCTCTTGGCACAGTAATTAATTTGAATTTACATTATTAATAGTATTGATTATGTTGGAAATAACCTAGCTGCCTTTAGAGAAGTTGGTGTGCTACTCTTTTTTCCAATAAGCGGCGTTTTCGTTGATTCACATAGCCACATTAAGGAGATACAAAACATGACGATTACATACCCGGTCTTTGCATGACTATAGGAGTCTAGGACACACACACAACCAACATGGAAAAAAGGAAAAATAATGAGAATGACACGTGGGAGTCAAGGCGAGACGAATGGCCCATTGCAGCTAAGGGCATCTCCAGCCGCGTCCCCAACATGCCCCCCCCCAGGCCACTTTTTCGGCGCCAGCGCCGAAAAAACGGCCCAGTCGCGTCCCCAGGACGCCGAAAATCGCCGGTTCGGACCTTTTTTCCGCCCGGCGGTCACAGGCCGAACCCGGCGCGCTGGGGAGCAGTTGGGGGCTCCGGCGCTAGGGAAAAGCACGCCTGGCCCACACCGATAGCGGAAAAGTCAAGGTTTTCTTCCCCCGACTCGCCTCGCACCCCCCGCGCCCTCGGCCACCACTAGCTATATCCCGGCGACGGCCGCCGCCCTACTCCGCTAGATAGCCATTCCCAGCCGGAAAATAGCAGCGCTTCGCCGCGGCAGCCCCTCCCACAGCAGCTGGGCGTTTCCGGCCGCCGTTTCCGGCCGCGGAGGCGCGGTTTAACGGCGGGTACACGCCCACCGAGCGCAAGGTGTTCGGCGTTTTGCCTGTATCGACGATCGACTCAGATGAGGAGGAAGAGCTCGCCGCGCTGCTGGAGGAGGAAGCCGCGGCCGACGTCCAGGAAGAAGAGCATCTCATGGTGCTCGCCGCCCTCGCCCAGCTGCTGGCGAGCAATGAAAAGCCGCGGCGAGGTGGCTCGGCGCCGGGGCGGGTGAAAGCAAAGAACCGGCACCGTCTCCAAGGCTACTGCATGCTCTACTCCGACTACTTCGCCGATGCTCCACTTCATGGCGAGAGAACATTTCGGCGCCGTTATCGGATGAGCCGAAAGCTCTTCCTCAGGATTGTGAATTCCATCCGGGAGTTCGACAACTACTTCAAGTGCAAGATGGATTGCACTAGCGCTCTTGGATTCACCTCCATCCAGAAGTGCACGACAGCGATGAGGATGCTTGCATATGGAGCTCCCAGTGATTCACTCGACGACTATGGGCGCATGGCCGAGTCCACCAGCATAGTGTGTTTCTACAAGTTCTGTCGGGCAGTGGTGGCAGTGTTTGGGCCATAATACTTGAGAACATCCAATGCGGAAGACACTGCTCGGATCCTAGCCCAGAATGCAGCAAGAGGATTTCCTGGGATGCTTGGAAGCATCGACTGCATGCATTGGAAATGAAAGAACTGCCCATTTGGTTGGCAGTGGATGTACAAAGGCGCCAAAGGCGGTTGCAGTGTGGTGCTTGAGGCGGTAGCCACACAGGACCTCTGGATTTGGCACTCCTTCTTTGGTACGCCAGGAACTCACAATGACATCAACGTGCTGCAATGCTCTCCTGTTTTTGCCAAGCTCGTTGAGGGCCATTCTCCTCCGGTGAACTTCGAGATCAATGGGCACCAATACAACAAGGGGTACTATCTAGCTGACGGCATCTATCCGAGATGGTCGACATTTGTGAAGACGATCTCAAACCCTATGGCAGGAGGCAAGAACGCCTGGTTTGCGAAGCTTCAGGAGGCTTGCAGGAAGGATGTCGAGCGGGCATTTGGTGTGCTCCAATCTCGATTTGCTGTTGTTCGGTACCCCGCTCAGACCTGGTCCAAAGATCAAATGTGGGAGATTATGACTTGTTGTGTCATCTTGCACAACATGATCATCGAGAGCGAGTAAGAAGACCCAATGTTTGACACTGAACCATACTACAGGCAGGGTCCTCTAGCCGAAGTTGATCACCAGCTACCGGCAACTTGGACTGCCTATCTCAGTATGCGTCGGGAGATCCGAGACCCACAGGTGCATCATCAACTGCAGAAAGATCTGATTGAGCACCTATGGAGGCTCAAAGGGGACGCCGTGTGATGAAATACGAGTTTTTATTTGTTGAACTATATAATGTGTATTGAACTATTTGTTGTTGTACTATTTTGTTGAAGTATTTGATTTTTCTGTGATTGAAATATGTGATAAGAAATATTTGATGAAATACGCCCATAATTGAACGCCGAGACACAGCGAAACCACGCCGAATATGGGCCTATTCTCGCCCACATGGGCCCTTTATTCGCCGAAATTGGGCTGCAAAGTGGGCCAATTTCGACGCCTGGGGGCGAGCTGGGGCGACGACTGGGCGCAAAACCGCCCCCAGCGCCGAGTATATCACCGGTTCGCCCCCAGGGGATGATTTTTATGCGTCCTGGGGGGGGGGCAACGGCTGGAGATGCCCTAAGACATCAACAACTGCAACTGTTGTTGACAGCACCCGAATGAGGAAAGGTTCCCCAACGGCGACCCTTCAGCATGAAACTATGCATGAACATCGCCGTCGTGGGATCCAACCACATAGGACATATCATGGGTTTTCAACAGGAAGAGAAAATCCGAGCAAACTTTAGACAATGTCTTCAGCAACAAAGCATAAACCACCACTACCAGGTACAATGAGTGAAGGCAAGACCTAAAGTTTTCACCCTGGAACTCCAGATCTGGTACTTGGCGAGCACCATTAGAGACAAAGTCCCATGTGTTGCTGCTACAAACTTGCCATGCCCCGGTCACCATTAGAATCGCGGATCATGATAAAATCCATAGATCAGGAATCTGTTGAGATGGCAGGTCTGCCATTGCAGACAAAACATCGAGTGCGCAACCATCGGGAGGGGATAAGGGGTTAGTCATCGTCTGGACTTGTCTCATATGGTGCAACTTCTTATCATTTCAGATCACTAGCTAGTAGAGCTTCCATAAGCTATTTCAGACATTGCTTCTTCATTTCAAATTTTAAACTTCAATTCTCTTTTTCGATTAGGAATGTTTCCTTTCCACGATGGATCTACTCATCAGGATTAATGTATAGCATTATTTGTTTGACGGTTGATTATGTTTATGCAGTGCAGCTTTTGTTTAATGCTTAGTTAAAAACTAGCGGCCTAAGTGTAACTAACATATTTAGAATAATGATATATACGGTCCGAATCATGTCTGTCCCTTTGAACTTATCAGGGCTGCCGTACTGTTCATATACTCTATATGATAACCTATATGTATGTAATGTATGATTGAGATTGTTCGTTGTTAAGTGTACTGATGATTGATTATACGAAGCAAATTGACTCTCTACACAGCTGGTTGCTTCTATATTTGGCCCATCAAAAGGTAGTGGTAGGTGTTGCTAAGTACAAGACCGTCCAAACAGTTGACTCTGAAAATGTTGTTGCAAAAAAAGGCACAAGTTAGCTAGCCACCTACACAAGCGTGCAGTGGTTGTCCTTGTACAGGTTCTGTCACCGTGATCCAAGTATGATATTAATCTCTAATCTACACATAGCTGATAAGTACAAGCTACACACACGAAGAAAGAACCCAACATAAACCAGATGAGCTAGTGTAGAGGACTAAATAATTGATCAATTTTCATTAAACAGGTTTGGTAACCAGGTTGGTGACACTAGCTTAACGCTGTCTTCGTAAGGTGGGTTTTCATAATTGCACTCAGTCTGACCATAGATACATAGGAGTGGACTGGCATTAGGGCTTGTTGAAAGGGTGGTTTGGCTTCTCCACGGACAGAGGGATTTATTTGTTCCCCAACACATTATCCAATATGTTGTATTACTCCCGGATGTACAAATATATATATTGCCTCTGTTTTATTTACTATGCATATTAGCTTGAACACAAGTCAAATTTTATAATGTTTGACTAAGTTTATAAGAAACAATATGAACATTTGTAATTAAAGTACATATGATGTGAAAATATAGTCGATCATGAATCTAATGGTATTAATTTGGCATTATAACATGTTCTAGAAATTGGTCAAAGTTTACAAAGTTTGACTTAATACGAAGTTAATATGCAGAGTAAATAAATTAGAGGGAGTACAAGAAAATTGAGCTGAGTGTTAGACCGCAGGAGGCAGGAAAAACTACTTCTAGATGTACATATAGACAACAAAGTTAAGCGAGTGTAATAAAGATGGTCTTGCCGCCGATCCCAATCATCTGAGTAATTTAGTTTTCTACTCCCTCCGTCCCGAAAAACATGTCGCGATGTCATTTTTTCAGTTTAGTCCTTGTCGTTCTCCCGACCAAACCCGCGGTCCTCCTCCTTCCTCAACCTTCTCCGACGCCGGTCGATTTGGTCGCCCCGCCCCCGCCGCCCCACGCCGCCTCCGCCTTGCTTCCCTCCCGCCTCCCCACACCGGCGCCTTGTTCCCCTCCCCTCCGACCGCCGCTTCGTTCCCCTACGCCCGCCGCCTTGTTCCCCTACGCCCGTCGCTCGCGAAGCTTCAATTTTGGAGACCACCGTCTGCAGTCCTCGCTCTCCTTCCGCCTGCGCTCGTCGTGAATCACCTCCTCTCCGTCGACCATGAAGCTCGCCCCTCCATGGACGCCGTCGACCCGAGCACTTGGAAGCACGGGTGCCCCTTCTCCAATCCGCAGACGGTGCCTTCCACCAGCGGCGCTCCGTCCGACGGAGCCGTCCTTCCCCGAGGGTGGCGAGACGGAGCTGGCACTGCCCTTCGTCGACCCCCTCCTCGCCGTATGGCTGCCTCGCCGCCCAGCAGCCACCACCACTGTCCACCTGGCCGTCAACCTCATCCACTACTACAGAGCGAAGGTGAGGATGCTTGCCTAAATCCCCAAAATGTCAAAACTGAAAATTTTAGTACTGTACTCACATGTGAATCACTCCATTTTGGGCAATTTTTGTGGAATTTTGAAACATTTACTCCATTTTGGGACACACGCAGGTGGGATTCAGTGTACTCTACGAATTGCTTCAAAATGTAGGGCATTTTGGGACACACGCAGGTGTGCATTTTTGTGGAATTTTCAGTTTGTAAAATTGGAGTATTGAAGAAGTGTATTTTCCATTTTGAAACTGAAAACAAACCGTATGTTCTGCATTCTGTATGTTGATTATCAATTCTGTTTCCACTAAATTTTGATCAGTGACTATAGCACAATATTCAGTTTCCACTTTGTAAATTCAGTTAACACATTTGCTCCTATGTAAATTCAGTTAACACATTTAACACTTGGTAAATTCAGTTAACTCAAGGCTAAAGACAATCTACCAAGGCTAAAGCATATACTGACATGAAACGACAATAATGGAGCCATGGAGCAGCAGCAACTCAAGGTCATGGATCATCTCTCTTGCCTTGTGCAGCTTGCTCTGTTTCAAAGCATCTAAATTTTCCATTAGTTGATAGCAGCACGAGTCATGAGTCTCATACGATTTTCATCATCCTAATAAGAGTATCTGTCAACTGCTTGTTTGTGCCCAAGTGTTGCCATTTTCTTCAGATTCTTCTTCAATTGCTTGCTTGTGCGCAACTGTCAGCAATTCTATTTTTCATGGTTATCTTGTCGCCACCCATGCAGGTCCTTCGAAAATCAGATCGTCCTATTTGCAATATCATGGGCTTTCACAAAGACAAGTATAACATGGATTCCAATGAGAAATAGCGCCTAAAGAACAAGGTATGTGTGATAAAATCATCGTGCTTGGTGCATTTGTCGTCCCATCACTACTGAAGCTGAATTGAAATTCTTAGAACAGAGCCCACGTTTGTAAATATGGCAGATCATAGCTGTCAATGGTGGAGCTTTAATTATTTTTGTTACCTTGCAGCCCAGGATTATACTGCTGTCCTCTGCTATTTATCAAACTTCATTGCCATGCTGTAGTATATAGTCATGCTCACTCACTCTTCTCTCTCTACCATGTAATGGCACTGGCACTGAAATTATTCAATCTCTGTATAAAAGGACTCACCAGTATATACTGATAGCTAATTAGCCAGGACCTTGAGATGGATTAATCCAGTGCTACTCCTCTCATTATCTAATCTATCCATGCTATGACTCCATACTTATTTACTGCCTTTGTAGCTTAATTCGTTCCTTAAATATAAGCCAAAAAATTATATGGATCACATGGTTTTCAGATTTCTGGAGTTGACTGTATATGTTAAAAAAAAGTAAATTGTATCTATGTCAGTATGTGTTTAGAACCAGCCATGGAATGATTTTTGCTCAGGATTTCTATCAGATGAGTCCTCTGTGTGCTTATAAGCTGTGGTGTTCCACCTAAGCTGATACAGCTTACGAGGTTTGTCTCTTTATTAGTAACTTATCAACTGAAACATGTAATGACCTTCAGAACAAACCCAGGTACCTATACTGGAGGAAAAGACACAGCTCGGCGAGTAGAGAATTCAGAGAGAAACAACAGACTGTGAGACATAAAACTATATACTCCAGAAATGAAACAATGTGATCTTTGTTCCTTACTCGCTCGATAGTTCTAGAACCTGACAGATAGAAACTGTTGTTTCAAAAGGAAATGAAATAGAAACAATTAACCAAAGGGAAATCAGAGTGCCTTGAATCCCAAAATTAGTTTTCCTTCCATATGCAGAGATTTGTGTCTGGGTGTGGCCAAGACAAATTAGGATCACGACGCTGTGTGGGTGTCAGATCAGTTCAACTGATTCGGTTGACAGGAATAATGGGGACATTGACTCAAGAATGCATTTTAAAAACTGCTTTGTTGCCTATCATCTTCTCTGATCCCCTCCTGCCATGGCTACGGATTTTCTCAATTAGCTCCAATGGTGGTGTCTCTAAGACATGGAAGTGTGCAATTTTTCTGTATGTGATCTCATATTTTTGCTCATGCGTGCTTTTTTCAGTTATTTTTTCCCATATTTTGGAAAGAACCATGCACAAAGGAAACAGACACTTCATCTGATGGAGTACCTTCTTCAGCTAGCAGTACTCTGATGGAGTAACTTCTTCAGAGGGCAAATAGCACCAGCAGCAGCAGTCACGGTGGCAGTCAACAGCAGCAACAGCAGCACAGGCAGAGGAGCAGTAGCATCAACACGGGAAGAGGAGCAGCAGCAGCACCACGGGCTAGCTCCACCGGTGGCAGGGGAGAAACAGAGGAGAAACAAGATGCAGCAACACGGGCTAGCACCACCGGCGGGCACGCAGGCAGAGAAGGAGCACGACGGCTGCGTGTGGGAGCTCGACGAGGACTCGCGGGAGACCACGGAGGGCGCGCGCGAGCTGCTGTCCACCGGATCGTGGAGGCCGGCTCCGGCGATGCCCGTAGTTGGATCGCGGTGGCGCACGGGAGGCAGCTCAAGGTGGACTCGCGGGAGCTCGAGGACGATGAGAAGGAGCTCCTCCTCCACCGGATCGTGGTGGCAAATTCCGACGACGCCCGCAGGTAATCGCCGCGGGAGGGGATCGCGGCCTCGCAGGTCTGGGCGGCGGTGGCGGAGCAAGTACTTGGCAACGACGGCGGCGTTGAAGGTACGTGGCGGCGGAGGCGGAACACTTCCTGGTGGGCGGCAATCACGCAGCTTGGCGGCGCCGGCCCCTGGAGACGCACGGGCGATGGCGGAGGAAGAAGACAGGGGTGGAGGGACTTGTTTGCGATTATTTTGAAACTACGAGGGCTTTTTTACAAAATTGGCAATGATCTACGCCTGCGACATGTTTTTCGGGACGGAGTCAGATAATAAGATTTAAAAGGTGCTCGCACAACATGGTTCCAGATGTACTGAGATAAAACACTCATGTGGCAGCGTCACATAAAGCGTATGGTATATCTTGTGAAGGTTGAGAGAGTGCAAAATAGGGTTTGTCAGGTGCTTGCAATCTTTGCAAGGTGTGAGGAGAGAACAGTTGGTTGGCTGCGATCAAGTCAAGATCAATAATGGCATGATCCTCCAGGATTGTAATATCCTGTTATCTACGTAATATATTCCCAGTGTAAATTTTAGGCAAATAATGAGCAAATTGATGAGTTTCGCAGGATGAAGCGGGCTGCCGCTTGCACCACTAGGAACCTATCCGGAAGGAAGCAGTAGCTACTTAGGGTTTTAACCAACTCGGAGCATCTCCAACTCAGAGCGCGCGGTTCGCGAGTTTTTGTGCGGCGCGGAGCGCTTGCTCCAGCGGCCGCTGCAAAGTTTAGCGTGCGTGAACCGCTCCAGCAGCCGCTGCAAAAAATCAACGTGCGCGCTCTCGCACAATCGACATATGCACTCCAAACACAACCAAGAAGATCAAACACAAACAAAATGAATCAACAATAAATAGTTCAATTTCATTATTACAACTCAAACAAATAGTTTATCTTGCAATACACCAAATAGTTCAATAATACAATATCAAACACACAAATCATGATGCTCTTTGTCGGCCATTGCATGCCCACCACTCCACAATGAGATCCTTCTAAAGATCATCATTTTGTGCTCTTTGTCGGCCATTCCATGCCCACCACTCCACAATGAGATCCTTCTAAAGATCATCATGTGTTTCGGCACGTCGAATGGCATGATAGGAGGCAACAAAACGGGCCACACTGGCAGCCCTCCGTCGCACTCGCACGGAATGTCCCAAGAGGTCATATTGAGAGTAGTCTAAATTTTGGCCACGCTCATTCTCGATGATCATGTTGTGCATGATCACACAAGCGTGCATGATGCATCAAAGCATCTTTTGATCCCAAAATCTAGCCGGTCCTCTCATAATAACAAATTAGGCTTGCAAAATCTCAAAAGCTCTCTCCACATCTTTTCTAGCCGCCGCCTAAGCATTGTGGAAATCAAGCTTTTTCTCACCTTCCAGTTTTTTCAACAGCTTCACAAATGTTTGCCACTTTGGGTAGATGTCATCCACGAGATAGTAGCCATAGTTGTATGTATGGCATTTGCTACAAACTGCACCGGTGGCAGTCACTAGTAGAAAAGGGGGCAAAGGCCCAGGCCGGGTCAGCCCATTAGTCCCGGTTCAGTCTAGAACCGGGACCAATGGGGCATTGGACCCGGTTCGTGAGCCCAGGGGGCCGGCCGGGCCACATGGGCCATTGGTCCCGGTTCATCTGGACCTTTTGGTCCCGGTTGGTGGGACGAACTGGGACCAATGGGCCTGGCTCCTGGCCCACCACCATTGGTCCCGGTTGGAGGTGAACCGGGACCAAAGGCTCCCTTTAGTCCCGGTTCATGCCACGAACCGGGACCAATGAGGTGCCTATATATACCCTCGCCCGCGAGCAGAGCACTCCAGGGGAGGGGTTTGTGGTGCTCTAGCTCACCTCCTATGCACATGAGGTGTTCGATGAAATGCCCGAGCCACAGTAGTTAAGCTTTCTCCTCTCGAAGCTCGACCTCAAAGCTCCATTTTCCTCGAGATTTGTCTAGATTTAGCGGTCCGTCACGCCCAACCCCCGTCTTCACCGCCATCGATCACCCGCGCCGATCTCATCACCGACACCACCGTGGTGAGCCTCTTGTTCTTATCTTTTTTCTGAAAGGAAAAATATTGTTACTTGTATGTTTAGATAGATAGTTGTATAATTTTCTTACTTTTATTATTGCATCTTATATAGTGCGATGGTTTTGGTATCCGCCCCCGTCGGCCCTCGTCCTGTCTATGATTCAGATGTGGTATATATATTATCTTTATAACTATTGGTTCATTTATTGTTTATGAAAATTATGCGGACCAACGTGACATAGATTTTATTTATCTAGGATGTATGTGAACCGGAAATTCCAACCGACCCTATTGTTGAGAGGTTAAATTTAGTTGAAGAAGAAAACAATTTCTTGAAGGAAAAAATAAAAAAATTGAGGAGGAGAAGATGATATTGGAGTTGCATGTTGCGGATGTCGTCGATGATCATAAGATCAAGATGGATGCAATGCGCTTGAAGATTAGAAAGATTAGAAAATATGCCATTCATACCGAGGCTTGGTATCATTATGCCGTTGGATCAATTGTTACCTTGGTTGCGATTATGATCGCCTTTGTTTTCGCATTAAAATGTTTTACATAGTTTCAATGTATGGTTTAATTAATTAGATGCTCTGGAGAGCTATATGTTGTTAAATGAGAACTATGTATGTACTTTGGTTTTAATGTGATGATGAACTTCTATTAATTTGGACACTTAATTATATATAATGCATGCAGATGAACCGGCAATGGATGTACGGTGACAGACACACCTCCGAGTACATTAAGGGCGTGCATGAGTTTCTTGATGCGGCTGAGGCAAATAAGCAGAATGGTTTTATGTGTTGTCCATGCCCTGATTGTGGGAATACGAAGTCTTACTCTGACCGGAAAATCCTTCACACCCACCTGCTTTACAAGGGTTTCATGCCACACTATAATGTTTGGACGAGGCACGGAGAAATAGGGGTTATGATGGAAGACGACGAAGAAGAAGAGTACGATGACAACTATGTGCCCCCTGAATACCGTGATGCTGCAACGGGGGAGCTGGTGAAGATCAAGAGGAACCAGACGATGTGCCCAATGATGCTGCAACGGGTGAAGCTGCTGAAGATCAAGAGGAACCAGACGATGTGCCCGATGATGATGATCTCCGCCGGGTCATTGTCGATGCAAGGACGCAATGCGAAAGTCAAAAAGAGAAGCTGAAGTTCGATCGCATGTTAGAGGATCACAAAAAAGGTTGTACCCCAATTGCGAAGATGGCAACACAAAGCTCGGTATCGTACTGGAATTGCTGCAGTGGAAGGCAAAGAATGCTGTGCCTGACAAAGGATTTGAGAAGCTACTGAAAATATTGAAGAAGAAGCTTCCAAAGGATAACGAATTGCCCGACAGTACATACGCAGCAAAGAAGGTCGTATGCCCTCTAGGATTGGAGGTGGAGAAGATACATGCATGCCCTAATGACTGCATCCTATACCGCGGTGCATACAAGGATCTGAACGCATGCCCGGTATGCGGTGCATTGCGGTATAAGATCAGACGAGATGACCCTGGTGATGTTCACGGTGAGCCCCACAGGAAGAGGGTTCCTGCGAAGGTGATGTGGTATGCTCCTATAATACCACGGTTGAAACATCTGTTTAGAAACGGAAAGCATGCCAAGTCGATGCGATGGAACAGTGAGGGCCGTAAGAAAGACGGGAAGTTGAGAGCACCCGCTGACGGGTCGCAGTGGAGAAAAATCGAGAGAAAGTACTGGGATGAGTTTGCAAAGGACCCAAGGAACGTATGGTTTGCTTTAAGCACGGAGGGCATTAAACCTTTCGAGGAGCAGAGAAGCAATCACAGCACCTATGTATGTATAACCTTCCTCCTTGGATGTGCATGAAGCGGAAGTTCATTATGATGCCAGTTCTCATCCAAGGCCCTAAGCAACCCGGCAACGACATTGATGTGTACCTAAGGCCATTAGTTGAAGAACTTTTACAGCTGTGGAATGGAAACGGTGTACATACGTGGGATGAGCACAGACAAGAGGAATTTAACCTAAAGGCGTTGCTGTTCGTGACCATCAACGATTGGCCCGCTCTCAGTAACCTTTTAGGACAGACAAACAAAGGATACCACGTATGCACACACTGTTTAGATGACACTGAAAGTATATACCTGGACAAATGCAGGAAGAATGTGTACCTGGGCCATCGTCGATTTCTTCCGACCAACCATCAATGTCGAAAGAAAGGCAAGCATTTCAAAGGCGAGGCAGATCACCGGAAGAAGCCCGCCATGCGTACCGGTGATCACGTACTTGCTATGGTCAATGATTTACACGTAATCTTTGGAAAGAGTCCCGACGCACTAGTTGTTTCGAGTGACGCTGAGGGACACGCACCCATGTGGAAGAAGAAATCTATATTTTGGGACCTACCCTACTGGAAAGACCTAGAGGTCCGCTCTTCAATCGACGTGATGCACGTGACGAAGAACCTTTGCGTGAACCTGCTAGGCTTCTTGGGCGTGTATGGAAAGACAAAAGATACACCTGAGGCACGGGAGGACCTGCAACGTTTGCACGAAACAGATGGCATGCCTCCGAAGCAGTATGAAGGTCCTGCCAGCTACGCTCTTACGAAAGAAGAGAAAGAAATCTTCTTTGAATGCCTGCTCAGTATGAAGGTCCCGACTGGCTTCTCGTCGAATATAAAGGGAATAATAAATATCCCAGAGAAAAAAGTTCCAGAACCTAAAGTCTCATGACTGCCACGTGATTATGACGCAACTGCTTCCGGTTGCATTGAGGGGGCTTCTACCGGAAAACGTCCGATTAGCCATTGTGAAGCTATGTGCATTCCTCAATGCAATCTCTCAGAAGGTGATCGATCCAGAAATCGTACCAAGGCTAAGGAGTGATGTGGCGCAATGTCTTGTCAGTTTCGAGCTAGTGTTCCCACCATCCTTCTTCAATATCATGACGCATGTCCTAGTTCATCTAGTCAACGAGATTGTCATTTTGGGGCCCGTATTTCTACACAATATGTTCCCCTTTGAGAGGTTCATGGGAGTCCTAAAGAAATATGTTCGTAACCGCGCTAGGCTAGAAGTAAGCATCTCCATGGGCCATCAAACAGAGGATGTCATCGGGTTTTGTGTTGACTTCATTCCTGGCCTTAAGAAGATAGGTCTCCCTAAATCGCGGTATGAGGGGAGACTGACTGGAAAAGGCACGCTAGGAGCCGACTCAATAATATGCAGGGACGGGCATTCTTGGTCTCAAGCACACTACACAGTTCTACAGAACTCTACCTTGGTGACCCCGTATGTCGATGAACACAAGAACAGTCTGCGTTCCAAACACCCGGAGCAGTGCGATGACTGGATTACATGTGAACACATTAGGACTTTCAGCAGTTGGTTGGAAGCACGTCTCAGAGGTGACAACACTGTTTGTGATAAGTTTTACTTGTTGTCCAGGGGACCATCTTTGACTGTATTGATTTACAAAGGATACGAGATAAATGGGAATACATTTTACACGATTGACCAAGATCAAAAGAGCACCAACCAAAACAGCAGTGTCCGCTTTGATGCAACAACCGAGAAGGGAAAGGACACATATTGTGGTTACATAGTGGACATATGGGAACTTGACTACGGACAAGATTTTAAGGTCACTTTGTTTAAGTGCAAATGGGTCAATCTGTCAGGAGGCGGGGTACATGTAGACCCACAGTACGGAATGACAACAGTCGATCTAAAAAATCTTGGGTACACTGACGAACCGTTTGTCCTAGCCAATGATGTGGCACAGGTTATCTATGTGAAGGACATGTCTACCAGACCGAGAAAAAGAAAAGATAAGGAAACGAATACATCATACGATGAGCCAAAGCGCCACATAGTTCTTTGAGGAAAAAGGGACATCCTGGGAGTGGAGGGCAAGACAGACATGTCTGAAGATTATGAAAAGTTTCGTGAAATTCCTCCCTTCAATGTCAAGGCTGACCCAAGCATCCAGATAAACGATGAAGATTATCCATGGTTACGGTGCAATAAACAAATGACACAAGCAAAGAAAAAGTGAAGACTTTCTCCCGCAACTATTATGATGATACCATGCCAAATTTGTAACAGACGAGTATGCTATGCCAACTTTTTTAGAGTTCATTTGAAAACTATGAACTTAGGTCGAATTTTCTCTATAGGTGCATCTATGTTCATTTTTTTAGTAAAGTTAATCACAAACTTGTGATTCACACAAATTTCAAAGAATTCAAATTTTAACTATTCAAATTTGAAAACTAATGACACTAACAGAAAGTTTATATTTTTTCTAAAACATATGGCACTAACAGAAAGTTTATAATTTTGCTGACATAAAAGCAAAAAGAATTAAAAAATAAAGCGAGAAACAAAAGAAAATAAATAATACAGAAAACAAAACAAAAAAAACTGGAAAAAAATAAAAATAGCAACAATAAGTATTTTGTTGTAAGTAGAAAAAAAATAAAATAAATAAAGCAACAAAGAAAACAAAAAAAACTAAAAAAGTGTTTTCAAATTTGAAAACTAATGGCACTAACAGAAAGTTCATAATTTTTCTAAAACTAAAAGCAAAAAGAATTAAAAAATAAAGCAAAAAACAAAAAGAAATAAATAATGCAGAAAACAAAACAAAAAACTGGAAAAAAATAGGGCTCGCCCCTGGCCCATGACCATTAGTCCCGGTTTGTGCCACAAACCGGGACTAAAGGGTTGGCCCTCGTTGCACCCGGATTTTAGTCCCACCTCGCCAACCGAAGGGCGCCCACACCTGTTTATAAGCCCGTCCCTCTCTGCGTTGTTGAGCTCCTCTCAAAGTGAAAATAGATGCACCTATAGAGGAAATTGGACCTAAATTCATAATGAATTTCTCTGAAATTCATAGAAATTGATTATGAATTTAGGTTTAATTTTCTCTATAAGTGCACCTATGTTCACTAACAGAGAAGTTTATAATTTTTGTGACCTAAAAGAAAAAAGAAATCACTAAAAAACTATAAGTATTTAGTTCTAAGTAGAAATGAAAAATAAATAGCAAAAAAGAAAAAAATGCCTATAATATTTGTTATGACTAACTAAAATTACCAAATTGAGTATAATGATGAAACACAGTAATATTAAATAGCAGGAAAAAGATTGACTCAGAAATCAATTTTTATAGTAAAGTTATTCATAAACTAGTGATTCACACAAATTTTAAAATATTCAAATTTATAATATTCAAATTTTAAAACTAATGGCACTAACAAAAAGTTTATAATTTTTGTGACCTAAAATAAAAAAGAAATCACTACAAAACTATAAGTATTTAGTTGTAAGTAGAAACAAAAAAAGTGCCACCTACTGGGCACCCACGGCCTGAATACGACTAGAAACCCTACCATGGGCCAGGATTCAGGCCCGCGGAAGGCCCAGTAGGCCCAGAGGCACACATTGCAAGGTTAGGCCCGAAAGCCTGCTTTAGAGAGGAGCTCGAGAGGGAAGGCGCACCACACCATATAAACAGGTGCGGCTCCCTCTCAACTAGCGAGGTGGGACTAAACATTTGGGCGCGGGGCAGCACAAGGCCTTTGGTCCCGGTTGGTGGCACCAACCGGGACTAAAGGGGGGCATTGGTCCCGGTTTGTGGCACAAACCGGGACTAAAGGGGGGCATTGGTCCCGGTTCGTGGCACAAACCGGGACCAAAGGCCTCTTTTCAGCAGCCCAAAGGGCGGGAAGCGGTGGCCTTTGGTCCCGGTTGGTGGCACCAACCGGGACTAAAGGGGGGCATTAGTCCCGGTTTGTGCCACGAACCGGGACTAAAGGCTTTGCTATATAAGTAGCACTTAGCAGTTTCTCCAAAATCCATCCCTTTCTTCTCCGCCTGACGCCCGCTGCTTTGCCTCGTCGCCATCGCCGCCAAGCCGTCAGGCTGCTCCACCTCGTCGTCGCCGCCGCCTCTGACGCCGTCAGGCTGGTCCACCTCACCGTCGTCGCCGCCTCCGACGCCGTCAGGCTGCTCAACTTTGCCGTCGCCGCCGCCCTCGACGCCATCTGCCCCGACGCCAGCGCCGCTCCTCGCGCCCCGACGCCGCCCGCCGTGCTCCGCCACCCCTCTGTGAGCACCTGCCTCGCGCCCCTGCCTTGCCTCGCTCCCGCGCCCCTCCCCTGCTCTGCCCCGCCGGCGCCACCACTTTTTTTATTAGTTTAATTTTTTTTCATATATATATAATGTATGTGTATGTATGTGGCTATATGTTTTTGTTCATATGTTGCAATATGTTTTTTTATTTTTATTAGTTTATTTTTTTGTTCATATGTGATGTATATGTGTATGTGGCTATAATGTATATGTGTATGTGATGTATGTGGCTAGAATTTGCTAAATATATATGTTAAAAATGTTTTTTTGTTCATAGAAAGTTTTTTGTTCATATATAGAAAGTTACAATTTTAGAAAAGTTTTATATATGCAAAAGTTACAATTTTAGAAAAAGAAGGATATGAAAGAAGAAAATAAGAAGAGGAAATAAAGAAGAAGAGGAGAGGAAAAGAAGAGGAGAAATAAATAAGAAGAAGAAAAAAGAAAAAAAAAAGAAGAGGAGAAGAAGAAAGGAATAGTGGAGAGGAAGAGAAAATAGAATATTCTATTTTCTCTTCTTCTCCACTATTCCTTTCTTCTTCTCCTTTTTTTTTCTTCTTTTTTTCTTCGATCTTCTCCTCTAGCTATTCCTTTCTTCTTCTCCTCTTTTTTCTTCTTCTTCTTCTTAATTTTTATCGGGAACGAGGGTGTCGAGGATTGCCGAGGGGTCGAGGGTCGGGAACTAGGGTAGAGGGTCGAGGGTCGTTAAGGGGTCAAGGGTCGAGGGTTTCAGGGTCGAGGGTTCGAGGGTTCTATCGGGTCTAGGGATCGAGGGTCGAGGGTTCCAGGGTCGTGTGGGTCGAGGGTTCCAGGGTCGTCGAGGGTTCGAGGGGTCGAGGATGGCCGAGGGGTCGAGAGAGGCTTCCTAGTGTCAAAGTATTGAAGAAATCCATGGCTTCATCATTAGCCGAAAGTAATCAGGGCATGATGGTACGAAGTCCTCCAAAGTTATTTTAAAATGGTGTCCCGGATAGGATAATTTGCCTTTTTGTATGAATTTCAGCAAAGGCCTTCCAAATAACGATATTTGGAAGGTTCTTGTTGAACTTTGTACCAAAAAGCGAATTATCCTATCTGGGACTCCATTCCAAAATAACTTTGGAGAGCTTCGTACCATCATGCACCTGTTACTTTCGCCTAATGATGAAGACATGGTTTTGTTGAATCCTTTGACACTAGGCAACCTCCCGACCCCTCGGCGATCCTCTCGAACATGAGAGGAAGAAGAGGGTAAAAAAAGAAGAGGAAGAAGAAAAAAAAGGAGGAGAAGAAAGAATAGAGGAGTTCTTCTCCTCTATTCTTTCTTCTCCTCTTTTTTTTCTTCTTCTTCCTCTTTTTTTATCGGGAACGAGGGTCGTCGAGGGACATAGATGTAGTGTCGTCGTTGTTGATATACCCCCTCCCGATAGCTTCAACACGTGGGGGGGGGTCGATATTACCCCCTACTTGAAGCGTTCTCGAGGCCACCCCTAACCCTTGAAGCGTTGTTGAGGCCACCCGAAACCCTAGAGAAGCAGCGTCGAGGCCACTAATTAATATGATTCCTTATTGTGATTAGCTAGCTAGATCTACGTTTGCCACTAATATATCCATCTGTCATGTTTGAATAATAATTGCCATGTTGTAAATATTTGTAGAAACTATGGACACCGCCTGAGACGAAGCAAAAGAAGCGTTGTTGAGGGACATAATCGCAGAAGGAAGTGATGTCGTCTCGTTGTTTCTCAATGACACCGATGGTCTGGAAGGAGAGGGTGAAGAAGCTGGCTCCGGTGATCTAATGCCGGTGCAAGAAGGAGAACGTGAGGACGGCTCCGGTGACCCAATGCCGGTGCAAGAAGGAGACCGTGATGACGGCTCCGGTGATCGAACCGAGTCCGGCCAGGTATATATATTAGTTAAGCCTGTGCTGACTAGCTAATTGATGCATTCATTGTTTTGGTATGTACACATATTAATTAAGTATTTGTTCTTTTTTCTAGCCCTCCGGATCGAGCACAACTGAGGTAAAGAGGCGAGGCCCGAAGAAAAAGTTGAGCTCGGATGAAAGGTTTGAGATCATAGCAATCGCGCCCGACGGCCAACCGATTGAACCCATCCGAACAAAGAACGCATTTGTTGCTCAGTGCGGGGTTCTGGTTAGGGACAAGATCCCGATGACCATCCAGCAATGGTTAAAGCCGGCTACAGAAGACCCTGAGGTGTCTTACGTCAATGATATGCAGAAAAATGATCTTTGGACTGAGCTGAAGTCAAATTTCACACTACCGCCAGAGGATGATCCGGAGAAGCCAGTTAAAGAGCAATTAATCAAGTCTTTTGCTCTTAAGAGGATGACAGACCTATTCAGGAGGTGGAAGAAAGACCTGAATAGGTTTGTCGATAAAAACGAGACACCAGAATTCAAGGGCAGATATGAGAAGATCAGAGATCACTGGCCCGCATTTGTGGCCAACAAAACATCGGAAAAGAGTAAGAAGATGTCGGCAACAAATAAGAAAAATGCTGCAAAGAAGAAGCTTCACTATCGCACGGGGTCAGGTGGCTACCTCGTAGCCCGGCCTAAGTGGGCCAAGGCTGAGAATGATCTAGTTGAAAAATGGACCAAACCAGAGACAATGAACTGGCCAGACCGTTGCCGGACTTGGTTCTTCGGGGCTGGCGGAACCTTGGACCCTGTAACAGGGAAGTGCATTTGGACGGACGAGCAACTTGACATACCCTTGAAGAAGTTTCGGTACTATATCAATGCAGCGGAGAAAGGGACGTTCTTTCCACACAGAGAGAACGACGAGCTCACAAAGGCCCTCGGAAATCCTGAGCACCCTGGACGAACACGAGGCACGCCAGGCTCAATTCCATGGAAGGCTGGGTTTCCGGAAGCAGGCGGTTACAAATGCCAGGAGAGGAGGAAGAAAGTGCAGCAGTCCGAACTGCAGGCGCTTAAAGCAAGGGTACTCGGGATAGAGGAACGAGAAGCAAATCGCAGCAGACGAACTGCCGAAGCTTCCCCCGAAGCTACCCCGCCATCTCAGCGGAGAAGCAGTGTGGCTTCCACCGAGCTGCTTTAGCCGAAGCATGTCTTGACGGCTCCTGCCAGCTATCCCGTGGATGCTATCACGGAGTCTCAAAATTGCCACCTTATGACGCAATGGATGGATTTGAAGGTCAAGGCGGCTGTTGGCTCTGTTTATCCTTCTGAACCCGGCGCAACTTTTCACTGCCGGCAGATTCCAGAAGGATATGCTAGGGTGATGGTGGATGAAATAACAGAGGGATTTGAGGAGATCCCGCTTGACCACCCTACCGGTGAAGGGAGACTCGGCTGGGTTCTGCTCTGAAGACGCCATGTCTATGGCGGAAGGATCTCATCAACCTTCAGAACTGGACGCCTCCGCCTCCTCCTCCTCCTCCTCCTCCTCCTCCTCCTCCGGCGAGTCAGGGCACTCCGCCTCCTCCTCCGGCGAGTGACGATCAGGGCACTCGGCCGGCTCCTTCTCCGGTGCGAGGCGGCACTCCGCCTCCTTCTCCGCCTGCGCCTGCGCACCCGAGCAGCCAGCCTCCTCCTTCTCCGCCTCGTCAGCAAGGGCGGAAGAGACCCGCGCCGCTCCAGCAGCTGCTCCGGCGCGTCGTAGTCCTTCTCCTCCACCTCGTAAGCAAGTAAAGAAGACAGCCGCTCCGTCTGCTCGGCTGGCGTCTAGCAGTACAGCCAGAGGCGGGAAGAAATACAGATCCAGTCCTTCTCTGAAGACTCCAGAGAAGTTACCATACGAGATGAGCCCGGAGGAGAACGCGAAGATCGCGCGAACCGAAGCGAAGGAATGGTTTGAAGGGTTGAAAGCACAGAGACATCCACCTCCGGAGGAGAAGGTAGATCCGGTAAAAGCGAAGCGCACTCTGGCTGCCCTGGCAAAACCACCCAAGTCTCCGCCGAAAGGCAACTATGAGCGCATTATTGCAAAGACATGGGCCGAAGCGGAGCGGTCGGGAAATACAGTCAGTGATCAAAGGTTGAAAGAACGACGAGCAGCTGGGAAACAAATTGCCCAGCTCGGCGAACAAGGGAATCAATCGTGCCCCCCGCTCAAGGTGCCTAGCGACATCATCGATCCGAGGATGGTGCCCGATTATAGCAATCTTGACAATTACCTGCCTGAGATGTACATTATGATCCCATGGAGGTGCAGATACACAGATACGAGTACGGGAAGCCTCTCGTCAAAGATGAAAGATCTCTATGAACGATGATGCGAAGATTGCATGATTGGTACTTGAAAATCTGCAGAGAGTCTGGGGGAGGAGTACTTTGTATGTGAGAGTTAAACCGGAGCATGACCTCGTTGGAATTGATCTGTTGCCTATTCCATTTGAGGAGTTCTATCAGTTTTTCAATCAATTAGCCCTCGATAAAGCAACGGTCACCTGCTACTGTCTGTAAGTACTACTACTTCTGTCATTAAGTCTCTCTATATAGCTCAGCTCTTTCATTGCATGTATTTATAATTATCCTCACTATATTATGCAGATTGAAGATCGCCGAATTGAAGAAAAGACAAATCGGTGATATTGGGTTCATTAACACATATCTCATAGATGCAACTCAGGTTAAATTTCATGCCGCAGAAACCGAGGCCAGCTTGCTACGATCATTCAAAATAAATGAACACAAAGATATAATACTCTTTCCTTACAACTTCAAGTGAGTGTTGTCTTGTGCATATTCGGTTTCCCTTATATATTAGTCCAGGTTATAGTAATGTAATTGATGAGTTATGCATGCGTGCGCAGGTACCACTATATTCTCCTAGAGATTAGGCTTGAGCAGGGAGTAGTAACTGTCTTGGACTCGAGACGAAAAGATCCCCAGGAGTATGCGGGCATGACTGAAATCCTCGAGAAGTAAGTTAAATCGATCATTATCCATCATATCAGCAAATTTGTTCATTTCATGATATCAAGTAATTGTTTTCTTTTGTCTGGCAGGGTTTGGAGAAGATTCACCATAAAATCCCCGGGACTGCCGAAGAAGCTGGAATTTAGATACCCGAAAGTAAGTACTATAGTAGCATGTTCCGCGCGTCTCCTAGCTATTGATACAAGCGCTAGTTTCATCAATACCATTTGGCATTCTTGCTTATCTCTTTGATTGACCTCTATTTCTTGTAAAGTGGTTGTGGCAGGAACAAGAGAACGATTTCTGTGGATACTACGTTTGCGAGTCCATCCGCCACACGACCTGTGAGCGGGGCGGGTACTCTGACGAACAATATGAAGTGCGTAAGAAATAATATTCACAGATTTAGTTTATTACCATCATTTATGTTGAGTTTCATTCATTCATATATATATGTATTGACCCCCTTCTTCAAATTAGATGTTTCGGCAGCGGGATGAACTCCTAGAACCAGATCGCATGCGAGCAATTCACGAGGAATTGGCGGCATTCTTTCTTGACTACGTGATCGCTGAAGACGGAGAATACTATGTGGACCATGCGTCCGTAATTTAGGAGATTATATTTGTAAAAGATAATTATTGTATATATGTAGCCGGTAGTGTCGGATAGACCCGGTCATGAACAACCCGGCCCGCCGGCCCGAACCCGAAGCCCGACATTCGGGCCGGGCTCGGGCTCCATTTTCTGACCCGAAGCCCGGCCCGAAAGCCCGAATAAAGCCCGAAATATGTATAAAAACATATTTTATTTAAAATGTAGGTATAATAAATTAATATAATATCCTGAAATGATTAATTTAATTAAAATATGTCACTGCTCATGTACTTCGGGCCGGGCCGAGCCGGGCTCGGGCTTGGGATTTTATCGTCGGGCTTTGTCAAGCCCGGCCCGAACCCGACCTGACCCGACATTTGCCCGGGTTTAGTGTCGGATAGATATACGAGAACTTGTTGTTCGACCAATCTCTCGAGGAAGGAGAGGTGGTCGATATCACATCTCTTTGTATGCATATATGTTCATGACGATCTTCTGTTTCCTTCGTTTGCTTACTAGTTAGCTATAGCGTGTCTAGTCCTCTCTATACGTATGTATAGTATGTAGCGTTGACCAAGCACGGACATAAGACAGGACACTTCTCTCTATTAATTAGCTATCTAACACAATATATGAAATACCTAAATTAACCCCCCAAAACCCCCCAACCCCCCTCTTTTCAAAAAAACAAAAACCCCAGCCACAGAAATGCTGACGCGTGGAGGTCTATTGGTCCCGGTTGGTGCCACCAACCGGGACCAAAGGCCCTCCTGCCTGGGCTCGGCGCACAGGCCACGTGGAGGCCCATCTGTCCCAGTTCTGATTTGAACCGGGACTAAAGGGTGAGGGCATTAGTAACGACCCTTTAGTCCCGGTTTAGTGCCCTTATGAACCGGGACAAAAGGCCGGTTTTCTACTAGTGATTTCACCATTTGCAATCTTATTCATCAGTGGTGACCGATTAACAACGTTGATGTCATTCAAAGATCCAGGTATTCCAAAAGAAGCATGCCAAATCCAAGTCTCTTGATCGGCCACCGCTTCAAGGATTATAGTACTGGTGGAAAAAGGGTCTTTGGTCGCGGTTCGCAACTGCCATTAGTCGCGGTTGCGCAACCGCGACCAAACAGGCGGGACTAAAGCCCCCCCCCCCTTTAGTCGCGGTTGCTTAAGAACCGCGACTAAAGGCCCGTCCACGTGGGCGCCAGGTGGCCGTCGGGGCGGAGGACCTTTAGTCGCGGTTCTTCTGGCCAACCGCGACTAAAGGCCGCCGCAGGTTTAGGGTTTGAGCCCCCCCCCCCCTAAACCTGCCCCCCTAAACCTGTTTTCTGTTTAATTTGTATTGTTTTATTTCTTTTATGCTTTATTTTAATTTTGAAGGAGTTTCACATATTCTACGCTACTACATACATGCATATGAATGTACAATTTCAAACAAATTTGAAATTAGAACCAAAAAGAATTCAAGAGGAATATACAGTATATATTAAATATCATCGGATGACCATATACAATTTTGAACAAGTTTCCATACATAATTTAATGCATATAAAGTTCTACGTCCTCGTAATGGTGTTCTCCTTTAGGATGGAGGACTTCCCTCCTGAACCATCCATCTAGTTCCTCTTGAAGTGGTCGGAAGCGAGCTTCTGGACTAAGCATCATCCGGAGGTTATTCCTCTGAGCATTGGTATCACTCGGAACCCGCTCAGAGGTGTATCTTCGGATCATCTCACAGACATAGTATCCACATAGATTGGTCCCCGCTGGCTGAATATCCCCACCATTCTTAGCCTTTGACTTTTTGAATTCTAGCTCTTTTTTGAATTCACCGACCTTTGTATCTACGAACCGTCTCCAAACCCTACGAGGCAAAGAAAATTAAATGAACAAGAGAGTTATTAGTTACTTGATATTAGGAAATGAACGAAATAGGCCGATCGATATAGAGCGCAAATGAATGAAAATAATTACTTCTGCAGCATTCTTCTCATGCCTCCCCAAAGCTTTGGATCCATATTCAGAGAGTCGTGGACGAGACATTCTGAGGTGTCAACTTTAATTACTAGCAGAATCCAGTGGAACCTGCGGACACGATACATGCACAGTACGTCATGCATAACTCATCGATTAGCCGGCCACATACCATGCATGGAGTAAACAAAAGAGAATGTGCTCAAGACAGAAACACTCACCCAAAATGGTAAGGAAATAGAATATCACTTTTGAGTTCCTGCTTTGTAAGAAACTGCCACAGGTCTGCCTCCATTTCGGCGGGGTGATGCTGCAACACATATCCATTAACGATGTGTGGGTCAATGAACCCAACATCATGGATGTTCCTTACTCTGCATTCCTTAATCTTCATTCTGCATGTATAATAGCGGACACAACAATATAGTTAGGACATATATATAGTGCAGGCAATATGAACGAGATGGGGTAGAAATAAATCACTTACAGAATGTAGCAACTGATGATAGATTTGTCGAGCTCGCGCAGATTGAAAAGCTGGAACAATTCACTCAGATGAATTTGTACATAGTAATGTTTGAAGTGATGCTCATATCTAACTTCCGCATAAATATATTCTTTGGCGTTTTTATTTTTTATGTAACCCTTGTACCATTTCAGCAGACCTTTCATTTGCGGAGGTAGATCCTCTTCCTGCGCAGGCTCGACGAGAGGCCCATTCTTCACATATGTAATTACTACCTCCTTCACTGGCGCCTCATCAAGGCCTAACAGTTCACGAAGAGTAATACCTAAGTTGGACGCTTGTTCTCTGGCACTCGTTACAGTCAATCCATGTGCTGCCGCAGCTGCTATGATATCGGGGTCATCCGGACCGGCGGCTTTCACTATAAGCGGGGCAATCGATTGTTTACTTTGTTCCCCGAGCTGGGCAACTCGTTTCCCGCTTTTTTTACTTTCTAATTCCGTTTTCTCGGCCTCCTCCAAGGCTTTGTTCTCCTGGTTCTCCGCCCGCTCTTTCTTCTCCTTCAACATGAGTGCCTGCCTACGAAGTTCACGTGCATAGTCGTCAGGCAGATTCTTCGCGGCTTGGGACGGTGTGCTCAAAAATGACTTAGCCCACTTCTTTTGCTCATCAGAAAATACTGGCTTGGGCTCGGGCTCTCTTTTCTTCTTGCAGTCCGCCTTCCATTTCTCAAGATCAGCAGCCGCGGCCGCGGCAGTTTCCTCGGCACTACGTTCCCAAGGCCTTGTGGGGAGAGGCTTCAGTGATGGCTCTGGTACCTTTGTGGTCTTAGGTACATAAGGGTCCGGGTTAATAATCCAGGACTGCTTCTGCTTCTTTGCCGGAGGTGGATTGGGGGGCGGCGTCTGATCACCCGCCGGACGAGGACTGGGGGGCGGCGTCTGATCACCCGCCGGACGTTGTGGACTAGGAGGCGTCGGCTGACGTGACGGAGGTGTAGGTGAACCGCCACCACCACCACCACCACCACCACCACCGCCACCGCCACCACCACCACCGTAGGGGGGTGGACTTGTTGTCCTTGGCGCCTCGCCTGGAAATTTGATAAACTTCTTTTGCCATAGAATGAAATGGCGCTTGACATTTCCAAGTCTTTTCTCCCCTTCAGGTGTAGCAATGTCAATCTCCAGGTCCTCAAACCCTTGGACTATGTCCTCCACCGTGACACGAGCATAGCCATCTTGAATGGGGTTGTTGTGGTGGAGTGCTCCAGGTAAACATGGTAAAGCACTGCCGATGGCTACCTTCATGGACATGTTCCCGATAGGATAATACAGATGACATTCTTTCATCTCCTTTATATCGTCCACGGGGTAGCGAGGAGGCTCCGGTGCAGTAATTTCGACCACCAGAGGCTCCGGTGCAGTAATTTCGATCGTCGGTGCATCTGCACCAGCTGGTGGGGCCTCCGTGGAAGCCACGCTGCTTCTCCGCTGCTGGCTTCCGAGATCCGCTGGATGATCTTCATGCTGCGCCCAAGCTGCATCTCTTTCGGCTACTAGTACACTCACGGTTTTCTTCATCACATCCATTTCCGATGCCAACCGCGCCACAACATCTGCTTCCCGATCCATCTTTCTCTTACGGCTTCTGTAACCGTACGGGTCATCGTTCTGGGGGAACCCTATTTTCCACGGAATGTGCCCCATGCCTCGTACACGTCCTCCGTGTTCAGGATTCCCGAGGGCTTTTGTCAGTGCGTCGTTCTCTCTGTTGAACTTGATCTTCCCCTCTTGAGCATCCCTCATTGCGTCAATAAGGGCTTGGGTGGGTTTAATTATTTTGCCCTGGTAAACACACTCCCCTGTCTCCGGGTTCAGCGTTCCCCCATGCCCGTACCACCAGCTTTTGGCCCTTCGGTCCCATCCCTCCGTACCTGGACGGATTCCTCGCGCCCTCAGCTCGTTCTCCATCTTCTCCAACCTAGGCTGCCAAAGGCGATACCCTCCTGGCCCCATAATATGATTGTACTCCTTCTTAGCCGCATTTTCCTTATTTTTTTTCGATATTTGAATGAACTGCTCCGATTTCTTTTGCTTCACAAATTCTGGCCAATCATGTTTCAGTTTCTCATATTGTCCTTTGAAATCCGGAGTCTTGTTCTGCTTGACAAAGTCATGGGCTAGATTTAGCTTGAATTTCCGGAATGCGTCGGCCATCTTATGAAGAGCGAACTGTTTGACTAGCCTCCTCCTCTCCTTGTTTTCCTCAATCTTGTTACCCTCCTCATCGAATTTGTTGTATTCCGGAGGTAGAACGAAATGTTCCATAAGCTTCTTGAAGCAATCTTTTTTTGTTCTCTTATCGACAAAAGTGAAACCAGCAATTCGTGCCTTCTTTGGCTCATTCCACTCCTGGACGGTGATTGAGACGTTGTCTCTAACAACGGCTCCGCATTGGCTGACAAACTTGGTGGCGTTCTTGCGGGGCTCCAGCGGCCTGCCGGTTGCACTGTCGACAACCTCGATGGTGCATGTTTCTCCTTGTTTCATCGTCTTGGTTGCGCCACGCTTTGACGACGTACTCGATTGTTTCGACGATCCGGCCGAGGGCTAAAATAAGAAAGAGAGTCGCGCACGTTAGTACACACATATTTATTCAAATCAGTTAGTTTGTATCACCAGAGGCTCAATGTATATATATACCTCGGCGTCGGAGGTGGTTGCTACTTCCATTTGAAGATCGTCGTTTATCGACGTTTGTTCGGCATCATCTTGCTGACGGCGCCCTTCATCTTCACCGTCAAGGTTCAGATAAGAAGAGATATCATCTTCTTCTTGTCCGCTCGGCACATATAGAATATCGTCGTTTATGATGCCGAACATATGTGCTTCACCGTCCGGATCATAGTTGTCCATAATCGGGTCAGCTCTATCGTCCGCCATTATGTCAGTCCTGAAAACATGTAGTAAAAACAAATTAATTAAGTGAAGAAGGGGGGCGGTGGCGGTGGCGGTGGCGAAAGGGCGGTGGCAAAAGGAGGGGGCGAGGAAGGGGTGGGAGAGGGTGTCGCGGTAGAGCGCGAGACGGGGCGGCAGACGACGGCGTCACGGAGAGGGAGGCGAGGACAACACACATGTATAACCCTCGCCATTTGGTTAATTATCAAATTTTACGGTTTTTTGTTAATTATCAAGTTTTAAGTTACTTTTTTTCTTCTTCCTTTTTCTTTCTTCTTTCTTTTGGTTTTCATTTGGTTTTCATTTGGTTTTCATTTTTTTCTTCTTCCTTTTTCTTTCTTGTTTTTTCTTCTTCCTTTTTCTTTCTTCTTTCTTTCTTCTTTCTTTCTTCTTTCTTTTTTTCTTCTTCCTTTTTCTTTCTTCTTTTTTTCTTCTTCCTTTTTCTTTCTTCTTTCTTTCTTCTTTTTTTGTTTCTTCTTCCTTTTTTCTTCTTCCTTTTTTTTCTTCTTCCTTTTTTTTCTTCTTTCTTTTGGTTTTGTTTTGTTTTCATTTATTTTCTTCTTCCTTTTTCTTTCTTCTTTTTTTCTTCTTCCTTTTTCTTTCTTCTTTCTTTCTTCTTTCTTTTTTTCTTCTTCCTTTTTTTCTTCTTCCTTTTATCTTCTTCCTTTTTTTCTTCTTCCTTTTTTTTTCTTGTTTATTTTGGTTTTGTTTTGTTTTATTTTTTTTTCTTCTTCCTTTTTCTTTCTTCTTGTTTTTTTTCTTGTTTCCTTTTTGGCAGGGGCGGCGGGCAGGGGCGTGCAGCTGGCGGCGCGCGGGCGGCGGCGGCGGCCAGGGGCAGGGCCAGGGGCGGCGGGCGGCGGGCAGGGGGGCGGCGGGCGGCGGGCGGCGGGCAAGGGCAGGGCAGGGCAGGGGCGGCGGCGGCGCGCTAGGGCAGGGCACGGGCGGCGGCGGCGCTCACTCGGGGCGGAGGCGGCGGCGCTCACTGGGGGCAGGGCGTCGGCGTCGGCGTCGAACGGCGTCGGGGCAGGGCTTCGGCGTCGATCGGCGTCGGGGCAGGGCTTCGGCGTCGAGAGAAGAATCTGCTAAGTGCAGTATATATAGACAGACCTTTAGTCGCGGTTGGTGTGGCGGACCGCGACTAAAGGTACCCTTTAGTCGCGGTTGGCCAGACCAACCGCGACTAAAGGGTAGCTTTAGTCGCGGTCCGCCACACCAACCGCGACTAAAGGGTTTTGGCGCCGCTTTCGTTCCCGCGTAGAAAGAGCCTTTAGTCGCGGTTGGGGAGGCGGACCGCGACTAAAGGTACCCTTTAGTCGCGGTCCGCCTCCCCAACCGCGACTAAAGGGTATGTGCTGGAACTGGCGCGGTGCGGTGGGATGTTTAGTCCCACCTCGCTAGCCGAGAGACTTCGACAGTGGTTTATAAGCGCGGCTGCGCTCACCACTTCGAGCTCCTCTCAAATGCAGGCTTACGGGCCTATTCTGTTACTATGAGCCTGTGGGCCTACTGGGCCTTCTGCGGGCTTGAATCCTGGCCGAATAATGGGTTTCTAGTCGTATTCAGGCCGTGGTGGCCCAGTAGGTGGCATACTTTTTATTTTTTGCCTGTTTTTTGTTTTCATTTTTGCTTTATTTATTTTGTTTTGTTTCTACTTACAACAAAAAACTTATTTATTTTATTTTATTTTGTTTCTAATTACTTATTTATTTTACTTTATGATAATTATTTTTGCTATTAAAGTTTCTAATTACTTATTTATTTATGTTATTAAAATCTTAAAAATACAATTATATATCAAAAAAATCAGAAAATAAAACTAATTCATTTTAAATTCTTGTTTTTCTTCTGCTTTTTTCTTCCTTTTTTCTTCTATTTTTTTCTTCTGTTCGTTTCTTCCTTTTTCTTGTTTTTCTTCTTTTTTTTTCTTCCTTTCTTCCTTTTTCCTTTTTTCTTCTGTTTTTCTTCTGTTTGTTTTTTCTTATGTTTTTCTTCTGTTTGTTTTTTCTTCTGTTTTTCCTTTTTTCTTCTGTTTGTTTTTTTCTTCTGTTTTTCCTTTTTTCTTCTGTTTTTTTTCCTTTTTCCTTCTTTCTTCTTCTTCCTTTTTCCTTTTAAAATCAGAAAAATAAAACTAATTCATTTTAAAATCTTAAAAATACAATTATATATCAAAAAAGTCAGAAAAATAAAACTAATCCCTTGAAGGTTTGACAAAAGGTTTGATACATCATTCAGTTCATCGACCAAATACAAAGTTTGGTACAATAAATTATTACACATCAATTCTTCCCTTGTGTCCCTGCTTGCTTACGATTGTGCCGTATCCATGGAGCATCCTCATCATTTAACTTAATGCTTGGGTCGGTGTTCACTTTGAAGGGCGGAATTTCAGCAAACATATTATAATCTTCTGACATGTCTGTCTTGTCCTCCACTCCCACGATGTTTCTTTTCCCTGAAAGAACAATGTGGCGCTTTGGATCATCGCATGATGTGCTGATCGTTTTCTTATCTTTCCGTTTCCTCGGTTTGCTACTCATGTCCTTCACATAGAAAACCTGAGCGACATCTTTCGCTAGGACGAATGGTTCGTCAAGGTAACCAAGATTGTTGAAATCCACCATTGTCATTCCGTATTGCTGGTCCACCTTTACCCCACCTCCTGTTAGCTTGAACCATTTGCACCGGAACAAAGGGACCTTAAAGGAGGGTCCATAGTCAAGTTCCCATATCTCCTCTATGTAACCATAATATGTGACCTTTTGCCCATTCTCGGTTGCTGCATCAAAGCGGACACCACTGTTTTGGTTGGTGCTCTTTTTATCTTGGGCGATCGTGTAAAATGTATTCCCATTTATCTCGTACCCTTGGAAAGTCGTTATAGTCGAAGATGGTGTCTTGGCCAACATGTACAGCTGATCTACAACATCATTGTCATTCATTAAATGTTTTCTCAACCAACTGCCGAAAGTCTCCATGTGGGCCTTCCTAATCCAGGATTCAGGCTTCCCCGGGTTGTCCGAGCGTAAAATATTCTTGTGTTTCTCAAAGTACGGAGCCACCAAGCTGGAATTGGTCAGTACAGTGTGGTGTGCTTCAGTCAGAGAATGGCCGTCCATACATATCGTTGATTTCCTTCCGATCGTGCCTTTTCCACTTAGTCTCCCCTCGTGCCGCGATCGAGGAAGGCCAATCGGCTTAAGGTCAGGAACAAAGTCAACACAAAACTCAATTACCTCCTCATTTCCATAGCCCTTGGCGATGCTTCCTTCTGGCCTAGCACGGTTACGAACATATTTCTTTAATACTCCCATGAACCTCTCGAAGGGGAACATATTGTGTAGAAATACAGGACCGAGAATGAAAATCTCTTCGACTAGGTGAACCAGGAGGTGCGTCATAATATTGAAGAAGGATGGCGGGAACACCAACTCGAAACTGACAAGACATTGGATCACATCGTTCTGTAACCGTGGTAGAACTTCTGGATTTATTACCTTCTGAGAGATTGCATTGAGGAATGCACATAGCTTCACAATGGCTACTCGAACATTTTCCGGCAGGAGCCCCCTCAAAGCAATCGGAAGCAATTGCGTCATAATCACGTGGCAGTCGCGAGACTTCAGGTTTTGGAACTTTTTCTCCGCCATGTTTATTATTCCCTTTATATTGGACGAGAATCCAGACGGGACCTTCATATTGCTCAGGCATTCAAAAAAGATGACCTTCTCTTCTTTGGTCAGAGCATAGCTGGCACGACCTTGAAACCATTCCGGATGCCGGTCATCAGGGTCTTTCAAACATTGCTGGTCCTGCCGTGCTTCCTTTGTATCATTTGTCTTCCCATACACGCCCAAGAAGCTTAGGAGGTTCACGCAAATATTCTTCGTAACGTGCATCACGTCGATTGCAGAGCGGACTTCTAGGACTTTCCAATATTCTAGCTCCTAGAATATAGATTTCTTCTTCCACATGGCTGCGTGCCCGTCAGCTCCCTTCGGAACTGATTGTCCGCCAGGACCCTTTCCAAAGATGACTTTCAAATCCTTGACCATATCAAATACCTCAGCACCAGTGCGTTCTGCAGGCTTCGGCCGGTGATCTGCCTTGCCGTTGTAATGCTTGCCTTTCTTTCTTACTGGATGAATTTTCGGAAGAAATCGACGATGCCCAAGGTACACGTTCTTCTTACAATTTGGCAAATGTACACTTTCAGTCTCATGTAAGCAGTGCGTGCATGCATTGTATCCTTTATTTGACAGTCCCGAAAGGTTACTAAGAGCAGGCCAATCGTTGATGGTTACGAAAAGCAACGCTCGTAGGTCAAATTCCTCTTGTTTGTGCTCATCCCACACACGGACACCAGGTCTGCCCCACAGCTGTAAAAGTTCATCAACTAATGGCCTTAGGTACACATCGATGTCGTTGCCGGGTTGCTTCGGACCTTGGATGAGCACTGGCATCATAATGAACTTCCGCTTCATGCACAACCAAGGAGGAAGGTTGTAGATGCATAGAGTCACGGGCCAGGTGCTATGGCTGGAGCTCTGCTCGCCAAAAGGATTCATGCCATCTGTACTTAGACCAAATCTTATGTTCCTTGCGTCAGCTGCAAAATCTTTGAACTCTCTGTCGATCTTTCTCCATTGCGTTCCATCTGCGGTGTGTCTCAACTCCCCGTCCGACTTACGGTCCTCTTTGTGCCATCGCAACAACTTGGCATGCTCTTTGTTCCTGAACAGACGTTTCAACCGTGGTATTATAGGAGCATACCACATCACCTTGGCGGGAACCCTCTTCCTGGGTTTCTCGCCCTCAACATCGTCACCAGGGTCATCGCCTCTGATCTTATAACGCAATGCAGTGCATACCGGGCATTCATTCAAATTCTCGTATTCACCGCGGTAGAGGATGCAGTCGTTGATGCATGCATGTATCTTCAGAACCTCTAAACCTAGAGGGCAGACAACCTTCTTTGCTTCGTACGTACTGGCGGGCAACTCGTTATTCTTTGGAAAAATATTCTTCAACATTTTCAGCAAGTTTTCAAATGCCGAGTCAGCTACACCTGCCTGTGCCTTCCATTTCAGCAAATCCAGTGTGCAGCCCAGCTTTTTCAGACCATCATCGCATCCGGGGTACAACGACTTTCTGTGATCCTCTAACATGCGATCCAAATTCTCCCTCTCCTTTTCAGTTTCGCAGCGTCTCCGTGCATCAGCAATGGTCCGACCAAGATCATCAACGGTCTCATCACGTGCCTCTTCTTCCCCTTCACCTTCCCCTTCACCTTCCCCTTCACCTTCAGCATCCTTCATGAAAGTATCACCGAAATCAGCAAGATAGCTTTCATCGATGAAATCATCCCCTTCTTCATCTTCTTCCATTATAACCCCTCTTTCTCCATGCTTGGTCCAACAATTATAGCTTGGCATGAAACCGTGCCGAAGCAGGTGCAGGTGAACTTCTCTTGAGGAAGAGTAACCCTTCTGATTCTTACAGTCAACACATGGACAGATAACAAAACCCTTCTGCTTGTTCGCATTAGCCACTACGAGGAAATCTTTCAAACCCATAGTGAACTCGCGGGAGAGTCGGTTACCGTACATCCATTGCCGATTCATCTGCATTATTATAATATAAAATATATAATTAACCATCATGCATTTGTTAAACTAACTAGCTATAAACAATAGAAATTAAACAATGAACAACACACATGCATATTTTATCAATGACACACATGCATGAAAGGTTTAAGTTGCTAACCGCGATGGAGGAGGAAAAAAATAAATGAGGAACCTCAAGTGTGGCTCTTGGGGCATTTCATCAAACACCTTGTGTGCATAAGAGGAACCAAAAGCAAACCTACACCCCCTTGTGAAGCTTGTGAAGAGAAGTGGCACCAAATGGCTAAGTGAGTGTGCTGAACTGGTATATATAGGGGAGGAGCTTTAGTCGCGGTTGGCCTGGCCAACCGCGACTAAAGCCCCTCACGTGCACCAGCTGGCCACCGAGCGCCCTGGGCCCAGGCCTTTGGTCGCGGTTCGTCTGCCGAACCGGGACTAAAAACTTCATTAGTCGCGGTTCCTACAGTTCCGCGACTAATGGGGCTGGACGGAAGCCTCTTTTTCTACCAGTGCCATAACTTAGGACAATTTTTCCAACTCCAATGCATGCGATCTATTGAGCCAACAAGCATACCTGGGAAGCCGCGAGATTTGTTCATATCCAATAGCCTTGCAAACAAGATAAATTTCGCCAAACTCTAAAACAGGTTATTTTTTAGGCCCCTATAATATGGCAAACCGGATAAATTTCCCCCGAATGGTTTTGGACATAATTTGAGGTGGTGTTGTCTTTAACCGTGCTGACTGTGCAGGTGACTGCATACATGACTGGCCTTTTACCGCGTAGGAGGGAGAGTCGAAGAGAACTTATCGGGCCACCCGCCGCTCCGTGGTGAGGCTCGAGGATGTCGCTACCAGCCGCTGCCGTGGCTCATGGAGACGGACCGTTGCTGCCGCTGTGGTCGTAGTCGTGACGCGGGAGACATGATGCAGTGTCGGCAGCCAGAAGATGCCGCTTCGCCGAGCGCCGGGGAGGAGTCACCGCACGGTGGCCGTCGGGATACGTGCACGTCGCCCAGGAGCTTCTGGATGGGTTCGCCGGCTGCCTGCTGCAAGACGTGGCCAAGATGACTGATGATTCAGTCAGCGGCATTGGCAGCAAGGCGAGCCTCCTCTGCTCGACGAGGCCTCCGCCGTCGGTGAGCTCCAGCCACCTGATGCTGCCCTCCGAAGAGCACTCAGCCGACGGCGGGAGGTGGATGGAGGCTCAGAGGGTATCTGCTGAAACTAACCACTCATCTCCAGGGCCGGTCCTAAGATTTTGGGGGCCCGGGACGAACCTAAAACTCAGGGCCCTTTCATATACTCCCTCCATTGCACTGAATTTTTAGCACTGAAATTCTTTATCTCAGGGCCCTTTCAAATATACTTCCTCCATTGCAATGAACTTTTATCACTGAAAATTTTTATCATCAAAAACTTCTTCCCAATACAAATACAACGGTTTGTTTTTTATTACATAGAACCCACATTTGGCTGGTCTAATTTATGGTAAAACTTCTTTTCAATACACTTTTTTAGGGAATAGCAGCTGAGCAATCTATATATTAAGAGGGAGAAAAAAATTACAAATAGTGTGTCACTGCCGGAATCTCCACGTATACTTTTTAATGGTCATGATAACACAAAGCCCTAGAAAAATTGCCTCAAAACTTGAACAATCCAAGCGCTATATATGTGCATGTATGCGGATAGAACATAGGAAGTGATAAATTAAAGATATAATATAAGAGTACCTTGGATCGGTCAGTTCTCATCTCAATGATAACACGATGTGAATTTGCGTCTAGCGATCGGCAACGGGCGTGCTTGTCCAGCGCCCAGAAACCAGAGAGCGGAGCGGAGTTCGTTGGACTACTGAACCCTAGTGGCGGCTCGTCCTGCGCCAGCAACTCGTCTCGCGACCTGGAGCCTGGATGGATCGGGATCGTTACGGCTCAGCCTCGTAAGGAAACTGACAATCACAGCAAATTTCTCGCCATTATCGTGGACTTGTGCAACTGGCTGCTAGGGTTAGGCTGCTAGGCCCTTCCGGCTGCATACAAGCGTTTAGCGTCCCAGTTTCACAGGCCCATGGGCTATGAGCGACGTGGGGGCCCCCTGTACCTGGGGGCCCGGGGCGGCCGCCCCCCCTGCCCCCCCCCCCCCGGGCCGGCCCTGCTCATCTCTCTCCTCTTAATTACCTTGCCACATCAGTTTTTTTGTCTACATGGCAGCCTTAGCACTTGTATAAGGTGGAGCATTGGGAGAGGACTAAGTCTCCATAGTCCTTTCCCTGACATCTAGCACGCGAATAAAACTCTGAAACTAAGTGAACTTTCACCCACTGTTTTAAATAGCCCGCTATAGCTTCGCTATAGCACGCTATAGCGTTTACAAAAGGGCTTGCGCTAAGAGACTTTGATCCAAACAAATGAACAAACATTTCAAATAGCGCGCTATAGCTCCGCTATAGCACGCTATAGCATTTGGAAGAGGTCCGCCGCTAAGATGCTTAGCGCGCTATTTAAAACTATGCTTTCACCATTAGATTACTTTAGAAATTAAATTTCCCTTTCTGATGGAAGAAGCAACCTTCTACTCTCTCCGTTCCAAATTACTTGTCATCATTTTAGTTCAAATTTGAACTAAAACCACGACAAGTAATTTGGAACGGAGGGAGTAGTTTTGATCCGAAGGAGATCCCCGGCACCCGAGGGAGACGGCTGCTGCTTTTTCGGCAATCGCAGAAATTGCTCACTTATTGAACATAAAAACACAGTACTTATTTAATTAATTTCCAGGGGCCAATCATAGATGACGTATTTACTGGGTCATGGTGAAGTACAAATGTTTTTCGGCAATCATGTGCTCTGTACCTGAATGAGAGCAGAAACAAGCATGGTTTTGGCAAATCTGGCCATCCAGTTCAGTTCTAGGTTCCTGTCCCTTTTGCACCTTCAACTTCTCTATGCATGCTCATTCTACATTCAGCAGCCAAAACAAGCATTATGAATTGCAAGTCATTGTATTCCTGAAAGAACATGTTCTCAAATTGTCAACAACAAGTGCTATCCTCTGTAATTAACAACATCAGTATTATGCTCTCGCTCTCGAATGGACAATCTTATGTCAGAACAATACAATAGTCAGAGTACACAGAACTTGACTGATTCACATTCAATATTTTGTAACAATAAGAGCAACTCCTACGGGCCCCAAACGGACGGCGCTTTTGTTCCTTTTTGTCTGCTTGGGTCGGCCCGGCGGACACAAACGTCCGGCGCTGTCTTTGGGTCGGCACGAGCACCCAACGCTGGCCCGACCCATTTCATCGGCGTGCCAAAAAAAAGTATTGCAAGCATTTTGAAAATAAATACATGCATTTAATTAAACATAAAAGCCGGCCACGAAGGCCGGCGAAAGTCCATATTACATTAAAAACACTTAAACTAGACGACGCGCTGCCCTAGGCGTCCTCGTCGGCGGCGGCGGCTGCGTCGGGACCGGTGAGGTCGATCAACGTCGGCGCAGGGCCGGCCCAAGGGAACGCCGTGTTCCAGACGGCGGTGATGTCGGGCTTTGCCGCCGCTGCCTGGGCCTGGCGCGCCTCCTTTTCAGCCTCGCGCTCGAGCATCTGCAGGCGCTGGCCCTCCCGGCGGTCCTCGGCAAGCCGAACGCGGCGCCAGTGGTCGAGGTAGGCCGTCTCCTGCTTCTCCGTCACCCCGAGCCAAATCGGCGGAGCGCTGACCCACTCGCGGACTACGACGGTCCAGGAGTAGCGCTCGAGGTAGGCCGGCTCCTCCGGCTCGGCTTTGGGCGGGGATGGCGGGGCCACCGGCGGCACGACGCAGTCGCCCGCCGCGGAGAGGGCCATGGCCTCCGCCATGGCAGCCTCGAAAGCCGCCTCGTCCGCCTCCCTCCACCGCTCCTCCTCCTCGCTCTCCTTGATGGCCGCCTGGTAGGCGGCCTCGGCCTCCTGGTCCTCGTCGCGGACGACGAGCGCGGGCGGCGGCAGGCTGTGGTCGATGCCGCGGACGCCGCGTCGCCTCGCCTCCTCGTGCTCGATGGCGAACCATCGAGCCCAGTTGAGCAAGTCGACGGCGAAGCGCGGGTCGGCGCGCTGCTCCTCGCTCAGCAACGCCCGCCGGCGCCACACCTCCTCCGCATGGGCCCTGGCCGTCCACGGCGCTGCAGGCACTGGGATCCTCTCCAGATCCAAATGCCAGTCGTGCGGCAGCGTCACGTCCGGGTACGGCAGAGGCACGCGGTGGTGCCAGTGGCACTCGGCCTGGTGCACCGGCACGTTGATGCGCTGCCTCTGCCGGGGAGCGCGTGCCGGCGCGGGGAGGGCAAGGAGGGAGGGGGATGGCGGGCGAGGGCTTTGCCCTTGCCGCTACTGCCGACGCCGGAGAAGAAACCCATGTTGGCGGTGGCTAGGGTTGTCGCCGGCGTGGGGGCAGGGGTGGCCAGATGGGGACGGGGGGCGAGTGGTAGTGGATGAGGACGGCGCCGCCGCATGCCCGGCTTAAAAAGGACGACCGTCGTCGCTGACGCGTGGGCCCAAGGTGGGCGGTCGTCATAAATTATGTTGACCGTAATAGTTGGACGGCAGCCAGGTGGGGACGCGACGGACGGCGAGGAGACGCGCGGCGCGTCCGCTTCGCGTCCACGCCGACGCATTCCAGGCGCAATTTTGGGCCGGAAATGGGTCGGCGCGGACGCCGGGCGGACACAATTTGAGTTTGGGTCGGCGCGTTGGGCCGCCACTTTTATCCGCGCCGCCCAAACGGACGCGGGCGGACGAAATGGGTCGCCCCATTGGAGTTGCTCTAATACTGCTAAAAAAAATTGTAACAATAATCACCCAATAAACTCCACTTACATGATTACAATCTGGATACGACATTCAGTCACACTATTCACTGGAGTATACACTCAATTACATCCATCGACAGCAACCAGTGTGCTGGGGCGATGTGCACGCCGCCGGGGTTCCTGGTGAACAACCAGCCGGCCTGCAAACGAGTACGGTGAAACTTCACGCTGGATCACGGTTACATTCTCAGTCAGTAGGACGTTGTAGTCTCTGAGGTACCAGTTGCACGCTAGCCGTCATCCAACAACCGACACTCCCACGGTGTGGTTCACCATCTAGCTAATCATCACGCATCTTGACTCGGCTCTTAGCTGGCCTTCTCCACTCCACTGGCTACTGAAGCTCATCGGCCATGGAGCTGCTGTCCAATGCCACGGCGCACCGCTCCGTGCCGGACAGGTACGTCTTCCCGCCCGACAAGCGCCCTGCCCTGCTCTCCGACGACCGCAGCCCAGATGTCGCCTTCCCGGTCATCGATCTACACGGCGGCGACCTCTCTGTCTCCGACGATCACCGTCACCAGGTCGCCGCCGAGATCATCCGGGCCGGCAAGGAGTATGGCTTCATTCCAGGTGGTGAACCATGGCGTGCGGGAGGGTGTGGTGCGGGGGTTCCGGGAGGCGACGGCGGGGTTCTTCGCGATGCCGGTGGAGGACAAGCTCCCCTACTGCTCCTACGACATGAGCAAGCGCTTCCGGCTCGCCAGCAGCACCTCCTACGACCGCGGCGAGACCCGCTACTGGCGCGACTACATCAAGTTCCGCTGCTACCCGGCCTCCGACGAGAACGCACGCCACTGGCCGTCCAAGCCGGCGAACTTCACGCCCAGCCTCGTCGAGTACTCTGCGGCGGTGCACGAGCTGGCACAGACCATCCTCTGTCTGATCGCCGAGGGGCTGGGCCTCGACGGCGGCTTCTTCACCGGCGACCTCAGCGGCGGCGACACGTACGCACATGAGCGTCAACTACTACCCGCCGTGCCCTGACCCAACCGTGACGATGGGCCTGCTCGCGCACTGCGACCGCCACCTCCTCACCGTGCTTTCCCAGGCTGACGTCGCTGGGCTCCAGGCAAGGCACGGTGACAGGTGGCTCCTCGTCCAACCCATCCCCGGCGCATTTGTCGTCAACTTCGGGCACCAGATGGAGATCGTCACCAACGGGGTGCTGGCCAGCGTGGAGCACCGCGCCGTCACCAACTCCGCTGTGGCGAGGATGTCGGTGGCCACGCACGTGCACCCCACAGACGGGTGCCGCATCAGACCGGCGTCAGAGATGGTGGACGAGGCGATGAATCCAGCCAAGTACAGGGAATTTGCTTTCAGCGAATTCATGGAGGCATATGACGCGGCCGACGCCAGCAGGGAGGAAGTGCTAGAGTCCTTCAGGATCAACCATGAATAGCTCGATGATCAGTGACAAACTGCATGATTTCAGCTGCTGCTGCCATGCAGAGGGCACGGAATAAACAGAGAAGGGAAATAAAATTTTGGTTGTTGTTGTGTGTGGGTTCTGTTTATTTGTGTTCGGATCAGTTTATGGATCTTAGAACCTCCTGAGTTTCTTTTTGTTGTTTGGGTCATCGGTTTATGGATCCTAGAGCCTCCTGAGTTTGGAACTTTGTACCCCTAAATGTACGGTCTCCTTAATAAATTCAAAAGAGACTACATCCTGCAAAACAATGAATGTTGATACTAATTTAAATTACCAACCCACAGTACAAAGTAATCAACTGATATTACCAATAATTCACATGACATGGTTTTCAGCAGTTTGCAAACAATTTGATGAAAAACTCTGCAGTTCTGCAGCCATAAACAGCTAACTACAAGGCATGAAATTAACTAATAAAATGGAGTGAATTGCAAAAAACCACCACATTTGAAGTTGAACCATCCAATTGCCACCACATTTGTTGCGCGTCCCAAAAATCCACCACTTTACTTGTAAATTTTCTCAATAAAAACAAATGACCGGTTTACCGCAGTTAACACGATTTCTGACTAGGCTGGCCCACCCGTCAGGTGCCACGTGGGCGAGGCCAGACGGCGAGTGGGTTGACGGCCGTTAGGGCTGTCGGTACAAAACAGAGCCCCCACTCCCCGCCGCTCACACTCCACTCCACTCGCACACTCTCTCACTCTCACTCCTCTGCTTTGTCCCCTGTTGCCGCCGCCGGAGTTCTTCGCCACCGCCGGAGGCACGGTTCCCTCCCCGCCGTAAAAGATGCCGTCGTGGAAGGATGGAGAGGAGAGCAGCGATGAGGAGGAGCTTGTCGGCATGGATCTGGAGCAGCACTGGGTAAGATATCTGCTTTGCACCTAGGGTTAGGGTTAGGGTTAGGGTTCAAGTGTTCTTCGATTTGAGACCATGTTTGGAGCAGTTGCTATCTTTTCTGCGGTTCACTAGTGTGCTACAATGCAGGCGAACCCTGGCACCACTATAGATGCATCCTTCTGTGGTAGAGCTGCAGATGCAAGCATCACATGTAGACTGCACTTGGCCCCATGCATGAAATATGTTGCATTTGAAGGAAAGGACACTGGGAGGAGGTTCTATGGATGTGCTGTTCCTCAGGTTAGTAAATTCAGTGGTAGTTAGTCTGCAGATTCAGTTAATTGTGTTAGTGCTAATTAGTCTGCAGTAAATTCAGTAAATTCAGTAAATTCAGTAAATTTGGACTATCTGCAGTTGCAAGAATCAAATGTTAGTTTGTATGCAGTAAGTTTGCACTATTTGCAGTAAATTTGATAGTTAGTATGCAGTAAATTTGGACTGTCTGTAGTTGCTGTCAGTAAATCCAGTTAATTGTGTTAGTGGTAGTTAGTCTACAATAAATTTAGTAAATTCAGTCATTTTGGACTGTCTGTAGTTGATGAAACATGTTTTTAACAGTGATTTTGCAAGCATCAGTTTCTGTCAGTAAATTAAGTAAATGAAACATGTTTAGGACATTGATTTGAACTTGAAGTTTCCTGAATGTCTATTGTATCTGCAGTATGACTGAATCACTGGATATCTCATCTATTTTCTTTTTGAAGTTAGCATATTTATTTTCTAATACTTGATGCAGGATGGTATTGACTGTGGAGTTGCTCAGTGGGTTGATGCCCCATGGCCTTCTATTCTGCAAAGATGTTTGGAGAAGATATGGGAGATGTTTCATGAGGAGAATTGTGGCAGAGTGATTGACCATGAGAAGTATAAGAAAGAGTTGGACAAGGTGAACAAGCAGTTGGATACACTTGGGGATCGGTACAGTCAGCTGGTTGAGGATGTCACCAAGATGTTTGATTGGGCAGATCAGAACAACAGGGTCATGAGTGATGAAGAGTTCAAGCAGAAGAAGATGGATGTGGACAAGGACATGGAGAAGCTAGCTATCAGCAAGGAGAAGAAGAGTGCTGACTTTGGCAAGATGAAGGAGATGGAGAAGCTGGCTCAGGAGCTGAAGGAGATGAAGTGCATTCTTAGGTCTCAGGGGGAGATCATTAGGAACACAAGGAAGGAGAGGGATGAGATGAAGAAAGAGAGGGACTGGCTGATAGAGGAGAAGAAGAAGCTGGAGTTTCTGGTGGGTGATGTTATGAAAGCTGGTCATGGCAACAAGGACAAGCTTGCCAAGATCAAGTCAATCCTTGATGAGTGAACAATGTTGTTCATCACCTCAGTTATGTTAAGCTAATATGTGGCCTTGGAACAATATAGCTGGCCTTGGGGTTGTATATTTTGGGAATCCCCAAGTTATGTAATGACTGTGATGTTTATCTGCAAAACTACCTCCAGTTAATTTATGTAATGTATGTAATGACTAGCTGCAAAACTACCCCAGTTATGTAATGTTGTTAGCTTTCTATAGTAAGAGCTATGCTATTATGAATCTGCAATTATTAATCTGCTTCTTTGGACTAAATGGTGAATGGTCAAGACCAACTGGGCATGGCCAAATTGGGCAAATGCTTACATGATGTAAATTGTTGATCACATAAAGCACAAAGATATGCATTTAACCTTTAGGGTACAGAACCCTAATAATCCAAAAATATGCATAGTGCACTCACCATCTAGGATTTATTACATTGCACTCATCAACTGATTTGATACATTGGGCTCGACAAAAACACCTTAAACCTATCATTTAGGCTTTAGGGTGGCTCGAGCTCGACAAAACCACCCTAAACCTATCATTTAGGCTTTAGAGTGCCTTGGGCTCGAAAAAACCACCCAAACCACCATTTAATCTTCAAGGTGGCTTGGGCTCGACAAAAACACCCTAAACCTATCATTTAGGCTTTAGGGTGGCTCGGGCTCGACAAAACCACCCTAAACCTATCATTTAGGCTTTAGAGTGCCTTGGACTCGACAAAACCACCATTTAGTCTTCAAGGCGGCTTTGGCTCGACAAAGCCACTCAACCTATCATTTAGGCTTTAGGGTGGCTCGGGCTCGACAAAACCACCCTAAACCTATCATTTATGCTTTAGAGTGCCTTGGGCTCGACAAAACCACTGAAACCACCATTTAGTCTTCAGGGTGGCTCGGGCTCGACAAAACCACCACTCCAAACTAACCATCAAATGCCAAAATCTCATAGAATAGCAAAAAGCATAAAATCAAACAAGTAAATTGTTGATGAAACAAACATGTTCTCAACCATAAGAGTTATCATCCATAAAAGTTCTCAAACTTAGCATGGTAACACAAACAAGTTCTCAAGCATAGTTCACACATAGCAGTTCTCAGGCTAAATACTGATTACACATAGCAGTTCACACATAGCAGTTCTCAGGCATAGTTTCTGAAATTTAGAAATACTTAAGGCAGGCAGTTCAAAAGACAACAGCCAAATTGTGCACTGACTAGTTGCCACTGGCATAAAAGTAACCCCTCATCCTGGTGCTCTGGAACCTCTTCCTTTTAGACCCTACTGTTGCTCCCTCTGTTGTAGTTGCAGCCCTAGGTGCCATGTAGGGCCTTCCACCTCTCCTGCTGGCTGCATTGCTTGAACCTGAAGCTCTTGTGGCAGCCTGGGAAGGAGTAGTAGAAGCATCATTGGTGATGCTTGCCCTTCTAGAAGCAGCAGTTGTTCTTCTTGGCCTTGTAGAAGCAGCAGGCTGGGCAGGACCAGTAGAAGCAGCAGTTGATTTTCTTCCCCTAGTAGATGTAGCAGGCTGGGAATGACCAGTAGCAGTTGATTTTCTTCCCCTGGTAGATGTAGCAGGCTGGCAATGACCAGTAGCAGTTGTTCTTCTAACCCTAGTAGATGCAGCAGGTGGTGCACTGGTTGCAGGCTGTGCAGTAGCAGTAGAACTTCCCCCAGCTCCATGGTAGTGAGTTCTGGTTGTCTAAGAAAGCACACATCATAGCCCAACAATTAGGATGAATCAAATGATTAAAACAATGACAACAGTGTGCATATTCCATACCTTGTGCTTGTCCTTTCTTGCCTGAAGATGAGGCTTCAAGGGTTGAGGGCAGTAGGTGTACCTATGTTTCTGCATATTGCAGTTGCTGCATGTGATAGTTGCCATCCTTGATGTATCATTCTTTGTTGGGACCTCAAATTGCCCCTTCCTCCTAATTGTTTGCTTCATGCCCTTCTTCTCTTTGAACACTGGTGGATCTATGTCAACAGTTGGTGTCCTAGGCCAACAGTCAGGCCCTGGTACAGGGTAGATGATGTGCTTGTATGTTTCCTTATACAATGGTTTTTTGAAGAACTCATGCACATACTCTTCTGGCTGTCCCTTCACTCTTGTAATGGCAGAAACTGCATGGTTACATGGCCAACCACATAGGTCCCATTTCTTGCAGTCACAGGTCCACTTATCAAGGTTCACACAGTAGGTAGACTCCCCACTAGTGACTTGCCAAATACCAGGACCTGCCATGTATGCAGTGCATTGCCTTGAGTACTTCTTTGACTCCTCCAACTTCTCCATATAAGTGGGTGTTATCTCCCACTTACTCTTCTCTGTCTTCTCTCTAACTGCTTGGTACTTAACCATCAACTTAGTTCTGAATCTATCTACACAGCTCCTTATTGGCTTGTTCCTCACATCTAGTATCATCTTGTTAAATACTTCACTAAGATTGTTGAGTACTAGGTCTGTCTTGCATGTGTGATCCATAGCATGCCTTGCCCAAGTCTCTTTAGGGATATCACAAAGCCACTTCCAAGCATCTTCATCCTCCTTTCTCAGTTCATTCATTGCAACCTCAAAACCATTCTTGGTGTATGAATATGCAGCATTGTCCATATGCTTCTTCAACTCCTCACTTCTGAAGCCAGCTAACTGGAAATTTGCATAGATATGTCTAAGACAATATCTTTGAGGTGAGTGTGGGAACACAGCTTGAATTGCATTCAACATCCCCTGTTTAAGTCATTATATAAATTATTAATCATATATTTTCATAATTGCAGCAAGTATTACAAATTATTAATCATATTACTTCACAATGGCAGCAAGTATAACAAATTATTATTTCTAGAAATTGCTTATTCAATTGTGAAATGAAAAATATACCTTCTGTCTATCAGAGATGATTGTGTATGTGCCCCACTTGTTCCCCTCTCCAATGCAAGCTCTTAATTGGCTAAGAAACCAAGTCCAACTTTCCTTGTCCTCCTTATCAACAATACCAATTGCAATAGGGAATATGTTGTTATTCCCATCCCTACCAGTGGCTACAAGTATCTGTTGCCCAATAGAAAGCTTGATAAAGCAACCATCTAAACCTGTATTAAAGCATTGGGTAGTGAAATCAGTGCATTATTAAGTTGAAGCATTGAGCAATTAATTGGAGTAATTTGGAATACATATAATACCTATAAAGGGCCTACACCCATTCAAGAAACCTTCTTTTGAAGCATTCAGACAGTAGAACATGTAGTGGAACCTAGGATTTGGGCTAGGATGGAGCTCAAGCTCTCTGGTAGTCACAATGCATCTGCTCCCAGGGTTGGTATCAAGCACAGCTTGAAGATAATCCCTAAACCTTGTGTATTGTCCCTTCATGTCACCTTCCACCACTTCAATGGCCAATGACCTTGCCCTGTAGGCCTTGGTCTTTGGTACTTCCAGCCCATACTTAGTCTTTGTTCTTTTTAAAATTGCATCAACACCAGCCCTTGGATTATCTCTCAGTTGCTGCTCACATGTTCTGGACATCCAGTCAACTGTCACTTTGGTTTTTTCTCCATGTGCACCACAAGTGTGCAACAACTTCATCTTCTTGATGCAGAATGTCTTCTCATGAGCAATTGTGGATGCAGTCATGAAAAAAGGACACCCATTGTCCCTTTCTGTGCAATGCACAATGATCCTATCCTTGCAGTTCCTATGGTACTGGAAATTTCTAAGGATTCTGATATGAAAATTCCTAAGTGCTCTTCTAAACTGATACACATCAGTGAAGCACATACTCAAGCAAAGTTGGTCATGAGCATCTGGTTTGCTCTCATCATACCAGATCCTAGTCCTGGCCCTCTTGGCTTGACTCTTCCTTCCACAAGGGAGTGGTAGACCTGACTCATCATCTGAATCTCTAATGCCATAGTCCCCAGGAAAACAAGCAGAATCATCAGATGGAATGAAATCAGGAATTACCTCAATGTCAGCTTCATGGTGTGATCTTGTAGTGGGGCCTGCTTTGCCTACTTTCTTGAATGTTTGAGGAAGAGGTGTCTCAGGTTCTGTGTCTGAGTCCTCTGCCTCTGGACACATCTCTTCCACTTATGTGTCTCCTTCAAAGTGATGCATAGGATCCTCTCTTTGTTTCCTTTTCTGCTTCAGCTTCTCAATGATTTCATCTTCCTCCTCATTACCTATGTCATGCTCTTCCTCCTCAATGATTTCATCTTCCTTCTCAATGATTTCATCTTCCTCCTCATTACCTATGTCATGCTCTTCCTCCTCAATGATTTCATCTTCCTTCTCAATGATTTCATCTTCCTCCTCACAGCAGTTCAAATCAACAAACACTTCATCATCAGAGGGGCCAACATCTTCCTGTACTTTCTCTTTGCCCTTTGCTTTCTTCAAATTCATGCTTTGTTGTGTGTTAATATATGCAGACTCTTGACCTGGCTCTACAACAGCAATAGGCACAACATAAAGCTCTTCAACTGTGTCTTCAACAGCAATAGGGAACAATACTCCTGCCTCATCTATAGAAATAATGTTGGAATCCCCCACATTACTTATAGGCACTTGTTCCTCCACAATATTTGACCTGTTAAACTCTCCTGGATTAGGCTCATTAGCCTTAATTACAGTTATGTTGAGCACTTTCTGCTCAGCATAATAGTCTAGCATCTCTTCCACACTATCTTCACTGTCAATAACCTGCATTCCTGCTGCCCCCTTTCCTTCTTCTTTCATATAGAACATGTAGTCAATTTCAGTATATCCCTCTTCAGTCTCTAGCAGTGCTAACATGTTCATAAAAGTAATTTCTGACAGAGAAATGGTCCTCTCCAAGTTGTCTCTCCCTTGAAAATGGTACCTTATTTCCCATATCTCATCATCCAAACTACATAAAATTGAGGAGAATTAGTGCTTGATTGATTCTGTTTTAATAATGTAACATGTTATTCAGACAAGATATTCAGACAAGATATTAGCACTATCTTCACTGTCAATAAGGAGCAAACAAAGCATTCATGCATAAAACTATAAACCCAGAGCTATATTTCCTAATGAAACATGTTATACAGAAAACATATTAACTATATCAGCTACAACACTTGAGTAAACAAACAAGAATCTTCAATAAACAAAGCCCTAAAATCAAACTGCCCTAAAATCTCCTAAAATCTAACAACCCTATAATTTCCTAAAATCTAACAACCCTACTGTAACATGGTAAGTTTATATGCAATCTAACAACCCTAAAATTTCCAGTGAATCCAATGAAGAGAGGGGTGGAGGGGGAAGAAATCTTACCACACGCCGCCGAACCCTGAAGCCCACTGATGGCCTTCTCCAACGCCTGAAGCCCTTATCTTGCGTGCTAGGGCCGCCGCCGCACGACGCTCAATGTCCCACTCTGGCGGCGAGGGGGGCGAAGGGGATCGCTCCGGTGAAGGAGCCCGCTGCGTCGGCAAGTTACTGCTGCCGAACCAGTTGTCCACCTCCGAGAACCCATCACCATCGCCTCCAGTCCCTCCGCCGCCTGCTGACTCGCCGCCGCCGCCGCCGCTAGGTTTAGCCGCCGCCGCCATCGCAGGACAGAGAGAGTGACGGGGAAAAGAGGGGAGAATGGGCCAAGCAGTCAGAGCCGCGAGCGCTTTGACCACGCGTGTGCCCTAACGGCCGTCAACCCACTCGCCGTCTGGTCTCGCCCACGTGGCACCTGACGGGTGGGCCAGCCTAGTCAGAAATCGTGTTAACTGCGGCAAACCGGTCATTTGTTTTTATTGAGAAAATTTACAAGTAAAGTGGTGGATTTTTGGGACGCGCAACAAATGTGGTGGCACTTGGATGCTTAAACTTCAAATGTGGTGGTTTTTTGCAATTCACTCAATAAAATGAAGCAATGAGTGAAATAGAAAGCAAGTGCAGAACTTCACTAAGAAAATTCACAGCTAAAATAAGGTCAACTATGGTATTTAGAAACAGATACAATAGATTCTCAGGGAAAATGGTAAACAAATCAAAAGGCAAAAGACAGACACCCACTAGAAATTTATTTCCAAGTATAATCTCAATATTAAACAAACATAGGAGTACGATGGAACCTAAAAGAGAATCAAATGGAACATGCATGATAGATAAATTTTGGCATGAAAGCAGATCATACTGATACATTTAGGTGGAAAACGATACAGCAATATTCTTCTGTTTTCTGGTTTTCATGATCTTCCATGGAATCCAGAAGCACAAATTATCCATGGACTTCTCATTTTCAGCGATCTTCTCCAAGGAATGACAACATCGACATATCAGTGTTCAGGAATAAAATTATCAGTTTCATAGGAGTTAGCATTCAGCAATGACCAAACCGGCAGCATGTAACAGGCATACTACAGGAGAATAACCAACATCTAGTTTGGCATAGAACACCAAAACGAACTACCAGCTTACTACACAGAGTGAAAACTTTGTTGCGCCATACACAAACAACCGATTTCCTTAGCCCTTTTCTGGTTCAAGTAAATCTGAAATTACTTGGCATTTCCCCTCTGCAAGCTGCCGCATAGTCTTCAGCGAGGTGTGGTGCAGATTCCTTGTAAGGGCATATGCACTTCTTCATGAAATACTTCTCAGGCCTAGTGACTGCAGTATAGAAGCTCCAGTCGCGATCGAGCAATCTGTTTTCCTTGAGGAACTTTAGAACATAGCACCGGGGCTTGATCCGGCCCTCCAGGCTATAATAGAGGATTACCGGCCGATGAGCAATGTACCCCGGTTCCAAGCCCGCCTCAGAGACAAGGAACTCGAACCTGCGCTGCAGGATGTCCTTTGACCTCTTCAGCAGCATTGGAGCCATAGACAAAGCAACGACCACCTCAGCATCTGACCAACTGAACGTCTTCTTCAGGTAGTCCACTTTGGAGGCGATCTTCTCCTCGCTGAGGAATGCGACAGCCTGTAGCGCTACCTTGAACATCCCCGAGCCACGGGGCACGCCCAGACCTTCGGCGCGCGCCGCCATTGCCTGGACGAGTTCCAGTTTGTTGCCGAGCAACCTCGGCTCAGAGATACACAGCTTGGTAATATCGCAATCACCTAGCCCGCATTCCCGCAGGAACATGACATTGGGCTTTACCACCTTGTCGAGCTCCGATGAGAGAAGGTAGCATGCGCGCTGGGACGCCCGGAGGAAGCTGTCCAAGGAGCCGAAGAGGGGCAGGTAGTACTCCAGCTTGGGGACTACGGATCTGCGGCGGAAGCAGCTGTGGACAAGCGAGACGAGGCGGGCGATCTCAGGGCGCGACAGGCCGAGGCCGGCGAGGCCGTCGACGACGGGGGCCAATGTTCTCTCCACGCCGGCGCGGAGGAACAGCGGGTCTTTGGCGACGACGGCGGCGGCATCGGCGCCGGAGAGGCCGAGGTCGGCGAGGAAGGCGAGGACGGCGTCGGGCTTGGCGGTGGGAGAGCTTCTTGGAGGCCTTGAGGGCTTGAGGTCGGGTGAGGCCGCAGGCGTCGACGAGGTAGTCCTCGACGGCGAATCCTTGGCTCGGGGAAATGGGGGCAGCGGCTGCCGCCGCAAAGAGGAGCCGGTGGAGTGGGGAGATGACGGAGGTGGAGGAGGAGGAGCGGATATGGGACACGATGCGGTGCCGGAGAAGGGGCATGGCGGCGGCGGCGGCGAGGAAGATATTTCCGATGGGAATTGCAAGTTGGAAGGAGTTCATCTCTACATCTAAAAAAACGAGATCAAGATAGTGACCAGTACCTGCAGCAGCATATCAGCAGGTAACAATCCTGATTTCAATTTGAAATTACCTACTCAAAAGATAAAAACAAGAGATGGTATCCTAAAAGTTCAGATCAGTCCATCTAACCTTTTGGCGTTAGGCAACGACAACAGCAATTGCTCCTGGCCTGGGCTGCATCATCCGCCTTGGCTCGATTGCTTCTGGCAAGGAAAATACCAGTGCCAATGTAAAAGATGATGATGCCTAAAATGCCAAGAGTTTTTGCTGCTCCTGCTGAGGGAGCATGGTCGAATTTTTTGTTATAGTCTTGCTAAAAAAATTAAGTAACTAGAATGAACTGGAGATACATGTTCAGTTTATTAACTGCAACAGAATATAACTAAAGCAGAACTCACTGTAAGAAACAAGCTGATTACTGAATGTGGATCAGTGTGGAGAAATAACTGAATTTATATGTCAGATACTACTGGATGTGGATGCTCTTTTCAATCACCAACATGCACACACTGATACATATATTATTGATTATTTAACAACAATGCCAAGCAAGCCAAGCATTGATACCGATGAATCGGCTTATATACAAAAAGGAAAAATAGAAACCCCGAGCTGAGGCACATTGGATATGCCTCATTACGGTATAGAATGCCTTCACAGTTGCTCCCGGGCTGCCAGTTGCAGATACGGTATAGGAATACACGATTGATTGATTACTGTGGCTTGGAGATGCCAAAGCCAAAGCCGGTGCCTTGCAGCGCCTGTTGGACGATTGCATCGAGCCTTGCTGCCATCTCGGGCGTCATGTGGTTGATCCAGTCACCAGACACCCCCTTCCTGAAGAAGGAATGGTTCATCATGGCTCCGTCCTTAACCTTGTTGCCGCTCTGGTTCACCTCGAGCTTCTTTAGCTTGTCCAGGCTGCAGAGCTCCAAGATGGCGTCCAGGATGCCGGCCTTCTCCTCCGCCTCGGAGAAGGCGCACCCCAAAAACTCGGCCAGCCTCCTAAGGTTGCCCTGCGGGTTTCGCAGCATCTCCTCATACCTGAGGAACAACACCTTGTCGGGCCTTCTCCGGCTCTCCTCCCAATGCTCGAGGGTGTGGCGCCAATAAGGGCCCGCGCCTGTGCGGCCCTCGCAGAACAAGTCGAAGACCTCATCGAACCGGACTTGCTCGGGGTTTGGCAGGTAGGTGCGCATGAACCACCACCACGAGACCACCACGTCCTTGGGATCCCGGCAGATGTAGACGATCCGGCACCTGCTGTCATCGCCGCTGATGCGCTCCGGTAGCAAGGACAAGGGGAAGTGGGTGCCGAAGATGCGCGGGGAAGGGTACGCCTCGACGATGCCCCGTGCAACGTCGACCGGTTGTCGATAGATTGCATGGATGAATTTGACGCAACCATGCGGGTTTTCGTGCAGCAGAGGGTGCTCGCGGCCGGACGGCGTGTGGACATCCCGGTTCACGGTGGCGAAGGCTAACGATTTAAGCCAGGTGGTGCCCGACTTGGGGCAGCTCACCAGGAAGATGTCGGTTGGCTTGGGCTCAATGTTTAAAATTGCCGGCTATTGAAAAAAGCGGCACCCACTAGCGGCAGCAATGAGCAGCTATTGCCAGCAATAGCTGCCGCTATGCCAAATAGCGGTTTTGCAGAATACATGCAAGAATTTCGAAAATAAGTGCAAGATACATGTCAAACTACAGAAATTCAGCATCGATTAAATAGTTGAGACAAACAGGAACATAATAACTGAACCATAAGATCATCCATTAAGCCAACATTCAGCAATCGTTCCCTCTACTTGGAACAATCTATCTACATATGCGAGTAGAAGAGATAGTATCTCAGATAATAGAAGATGAACTAATGGAAGGACAGACTACGAAACTTGCCTCCCTGAATCCCTGACTCCGGCTGAGACATGGTCCTGCAGTTCTTCTTCGCATCCGTGTTGTAGGCTCACCGCCGTGCCGCCGTCGCCAGCGGTATAGATCGGGGAAGCGGAGCGGATGTTTTGCTTGTTAGGGTTAGCGCTCGGCTCTTTTGTAGCTTCTCTTTTGGGCCTCTGTGCGGTGATTCTGAAAAGGCCCAGAATTCCCGTACTGAGCGTACTCCCTTGTGGCCCAAACTCGTGTATAGAGGCGCAATCTTATCCCGAAAATAGCGGCTACAACTGGCTAATTGCAGCCTTTTGTGGTTCAGTTACTGTACCGCAAAAAATGGCATTGCGTTGCCCCCAGCTTTTGTAGCCGCTATGGCCGGCAAATAGCGCCGCAATAGCCGGCAATTTAAAACCTTGCTTGGGCTCGAAGTGATCGCGGGCTGCCGCCAGGGCCGACAGGTGCCACTCCGGAAACCAGTACCCACGGTACTGTCGCCTCTGCGAGTCGGCGGGCGGCAGCAGTAACCGCTTCTCGACGGGCAACGACGGGATGAGCTCGACCAGGTTGTCGGCATCTTTCTTGACCGTCAGCGCGTCACTGAGGCAACTACGCTCGAGTTCTTGTTCTGCTACATGGGCCATCTTGTGCCTATTACAAACCTTGTAGGAGTAAGTGCAAGTGGATGTCTGATGAGCAGCTACAAAGGAGCAAGCTAGACATAAATAGTTGAAGCCCTGTAGTTGCCGAGTCTCTTTCATGTTTGTTAAGTAAAAACCACAAAGTGAAGGCATCTCTCTTTCTCGTGGTGGGCGTGGGAATTTTCTATTACTGAATAGTTTATCCCACTATCTAATTATATATGATGTGAATTACTTTAAAACAGCTCAAACTTGCTCGCATGTGATTCAGCAGATTCGTGGGGCCAAAATAAATGTGATTTGCTGCTTTCTATATTGTATACCGTAGACAAGATAATAATGAAAATGCAGGTTTCAAGGGCCAAATGTCCGCGTCCGAGCCCGCAGCTACTGTATGGATGAACTTTTAAATTGGCTAGAAATGATGTGGCATTGAGATAGAGATAGCAGATCCTCAAAAAGAAAAAGATAGGGCGAGCAACTGGCTCTCTTATTAGCCATGCACTTAAGACCTAGTGAAAATTATCAACCCATAGGAGTGATTCCCTGTATAGAATCTGTTTCAACCTTCATATGTTTTTTATCCAAGTCTGTTCGCACATTTGAAATTAATATTTCACTTACAAACCAAAAGCGGGCCATTAGTTTTGGTACAAGAGCTGCATTAATGGAACACAAAAATGCTACTACTTTTATGTCCAAACAAATGGTAGCTCTAAGGTGGGGTGGAGAGGAACACAATGATTTACATTATAATAGTTGATTTGAACTAAGTACTCCCTCCATCTTTGGATACATGGACACCTTTTTTTTGTCAAACTTTGACTTAACAATTTGGTCAACAAGATATGAGTTATATGTCATAAAAAATGTCATCAGAAATTCTTTGAAATGTGCATCCAATGGCATACTTTTTATGACATATAACTCCCGTTTTATTGGTGGAATTAATGGTCAAAGTTAGATCTAAGAATAGAAGTGGCATTGTATTCAAAGACGGTGGGAGTAATGTGAACTTTTATATTCTAAAACATTCTCGTTTGTATGCAGATTAAAATTTCCCAATTTAGTATCATGAAATTCTTTTTCTAAGAAGATCCATAATTTGTAGGAATTAGTATAATGAAATTTCTGGAATTGGTATAGTGGATTATTAGCTTTCCACTGAAAATTTGAATATGTGCAATATCATGAAAAATCACTGAATGCTTTCACTACAAAATCCCAGAATTAGTATAATGAAATTCTTAAATTTGTTAGAAGAGCCATAATTTTATAGAGTTTGCATAATGAGATCTCTTGGGATTACTATCATTCAATTTCTTAGTTTTCCACTTAAAATTTAATTTACAAATAATTAAATGCCATAACAAAAAAAAACTGAACTTACTAGAAATTAGTATCCTGAAAATATTTGAATTTCTGAACATGGTAGACAAATTAAAAGTCATGATAAATGCATCTGTGGTTGATCAATAGTCTTTTGAAGTGTTTTTTTTCCTCAAGCTTAAGATTAACCATTGTCTCATTCAAAATGTCAATCATAAACGCATGGTAGACATACCTCGTACATAGCTCCCAACTCAACTAATGCGAAGTTGGAATCATGTCAAACGGACATAAAGATGGCAATTAGTACCTGCAGTTTATGAGCAGATAACAATCTCGATTTCAGTTTCAAATTAGCCACTCAAAAGATATATAAACAACAGCTGATATCTAAACAACAGCTGGTACCTGCAGTTCGGCACCGGCAAATATCAGCAAGTGTCTTGGCGAAGCACTAAAACCAAACACGTAACAGCAACACCTGATGCATCCATCGAATTTTATGTGTGGTAAAAAATGCTAATCAACTGGAGCAAGTACAAATTCGACGAGCATCCATTAAGGGCGATCGACATCAGGAGCACTCCAGGCCAAACAAATACATTGATCGAACAGAGTCCTGGCTGGCCGGAGACATGGTTAACTGATTATGAGCCACTCAAAGATACAAACAACAGTTGGTATCCTAAAAGTTAAGAACAGTGCGTCTGTCCTTTTGGGGTTAGGTAATGACAGCAGCCGCTGCCCTAAAACAAATTCAGGACAGCGCATCTTAACTAGGCATCACTTCATTTCAGTAGGCGGTACAGTAGGTAGAACTGAACATTAGAAACCATGTTATGCTCTACTACTGCGCAAGGAGAAGCAATCAAGTTCCAGATCCAATAAAAAAAAATTGTCATAAGAAGGCCCGACCAGGTAGCATAGGGCCACTCAAGGAATGTTCTTCACCACTTGCTCCTGGGCTGCATCATCTACCTTGGATCAACTGCTTCTGGCACGGAAAACATCAGTGCCAATGTGCCAGATGATGATGCCTAGAATGCCCCGAGCTTTGCTGCTTCTGCTGAGGGATCATGCAATCGCTCTTTTTTTTTGCAACATTCTATTATATTTTCCTTTTTTTTATTTCATATTCGCTCCGTCCCAAAATAAGTGTCTTAGTTTTGTACTAACTTTAGTACAAAGTTGCACTGAAGTTGAGACACTTATTTTGGGACGGAGGAAGTATAACATACCATGGTCGAAATCTGTAGTTAGTCTTGACAGAAATATTAAGTAAATAGAATCAACTGAAGATACAATTTTAAGTTATTAACTTCAATCTTCGGTGCTACCTTCTTTTTTCCAAGGGATGGGGTTGATAACTAAAGCAGGCTACATTGGATGTGAATCAGTGTGGAGAAAGAACTGAATTTAAATGTTAGATACTACTGGATGTGGATACTCTTTTCTTTTGCAACATGTAGATACTTAAATCTTTGTAGCTGGAATGTATAAACTATATAAACATAAACAGCTGTGCCACAACACAATGCTGGTTTCTGAAAGGGCACGCCTAATAGCACCAGGCAGAGGGGCAGGTCTGCACCTAAACAAATGTGTAGCCAGAACACAAAACTGAATTTATATACAACAGAATCATGGGGGGGGGGGGCTAGTATATAATAATAACTTAGTTTTTTGTTCCAAGAAAAGTGGTCATTGCAATGTTAACCAAAATCACATATGCAATTTTGACCTGACGCATCAATCGAAACACCCACTTCTTCAAACAGAAACTAATGTTTATAGTCGAGAGAAGTGCATATTTCAACCCCCAACTCTTGCCCTAGTCTAATATACACCCCTCAACTTCAAAACCGTCTAATCTACAACCCCCAACTCTCAAAACCTTCTAAGATTCAACCCTGAGACCGGTTTTGACCCTGTTGACCGGTTTTGAACCTGTTGACCGCCCAGTCAGCGTGCCACATCAGTGACACTGTTCACAAATTCATTTTCTGAAACTTTTTCCCCCAAAAAACTGAGAAATTCAATTTCTAGGGGAAAAATCCTGCGTGAATAGTAAATTCAAAAAAATATAAAAAGTACCATTTTTAGAAGGAAAAATAATTTTTCGTCTCGTGAACAGTAACTCAGGAAAAGTTTGAAAAAAATATAAAAAGTATCAGCACAAATTTTCGAAAATTCCCAGTTTTCACACATATGAACAGTACCGGTGGACAAAAATTTTCAAATGTACTGTTCATGCAATGGAAAAGGAAAACCCGAAATTACTGTTCATGTGGCGAAAACGGAAAATTTCAAACTTTTTTCAAAATGATTTTTTTCACCGCATATGCAGTGAATTCGGGAATATTTCATTTTTCGCCACGTGAACAGTACTGTTCGCGTGAGAATTTTCCAGAAAATGAAATTTTCTGATTTTTTGGCAGAGAATGAATTCACAAACAGTGTTATGAACAGTGGCGCTCATGTGGCACGCTGACTGGGTGGTCAATGGGTTCAAAACCGGTCAACAAGGTCAAAACCGGTCTCAGGGTTGAATCTTAGACGGTTTTGAGAGTTGGGGGTTGTAGATTAGACGGTTTTGAAGTTGAGGGGTGTATATTAGACTAGGGCAAGAGTTGAGGGTTGAAATATGCACTTCTCTCTTTATAGTCTGAACTGATCATTAGAAACCTCAAACCACTTGCAGCATCCATCATTTCAAAGTCAGAAAAATATACTCATGCTTAATGTGGTAATTCAGAATCACCATATTATGCTTCAGTGCAAGAAAATTTAAATCAGACTAACTTGTTTTTCTTTTACTTGAGAGATAGTTAGTTGTACTTCTGCATAAACATGATTCTGATCCCCGTTAAAGATACTCCCTCCGTCCCAAAATAAGTGTCTCAACTTTAGAGACACTTATTTGGGACGGAGGGAGTATCGAGCTATCTTAACTATTAATTTTGCTCAAGTAAAACTCTTTTAAGAAAAGTTTATGAATCTTAACAGCAGGGTGATTTTTTCGTACCGATACCCATCTTATCTGAATATGTACTATTCATCACCTAGGTATATACTCTGTGTTCACTGAATATATACTATTTCTCATCTTGTCGGTCATCAGCTTCAGTTTGCAGCTTTTAAACAATACAAGTAGTTGATGCAATTTTCTCTTCTTTTTCAGGTCTAAATGGCTGTGATCTTTCATGTGTTCAAATAGGAAAAATGTTTGTATATAATGGCATGGAAACAGCAGCTGGGATTGTTACCCCTGTTGCTCAATGAACACAGCCAGAACACATATACATCACAAATCACAATAATTTGTCACTCTTTAGGTTATAGAATGGACAACCAGTAGAAGGTCTTGGTGTCTGTAAGTCTAACCTAGACAGAAAACAATGTTAATACTAATTGACATATATGGTGGAACCTAAAAGACAAAGAAATGTGAATGAACATGCATGGTAAATAAATTTTGGCATGGAAGCAGATCATACTGATACATTTTCATGGAAAACGACACCACATTACTCATTTGGTTTCTGGTTTCGTGAATGCTGGGTTCATCATAAAATTGGTTCACCCAACACATCCAATTTACATGATCTTTCATGGAAGTTGGAAACACAAATATATCCAGGAACTTCTCATTTACAGAAATCTTCTCTAACGAATGACGACATCAACAAATAGAGGTTCAGGAATCAAATTACCAGTTTCATAGGGAGTTAGCATTTAGCAACAGGCAACAGCATGTTATGCAAAGAACACCGAAACACAAAGTACAAGCTTACATGCAGGGTGATAACTTTGTTGCGCAATACAATGTAACCAATTCCCATAGCCCTTTTTTGTTCACATGAATCTGAAATTAGTTGGCACTTCCCCTTTGCAAGTTGTTGCATAGTCTTCAGCGAGGTGTGGTGCAGCTTCCTTGTGAGGGGATATGAGTTTCTCCATAAATACCTTCTCAGTCATGTTGACCGCAGAATATAAGCTCGGGTTACGATCTAGCAGTCCATTTTCCTTGAGAAACTTTATAACATAGTACCGGGGTCTGAGCCGGCCCTCCAAGCTAAGACTGAGAACTACCGGTCGATGAGCAATGGACACGGGTTCCAGCCCCACCTCAGAGACCAGGAACTCAGACTTGCGCTTCAGAGATTCCTTTGACTTCTTCAACACACTCGGATACTTGCGCACAGCAATGCAAGCTTCGGCATCAGACCACCTGAACGTATTCTTCAAGTAGTCCAGTTTGGCGGCAATCTTCTCCTCGCTGAGAAACGCAACAGCACTGCAACGCTTCCTTGAGCATCCCAGAGCGACGGGGCACGCCTAATGTTTCGGCACGTGCCACCATCGCCCGGACACGCTCCGGGTTGGTGATGAGCATCCTAGGCACACGGATACTCAGCTTGACAATATCACAATCACCTAGCCCGCACTCCCTCAGGAACACGACATTGGGCTTGACCACCTTGTCAAGGTCGATCGAGAGAAGGTTGGATTCGCGCTTGAGCACCCGGAGGAAGTTGTCGAATGAGCCGAAGAGGGGCAGGTAGTACTGCAGCCTGGGAACGACGGGTCTGCAGCGAAAGCGGGTGCGGGCAAGCGAGACCAGTTGGCCAATCTCAGGACTAGACAGGCCGAGGCCAGTGAGCCCGGCGATGACGGGGCCCAGGGTTTTGTCCACTTTGGCGCAGAGGAGCCGCGGGTCTTTGGCGACGACGGCGGCGGCGGCGGCGCCGGAGAGGCCGAGGCCGGCGAGCAAGGCGAGGACGGCGTTGGGCTTGGCGGGTGACTTAAGGTGGGAGAGCTTCTTGGAGGCTTTGACGGCTTGGGGCTGGGTGGTACTCCTCCACGGCGAAGCTACTAGGGTTCGGAGAAATGGGGCTGCGGATGCGGTCATGGAGAGCAGGCGGCGAAGAGAGGTGGATGGCGAAGAGAGGAGACGGGAAACGACGCACTCTCGGAGGCGGAGCATGGCGACGGGGACGGCGGCGGCGACGGAGATATCTTCGATGGATTGCAATGGCAGCTCTGCCTCTGCGTGTTGGGGGGGTCAGAATGGGCTTCTTTTGGTCTGTGTGCGTGGGCTCTACTGGACAGCGGTTCATTTTTCTCATCCATTTTCTTCCCTTGTTCTAATCCATGTAAGTCTTGTAATTTTACTTCTGAATCCAGAGCTTCTAATTTTGAAGCACACAAGTTGGCTCTTCCTGTAAGGAAACACATTTGGTTTTAATCCCTGTAAACATTATCGACATTGACTAAAGCCTAGCTACCTTTGCTAAAAAAAAAGCAAAATCCATTTTTGCCTAAAAAAAGCAAAATCCATTTTCATCCCTTCTCATAGTTATATTTTTATTTACTTTCCTATGTCTCCTCCACATTTTTATTTAATTATCCACATTTTGTTTTATCTTTTATTTTTATTTACAAACAAATGTGCAGTACTTTCTTTTTCCTTTGACGTTGCTTATAAAAATGGAGAAAAACTTGGTATCTAATGGAAATTATGTTTTCAAAAAATATGTTTCATGGAATAGTTAGCTCATTTATATGTAATATTTTTAATCTGATGAAATCATCTTTACGACCACTGTAAACATTTTATTTTATATACATAAAAAAATTCCTGAAACAATGAATATATATTAAGAAAGACTATCATATTTTTATTTGCATTAATATAAAGGCGGGGAATATTTTTCACCAATAGATACTTTCTTCTCGGTATTAGTTTTTTATTTATGTAAAAAAGTAATAGGTTTGTATAATTTGTTTTCTAATGATATGATTATGAGAATGTAGTAAAAAAATTCTTTGTTGTACATAGATAATGTCATAGACTATTTGAAAGAACATGCGGTGCCCCATGTTTGGTTTTGGTAATTGATGATAATCTCTATGGACTAATGGTTGCCTTGAGTTATAATTGAAGGTTTTGTCCATAGTCTTTTCTTGGAGTACATGTGTTGGTTTCAAGGAGAGTTTGTGTCGACCAAGGTGCTATTCAAGGAATTACCTAAAAGATTGGTCTTGTAGAGGTTTTGTCCATAGGCTTTTCTTGGAGTACATGTGTTGGTTTCAAGCAGAGTTTGTGTCGACCAAGGTGCTATTCAAGGAATTACCTAAAAGATTGGTCTTGTGAGAGGTTGATCAAGACTAAGTCAAAGAGTGAATCAAGTTGATCAACACACAAATCGTAGAAGATGTACCAAGAGGGATCGAGTGATCCCATGGTACAGTAAGCATTGTCAATTACGCTTTGTGTACTAACCCATGGTTTTCGTGAGAGTTCTTTGTGGGGTTAGGATGCGGTGTGCAAGTTCAAGTGATGCATCACGAAGAGATCAAGTGCTTGAAGCTTGCCATCAATTGTCGTGACAATGGACTTGTGAAGATGAGCCGAAGAGTGGCTCACCCATAGTGGACTATGGGGGAGCAATCATTTAGTCTTCATCGAGCCAACGCAATCAAGAAAGGTGGTCCAACTTGAGGGAGTCAAGATCGTCATCATCTAGCTCAAGTGGACCATGTGCAAGGCAAAGGTTTGCCCTTGATAGGTTTTTTATTTTACCGGTCTCATGGTGGTAGTTGGGAGACCGGGTTATTGGATCGTTTGTCGTACTATCAAGGGGGGCTCTCAAGTCGGTAGCTTGATCGTATCGTTAGTAGAGAGCTCAAACCATTGAATCCTTGCATCATGTTTCTTGGTTCTTATTTGGTTCTCTTTGTGAGTCTTAGAGCTTATGGTCATCTTAATGACAAGCTTGAGTTCATCGAAAACGGAGTTCGCATGCGTCTTCTATGATGTTTTCGGTGTTGGAGGTTTTACCGGTCTTATTCGAGGAAGGGTTCTCACCTTTTTCTCTTGGGCCTTTTCTAATTTCCTTTTTATTGTTATTTCTATCAAGATTGTGTTAGCCTTGTCTCTAGCTTTCCAACAAACTTGGTTTCGTCGAATTCGGAGTCCGTTTGCAGAAGTTGTGTCTGTTTTGGTGTTCTGAAAAGGATGCAGCGGTACTACCGTGGACAGGAGCGGATGTAATTTTTTACTACCGCTCTTGGAGCAGTACTACCACGGCTACTTCCGCTCGGGACCAAAAACTCGTCACAAGTCCAGCGGTGGTAGGCACGGATGTAACTTTTTAGTACCGCTCGCAAGCAGTAGTACCGCTACCCTTAGCAGTAGTACCGCTACCCCTAGCAGTAGTACCATGAGGTCAAGCGGTACTACCGCTCCGACGGTTCTTCTGGCTTTTTTGCCTCCTCGTTGTTGTGTTTCAAAGGGCTACTATCGCCCTAGCGGTAGTACCGCTCGGTGCAGGCTGTGAGCATAATGGTTGGTTTTTCCCCACCTATAAAAGGTGGTCTTCTTCCCCAATGAACCTAATCCTTTGAGCTCGTGTTCTTCCCCCATTGTTGACCTTCTTCGATCTTGCTAACTCTCAAACCCTCCATGGATTCTTGCTAGTTTTTGAGGGAAAAGAGAGAGGAGATCTAGATCCACATTTCCACCAATCACTTTCTCCTCTATGTGAGGGGAACCCCTTGGATCTAGATCTTGGAGTTCTTGGTGTTCTCCTTCTTGTTCTTCCTCTCATTTTCCTCCCTAGCATTAGTTGCTTCGGTGGGATTTGAGAGAGAAGGACTTGGGCACTCCGTGTGCCCTTGCCATTGCATTTGGTGCATCGGTTTGAGTTCTCCACGATGATACGTGAAAGTTACAAGTTGAGAAGCTTATTACTCTTGGATGCTTGGTACCCTTGAGCTTGTTCCTCTTGGGTGCTTGGGCGCCCTAGACGGTTGGTGGTGTTCGAAGCTCAATCATTGTGGTGTAAAGCTCCGCGCAAGCGTCGGGGTCTCCAATTAGGTTGTAGAGATCGCCTCGAGCAATTTGACGGGTACCGGTGACCGCCCCCAAGGGTTGCCAAAGTGTACGGGTTAGGCGACCGCCCCCAAGGGTTGCCATTTGTACGGGTTCGGTGACCTCCCTCAAGGGTCCCTTAGTGGAATCACGGCATCTTGCATTGTGCGAGGGCGTGAGGAGATTACGGTGGCCCTAGTGGCTTCTTGGGGAGCATTGTGCCTCCACACCGCTCCAAATGGAGATTAGCATCCGCAAGGGTGTGAACTTCGGGATACATCGTCGTCTCCGCGTGCCTCGGTTATCTCTTACCCGAGCCCTTTACTTATGCACTTTACTTTGTGATAGCCATATTGTTTCTTGTCATATATCTTGCTATCACCTAAGTAGTTTTTCTTGCTTAGCATAAGTTGTTGGTGCACATAGGTGAGCCTAGTTGTTGTAGGTTTTGTGCTTGACAAATTAACCACTAGGTTTATTCCGCATTTGTTCAAGCCTCAACCGTAATTATTTTAAAGCACCTATTCACCCCCCCCCCTCTAGGCGACATCCACGATCTTTCAATTGGTATCAGAGTCTCGTCTCTCTTTATAGGGCTTAACCGCCTAGAGAGTAAGGATGTCTACTAGAGGTTTAGGATTCTCTGACACTCTTAGTTTCGATGGCACAAATTTTGATGTTTGGGTAATTCGCATGCTTAATCTCTTTAGGGTCATGGACCCAAATTTAGAGCGAATTGTAGATATGGGTTTTCTCCTCCAAAGGATCCCCAAAGATTATCTTTAGAGGATGGGAAAAACTCGTATCTCAATGCTCAAGCTTCTAATGTGCTTTTTGATGCTTTGAGCAATGTAGTTATATTTCAACTCACGTCGTTCCGGGATGGTCATGAGTTGTGGACAAAGCTTCAAGATAAATATCGTGTGTCCAAGATTTGTGGGGATGATTGTTCTCCCTCCACCTCCGGCCGTGTTGCCTTCTCAACTTCTTCTACTTCACCTACATGTGGATTGCCACAAGGTAATGTTATGGTGAGTAGTGTTGGTCATTGCAATGATGATAGTGTGCTTATCGTTGATGATTCTTCATCACTATCTTGTTGCAATGCTCCATATTTGGACTTTAACACTTCGTGCACCTTACATGTTTCTCATGCTTGTGTTGATAGTCCGTGCATATCATTTAGAAATTGCTTGACTAAATCTAATAATGATATGTTTGCTATATCTTGTTGCCATGATAAAAATGCATGTATCTCCTCAAGTTGTTGTGCTAACAATGTAGAGGAAACCCAACACTCCATGGAACAAGTGTGGTCTTGAACGTTGCTTCAAGGGATCCTACATCATCATCTATTGATTTTTGCCTTATGGCTAAGGCTTCAAATGTATCTCCTACTTTGAACCCCAATATGTCTTCTGATGATGATGTTAATGCTAATGACGATGAGGATAATGATGAAGAGAATGATAATGTTGCTTCCTTAAAAATTAAGGGAGAAATGATATTTAAAGCTCTTCATAAGAATAAAATTGCTCGTTCCAACTTCATGGAAATCATGTCTATTGCCATTGAGGGCAAGAAATACATTGAGGAGTTGGAATCTCATCTCGAGGAGCATGAGGTCACCATTGATAAAATGGAAGGTCATGAGCGTGATTACGCTAATGAGATCGCGGACCTCTCTCACGCTCTTGAACTTGAACAAACCACCAAGGAATCTCTTGAGGAGACTTTTGCTCTAGAATTATCTAGAGTGAAGGAATCTCATGATAGAGCTCTTGGGGTGGCCAATGTTTTTAAAACTAAAAATGCTAAGCTTGAAGTTGCTCATGCTAGACTCCTTGAGGATTTTGAGCACCTCGAAAATGGCTCAAGGGTCATTAAGGGTGAGCTCATCAAACTCACCGTATTAAAGCATTGGGTAGTGAAATCAGTGCATTATTAAGTTGAAGCATTGAGCAATTAATTGGAGTAATTTGGAATACATATAATACCTATAAAGGGCCTACACCCATTCAAGAAACCTTCTTTTGAAGCATTCAGACAGTAGAACATGTAGTGGAACCTAGGATTTGGGCTAGGATGGAGCTCAAGCTCTCTGGTAGTCACAATGCATCTGCTCCCAGGGTTGGTATCAAGCACAGCTTGAAGATAATCCCTAAACCTTGTGTATTGTCCCTTCATGTCACCTTCCACCACTTCAATGGCCAATGACCTTGCCCTGTAGGCCTTGGTCTTTGGTACTTCCAGCCCATACTTAGTCTTTGTTCTTTTTAAAATTGCATCAACACCAGCCCTTGGATTATCTCTCAGTTGCTGCTCACATGTTCTGGACATCCAGTCAACTGTCACTTTGGTTTTTTCTCCATGTGCACCACAAGTGTGCAACAACTTCATCTTCTTGATGCAGAATGTCTTCTCATGAGCAATTTTGGATGCAGTCATGAAAAAAGGACACCCATTGTCCCTTTCTGTGCAATGCACAATGATCCTATCCTTGCAGTTCCTATGGTACTGGAAATTTCTAAGGATTCTGATATGAAAATTCCTAAGTGCTCTTCTAAACTGATACACATCAGTGAAGCACATACTCAAGCAAAGTTGGTCATGAGCATCTGGTTTGCTCTCATCATACCAGATCCTAGTCCTGGCCCTCTTGGCTTGACTCTTCCTTCCACAAGGGAGTGGTAGACCTGACTCATCATCTGAATCTCTAATGCCATAGTCCCCAGGAAAACAAGCAGAATCATCAGATGGAATGAAATCAGGAATTACCTCAATGTCAGCTTCATGGTGTGATCTTGTAGTGGGGCCTGCTTTGCCTACTTTCTTGAATGTTTGAGGAAGAGGTGTCTCAGGTTCTGTGTCTGAGTCCTCTGCCTCTGGACACATCTCTTCCACTTATGTGTCTCCTTCAAAGTGATGCATAGGATCCTCTCTTTGTTTCCTTTTCTGCTTCAGCTTCTCAATGATTTCATCTTCCTCCTCATTACCTATGTCATGCTCTTCCTCCTCAATGATTTCATCTTCCTTCTCAATGATTTCATCTTCCTCCTCATTACCTATGTCATGCTCTTCCTCCTCAATGATTTCATCTTCCTTCTCAATGATTTCATCTTCCTCCTCACAGCAGTTCAAATCAACAAACACTTCATCATCAGAGGGGCCAACATCTTCCTGTACTTTCTCTTTGCCCTTTGCTTTCTTCAAATTCATGCTTTGTTGTGTGTTAATATATGCAGACTCTTGACCTGGCTCTACAACAGCAATAGGCACAACATAAAGCTCTTCAATTGTGTCTTCAACAGCAATAGGGAACAATACTCCTGCCTCATCTATAGAAATAATGTTGGAATCCCCCACATTACTTATAGGCACTTGTTCCTCCACAATATTTGACCTGTTAAACTCTCCTGGATTAGGCTCATTAGCCTTAATTACAGTTATGTTGAGCACTTTCTGCTCAGCATAATAGTCTAGCATCTCTTCCACACTATCTTCACTGTCAATAACCTGCATTCCTGCTGCCCCCTTTCCTTCTTCTTTCATATAGAACATGTAGTCAATTTCAGTATATCCCTCTTCAGTCTCTAGCAGTGCTAACATGTTCATAAAAGTAATTTCTGACAGAGAAATGGTCCTCTCCAAGTTGTCTCTCCCTTGAAAATGGTACCTTATTTCCCATATCTCATCATCCAAACTACATAAAATTGAGGAGAATTAGTGCTTGATTGATTCTGTTTTAATAATGTAACATGTTATTCAGACAAGATATTCAGACAAGATATTAGCACTATCTTCACTGTCAATAAGGAGCAAACAAAGCATTCATGCATAAAACTATAAACCCAGAGCTATATTTCCTAATGAAACATGTTATACAGAAAACATATTAACTATATCAGCTACAACACTTGAGTAAACAAACAAGAATCTTCAATAAACAAAGCCCTAAAATCAAACTGCCCTAAAATCTCCTAAAATCTAACAACCCTATAATTTCCTAAAATCTAACAACCCTACTGTAACATGGTAAGTTTATATGCAATCTAACAACCCTAAAATTTCCAGTGAATCCAATGAAGAGAGGGGTGGAGGGGGAAGAAATCTTACCACACGCCGCCGAACCCTGAAGCCCACTGATGGCCTTCTCCAACGCCTGAAGCCCTTATCTTGCGTGCTAGGGCCGCCGCCGCACGACGCTCAATGTCCCACTCTGGCGGCGAGGGGGGCGAAGGGGATCGCTCCGGTGAAGGAGCCCGCTGCGTCGGCAAGTTACTGCTGCCGAACCAGTTGTCCACCTCCGAGAACCCATCACCATCGCCTCCAGTCCCTCCGCCGCCTGCTGACTCGCCGCCGCCGCCGCCGCTAGGTTTAGCCGCCGCCGCCATCGCAGGACAGAGAGAGTGACGGGGGAAAGAGGGGAGAATGGGCCAAGCAGTCAGAGCCGCGAGCGCTTTGACCACGCGTGTGCCCTAACGGCCGTCAACCCACTCGCCGTCTGGTCTCGCCCACGTGGCACCTGACGGGTGGGCCAGCCTAGTCAGAAATCGTGTTAACTGCGGCAAACCGGTCATTTGTTTTTATTGAGAAAATTTACAAGTAAAGTGGTGGATTTTTGGGACGCGCAACAAATGTGGTGGCACTTGGATGCTTAAACTTCAAATGTGGTGGTTTTTTGCAATTCACTCAATAAAATGAAGCAATGAGTGAAATAGAAAGCAAGTGCAGAACTTCACTAAGAAAATTCACAGCTAAAATAAGGTCAACTATGGTATTTAGAAACAGATACAATAGATTCTCAGGGAAAATGGTAAACAAATCAAAAGGCAAAAGACAGACACCCACTAGAAATTTATTTCCAAGTATAATCTCAATATTAAACAAACATAGGAGTACGATGGAACCTAAAAGAGAATCAAATGGAACATGCATGATAGATAAATTTTGGCATGAAAGCAGATCATACTGATACATTTAGGTGGAAAACGATACAGCAATATTCTTCTGTTTTCTGGTTTTCATGATCTTCCATGGAATCCAGAAGCACAAATTATCCATGGACTTCTCATTTTCAGCGATCTTCTCCAAGGAATGACAACATCGACATATCAGTGTTCAGGAATAAAATTATCAGTTTCATAGGAGTTAGCATTCAGCAATGACCAAACCGGCAGCATGTAACAGGCATACTACAGGAGAATAACCAACATCTAGTTTGGCATAGAACACCAAAACGAACTACCAGCTTACTACACAGAGTGAAAACTTTGTTGCGCCATACACAAACAACCGATTTCCTTAGCCCTTTTCTGGTTCAAGTAAATCTGAAATTACTTGGCATTTCCCCTCTGCAAGCTGCCGCATAGTCTTCAGCGAGGTGTGGTGCAGATTCCTTGTAAGGGCATATGCACTTCTTCATGAAATACTTCTCAGGCCTAGTGACTGCAGTATAGAAGCTCCAGTCGCGATCGAGCAATCTGTTTTCCTTGAGGAACTTTAGAACATAGCACCGGGGCTTGATCCGGCCCTCCAGGCTATAATAGAGGATTACCGGCCGATGAGCAATGTACCCCGGTTCCAAGCCCGCCTCAGAGACAAGGAACTCGAACCTGCGCTGCAGGATGTCCTTTGACCTCTTCAGCAGCATTGGAGCCATAGACAAAGCAACGACCACCTCAGCATCTGACCAACTGAACGTCTTCTTCAGGTAGTCCACTTTGGAGGCGATCTTCTCCTCGCTGAGGAATGCGACAGCCTGTAGCGCTACCTTGAACATCCCCGAGCCACGGGGCACGCCCAGACCTTCGGCGCGCGCCGCCATTGCCTGGACGAGTTCCAGTTTGTTGCCGAGCAACCTCGGCTCAGAGATACACAGCTTGGTAATATCGCAATCACCTAGCCCGCATTCCCGCAGGAACATGACATTGGGCTTTACCACCTTGTCGAGCTCCGATGAGAGAAGGTAGCATGCGCGCTGGGACGCCCGGAGGAAGCTGTCCAAGGAGCCGAAGAGGGGCAGGTAGTACTCCAGCTTGGGGACTACGGATCTGCGGCGGAAGCAGCTGTGGACAAGCGAGACGAGGCGGGCGATCTCAGGGCGCGACAGGCCGAGGCCGGCGAGGCCGTCGACGACGGGGGCCAATGTTCTCTCCACGCCGGCGCGGAGGAACAGCGGGTCTTTGGCGACGACGGCGGCGGCATCGGCGCCGGAGAGGCCGAGGTCGGCGAGGAAGGCGAGGACGGCGTCGGGCTTGGCGGTGGGAGAACTTCTTGGAGGCCTTGAGGGCTTGAGGTCGGGTGAGGCCGCAGGCGTCGACGAGGTAGTCCTCGACGGCGAATCCTTGGCTCGGGGAAATGGGGGCAGCGGCTGCCGCCGCAAAGAGGAGCCGGTGGAGTGGGGAGATGACGGAGGTGGAGGAGGAGGAGCGGATATGGGACACGATGCGGTGCCGGAGAAGGGGCATGGCGGCGGCGGCGGCGAGGAAGATATTTCCGATGGGAATTGCAAGTTGGAAGGAGTTCATCTCTACATCTAAAAAAACGAGATCAAGATAGTGACCAGTACCTGCAGCAGCATATCAGCAGGTAACAATCCTGATTTCAATTTGAAATTACCTACTCAAAAGATAAAAACAAGAGATGGTATCCTAAAAGTTCAGATCAGTCCATCTAACCTTTTGGCGTTAGGCAACGACAACAGCAATTGCTCCTGGCCTGGGCTGCATCATCCGCCTTGGCTCGATTGCTTCTGGCAAGGAAAATACCAGTGCCAATGTAAAAGATGATGATGCCTAAAATGCCAAGAGTTTTTGCTGCTCCTGCTGAGGGAGCATGGTCGAATTTTTTGTTATAGTCTTGCTAAAAAAATTAAGTAACTAGAATGAACTGGAGATACATGTTCAGTTTATTAACTGCAACAGAATATAACTAAAGCAGAACTCACTGTAAGAAACAAGCTGATTACTGAATGTGGATCAGTGTGGAGAAATAACTGAATTTATATGTCAGATACTACTGGATGTGGATGCTCTTTTCAATCACCAACATGCACACACTGATACATATATTATTGATTATTTAACAACAATGCCAAGCAAGCCAAGCATTGATACCGATGAATCGGCTTATATACAAAAAGGAAAAATAGAAACCCCGAGCTGAGGCACATTGGATATGCCTCATTACGGTATAGAATGCCTTCACAGTTGCTCCCGGGCTGCCAGTTGCAGATACGGTATAGGAATACACGATTGATTGATTACTGTGGCTTGGAGATGCCAAAGCCAAAGCCGGTGCCTTGCAGCGCCTGTTGGACGATTGCATCGAGCCTTGCTGCCATCTCGGGCGTCATGTGGTTGATCCAGTCACCAGACACCCCCTTCCTGAAGAAGGAATGGTTCATCATGGCTCCGTCCTTAACCTTGTTGCCGCTCTGGTTCACCTCGAGCTTCTTTAGCTTGTCCAGGCTGCAGAGCTCCAAGATGGCGTCCAGGATGCCGGCCTTCTCCTCCGCCTCGGAGAAGGCGCACCCCAAAAACTCGGCCAGCCTCCTAAGGTTGCCCTGCGGGTTTCGCAGCATCTCCTCATACCTGAGGAACAACACCTTGTCGGGCCTTCTCCGGCTCTCCTCCCAATGCTCGAGGGCGTGGCGCCAATAAGGGCCCGCGCCTGTGCGGCCCTCGCAGAACAAGTCGAAGACCTCATCGAACCGGACTTGCTCGGGGTTTGGCAGGTAGGTGCGCATGAACCACCACCACGAGACCACCACGTCCTTGGGATCCCGGCAGATGTAGACGATCCGGCACCTGCTGTCATCGCCGCTGATGCGCTCCGGTAGCAAGGACAAGGGGAAGTGGGTGCCGAAGATGCGCGGGGAAGGGTACGCCTCGACGATGCCCCGTGCAACGTCGACCGGTTGTCGATAGATTGCATGGATGAATTTGACGCAACCATGCGGGTTTTCGTGCAGCAGAGGGTGCTCGCGGCCGGACGGCGTGTGGACATCCCGGTTCACGGTGGCGAAGGCTAACGATTTAAGCCAGGTGGTGCCCGACTTGGGGCAGCTCACCAGGAAGATGTCGGTTGGCTTGGGCTCAATGTTTAAAATTGCCGGCTATTGAAAAAAGCGGCACCCACTAGCGGCAGCAATGAGCAGCTATTGCCAGCAATAGCTGCCGCTATGCCAAATAGCGGTTTTGCAGAATACATGCAAGAATTTCGAAAATAAGTGCAAGATACATGTCAAACTACAGAAATTCAGCATCGATTAAATAGTTGAGACAAACAGGAACATAATAACTGAACCATAAGATCATCCATTAAGCCAACATTCAGCAATCGTTCCCTCTACTTGGAACAATCTATCTACATATGCGAGTAGAAGAGATAGTATCTCAGATAATAGAAGATGAACTAATGGAAGGACAGACTACGAAACTTGCCTCCCTGAATCCCTGACTCCGGCTGAGACATGGTCCTGCAGTTCTTCTTCGCATCCGTGTTGTAGGCTCACCGCCGTGCCGCCGTCGCCAGCGGTATAGATCGGGGAAGCGGAGCGGATGTTTTGCTTGTTAGGGTTAGCGCTCGGCTCTTTTGTAGCTTCTCTTTTGGGCCTCTGTGCGGTGATTCTGAAAAGGCCCAGAATTCCCGTACTGAGCGTACTCCCTTGTGGCCCAAACTCGTGTATAGAGGCGCAATCTTATCCCGAAAATAGCGGCTACAACTGGCTAATTGCAGCCTTTTGTGGTTCAGTTACTGTACCGCAAAAAATGGCATTGCGTTGCCCCCAGCTTTTGTAGCCGCTATGGCCGGCAAATAGCGCCGCAATAGCCGGCAATTTAAAACCTTGCTTGGGCTCGAAGTGATCGCGGGCTGCCGCCAGGGCCGACAGGTGCCACTCCGGAAACCAGTACCCACGGTACTGTCGCCTCTGCGAGTCGGCGGGCGGCAGCAGTAACCGCTTCTCGACGGGCAACGACGGGATGAGCTCGACCAGGTTGTCGGCATCTTTCTTGACCGTCAGCGCGTCACTGAGGCAACTACGCTCGAGTTCTTGTTCTGCTACATGGGCCATCTTGTGCCTATTACAAACCTTGTAGGAGTAAGTGCAAGTGGATGTCTGATGAGCAGCTACAAAGGAGCAAGCTAGACATAAATAGTTGAAGCCCTGTAGTTGCCGAGTCTCTTTCATGTTTGTTAAGTAAAAACCACAAAGTGAAGGCATCTCTCTTTCTCGTGGTGGGCGTGGGAATTTTCTATTACTGAATAGTTTATCCCACTATCTAATTATATATGATGTGAATTACTTTAAAACAGCTCAAACTTGCTCGCATGTGATTCAGCAGATTCGTGGGGCCAAAATAAATGTGATTTGCTGCTTTCTATATTGTATACCGTAGACAAGATAATAATGAAAATGCAGGTTTCAAGGGCCAAATGTCCGCGTCCGAGCCCGCAGCTACTGTATGGATGAACTTTTAAATTGGCTAGAAATGATGTGGCATTGAGATAGAGATAGCAGATCCTCAAAAAGAAAAAGATAGGGCGAGCAACTGGCTCTCTTATTAGCCATGCACTTAAGACCTAGTGAAAATTATCAACCCATAGGAGTGATTCCCTGTATAGAATCTGTTTCAACCTTCATATGTTTTTTATCCAAGTCTGTTCGCACATTTGAAATTAATATTTCACTTACAAACCAAAAGCGGGCCATTAGTTTTGGTACAAGAGCTGCATTAATGGAACACAAAAATGCTACTACTTTTATGTCCAAACAAATGGTAGCTCTAAGGTGGGGTGGAGAGGAACACAATGATTTACATTATAATAGTTGATTTGAACTAAGTACTCCCTCCATCTTTGGATACATGGACACCTTTTTTTTGTCAAACTTTGACTTAACAATTTGGTCAACAAGATATGAGTTATATGTCATAAAAAATGTCATCAGAAATTCTTTGAAATGTGCATCCAATGGCATACTTTTTATGACATATAACTCCCGTTTTATTGGTGGAATTAATGGTCAAAGTTAGATCTAAGAATAGAAGTGGCATTGTATTCAAAGACGGTGGGAGTAATGTGAACTTTTATATTCTAAAACATTCTCGTTTGTATGCAGATTAAAATTTCCCAATTTAGTATCATGAAATTCTTTTTCTAAGAAGATCCATAATTTGTAGGAATTAGTATAATGAAATTTCTGGAATTGGTATAGTGGATTATTAGCTTTCCACTGAAAATTTGAATATGTGCAATATCATGAAAAATCACTGAATGCTTTCACTACAAAATCCCAGAATTAGTATAATGAAATTCTTAAATTTGTTAGAAGAGCCATAATTTTATAGAGTTTGCATAATGAGATCTCTTGGGATTACTATCATTCAATTTCTTAGTTTTCCACTTAAAATTTAATTTACAAATAATTAAATGCCATAACAAAAAAAAACTGAACTTACTAGAAATTAGTATCCTGAAAATATTTGAATTTCTGAACATGGTAGACAAATTAAAAGTCATGATAAATGCATCTGTGGTTGATCAATAGTCTTTTGAAGTGTTTTTTTTCCTCAAGCTTAAGATTAACCATTGTCTCATTCAAAATGTCAATCATAAACGCATGGTAGACATACCTCGTACATAGCTCCCAACTCAACTAATGCGAAGTTGGAATCATGTCAAACGGACATAAAGATGGCAATTAGTACCTGCAGTTTATGAGCAGATAACAATCTCGATTTCAGTTTCAAATTAGCCACTCAAAAGATATATAAACAACAGCTGATATCTAAACAACAGCTGGTACCTGCAGTTCGGCACCGGCAAATATCAGCAAGTGTCTTGGCGAAGCACTAAAACCAAACACGTAACAGCAACACCTGATGCATCCATCGAATTTTATGTGTGGTAAAAAATGCTAATCAACTGGAGCAAGTACAAATTCGACGAGCATCCATTAAGGGCGATCGACATCAGGAGCACTCCAGGCCAAACAAATACATTGATCGAACAGAGTCCTGGCTGGCCGGAGACATGGTTAACTGATTATGAGCCACTCAAAGATACAAACAACAGTTGGTATCCTAAAAGTTAAGAACAGTGCGTCTGTCCTTTTGGGGTTAGGTAATGACAGCAGCCGCTGCCCTAAAACAAATTCAGGACAGCGCATCTTAACTAGGCATCACTTCATTTCAGTAGGCGGTACAGTAGGTAGAACTGAACATTAGAAACCATGTTATGCTCTACTACTGCGCAAGGAGAAGCAATCAAGTTCCAGATCCAATAAAAAAAAATTGTCATAAGAAGGCCCGACCAGGTAGCATAGGGCCACTCAAGGAATGTTCTTCACCACTTGCTCCTGGGCTGCATCATCTACCTTGGATCAACTGCTTCTGGCACGGAAAACATCAGTGCCAATGTGCCAGATGATGATGCCTAGAATGCCCCGAGCTTTGCTGCTTCTGCTGAGGGATCATGCAATCGCTCTTTTTTTTTGCAACATTCTATTATATTTTCCTTTTTTTTATTTCATATTCGCTCCGTCCCAAAATAAGTGTCTTAGTTTTGTACTAACTTTAGTACAAAGTTGCACTGAAGTTGAGACACTTATTTTGGGACGGAGGAAGTATAACATACCATGGTCGAAATCTGTAGTTAGTCTTGACAGAAATATTAAGTAAATAGAATCAACTGAAGATACAATTTTAAGTTATTAACTTCAATCTTCGGTGCTACCTTCTTTTTTCCAAGGGATGGGGTTGATAACTAAAGCAGGCTACATTGGATGTGAATCAGTGTGGAGAAAGAACTGAATTTAAATGTTAGATACTACTGGATGTGGATACTCTTTTCTTTTGCAACATGTAGATACTTAAATCTTTGTAGCTGGAATGTATAAACTATATAAACATAAACAGCTGTGCCACAACACAATGCTGGTTTCTGAAAGGGCACGCCTAATAGCACCAGGCAGAGGGGCAGGTCTGCACCTAAACAAATGTGTAGCCAGAACACAAAACTGAATTTATATACAACAGAATCATGGGGGGGGGGGGGGCTAGTATATAATAATAACTTAGTTTTTTGTTCCAAGAAAAGTGGTCATTGCAATGTTAACCAAAATCACATATGCAATTTTGACCTGACGCATCAATCGAAACACCCACTTCTTCAAACAGAAACTAATGTTTATAGTCGAGAGAAGTGCATATTTCAACCCCCAACTCTTGCCCTAGTCTAATATACACCCCTCAACTTCAAAACCGTCTAATCTACAACCCCCAACTCTCAAAACCTTCTAAGATTCAACCCTGAGACCGGTTTTGACCCTGTTGACCGGTTTTGAACCTGTTGACCGCCCAGTCAGCGTGCCACATCAGTGACACTGTTCACAAATTCATTTTCTGAAACTTTTTCCCCCAAAAAACTGAGAAATTCAATTTCTAGGGGAAAAATCCTGCGTGAATAGTAAATTCAAAAAAATATAAAAAGTACCATTTTTAGAAGGAAAAATAATTTTTCGTCTCGTGAACAGTAACTCAGGAAAAGTTTGAAAAAAATATAAAAAGTATCAGCACAAATTTTCGAAAATTCCCAGTTTTCACACATATGAACAGTACCGGTGGACAAAAATTTTCAAATGTACTGTTCATGCAATGGAAAAGGAAAACCCGAAATTACTGTTCATGTGGCGAAAACGGAAAATTTCAAACTTTTTTCAAAATGATTTTTTTCACCGCATATGCAGTGAATTCGGGAATATTTCATTTTTCGCCACGTGAACAGTACTGTTCGCGTGAGAATTTTCCAGAAAATGAAATTTTCTGATTTTTTGGCAGAGAATGAATTCACAAACAGTGTTATGAACAGTGGCGCTCATGTGGCACGCTGACTGGGTGGTCAATGGGTTCAAAACCGGTCAACAAGGTCAAAACCGGTCTCAGGGTTGAATCTTAGACGGTTTTGAGAGTTGGGGGTTGTAGATTAGACGGTTTTGAAGTTGAGGGGTGTATATTAGACTAGGGCAAGAGTTGAGGGTTGAAATATGCACTTCTCTCTTTATAGTCTGAACTGATCATTAGAAACCTCAAACCACTTGCAGCATCCATCATTTCAAAGTCAGAAAAATATACTCATGCTTAATGTGGTAATTCAGAATCACCATATTATGCTTCAGTGCAAGAAAATTTAAATCAGACTAACTTGTTTTTCTTTTACTTGAGAGATAGTTAGTTGTACTTCTGCATAAACATGATTCTGATCCCCGTTAAAGATACTCCCTCCGTCCCAAAATAAGTGTCTCAACTTTAGAGACACTTATTTGGGACGGAGGGAGTATCGAGCTATCTTAACTATTAATTTTGCTCAAGTAAAACTCTTTTAAGAAAAGTTTATGAATCTTAACAGCAGGGTGATTTTTTCGTACCGATACCCATCTTATCTGAATATGTACTATTCATCACCTAGGTATATACTCTGTGTTCACTGAATATATACTATTTCTCATCTTGTCGGTCATCAGCTTCAGTTTGCAGCTTTTAAACAATACAAGTAGTTGATGCAATTTTCTCTTCTTTTTCAGGTCTAAATGGCTGTGATCTTTCATGTGTTCAAATAGGAAAAATGTTTGTATATAATGGCATGGAAACAGCAGCTGGGATTGTTACCCCTGTTGCTCAATGAACACAGCCAGAACACATATACATCACAAATCACAATAATTTGTCACTCTTTAGGTTATAGAATGGACAACCAGTAGAAGGTCTTGGTGTCTGTAAGTCTAACCTAGACAGAAAACAATGTTAATACTAATTGACATATATGGTGGAACCTAAAAGACAAAGAAATGTGAATGAACATGCATGGTAAATAAATTTTGGCATGGAAGCAGATCATACTGATACATTTTCATGGAAAACGACACCACATTACTCATTTGGTTTCTGGTTTCGTGAATGCTGGGTTCATCATAAAATTGGTTCACCCAACACATCCAATTTACATGATCTTTCATGGAAGTTGGAAACACAAATATATCCAGGAACTTCTCATTTACAGAAATCTTCTCTAACGAATGACGACATCAACAAATAGAGGTTCAGGAATCAAATTACCAGTTTCATAGGGAGTTAGCATTTAGCAACAGGCAACAGCATGTTATGCAAAGAACACCGAAACACAAAGTACAAGCTTACATGCAGGGTGATAACTTTGTTGCGCAATACAATGTAACCAATTCCCATAGCCCTTTTTTGTTCACATGAATCTGAAATTAGTTGGCACTTCCCCTTTGCAAGTTGTTGCATAGTCTTCAGCGAGGTGTGGTGCAGCTTCCTTGTGAGGGGATATGAGTTTCTCCATAAATACCTTCTCAGTCATGTTGACCGCAGAATATAAGCTCGGGTTACGATCTAGCAGTCCATTTTCCTTGAGAAACTTTATAACATAGTACCGGGGTCTGAGCCGGCCCTCCAAGCTAAGACTGAGAACTACCGGTCGATGAGCAATGGACACGGGTTCCAGCCCCACCTCAGAGACCAGGAACTCAGACTTGCGCTTCAGAGATTCCTTTGACTTCTTCAACACACTCGGATACTTGCGCACAGCAATGCAAGCTTCGGCATCAGACCACCTGAACGTATTCTTCAAGTAGTCCAGTTTGGCGGCAATCTTCTCCTCGCTGAGAAACGCAACAGCACTGCAACGCTTCCTTGAGCATCCCAGAGCGACGGGGCACGCCTAATGTTTCGGCACGTGCCACCATCGCCCGGACACGCTCCGGGTTGGTGATGAGCATCCTAGGCACACGGATACTCAGCTTGACAATATCACAATCACCTAGCCCGCACTCCCTCAGGAACACGACATTGGGCTTGACCACCTTGTCAAGGTCGATCGAGAGAAGGTTGGATTCGCGCTTGAGCACCCGGAGGAAGTTGTCGAATGAGCCGAAGAGGGGCAGGTAGTACTGCAGCCTGGGAACGACGGGTCTGCAGCGAAAGCGGGTGCGGGCAAGCGAGACCAGTTGGCCAATCTCAGGACTAGACAGGCCGAGGCCAGTGAGCCCGGCGATGACGGGGCCCAGGGTTTTGTCCACTTTGGCGCAGAGGAGCCGCGGGTCTTTGGCGACGACGGCGGCGGCGGCGGCGCCGGAGAGGCCGAGGCCGGCGAGCAAGGCGAGGACGGCGTTGGGCTTGGCGGGTGACTTAAGGTGGGAGAGCTTCTTGGAGGCTTTGACGGCTTGGGGCTGGGTGGTACTCCTCCACGGCGAAGCTACTAGGGTTCGGAGAAATGGGGCTGCGGATGCGGTCATGGAGAGCAGGCGGCGAAGAGAGGTGGATGGCGAAGAGAGGAGACGGGAAACGACGCACTCTCGGAGGCGGAGCATGGCGACGGGGACGGCGGCGGCGACGGAGATATCTTCGATGGATTGCAATGGCAGCTCTGCCTCTGCGTGTTGGGGGGGTCAGAATGGGCTTCTTTTGGTCTGTGTGCGTGGGCTCTACTGGACAGCGGTTCATTTTTCTCATCCATTTTCTTCCCTTGTTCTAATCCATGTAAGTCTTGTAATTTTACTTCTGAATCCAGAGCTTCTAATTTTGAAGCACACAAGTTGGCTCTTCCTGTAAGGAAACACATTTGGTTTTAATCCCTGTAAACATTATCGACATTGACTAAAGCCTAGCTACCTTTGCTAAAAAAAAAGCAAAATCCATTTTTGCCTAAAAAAAGCAAAATCCATTTTCATCCCTTCTCATAGTTATATTTTTATTTACTTTCCTATGTCTCCTCCACATTTTTATTTAATTATCCACATTTTGTTTTATCTTTTATTTTTATTTACAAACAAATGTGCAGTACTTTCTTTTTCCTTTGACGTTGCTTATAAAAATGGAGAAAAACTTGGTATCTAATGGAAATTATGTTTTCAAAAAATATGTTTCATGGAATAGTTAGCTCATTTATATGTAATATTTTTAATCTGATGAAATCATCTTTACGACCACTGTAAACATTTTATTTTATATACATAAAAAAATTCCTGAAACAATGAATATATATTAAGAAAGACTATCATATTTTTATTTGCATTAATATAAAGGCGGGGAATATTTTTCACCAATAGATACTTTCTTCTCGGTATTAGTTTTTTATTTATGTAAAAAAGTAATAGGTTTGTATAATTTGTTTTCTAATGATATGATTATGAGAATGTAGTAAAAAAATTCTTTGTTGTACATAGATAATGTCATAGACTATTTGAAAGAACATGCGGTGCCCCATGTTTGGTTTTGGTAATTGATGATAATCTCTATGGACTAATGGTTGCCTTGAGTTATAATTGAAGGTTTTGTCCATAGTCTTTTCTTGGAGTACATGTGTTGGTTTCAAGGAGAGTTTGTGTCGACCAAGGTGCTATTCAAGGAATTACCTAAAAGATTGGTCTTGTAGAGGTTTTGTCCATAGGCTTTTCTTGGAGTACATGTGTTGGTTTCAAGCAGAGTTTGTGTCGACCAAGGTGCTATTCAAGGAATTACCTAAAAGATTGGTCTTGTGAGAGGTTGATCAAGACTAAGTCAAAGAGTGAATCAAGTTGATCAACACACAAATCGTAGAAGATGTACCAAGAGGGATCGAGTGATCCCATGGTACAGTAAGCATTGTCAATTACGCTTTGTGTACTAACCCATGGTTTTCGTGAGAGTTCTTTGTGGGGTTAGGATGCGGTGTGCAAGTTCAAGTGATGCATCACGAAGAGATCAAGTGCTTGAAGCTTGCCATCAATTGTCGTGACAATGGACTTGTGAAGATGAGCCGAAGAGTGGCTCACCCATAGTGGACTATGGGGGAGCAATCATTTAGTCTTCATCGAGCCAACGCAATCAAGAAAGGTGGTCCAACTTGAGGGAGTCAAGATCGTCATCATCTAGCTCAAGTGGACCATGTGCAAGGCAAAGGTTTGCCCTTGATAGGTTTTTTATTTTACCGGTCTCATGGTGGTAGTTGGGAGACCGGGTTATTGGATCGTTTGTCGTACTATCAAGGGGGGCTCTCAAGTCGGTAGCTTGATCGTATCGTTAGTAGAGAGCTCAAACCATTGAATCCTTGCATCATGTTTCTTGGTTCTTATTTGGTTCTCTTTGTGAGTCTTAGAGCTTATGGTCATCTTAATGACAAGCTTGAGTTCATCGAAAACGGAGTTCGCATGCGTCTTCTATGATGTTTTCGGTGTTGGAGGTTTTACCGGTCTTATTCGAGGAAGGGTTCTCACCTTTTTCTCTTGGGCCTTTTCTAATTTCCTTTTTATTGTTATTTCTATCAAGATTGTGTTAGCCTTGTCTCTAGCTTTCCAACAAACTTGGTTTCGTCGAATTCGGAGTCCGTTTGCAGAAGTTGTGTCTGTTTTGGTGTTCTGAAAAGGATGCAGCGGTACTACCGTGGACAGGAGCGGATGTAATTTTTTACTACCGCTCTTGGAGCAGTACTACCACGGCTACTTCCATGGCTACTTCCGCTCGGGACCAAAAACTCGTCACAAGTCCAGCGGTGGTAGGCACGGATGTAACTTTTTAGTACCGCTCGCAAGCAGTAGTACCGCTACCCTTAGCAGTAGTACCGCTACCCCTAGCAGTAGTACCATGAGGTCAAGCGGTACTACCGCTCCGACGGTTCTTCTGGCTTTTTTGCCTCCTCGTTGTTGTGTTTCAAAGGGCTACTATCGCCCTAGCGGTAGTACCGCTCGGTGCAGGCTGTGAGCATAATGGTTGGTTTTTCCCCACCTATAAAAGGTGGTCTTCTTCCCCAATGAACCTAATCCTTTGAGCTCGTGTTCTTCCCCCATTGTTGACCTTCTTCGATCTTGCTAACTCTCAAACCCTCCATGGATTCTTGCTAGTTTTTGAGGGAAAAGAGAGAGGAGATCTAGATCCACATTTCCACCAATCACTTTCTCCTCTATGTGAGGGGAACCCCTTGGATCTAGATCTTGGAGTTCTTGGTGTTCTCCTTCTTGTTCTTCCTCTCATTTTCCTCCCTAGCATTAGTTGCTTCGGTGGGATTTGAGAGAGAAGGACTTGGGCACTCCGTGTGCCCTTGCCATTGCATTTGGTGCATCGGTTTGAGTTCTCCACGATGATACGTGAAAGTTACAAGTTGAGAAGCTTATTACTCTTGGATGCTTGGTACCCTTGAGCTTGTTCCTCTTGGGTGCTTGGGCGCCCTAGACGGTTGGTGGTGTTCGAAGCTCAATCATTGTGGTGTAAAGCTCCGCGCAAGCGTCGGGGTCTCCAATTAGGTTGTAGAGATCGCCTCGAGCAATTTGACGGGTACCGGTGACCGCCCCCAAGGGTTGCCAAAGTGTACGGGTTAGGCGACCGCCCCCAAGGGTTGCCATTTGTACGGGTTCGGTGACCTCCCTCAAGGGTCCCTTAGTGGAATCACGGCATCTTGCATTGTGCGAGGGCGTGAGGAGATTACGGTGGCCCTAGTGGCTTCTTGGGGAGCATTGTGCCTCCACACCGCTCCAAATGGAGATTAGCATCCGCAAGGGTGTGAACTTCGGGATACATCGTCGTCTCCGCGTGCCTCGGTTATCTCTTACCCGAGCCCTTTACTTATGCACTTTACTTTGTGATAGCCATATTGTTTCTTGTCATATATCTTGCTATCACCTAAGTAGTTTTTCTTGCTTAGCATAAGTTGTTGGTGCACATAGGTGAGCCTAGTTGTTGTAGGTTTTGTGCTTGACAAATTAACCACTAGGTTTATTCCGCATTTGTTCAAGCCTCAACCGTAATTATTTTAAAGCACCTATTCACCCCCCCCCCCTCTAGGCGACATCCACGATCTTTCAATTGGTATCAGAGTCTCGTCTCTCTTTATAGGGCTTAACCGCCTAGAGAGTAAGGATGTCTACTAGAGGTTTAGGATTCTCTGACACTCTTAGTTTCGATGGCACAAATTTTGATGTTTGGGTAATTCGCATGCTTAATCTCTTTAGGGTCATGGACCCAAATTTAGAGCGAATTGTAGATATGGGTTTTCTCCTCCAAAGGATCCCCAAAGATTATCTTTAGAGGATGGGAAAAACTCGTATCTCAATGCTCAAGCTTCTAATGTGCTTTTTGATGCTTTGAGCAATGTAGTTATATTTCAACTCATGTCGTTCCGGGATGGTCATGAGTTGTGGACAAAGCTTCAAGATAAATATCGTGTGTCCAAGATTTGTGGGGATGATTGTTCTCCCTCCACCTCCGGCCGTGTTGCCTTCTCAACTTCTTCTACTTCACCTACATGTGGATTGCCACAAGGTAATGTTATGGTGAGTAGTGTTGGTCATTGCAATGATGATAGTGTGCTTATCGTTGATGATTCTTCATCACTATCTTGTTGCAATGCTCCATATTTGGACTTTAACACTTCGTGCACCTTACATGTTTCTCATGCTTGTGTTGATAGTCCGTGCATATCATTTAGAAATTGCTTGACTAAATCTAATAATGATATGTTTGCTATATCTTGTTGCCATGATAAAAATGCATGTATCTCCTCAAGTTGTTGTGCTAACAATGTAGAGGAAACCCAACACTCCATGGAACAAGTGTGGTCTTGAACGTTGCTTCAAGGGATCCTACATCATCATCTATTGATTTTTGCCTTATGGCTAAGGCTTCAAATGTATCTCCTACTTTGAACCCCAATATGTCTTCTGATGATGATGTTAATGCTAATGACGATGAGGATAATGATGAAGAGAATGATAATGTTGCTTCCTTAAAAATTAAGGGAGAAATGATATTTAAAGCTCTTCATAAGAATAAAATTGCTCGTTCCAACTTCATGGAAATCATGTCTATTGCCATTGAGGGCAAGAAATACATTGAGGAGTTGGAATCTCATCTCGAGGAGCATGAGGTCACCATTGATAAAATGGAAGGTCATGAGCGTGATTACGCTAATGAGATCGCGGACCTCTCTCACGCTCTTGAACTTGAACAAACCACCAAGGAATCTCTTGAGGAGACTTTTGCTCTAGAATTATCTAGAGTGAAGGAATCTCATGATAGAGCTCTTGGGGTGGCCAATGTTTTTAAAACTAAAAATGCTAAGCTTGAAGTTGCTCATGCTAGACTCCTTGAGGATTTTGAGCACCTCGAAAATGGCTCAAGGGTCATTAAGGGTGAGCTCATCAAACTCACCGAGTCTCATGCTCAACTTGAAGCTTCTTATTTAAAAGAGCTTTCCAAGTTGTCCTCTCCTATTGTTGTAAATGATGATGCTTGTGCTACTAACTTTATTACTTGTGAAGCATCCATTTTGAAGGAGAATGTTGAGCTACGGGCTCAACTTGAGGTGCTATCTAGCAATTATGGGAAATTGGAAGAAAGTCATGAAAAGCTCTCAAGCTCTCATGATGATCTTCTAGTATCCCATAATGTGCTAAAGATAGCTCATGAGGCCATGAATGCTAAGGTAACATCTAGTGAGCCTCATGTCGATACTAGCACCACTTCTAGTCAAAAATACTATATTGCCATGTGCTAGTCCTTGTAATTCATCTACTCACAATGTTGGTACATCTTGTGATGAATTGTTTTCCTTGCCTTGTTGCTCTAATGATGAAGCTTATACTTCCTCTAGTACTTGTCTCGAGATTAACCATGTAGAGGAAATCAAAGAGCTCAAGGCCCAAGTCACTTCTTTGAAGAAAGACTTGGAAAAGAGTCATGAAGGGAAATCCACACTCAAGAATACCTTGAGTGTGCAAAAATCCCCCAATGACAAAGGTGGACTTGGATTCAACTCCAATAAGAAGAAGAAGTCCAAGAGCAACAAGAAGAAGGGCCAAAAACAAGTCAAGAATTCGGCCAAGATCATTTGCTTCAAGTGCAAAATTGAAGGGCATCATGTTAGATCTTGCCCTTTGAAGAAGAAGGCCATTAGTGACAAGCAAAAAGGGAAGCGGCCACAAGTTCACTCTCATTCTCAACCTCAATTTGAAGAAAGGCCTCTTCCCAAGAAAACTCAAGCTAATGCTTCTCAAGTTGAGAAATCAAGTGAGAAGAAAGTAAAGAGTAGACGTTGCTACCTATGTCATGAAAAAGGTCACGTTGCTTCTTCATGCACAAATGGTACCTTATCCAACTCTATTCTAATTGATGATATCTATTCTCTTGGGAAGGATAAGGTTGGCAATGTGTTTGCCAAATTTGTTGGTGCTCAAAGTGGTGTCAAGAAAAGAACCATTTGGGTAGCCAAGCCTATTGTGACTAACCTCTTAGGACCCAACTTGGTTGGGGACCAACTAGCTCATACTTGATCAATAGGTGTTGTTGGAGGTCATTGGAGACTTGGCTACATTATGAAGAATTAAGGGGACTTCATCATTCTTATTGTCTCAAGCCAAGTCATTCGAATTATCAAGTTTCTATCTTATATCCAATGTTCCTCCTTGCGGTAACTCGTGCTTAAAGTGTTTACATTGATAGTTACTTGCCCCTTTGCATGTTTGGTTCGTTCCTTGCATGTGTTTGTATATGTTGTGCTTCCAACTTGATTATCTTGAGCAATCAAGTATGTGTGTGTTGGTTTGCACATCATGTACGTGTGTGTCATGCGTTGAGCCTTTTGCATCTTGTTTATTTCTTAGTTGGCTATTGTGAGAGATTAATGAAATATCCCATTATGGGGGAGTGATGTGCTTTGTGCACCTCACAATCCTATAAATGTGTGTACATGAGTAATACCATCTAGTATTGATATTTCAAGATTATCTAGTCGCTATGTGGTATGTCTTCTCATGAGAAATTCAAATTCTAAATAGTCCATTAATTATCTCTTGTTGGATCCTTTTATTTGCCTGTTGTTTATACTTAATTGGTATCACATTATGGGGGAGTAATATGATATGTGTATATTACTAGCCTAGAAAATGTGTACATTTGAGATATTGTCACCTAGAATTGATATTGTAAATTATCTTGTTCCTAGGTGGCATGTTAGCTCTACAAGTTGCAATTTTCTTTTTGTTTGGTGTGAAGATGATGTCGGATATCCTTACTATCTACCACCGGGAATTATTTCCAAATACTTCTTGTCTTTTGACAATTGGTACTCACTTATGTATGGTAGAAATTATTGATCATCTTTACATTGGCCTTTGCTTTTATTTGCTTTATCTCTTGCCTAGGATTGTGTCAACTCCCATTGTATTCCATACCACTTGTGGATCTTGTTAATTTCTTGACCTTGTCTAGTGTTTTCTAGATATAGTGAAAGTGGTGATCCCAACTTGTGCATTTTGTATTCAAATGCAAATTCTCTATAATGCACTAGTCTTGGGGGAGCTATCCTATTCTCTATAAAACACTCATCCTGTGATCCTTATCAAGTGTGTGTTTGTGGAAGGCAAGCCGTTTCTTTTTGGTACTTTGTGCCATCATGAAACTTTGTAGAGGGCTTGGTTTGTTTGGAACCATTCTCTCTTTTGGGAGTTTGACATCTTTCTTTTTGAGTCTATCAATGGATATCTCATTCCTTGATGTATCTTTTATGGGTATCCTCCAAGTGATGATTTATTCATTTGGTATCTTTTCTTCGCTTGGTATTTCTTTGTCTTTTGGTCTCGGTTCTTGAAGGTCTTGAGCATGCATATTTACTTCTTGTAGTTTCTTTCGCATGCTTTCTTTCTCTGACCTAATATATAGGGGGAACTCCACCAAGTCTCAAATTGGATGAGATGTGCATGAAATTCATTTTCATATCTATATGCACATATTTATGTGGAGTTTGTCCTATGTGTTGTTGGTTCTCTAACTCTTTGGTCCCAATGAGTTTGGGTACCATTTTGTTTGTGTTGTTGTTCTAGGAACAAGTGGAGATGCATTGGATGCTCGGCTCACTCACAAGGAAGGTGTTGTCACCATGTGCTTATTGAAGTCAAGCTAGGATGATCAATGAACTACTTTGTACCTTCAATTGGTATCTACTACATCCTTCCAATGTTATCTTGGTAATAAGTATCTTCATATACTTCATGCACACATTTCTTGCATCAACCTTGTGTAGGTTGTATCATGGCATGTTATCCATTCTTTCTTGTGATACTTGTTTCCTTTCTCAAAGCATCCCAACAATGATGTCTTGTTGCTAGTTGTGATGTCTTTGATGTTCGTGTGGTTGCAATAATATACAATAAGACCATATCTAGCCATGTGCTATGCTCTCAAGCAAATATCTTATTGGTATATGTATGACTTCCTTTTGGATATCTTGTTCCTTCATGCTGTAACTATTTCGGGTGTACATCCTTCTTTGTAGATATATATCATCATGATTTTGTCTACCTAGAACCTTATACACTTGAGAGAAATTACATCTCTAGATGATATCCTTTCTTTCACGTCCACCTTATCTCTCTTTTGTTATTTCTTTTGTGGCCCCGTGAAAGCTTTTGCCTTGAGTGCGTGTCGTATCTCGTTGCATCTTGATGCACTCTTGTGTGGTGAAGATTATTTTCCCCATGCTTATCTTTACGAGGCTTTTGCCATCTTAATTGGTATCCCTCGTCTTGATGAGGCTTTCTTCTTCTATCTTCACCACGGGTTGTCACAAGCATAGGTTCTCTATATGCTTATTAGTAAGCTTGTGAACCCATTGGCTAGTTGTGTGTGGGAATGATAGGCCTTGCACCGTGTGCCTCATTCTTCCAAGACTATGTTGATGCTTAATGCTCATCCGTACATTAGTCTTCTCAAGTGCTTTGCCATGACTCACACACATCATTTTGGTTGAGCCTACTCTTAAGTTGCCTCTTTTATATGTTGCTCAACCATTTGTTTGTTGCAAGTGCTAGGCTTTGTTTCCTACATGCTCACTTGCACTTGTTGTGAGTTTCTATTGATTTTCGGGGAGTGATGATCCTATTTTGTGCACTTGGTATCCTAATGCAAATGTTGTAAGGAGTGCACAAATCATGATGAGCTTCACTAGTGTCTTTAGAACACTCTGTTACTCTCTTGCACTTGTCATGAGGTTCTATTGATCTTGGGGGAGTGATGATCCTATTTTGTGCTCGTTGTATCCAATTACAAAACTAAATTGTGCGCAAATCATGGGGAGCTTCTCTAGTTTCTCTAGAACACTCCTTTGCTCATATCATAATTTATTTTCATTCATATGGCACGTAGGATCATTGGTCTAGTTGGCTCAATTGATATCCGTTGATTGCTTGCTTCAATTGGTATCTTTTGATTGCTTGATTGCTTGTTTCTCTCTTTGTTATGTCTTTGTGGCATATCATTCTTCTGCAATCTTTGGGCCTCAATATAGTTTGTCTTCCTCCAAGTATTTACCGTTGGACATGTGTATTGCATTCCACTCTCTTATTGAGAAATACACAATTTATGGAGGAACACTTTTTATATTGGCCTTCTAAGCTTTTCACCCATTTTGGCAATCGATGCCAATAGGGGAGGAGTTTCAGAGAGTTTTGTTCCTAAGCATTTGCATCCCATTCTCACGCATCATTGGTTGTTGCATTGCATGGTGATGCATAATTCCTTGTATAAACTCTCTTGAAAGTGATTGTCATCAATTACCAAAATGGGGGAGATCAAAAGAACATGCGGTGCCCCCATGTTTGGTTTTGGTAATTGATGACAATCTCTATGGACTAATGGTTGCCTTGAGTTATAATTGAAGGTTTTGTCCATAGGCTTTTCTTGGAGTACATGTGTTGGTTTCAAGGAGAGTTTGTGTCGACCAAGGTGCTATTCAAGGAATTACCTAAAAGATTGGTCTTGTGAGAGGTTTTGTCCATAGGCTTTTCTTGGAGTACATGTGTTGGTTTCAAGGAGAGTTTGTGTCGACCAAGGTGCTATTCAAGGAATTACCTAAAAGATTGGTCTTGTGAGAGGTTGATCAAGACTAAGTCAAAAGAGTGAATCAAGTGGATCAACACACAAAGCGTAGAAGATGTACCAAGAGGGATCAAGTGATCCCATGGTACAGTAAGCATTGTCAATTACGCTTTGTGTACTAACCCATGGTTTTCATGAGAGTTCTTTGTGGGGTTAGGATGCGGTGTGCAAGTTCAAGTGATGCATCATGAAGAGATCAAGTGCTTAAAGCTTGCCATCAATTTTCGTGACAATGGACTTGTGAAGATGAGCCGAAGAGTGGCTCACCCATAGTGGACTACGGGGAAGCAATCATCTAGTCTTCATCGATCCAACGCAATCAAGAAAGGTGGTCCAACTTGAGGGAGTCAAGATCGTCATCATCTAGCTCAAGTGGACCATGTGCAAGGCAAAGGTTTGCCCTTGATAGGTTTTCTATTTTACCAGTCTCATGGTGGTAGTTGGGAGACCGGGTTATAGGATCGTTTGTCGTACTATCAAGGGGGGCTCTCAAGTTGGTAGCTTGATCGTATCGTTAGTAGAGAGCTCAAACCATTGAATCATTGCATCATGTTTCTTGGTTCTTATTTGGTACTCTTTGTGAGTCTTAGAGCTTATGGTCATCTTAATGACAAGCTTGAGTTCATCGAAAACGGAGTTCGCATGCGTCTTCTATGATGTTTTCGGTGTTGGAGGTTTTACCGGTCTTATTCGAGGAAGGGTTCTCACCTTTTTCTCTTGGGCCTTTTCTAATTTTCTTTTTATTGTTATTTCTATCAAGATTGTGTTAGCCTTATCGCTAGCTTTCCAACAAACTTGGTTTCGTCGAATTCGGAGTCCGTTTGCAGAAGTTGTGTCTGTTTTGGTGTTCTGAAAAGGCTGCAGCGGTACTACCGTGGACAGGAGCGGATGTAATTTTTTACTACCGCTTGGAGCAGTACTACCGCGGCTACTTCCGTGGATACTTCCGCTCGGGACCAAAAACTCGTCACAAGTCCAGCGGTGGTAGGCATGGATGTAACTTTTTAGTACAGCTCGCAAGCAGTAGTACCGCTACCCTTAGCAGTAGTACCGCTACCCCTAGCGGTAGTACCGTGAGGTCAAGCGGTACTACCGCTCCGACGGTTCTTCTGGCTTTTTTGCCTCCTCGCTGTTGTGTTTCAAAGGGCTACTATCGCCCTAGCGGTAGTACCACTCGGTGCGGGCTGTGAGCATAACGGTTGGTTTTTTCCCCACCTATAAAAGGGGGTCTTCTTCCCCAATGAACCTAATCCTTTGAGCTCGTGTTCTTCCCCCATTGTTGACCTTCTTCGAGCTTGCTAACTCTCAATCCCTCCATGGATTCTTGCTAGTTTTTGAGGGAAAAGAGAGAGGAGATCTAGATCCACATTTCCACCAATCACTTTCTCCTCTATGTGAGGGGAACCCCTTGGATCTAGATCTTGGAGTTCTTGGTGTTCTCCTTCTTGTTCTTCCTCTCATTTTCCTCCCTAGCATTAGTTGCTTCGGTGGGATTTGAGAGAGAAGGACTTGGGCACTCCGTGTGCCCTTGCCATTGCATTTGGTGCATCGGTTTGAGTTCTCCACGGATACGTGGAAGTTACAAGTTGAGAAGCTTATTACTCTTGGGTGCTTGGTACCCTTGAGCTTGTTCCTCTTGGGTGCTTGGGCGCCCTAGACGGTTGGTGGTGTTCGGAGCTCAATCATTGTGGTGTAAAGCTCCATGCAAGCGTCGGGGTCTCCAATTAGGTTGTGGAGATCGCCTCGAGCAATTTGACGGGTACCGGTGACCGCCCCCAAGGGTTGCCAAAGTGTACGGGTTCGGCGACCGCCCCCAAGGGTTGCCATTTGTACGGGTTCGGTGACCTCCCTCAAGGGTCCCTTAGTGGAATCACGGTATCTTGCATTGTGCGAGGGCGTGAGGAGATTACGGTGGCCCTAGTGGCTTCTTGGGGAGCATTGTGCCTCCACACCGCTCCAAACGGACATTTGCATCCGCAAGGGTGTGAACTTCGGGATACATCGTCGTCTCCGCGTGCCTCGGTTATCTCTTACCCGAGCCCTTTACTTATGCACTTTACTTTGTGATAGCCATATTGTTTCTTGTCATATATCTTGCTATCACCTAAGTAGTTTTTCTTGCTTAGCATAAGTTATTGGTGCACATAGGTGAGCCTAGTTGTTGTAGGTTTTGTGCTTGACAAATTAACCGCTAGGTTTATTCCGCATTTGTTCAAGCCTCAACCGTAATTATTTTAAAGCGCCTATTCACCCCCCTCTAGGTGACATCCACGATCTTTCACTGTTATTTTGAGGACTATGAAGATCTTGAGTTGTCGCATAATCATTGCTTGTTCTCTTTGGGTTAGATGGTTCGAGAATGTGCGTCCCACCCCCCACCCCACCCCCTCCCCACTGCAAGGAATAAGGACACTTCATATCCCACTTTTAGTTAGCTTGGTTTTTTTAAAATGAAGGCAACTATTAATTAAGTAGAAAAGAATTGTCCAGATAATTATGGAAAAACGGGTGAAAACCATCACAAGCTGAGCGGCGTACATAGGATACTCCACAGACACCACTCTAGAGATAGCATCGTCAAGACAACTCACATGCATCATCGTCATCACTCCTCTCCTAGAGACATCACCGCCATCCCTAAACCCTGAGCAAATGACTCTGACTTCACCGTAGGCGATCATCGACACAAACCCACACTAAAGAGGTCGTGTGGAGTTATATGAAGATCTGCACCAGAACTCAGCCACCTACGACCAAACAGCGTGGCTCCGACTCTGACAAAGAACTAAGAAGTACTACGCACGGTTGGCGTCGCAGAAGATCACCGAACGAACCGCATGTTGCCCATCATCGTACACTACCAGGACCCCGCCACCGCAGCTTCGACTTCACAAGTCACAACAACAACAAGCCGAGGTAATCCGCCGGACACGCCGAAGAAGAGCCGACTACTGCAACCAATGTCGTGTCTCCGACATCGCTTCCACCATCATCATTACCACAGAAGCCTTGACGCCAACAACTTCATCTTTGACGGGTGCCGCTCGCCGTCATCATTAGCTTGGGTTTTCATTCTGTCATTTTTGTTTTCATTTAACTTTGTTTTTACTTTCTCAATTTATTTAATTGTTTTCTTGGTTATCCATTTTCTAGCTTTTCCTAGTTTCTGCTTTTCTTTTCCTTATTTGATCACTTTTTACAAAAATAATAATAATATCTTCTCCATTTGTAGATTATTTTTTGCTTTATGACCAAATTTGTATTTTTTACCTAAAATAATAATAATATTTTATGTTTAACCCTACTTATAAAATGGAGATGTTTCATTCACTAACTGATATTTTTATATCAACGCTAGTATTTTATTATTTTTGAGAAAAAGTATGTTTCATCAATTAATATTTCATATTATTCCAACTTTTTCACATATGCAAATTATTTCCTTAGACATCAAAATATGTCCTGGGAAAATTTTATAGAATAAAAAATTATTTATGTGAAAATAATTGTAAATAGAAAAAACACTTTATTTTACAAGTGGAACATTTCTATTGGTCAAAACAATTAGGGCAAACATTTTATTTGACATATATGTTCATTTTACTTCATAGACGGAAAATTTCATAGATATAAAAATATATTACATAGATAGAAATAGGCATTGCACCACATATTATATTTACATACAGATTCAAGTGAATGCCAATGGGGTAGTATCCCATTTAATTGACTGTGACACAGGTTTCGACTTGTCTACATTTTTCAAGGTACTCCCTCCAGGTGTTCAGGAGGAGCCGTCTTAGTACACACCATGCAGTGTTTGCAAAACCTATGATAAGAAGCTACTGGGTAACTAGTGTTTGCAAAACCTATGAAGGAATCACACACGTTTCCCAATAATCCCATGAAGGGCTTTGCCATATCTTGATCCAAGGAAAACAACAAAATAACTTTTCTGTCAAACTCCAGCAATCACTGATCTACTTTAAGATAAGAAAGTGATTTAACAACAGAATTAGTTAAGCCCAGCCTCGATGTTCTGAAAACATAAGAGCTCATGTCATACATAATCTGGTGTGGTAATGATAAAATAGCTCTAGCTCTAAAGAGTCTAAACTGACGCATGTGAAAAATGGCCGAGATTGCACCTTCATTCTACTCTGGCCCTAAGTCCCAATTTAGTTTTACAAGCCAAAGCATGATCAAACAGCAGACAGAAGAAAAATCGAGCTTGCAAATTTAAAATATGGTTTAACACAAGACATGTTTGCTTATTTCATGATATCAAACGACTTTCATTTGAGTTAAGGCAGATAGTAACTTTTAAGCTATGGCACGGAAGACTAGGGATGCAAAACAGAATAGTAACTTGCTGTGACTTGATACAAAACGCATCGGCATGTTAATCTGTAAAAATGCTATTAATGGATACGTCTCAGCACAACATTTCATCTATCATCGAACATTAAACATACAGTATTCAAACACATGGTATTTCTGGTTGCAAGTTCTGAAATCTACATATTGTAGCTTCTTCCACATGGAAAATCATAGATAGAGATGAACACCAATGCATGGAGCACACAGCATCAAACTACCAATAATTTCAGTAAAATTCAGGATTGTTACAAGTGGAGCACCTCTAGGTCATAATGCCAGAGCACCAAGCAGATTTCCAGCCAAAAGCTGCATTGCCATGATACCTACTACTACTCCCCTATCAGAACAGAACACCATTGATCATGCGCAAAACTATGCCGGTGAGGCCTGATGGTCACCACAGTGGAACACAGGGAATCAGAAACTGAAATCCGGGTTTCAGGAGATAATCAGGCATAACTGCAACACAGCTCCCAACTCAACTAACCCGAATTTGAAAGAAGTTCATCTCTGTTTGTCAAACGGAGATAAAGATGGCGATTAGTACTACCTTCAGCTTATCAGCAGGTAACAATCTCGATTTCAACTTGGAATTAGACACTCAAAGATAAAAACAACTGCTGATATCCTAAAAATTCAGAACAGTATAGCTATCGTTTAGAAGTTTGGAACTAAAAAATATTAACAACAGCCATTGTTCTAAGATGGTTCAGGACAGTGCATCTTACACATTACATTTTTCTTTTTGACGAAACAGGCATTATATTTTAGCTGGCAGTACAGTAGGCATAACCTTCTACCTCACAAATACAGTTGACAGTTCGTTACCTTAGTCTGTGCATCCCATCAGCAAGCTTTTATTGGTGGCTCACCAAAACCAAACATCTAACGGCATCCTCCTAGGCTCCTAGCGCATCAATTTCAAGTTAGGCGGACCATGGTTCTATTTAACCAAGTGACCTTCGATGCACAAATATTCCTGATTTGCTTAGCTTCCTTTTCTTCTTGCAAGGAGTTGAAAATTTGGCATTTGTGGTTGTGACGGTTAAATGGAATGGAGATACTCCTCATTAACAGACCAGGTGAATAACTTCTGTGCACAAGTGCAGCAGAAAATTTATATCTGAATAATTAGATTTATTTTTCTTTTGTTTGAGAGAGAGTTAGCAGGAATTTCTGAATAAAACATAAGTCTAATCTCAGTGAAAAAATCAAGCTATCTTAATCTCCAATTTTGATCAAGTAAACTCAATATTTCTGAGATAGTTAAGAGTATCCAACGATCATATTTGAACCTAATACCAATTCATTCATCTCCATACAAATATAAAACACACATCAACACAAGCATTAATCCTATTAATCTTCATACATTAATCCTATTTGTCCCTTAAGTTCTTCTCTATTTCGAGCACGAAGTTCAGGAAAAGCAAGTTAACTTACCTCAGTTTAAGTCACATAGCAGGAAAAAAATAGCAACAGCAGCCCAGATCTGATGACTACTGCAGACACAACAGAAGTACAGAACAGAGGAATCCTGCATCCGACGGCTGAGAAAACAAGTTAGAATCACCACACTGGTGGGCACTTCATCACCCAGGTATAACTTTTACTAATTCAGGAATTAATATTTTTGTTTTCACTGAATACATACTATTTCTCTTTTTTTCCTGTTCTTTTCAGATCAATATGGTTGTGCTCTTTCATGTCTTTTATAACAGGGAAAATGGTTGTATATGATAGACATCGAACCGTAAACTTAGTACTAACTGAGTTCCCTGAAAAAAGAACCTTAGTACTAACTGAAATATGATGGAACAGAAAATACAATGAAATCTAAACGGAACATGCTAGATAAATATTGCCATGAAACCAGATGACACGGATACTTTTAGTGGAAAACGAAGGACTCTTCTGTTATTTTTAGTGAAAAGATGGTCCACTGACCACTCACACATCCAATTTCCATGATCCTCAACGGAAGTCAGTAACACAAGTATACCCATGGACTTCTCATTGTTCAAAATCTTCTCTAAGGAATGACCACAACAGCACATCGGGGTTCAGGAATCAAAATATCAGTTACATCAAGAGTTAGCAATGACCAAACTGGCATGTAACAGAGACACTATAAAAGATAGCCAACATCCAGTTAGGCATAGAACACCGAGACAGGAGTTACCAGCTTACTATGCAGAGTGGAAACTTTGTTGTGCCACACACATTACCAATTTTCTGAGGCTATTCCAAAATTAGACGGCATTTCCCCTTTGCAAGCGGTTGCATAGTCTTCAGCGAGGTGCGGTGCAGCTTCCTTGTGAGGGCATATGAACTTCTCCACAAATACCTTCTCGCTCAGCATGACTATGCTATAGTAGTCCCGGTACTGACCTAGCAATCCATTTGCCTTAAGAAACTGGATAACAGAGTACCGGGGTCTGAGTCGGCCCTCCATGCTATAACCGAGTATTATCGGTCGATGAGCAATGTACGCTGGTTCCACCCCCACCTCTGAGAGGAGGAATTGAGATCTTTGCTGCAGCGCGCCACTTGACTTCCTTAGCACACTCGGATACTTACGCGCAGCAATGCTCACTTGGGCATCAGACCATCTGAACGTCTTCTTCAGGTAATCCAATTTGGTGGCGATCTTCTCCTCGCTGAGAAACGCGGCGGCCTCTAGCGCTTGCCTAAACATCCCGGAGGCAGGCGTCACACCTAATCTTTCAGCGCACGCCACCATTGCCCGGACGTGTTCCAGTTTGGTGGTCAGCATCCTGGGCACACGGATACAGAGCTTGGCAATATCACAAGCACCTAGCCCGCACTCGTGCAGGAACACCACATTGGGCTTGACCACCTTGTCAAGGTCGGTCGAGAGAAGGCCGGAGTCTGTCTTGAGCATCCGGAGCAAGTTGTCCAATGAGCCGATGAGTGGCAGGTAGTATTGCAGCTTGGAGACTATGGCTCTGGTGCGGAAGCCGTGGGGGGCGAGCGAGACGAGGCGGGAGATGTCAAGACGCGACAGGCCGGGGCCAGGGTTTTGTCCACTTTGGCGCAGAGCAGCCGCGGGTCTTTGGCGACGACGGCGGCGGCGTCGGCGCCGGAGAGGCCGAGGCCGGAGAGGAAGGCGAGGACGGCGTCGGGCTTGGCGGGGGAGTTGAGGTGGGAGAGCTTGGTGGAGGCCTTGAGGGCTTGGGGACGGGTGAGGCCGCAGGTGCCGACGAGGTAGTCCTCCACGGCGAAGCCACTGGGATTTGGGGGAATGTGGGGCGCGGCGGCGGAGAGGAGACGGCGGAGTGGGAAGATGGCATAGGTGGAGGTGGGGCGAGAAGAGAGGAGACGGGAAACGACCCAATCTCGGAGGCGGAGCATGGCGCAGCCGGCGGGAAAGCGGCGGCGAGAACAACGGCGCCGGCGGCGATGCAGAGAGAGATCTCCGATGGATTGCAATGGAAGCTCTGCCTCTGCGTGTTGGGGGTTAGTCAGAATGGACTTCTTTTTCTCTGTGCGCGTGGGCTCTCTAATGTTCATTTTTCTCATCCATTTTCTTCCCTCGTTCTAAACAAAATCCATTTTCTTCCATTTTCATGGTCTTATTTTTATTTACTTTACCTATGTCACCTCCACATTTTTATTTAATCATTTCATGTCATATATTTGTCTGCATTTTTTATATTTCCATCTTGGTTTTTTTTACAACAAACAATGTATTTTTTTTCTTTGACACTGCTCATAAAAATGGATTAAAACTTGGCATCTAATAGAAAATTGGTTTTCAAAGTTAATATTTTATTAATTTCAGAAAAAATATGTTTCATGGAATAGTTTGCTCATTTATACATAGTATTTTTAATCTGATGAAATAATCTTTACAACCATATTGACCATTTTTTTATATGCATAAACAAATTCCATAGACAATGAGTATATCATAAGAAAGACTATTATATTTTTATTTTGCATTAATATAAAGATGGAGAATATTTTTCATTAATAGATACTTTCTTCTCAATATTAACTTTTTTATTAATGTGAGAAAATAATAGGTTTGTATGAAATTTGGCGACGAGGTACTCCTCCACGGCGAAGCAACTAGTACTAGGGTTGGGGGAATGGGGGCCGACGCGATGGCGGAGAGGAGGCGGCGGAGTGGGGAGAATGCAGCTCTGGAGGGTGAGCCGAGGAGATGGGAAAGGACACACTCCCGGAGGCAGAGCATGGCGCAGGCGGTGGTGGCGATGTTTCTGATGGATTGCAACTGCAGTTGTGTCTCGTCAGATTGGTCTGCATAGTGGATGGGTTGTACTAGTTCATTTGGTTTTTTTAGACAAAGTAGCTCCTTTGGTGGTGGTTGTCTCTTGTGTGGTCTCTATTGGACCAGAGTTTTGTTAGGCTCGTGGAAGATGTTTCTTGGGAATTTTTTGTTGTTGTGTGTTTCAGAGACTAATACTCCGTGTGTTTTTCCAGTTTGCTATTCATCAGGCCATTCAATTTTTCCATCGGTCAATCATATGGCAAAGAACGAGGCAGCAACAAGGCGATGGCAGCACGATTAGCAATGGCGTCTTAGCAAGGCTGAGCCAGGCCTACACTGACCACGACAATAACTGATGCAGGCGTGGCCGAGTGTTGATGGGTTGGGAGAGGGTGGGATCAAGAGTTTTCAACGTTCGTTTGATTAAACGGAGCCCGAGCTCGAGATGTAGACATTGTGGCCGACTATGACGAGGGCTCACCGGGACCTCACTGAAAGCAGGGACAATGCGACTCATTACAGTGTTGCCATCGATGAAGAGGCGAGGCGTCACAGGGTTCGATGCTTGGAAGAAGAAGGTGCAATTGGATCTCAATATGGTGATAGATAAAAAACTTACCGAAGATTTTTTTTCCAGACACCTATAAAATACGCATTTCGTATTTAGCGCCTTCAACGCCTCTTAGTGTCTTATTCGTATGTGGCGCCCAAACCTCGGTTTTTATAGGCCGACCCATTAATTTATGCGTCGCTCATATTTCTTTCTTCTTCTCACGATTACAGTTTATAGGCTCATTGGTTTTATGGTCCATTTTTTTGGTGCTTCTTTACTTCTGTTTTAGGCTGGTTTTCTATTCGCTTATTTTGTTTTCCCTTTTCTTTCTCTTTTTTCTTTTTTTTCACCTTTTCAAGTTAATGACATTTTAATCTTTGTGTTTTCTTTAAATTCATGAAATTGTTTTGTATTTGTAAAGTTTTTCTAAATTTGTTAACATTTTTTAATTCAAGAAACTTTTTAAATCCACAAACATTTTTTTTCAAATTCACGAACATTTTCCAAGTCCTCCAACATCTTTTTTCCAAATCCCTGAACTTTATTGAAATGCATGGACTATTATAGACTCCGCGAGTTTTTTTTCACATTTGTGATTTATTTTCAAATTCATGAACTTTTCGTATTCACAAACTTTTTTCAAAGTCATGAATAGTTTTCCAATTCACGAACTTTTTTCAAATTTTTGGACTTTTCTCAAATTCATGATTTTTTCAAATTTGCAAACTGTTTTGTATTCATGAACTTTTCTTTTCAAATCTGTGAACACTTTTTAAGTTTTTGAAAAGTCAACAGGAATAAGTCAAACCGTTGTGGGGTCAAAGGGTTAAACGGTTAGTAGTAAGGGAAGCGAGCTGATGTAGCGAGCGAGCGAGGGTATATTTTTGGGCCGTCACAATCGAAGCGTGTGTATCACGTTGGTTGGAGCAATCACGCGTAAAGCGCTGAGTAGGACCTTCCTATGAAATAGTCGATGTTTTTCTGATGCAAATGGGTAAGCCTGGAATGATTTATTTTTGTCAAAATTGGTGTACAACACACAGTAAAGTTTTCTTTTTTGGTTTTGTTAAATCTCAGCTGAATGAGATTTAACAATGTCTCAGTGAGGTTCGTGACTGTTGGATTTAGCCACATCAAGATTCATGCGTGTGGGCAGGTATGTGCGCTTCTTACAAAAGAGCAGCTCACCATGCTTAACGTCAGGAGTGACAGCTTCCAAATGGATTTTCTCTTGTTTATCATTTGCGTTTTTACTTTATAATTATTTAAAAATATTGTAAATATATATTTCAAATAATCAAAACAAATAAAAAAAATTAAAATCATGAATTTGAAAAAACATTACCACAATGTAAAACAATTGTTAGTTTAATTTAAAAAATGCTGATAGCATATTAAAAAATATTTATGACATTAAAACTTTTTTTATTAAAAATGTTAAACATATATCAAATAGATGTTTCAATTATATATGCAAAATATTGATAGCATACAAAAAAATGCCTGTGACATTTTAAAAAAAAATTATGCGTTTCAAAAATATCTATATGACATTATAAAAAATGTAAACATGCATTTCGAAAATGTTAAATGTATATCAAAAAAATGTTTCAGATGCATATGAAATATATACAAAGTTTATGAAAAAAAGTAGACATCAAACATGTATTTGAAAGAACTATTAACCATTGTATTTAAAAATGCTAATCATGTATTAAAAAATGCTAAACGTGTATAAAAAGTGTTCTTGATGTATAAAAAATGTAGAGATCAAAACATTTATTTCAAAAATGTTAATTGTGTATTTAAAAAATGTTTAACATGTAGAAAAAATTCACATGTACATGAAAAATGTACATAGAAAACCGAGGAAAAGGATATACACAAAACATAGAAAGCAAAACTATAGAATTTAAAAGGTTGTAAAACCGATGAAAACCATAAAGAAAAACGTATAAAAAGAAAAGAAAAGAAAAACCCCAAAGAAAACCGGTGAAAAAGAAGGATAAATGAAGAAAACGAAAGAGCTCCAAACTAAACTAATACTCCTCTACGAAGTTGAATGGAGTTCATCTCTATTTCTCAAACCGAGATCAAGATGGCGATGAGTACCTGCAGCAGCTTATCAGCAGGTAACATTCTCGATTTCAATTTGAAATTACCCACTCAAAAGATAAAAACAACAGCTGGTATCCTAAAAGTTCAGAGCAGTGCAAATATATATCCTTTTGGGGTTAGGCAACGACAGCAGCCGTTTCTCCTTCGCCTTGGCTCGACTGCTTCTGGCAAGGAAAACACCAGTGCCCGTGCGCCAGATGATGATGCCTAGATGCCATGAGCTGCACTGCTCCTGCCGAGGGAGCATGCAATCACTCATTAAATTTCCTTTGCAACATTCTTTTTTTTTTAAATTTCGTATAACGCAGGATGGTCGAAATTCATAGTTTTAGTCTTGAAAAAATATAACTTAAATAGAATGAACTCATGTGCATCTGAACATTAAGCCTGACTAAGGTGGGCCTGTACCACACCTTAGTATTCAGCCATACTACACATTGTACCAATAACTGATTGTCGCTACTAATACTATTTATTGGACAGCAGTATCTTGCAGAACAAGAGATGCTAAGTTTTAAATCATATATTTGCATCCTTATAAAGTTAATAATCACTAAAATAGGCATACAGCTGTGGCCACCTTGCCCAAGTAAATCCAGATATCTGTTTCTAGGAAAGAGCATTGGTCATTGCAGTGTAAACCTGAGAAACACAACACTGACCTTAATCATATATACATATTTGATCAGACACATCAATCAAAACATCCGATTCTTTGGTCAAAAATGAATGTTCAATAGTCAGAACTGAATATCACAAAACTCAACCCATCTGCAGTCATCCATCGTTTCAAAGTAAGAAAAATATACTCATGCTTAATTATGGTAATTCAGCCTCACAATATTATGTTCCAGTGCAGTAGAAAATTTATATCTGACTATTAGGTCCATCTTCTTTTATTTGAGATAGTTAGCTGGAACTTATGAGTAAAATAGAAGTCTAAAAATCCCGCAAAAAAAACAGAAGTCTAATACCAGCGAAAAAATCTAGCATCTTAAGCATTAATTTTGCTCAAGTAAAACTTTTTTAGGAAAAAATTATGAATCCGAACAGCAGGGTGATACATATCGGTGGAAAATGACACATCATTACTCTTTTGCTTTCTGGTTTCATTGGTGCTGGTTTCAACACAAAATTGATCCACCCACACATCCAATTTGCATGATCTTCAATGGAAGTCGAAATCAAATATATGCCCATGGACTTTTCTTGGCCATTGGAAAACCCTGCTGCCAGAAAGTTTCTTGGCCCAGGTAGAGTTATTCTAGTGTACACACTGTAACTTCCAAAATGGCTTAGAGATTAGAACTGATACATGACAATTACCGCTTGTAGATTGTGCCAATAAACCCCATGGCCACTTGTAGATTCTAGTAACTCATCTCTTATCACAACAAAACCACTGTCAGTGCTCAAAACTTAATTTGCCGGTGGGGTCTGACCATAGCGGCTGCGGTGGAACAATGGGATTCAGAGAATTGGAAGCTGGGTTCCGGGAGATGATTACAGTAGAATGCACGGTTAAACGGTCATTACCGGTACTTACATAGCTCTCGACTCAACTAATCTCAAGTTGGAAACAAGGAATTCCTACTTACTGTACTTCTCAGCGGAGATAAAGACAGTTATTAGTACTGAGATAAGAAGAAACATTGATCAGCCGTAGCGGATCACCGTAACAGTCTTAACTGTCTGCACATCTACATCTTAGTAAGGTCATGCAAATAGAAAGACCAGGGTCTTTAAATCTGCTGTGACCATGTCCTACGCTGGAACTTTACTATGGCATGGCAGCAATAAGATATGGTCCGTTCCAGGTGACATGTTTTGGCAATCGTCCCTTTTTTTTGTCTGTCATTTCAAATGTGAAATGTTGTTGGTAACACATCTAATTGCTCCCAAATTTAAGTAACAAAGAAAATTAGCATTGCATAGAAACAATTTGCGGGGCATTATAATTGTAGCAACTTGCAAGCATATAGGCGCAAATTAAGCTAAGCCGTTGATGAGAAGCTAATAGGGAAGTAATGTTTGTGAAACCAATGGAAGAATCACACTTACATGTCTGCTATTTTGTTCTAAGAAAACCGAACAGTACAGAGGAGCCCTCATGGCTAGATCAACATCATATTCCAGCTTAGCTTACAAAAGTCACCACATATGTTGCCCGTTTCATAATAATCCCATCAAGGGCTTTGCCATATCTTCATCCAAGGAAAATAACAAAATAATTTTACTGTCAAACTTTCTGCTCTGCTGCACTCCAGTGCAAATTTGGCTGCACTCCCTGCCCTAATACAGACTAGATCTACTGATTCATCAAGTTTCACACTGACAAAAACAACATCACATTTATCATCCAATAATGCTAAGCTAATATCATTCAAACACATGGAAGCTTCTACAACGGGAAAGCATAGAGATCAGAACTGCAGTCCACAGAGCAGACAATATCAGAAATAGCAACAATTTCAGTCGCTTCCAGTATTATTACCAGTCAGGCATGCACATGTGCTTATAGGTCCGTGTTGCCAGAGCTCCAAGCTAATTTACTGCCAAAAACTCCATCATCACGATTCTTATCACTTGTCTCAAATCAGAACAAAAAACCATCCACAATGGACTAAACTTTGACGATGAGGGTCTTAATGGTCACCGGCTCACCGCTGCGGTGGAACACTGTGATTCAGAAATCTAAAGCAGGGCCCGGATATGATCACAGCAGAGCGCATAGTTAAATCAGGCATAACTGGAACATAGCTCCCAACTCAACTAATCCCAAGATGAAAAGAATTCATCTCTACTTGTCAAACGGAGATTAAAAAACGTTGATTAGTACCTGCGGCTTATGAGAAGTTAACAATCTTGACTTCAGTTTGAAATTAGCCACTCAAAGATAAACAAACAACAGCTGGTATCATAAAAACTGATAACAGTGTGCCTATGATTTTGCGGTTAGGCACAGAGTATCAACAGCAGCCATTTTCCTGAAATGAGCACAGAGTATCAACAGCAGCCATTTTCCTGAAATGATTCAAGCAGTATGCGTCTTAGGCATAACATTTCAGTAGGCGGTACAAGATTACTACCTGACATTACCTCAACCCTTGCATCTCATCAGCAAGTTCAGCAAGTGTCTTGGTAAAGCACTAAAACCAAACATGTAACAACACCTGATGCATCCATCAAAATGTGCGGTAAAAATGACAGTTTGATTATGCATGCCCTGTCATGATCGATATATGCATGCATGTATACTTTTGGACGAGTTTAATTATGCCTCTTGGACACAAACACACACACACACACACATGTACTGTTTAAGCTGAACTTGCTGTGACTTGATTGAAAATACATCGGCATGTTAATCTGTAAAAATGCTATTACTGGATACGACTCACGGACTCAGCACAACATCGCATTTATCATCGAACATTAAACATACAACATTCAAACACATGGAATTTCTGGTTGCAAGTTTTGAAATCTACTTACTGTAGCTTCTTCCACAATGAGAAATCATAGATAGAGATCAGAACACCAATGCATGGAGCACACAGCATCAACTACCAATAATTTCAGTCAAATTCAGGATTGTTACAAGTGGAGCACCTCTAGGTCATAATGCCAGAGCACCAAACAGATTTCCAGCCAAAAGCTCCATTGCCACAATTCCTACTACTACTCCCCTATCAGAACAGAACACCATTGATCATGCGCAAAATTATGTTGGTGAGACCTGATGGTCACCGCCAGTGGAACACAGGGAATCAGAAACTCAAATACGGGTTTCAGGAGATGATCAGACATAACTGCAACGCAGCTCCCAACTCAACTAACCCGAATTTGAAAGGAGTTCATCTCTATTTGTCAAACGGAAATAAATATGGCAATTAGTACTACCTTCAGCTTATCAGCAGTTAACAATCGTGATTTCAACTTGGAATTAGACACTCAAAGATACAAACAACTGTTGATACCCTAAAAATTCAGAACAGTATAGCTATCATTTTGAAGTTTGGAACTAAAAATATCAACATCAGTCATTGTAGGCATTACATTTTTCTTTTTGACGGAATAGGCGTTATATTTTATCTGGCAGTACAGTAGGCATAGCCTTCTACCTCACGTGTACAGTTGACAGTTCATTACCTTCGCCTTTGCATCCCAAACCAAACATCTACCAGCATTCCCCTAGGCTCCTGGTACATCAATTTCAAGGTAGGTGGGCCATGCTTTTATATTTAACCAAGTCAACTTCCTTTTCTTCTTGCAAGGAGTTGGAAATTTGGCAATTGTGGTTGCGACGGTTAAATGAAATGGAGATACTCCTCAGTCACAGACCAGGTGAATAAGTTCTGTGCGCAAGTACAGCAGACTAATTAGCTTCACTTTTCTTTCGTTTGAGAGAGAGTTAGCTGGAATTTCTGAGTAAAACATAAGTCCAACCCCAGTGAAAAATCAAGCTATCTTAACCTCCAATTTTGATCAAGTAAACTCAATATTTCCGAGATAGTTAAGAGTATCCACCGATCCTATTTGAACCTAATACCAATTCATTCATATCCATACAAATATAAAGCACACATCAACACAAGCATTAATCCTATTAATCTTCATATATTCATCCTATTTGTCCCTTAAGTTCTTCTCTATTTCGATCATGAAGTTCAGGAAAAGGAAGTTAACTTACCTCAGTTTAAGTCACTGAGCAGGAAAAAAAAGCAACATCAGCCCAGATCTGATGACCACTGCAGACACAACAGAACAGAGGTACCCTGCATCCCACGGCTGAGAAAGCAACTTAGAATCACCACACTGGTGGGCACTTCATCACCCAGGTATAACTTTTACTAATTCATGAATTAATATTTTTGTTTTCACTGAATTTATTTATACTATTTCTCATTTTTCTCCTTTTCAGATCAGTATGGTCATGATCTTTCATGTCATTTAACAGGAAAAATTGTTGTATATGATAGGCAGTGAACCGCAAACTTAGTACTAACCGAGTTCCCTCAAAAAGAAAAACTCAGTACTAACTGAAATATGATGGAACGGAAAATAGAATGAAATCTAAACGGAACATGCTAAATAAACATTGTCATGAAAGCAGATGACACTGATATTTTTAGTGGAAAACGAAGGACTCTTCTGTTATTCTTACTGGAAATTTGATCCATTGACCACTCAAACATCCAATTTCCATGATCCCCAACGTTAGTTAGAAACACAAACATATACATGGGACTTCTCATTATCAAAAATCAACTCTAAGGAATGACAATAACAGCATATTGGGGTTCAGGAATCAAAATATCAGTTACATCAAGAGCTAGCAACGACAAAACTAGCATGTAACAGAGACACTAAAAGATGGCCAACATCTAGTCAGGCATAGAACACTGAGACAGGAGCTACCAGCTTACTATGCTTAGGCTATTCTTGGTTCATGTATATCTGAAATAGTTGGCGCTTCCCCTTTACAAGCAGCTGCATAGTCTTCAGCGAGGTGCGGTGCAGCTTCCTTGTGACGGCATATGAATTTCTCCAGAAATACCTTCTCGCTCAGGGTCACCATATTATATAAGTCCCTGTACTGATCTAGCAATCCATTTGCCTTAAGGAACTTGATAACATAGTACCTGGGTCTGAGTCGGCCCTCCATGCTATAAGAGAGTATAATCGGTCGATGAGCAACATATGCAGGTTCCAGCCCCACCTCAGATAACAGGAACTCGGACCTGCGCTTCAGAGATTCCTTTGACATCCTCAGCACCATCGGCGCCTTACAGACAGCAATGCTCACTTGGGCATCAGACCACCTGAACGTATTCTTCAAGTAGTCCACTTTGGCGGCGATCTTCTCCTCACTGAGAAATGCGACAGCCTGCAGTGCCCGCCTGAACATCCCAGAGCCACGGGGCACACCTAGTCTTTCAGCACATGCCACCATTGCCCGAACACGCTCCGGGTTGGTGGTGAGCATCCTCGGCGCAGAGACGCACAGCTTGGCAATATCACAAGTACCTAGCCCGCACTCCTGCAGGAACGCGACGTTGGGCTTGACCAGCCTATCGAGGTCTCGCGAGAGAAGGTAAGAACCATTCTTGAGCAATCGGAAGAGGTTCTGGAAGGACCCGAAGAGAGGCAGGTAGTAGTGCAGCTTGGAGACTATGGCTCTGCGGCGGAAGTCGCTGCGGGCGAGCGAGACCAGACGCGCGATCTCAGGACGCGAGAGACCGAGGCCGGCGAGCCCGGCGACGATGGGGGCCAGAGTTTTGTCCACTTTGGCGCAAAGGAACTGCGGGTCTTTGGCGACGACGGCGGCGGCATCGGCGCCGGAGAGACCGAGGCCGGCGAGGAAGGCGAGGACGGCGTCGGGGTTGGCGGGGGACTTGAGGTGGGAGAGCTTCTTAGAGGCTTTGAGGGCTTGGGGCCGGGTGAGGCCGCAGGTGCCGACGAGGTACTCCTCCACGACGAAGATACTAGGGTTGGGGGATTTGGGGGCTGCGACGGCGGAGAGGAGACGGCGGAGTGGGAAGATGGCAGAGGTGGAGGTGGAGGTGGAGGACGAAGAGAGGAGACGGGAAACGACGCACTCTCGCAGCCGGAGCATGTCGCAGGTCGCGGCAGCGGCGGCGGCGGCGGACGGCAAAGTGCGAACTCACTAGTTGCTTCAGTAATAACAACCTAGCCAATTGGGCTGCGTGGGCCGGAGTTTTGCCTGCCTAAGATCTTCGTGTCGTGTCACTACTTAAAAATGCAGACCTTTTACCCCTAGAAAAATGCAGAATTGATTTTCAAAAAAAAATGCAGAATTTTTTTTAACAAATAGAATACATACTTTGTTCTCAATAGAAGATCTTTATTAATTTGATACAAATAAATGTATATATGGAATGTTTTTGTGTGTTGAAATACTTATTATAATTATAGTGAATATTTTATTTGATATAGATAAATAAATTCCATACAATGCAATAGTATAAATCTTAAGGAAAAATACATATTGGATATTTCTATTAATCTAAACCAATAGAAATAGATAACACTTTTATTTGACACACATGATCATTTTTGTAAACTGTGAGATGTATCCCATGAGAAAAAAAATCGAGAACACGGAGACCGTGTGCCTTCGCTTTATAGAAGGCATAGGGTAAAATACAACACTACAATCAAGCTCCCGCCACAAGTCGGTGAGTAGAGAACACCACTCCAAACTCGAACACGCCCAAAGAAACTCCAATGCTAAAGGGCATGTCCTAAACTCCGTCTCAGTTATACGTGGGCCAGAGTTTTGATAGGCTTCGCATCAAGAGTACTTTGTTTGCCATCCATTTTTCTTCCCTATTCAGAAGTACAGTAACATATTTGCCTAAAAACAGTACAATAATACTTTATTAATTTGAGGGAAAATAGGGGTACGTGGAATAGTTTGCTCACTCATATGGAATATTGTTTATCTAGTGAGATAATTTATGCAAGTCAAGTGAGGTTCTGGTTTGAACCGGGACTAAAGGGTCAGGGCATTAGTAACGACCCTTTAGTCCCGGTTCAGGAACCGGGACAAAAGTGTTGGGGAACGTTGCAGAAAATTAAAAAAATTTCCTACGGTTTCACCAAGATCCATCCATGAGTTCATCTAGCAACGAGTCATGGGAGAGAGAGATTGCATCTACATACCACTTTGTAGATCGCGAGCGGAAGCGTTCAACGAACGGGGATGAAGTAGTCGTACACACTGTGATCCAAATCACCGGAGATCCTAGCACCGAAAGCACGGCACCTCCGCGTTCAACACACATACGGTCAGCGTAACGTCTCCTTCTTCTTGATCCAGCAAGGCAAAGGAGAGGTTGGGGAAGAAGACTCCAGCAGCAGCACGACGACGTGGTGATGGTGGAGCCGCAGTACTCCGACAGGGCTTCGCCGAGCTCTTACGGAGGAGGAGGAGGTGTTGGAGAGGGAGAGGAAGGCGCCAGGGCTTAGGGTGCGCAGCCCCCCCTCCCCTCCCCCTTTTATATAGGCCTCTGGGGAGGCGCCGGCCCTGGGAGATCTGATCTCCCAAGGAGGGCGGCGGCCAGGGAGGTTTCCCTCCCCCCAAGCCATCTAGGAGGTGCCTTTCACCACTAGGACTCCTCCCTTTTGGAACCCTAGGCGCATGGGCCCCTTTGGGGCTGGTTCCCCTTGGCCCATGCAGGCCAAGGCGCACCCCCTAAGGCCCATGTGGCCCACCGGGGCAGGTGGCCCCACCTGGTGGACCCCCGGGACCCCTCCGGTGGTCCCGGTACAATACCGATAACACCAAAACTTGTCCCAATGGCCGAAACAGCACTTCCTATATATAATTCTTTACCTCTGGACCATTCCGGAACTCCTCGTGACGTCCGGGATCTCATCCGGGACTCCGAATAACATTCGGGTTACTGCACATACATATCTTCACAACCCTAGCGTCACCGAACCTTAAGTGTGTAGACCCTACGGGTTCGGGAGACATGCAGTCATGACCGAGACGGCTCTCGGGCAATAACCAATAGCGGGATCTGGATACCCATGTTAGCTCCCACATGCTCCACGATGATCTCATCGGATGAACCACGATGTCGAGGATTCAATTAATCCCGTATACGATTCCCTTTGTCAATCGGTATTTTACTTGCCCGAGATTCGATCGTCGGTATCCCAATACCTTGTTCAATCTCGTTACCGGCAAGTCACTTTTCTCGTACCGTAATGCATGATCCCGTGATCAAACACTTTGATCACATTGAGCTCATTGTGATGATGCATTACCGAGAGGGCCCGGTGATACCTCTCCGTCAAGCGGAGTGACAAATCCCAGTCTCGATCAATGTCAACCCAACAGACACTTTCAGAGATACCCGTAGTATACCTTTATAGTCACCCAGTTACGTTGTGACGTTTGGCACACCCAAAGCACTCCTATGGTATCCGGGAGTTACACGATCTCATGGTCTAAGTAAAGGATACTTGACATTGGAAAACTCTAGCAAACGAACTATGCGATCTTATGCTATGTTTAGGATTGGGTCTTGTCCATCACATCATTCTCCTAATGATGTGATCTCGTTATCAATGACATCCAATGTCCATAATCAGGAAACCATGACTATCTGTCGATCAACGAGCTAGTCAACTAGAGACTCACTAGGGACATGTTGTTGTCTGTTATTCACACATGTATTACGATTTCCGGATAACACAATTATAGCACGAATAAAGACAATTATCATGAATAAGGAAATATAATAATAATGCTTTTATTATTGCCTCTAGGGCATATTTCCAACAGTCTCCCACTTGCACTAGAGTCAATAATCTAGTTACATTGTGAAGAATCGAACACCCATAGAGTTCTGGTGCTAATCATGTTTTGCCTTAGGGAGAGGTTTAGTCAACGGATCTGCGACATTCAGATCCGTGTGCACTTTACAAATTTCTATGTCTCCATCTTGAACATTTTCACGAATGGAGTTGAAGCGACGCTTGATGTGCCTAGTCTTCTTGTGAAACCTGGGCTCCTTTGCAAGTGCAATAGCTCCAGTGTTGTCATAGAAGAGCTTGATTGGCCCCGACGCATTGGGTATGACTCCGAGGTCGGTGATGAACTCCTTCACCCAAATTGCTTCATGTGCCGCCTCCGAGGCTGCCATGTACTCCGCTTCACATGTAGATCCCGCCACGACGTTTTGCTTGCAACTGCACCAGCTTACTGCCCCACCATTCAAAATATACACGTATCCGGTTTGTGACTTAGAGTCATCCAGATCTGTGTCGAAGCTAGCGTCGACGTAACCTTTTACGACGAGCTCTTCGTCACCTCCATAAACGAGAAACATTTCCTTGGTCCTTTTCAGGTACTTCAGGATATTCTTGACCGGTGTCCAGTGTTCCTTGCCGGGATTACTTTGGTACCTTCCTACCAAACTTACGGCAAGGTTTACATCAGGTCTGGTACACAGCATGGCATACATAATAGAACCTATGGCTGAGGCATAGGGGATGACGCTCATCTCTTCTATATCTTCTGACGTGGTCGGACATTGAGCTGAGCTCAATTCACACCTTGTAACACAGGTAAGAACCCTTTCTTAGATTGATCCATATTGAACTTCTTCAATATTTTATCAAGGTATGTGCTTTGTGAAAGACCTATGAGGCGCCTCGATCTATCTCTATAGATCTTGATGCCTAATATATAAGCAGCTTCTCCAAGGTCCTTCATTGAAAAACTTTTATTCAAGTAGGCCTCAATGCTGTCCAAGAGTTCTATATCATTTCCCATCAAAAGTATGTCGTCTACATATAATATGAGAAATGCTACAGAGCTCCCACTCACTTTCTTGTAAACACAGGCTTCTCCATAAGTCTGTGTAAACCCAAACGCTTTGATCATCTCATCAAAACGAATGTTCCAACTCCGAGATGCTTGCACCAACCCATAAATCGAGCGTTGGAGCTTGCACACCTTGTCAGCATTCTTAGGATCGACAAAACCTTCCGGCTGCATCATATACAATTCTTCCTTAAGGAAACCATTAAGGAATGCCGTTTTGACGTCCATTTGCCATATTTCATAATCGTAGAATGCGGCAATTGCTAACATGATTCGGACGGACTCCAGCTTCGCTACCGGTGAGAAAGTCTCATCGTAGTCAACCCCTTGAACTTGTCGATAACCCTTAGAGACAAGCCGAGCTTTATAGATGGTCACATTACCATCCGCGACTGTCTTCTTCTTAAAGATCCATTTATTTTCTATCGCTCGCCGTTCAACGGGCAAGTCAGTCAAAGTCCATACTTCATTTTCATACATGGATCCTATCTCGGATTTCATGGCTTCCAGCCATTTGTCGGAATCCGGGCCCGCCATTGCTTCCTCATAGTTCGAAGGTTCACCGTTGTCTAACAACATGATTTCCAAGACAGGGTTGCCATACCACTCTGGTGCGGAACGTGTCCTTGTGGACCTTCGAATTTCAGTAGGAGCTTGATTAGAAGTATTTTGATCATCATCATTAATTTCCTCTCTAGTCGGTGCAGGCACCTCAGAAACGTTTTCTTGAGCTTCGCCATTCTTCGGTTCAAGAGGTAACACTTCATCAAGTTCTACTTTCCTCCCACTTACTTCTTTCGAGAGAAACTCTTTCTCCAGAAAGGATCCATTCTTGGCAATAAAGATCTTGCCTTCGGATCTGAGGTAGAAGGTATACCCAACAGTTTCTTTAGGGTATCCTATGAAGACGCATTTTTCCGACTTGGGTTCGAGCTTTTCAGGTTGAAGTTTCTTGACATAAGCATCGCATCCCCAAACTTTTAGAAACGGCAGCTTAGGTTTCTTTCCAAACCATAATTCATACGGTGTCGTCTCAACGGATTTCGACGGAGCCCTATTTAAAGTGAATGCGGTAGTTTCTGAAGCATAGCCCCAAAAAGATAGCGGTAAATCGGTAAGAGACATCATAGATCGCACCATATCTAATAGAGTGTGATTACGACGTTCGGACACACCATTACGCTGAGGTGTTCCAGGCGGCGCGAGTTGTGAAACTATTCCACATTTTCTTAAGTGTGTGCCAAATTCGTGACTCAAGTATTCTCCTCCACGATCTGATCGTAGAAACTTGATCTTTCTCTCACGTTGATTTTCAACCTCACTCTGAAATTCCTTGAACTTTTCAAAGGTCTCAGACTTGTGTTTCATTAAGTAGACATACCCATATCTACTCAAGTCATCAGTGAGGGTGAGAACATAACGATAGCCACCGCGAGCCTCAACACTCATTGGACCGCACACATCGGTATGTATGATTTCTAATAAGTTGGTTGCTCGCTCCATTGTTCTTGAGAACGGAGTCTTGGTCATTTTACCCATGAGGCATGGTTCGCACGTGTCAAATGATTCATAATCAAGAGACTCTAAAAGTCCATCTGCATGGAGCTTCTTCATGCGTTTGACACCTATGTGACCAAGGCAGCAGTGCCACAAATATGTGGGACTATTGTTATCAACTTTAACTCTTTTGGTATTCACACTATGAATATGTGTATCATCACGTACGAGATTCATCAAGAATAAACCATTAACCATCGGAGCATGACCATAAAACATATCTCTCATATAAATGGAACAACCATTATTCTCGGATTTAAATGAGTAGCCATCTCGCATTAAACGAGATCCAGACACAATGTTCATGCTCAAACTTGGAACTAAATAACAATTATTGAGGTTTAAACCTAATCCCGTAGGTAAATGTAGAGGCAGCGTGCCGACGGAGATCACATCGACCTTGGAACCATTCCCGACGCGCATCGTCACCTCGTCCTTCGCCAGTCTCCGTTTATTCCGCAGCTCCTGCTTTGAGTTACAAATGTGAGCAACTGCACCGGTATGAAATACCCAAGAGCTACTACGAGTACTGGTAAGGTACACATCAATTACATGTATATCACATATACCTTTGGTTTTGCCGGCCTTCTTGTCCGCTAAGTATTTGGGGCAGTTCCGCTTCCAGTGACCACTTCCCTTGCAATAAAAGCACTCAGTTTCGGGCTTGGGTCCATTCTTTGGCTTCTTCCCGGCAACTTGCTTACCGGGCGCGGCAATTTCCTTGCCGTCCTTCTTGAAGTTCTTTTTACCCTTGCCCTTCTTGAACTTAGTGGTTTTATTCACCATCAACACTTGATGCTCCTTCTTGATTTCTACCTCTGCTGATTTCAGCATAGCATATACCTCAGGAATGGTCTTTACCATCCCCTGCATATTGTAGTTCATCACAAAGCTCTTGTAGCTAGGTGGAAGCGACTGGAGGATTCTGTCAATGAACACTTCATCCGGGAGATTAACTTCCAGTTGAGTCAAGCGGTTGTGCAACCCAGACATTTTGAGTATGTGCTCACTGACAGAGCTATTTTCCTCCATCTTACAGCTAAAGAATTTGTTGGAGACTTCATATCTCTCGACCCGGGCATGAGCTTGGAAAACCATTTTTAGCTCTTCGAACATCTCATATGCTCCATGTCTCTCAAAACGCTTTTGGAGCCCCGGCTCTAAGCTGTAAAGCATGCCGCACTGAACGAGGGAGTAATCATCGCAGCGTGACTGCCAAGCGTTCATAACGTCTTGTTCTGTAGGGAGAATAGGTGCGTCACCCAGCGGTGCTCGTAGGACATAATCTTTCTTGGCAGCTATGAGGATGATCCTCAGGTTCCGGACCCAGTCCGTATAGTTGCTACCATCGTCTTTCAGCTTGGTTTTCTCTAGGAACGCGTTGAAGTTGAGGACTACGCTGGCCATTTGATCTACAAGACATATTGTAAAATTTTTAGACTAAGTTCATGATAATAAAGTTCATTTAATCAAATTATTTAATGAACTCCCACTTAGATAGACATCCCTCTTCTAGTCATCTAAGTATTACATGATCGGAGTCAACTAGGCCGTGTCCGATCATCACGTGAGATGGACTAGTCAACATCGGTGAACATCTTCATGTTGATCGTATCTTCTATACGACTCATGCTCGACCTTTCGGTCTTCTGTGTTCCGAGGCCATGTCTGTACATGCTAGGCTCGTCAAGTCAACCTAAGTGTTTTGCGTGTGTAAATCTGTCTTACACCCGTTGTATGTGAACGTTAGAATCTATCACACCCGATCATCACGTGGTGCTTCGAAACAACGAACTGTCGCAACGGTGCACAGTTAGGGGGAACACTTTCTTGAAATTATTATGAGGGATCATCTTATTTACTACCGTCGTTCTAAGTAAACAAGATGCAAAACATGATAAACATCACATGCAATCAAATAATAAACGTGACATGATATGGCCAATATCACATAGCTCCTTTGATCTCCATCTTGGGGCTCCATGATCATCTTGTCACCGGCTTGACACCATGATCTCCATCATCATGATCTCCATCATCGTGTCTCCATGAAGTTGCTCGCCAACTATTACTTCTACTACTATGGCTAACGCGTTTAGCAATAAAGTAAAGTAATTTACATGGCGTTTCTCAATGACACGCAGGTCATACAAAAAATAAAGACAACTCCTATGGCTCCTGCCGGTTGTCATACTCATCGACATGCAAGTCGTGATTCCTATTACAATAGCATGAACATCTCATACATCACATATAGATCATTCATCATTCATCACAACTTTGGCCATATCATATCACAAAGCACTTGCTGCAAAAACAAGTTAGACGTCCTCTAATTGTTGTTGCAAGTTTTACGTGGCTGAATTAGGGTTCTAGCAAGAACGTTTTCTTACCTACGTGAAAACCACAACGTGATTTATCAACTTCTATTTACCCTTCATAAGGACCCTTTTCATCGAATCCGCTCCAACTAAAGTGGGAGAGACAGACACCCGCCAGCCACCTTATGCAACTAGTGCATGTTAGTCGGTGGAACCGGTCTCACGTAAGCGTACGTGTAAGGTTGGTCCGGGCCGCTTCATCCCACAATACCGTTGAAGCAAGATAAGACTAGTAGCGGCAAGAAAAGTTGACAACATCTACGCCCACAACAAATTGTGTTCTACTCGTGCAATAGAGAACTACGCATAGACCTAGCTCATGATGCCACTGTTGGGGAACGTTGCAGAAAATTAAAAAAATTTCCTACGGTTTCACCAAGATCCATCTATGAGTTCATCTAGCAACGAGTCATGGGAGAGAGAGATTGCATCTACATACCACTTTGTAGATCGCGAGCGGAAGCGTTCAACGAACGGGGATGAAGTAGTCGTACACACTGTGATCCAAATCACCGGAGATCCTAGCACCGAAAGCACGGCACCTCCGCGTTCAACACACGTACGGTCAGCGTAACGTCTCCTTCTTCTTGATCCAGCAAGGCAAAGGAGAGGTTGGGGAATAAGACTCCAGCAGCAGCACGACGGCGTGGTGATGGTGGAGCCGCAGTACTCCGACAGGGCTTCGCCGAGCTCTTACGGAGGAGGAGGAGGTGTTGGAGAGGGAGAGGGAGGCGCCAGGGCTTAGGGTGCGAGACCCCCCTCCCCTCCCCCTTTTATATAGGCCTCTGGGGGGCGCCGGCCCTGGGAGATCTGATCTCCCAAGGGGGGCGGCGGCCAGGGAGGTTTCCCTCCCCCCAAGCCATCTAGGAGGTGCCTTCCACCACTAGGACTCCTCCCTTTTGGAACCCTAGGCGCATGGGCCCCTTTGGGGCTGGTTCCCCTAGGCCCATGCAGGCCAAGGCGCACCCCCTAAGGCCCATGTGGCCCACTGGGGCAGGTGGCCCCACCTGGTGGACCCCCGGGACCCCTTCGGTGGTCCCGGTACAATACCGATAACACCGAAACTTGTCCCGATGGCCGAAACAGCACTTCCTATATATAATTCTTTACCTCCGGACCATTCCGGAACTCCTCGTGACGTACGGGATCTCATCCGGGACTCCGAACAACATTCGGGTTACTGCACATACATATCTTCACAACCCTAGCGTCACCGAACCTTAAGTGTGTAGACCCTACGGGTTCGGGAGACATGCAGTCATGACCGAGATGGCTCTCGGGCAATAACCAACAGCGGGATCTGGATACCCATGTTAGCTCCCACATGCTCCGAGATGATCTCATCGGATGAACCACGATGTCGAGGATTCAATTAATCCCGTATACGATTCCCTTTGTCAATCGGTATTTTACTTGCCCGAGATTCGATCGTCGGTATCCCAATACCTCGTTCAATCTCGTTACCGGCAAGTCACTTTTCTCGTACCGTAATGCATGATCCCGTGATAAAACACTTTGATCACATTGAGCTCATTGTGATGATGCATTACCGAGAGGGCCCGGTGATACCTCTCCGTCAAGCGGAGTGACAAATCCCAGTCTCGATCAATGTCAACCCAACAGACACTTTCAGAGATACCCGTAGTATACCTTTATAGTCACCCAGTTACGTTGTGACGTTTGGCACACCCAAAGCACTCCTACGGTATCCGGGAGGAACACGATCTCATGGTCTAAGGAAAGGATACTTGACATTGGAAAACTCTAGCAAACGAACTATGCGAGCTTATGCTATGTTTAGGATTGGGTCTTGTCCATCACATCATTCTCCTAATGATGTGATCTCGTTATCAATGACATCCAATGTCCATAGTCAGGAAACCATGACTATCTGTCGATCAACGAGCTAGTCAACTAGAGGCTCACTAGGGACATGTTGTTGTCTGTTATTCACACATGTATTACGATTTCCGGATAACACAATTATAGCACGAATAAAGACAATTATCATGAATAAGGAAATATAATAATTATGCTTTTATTATTGCCTCTAGGGCATATTTCCAACAAAAAGACCCTTACGAACCGGGACAATAGACCCGTTTTCTACTAGTGAAATATCCTTGCGAAGGTTTCATTCTGTTTGGATTCCGTTTGATATTCCTTTTCTGCAAAACACTGAAATAGGCAAAAAACAACAATTTGCACTGGGCCTTCGGTTAATAGGTTAGTCCCAAAAATAATATAAAATAACATATTAAAGCCCACCAAACATCCAAAACAGATAATATAATAGCATGGAACAATCAAAAATTATAGATATGTTGGAGACGTATCAAGCATCCCCAAGTTTAATTCCTGCTCGTCCTCGAGTAGGTAAATGATAAAAACAGAATTTTTGATGTGGAATGCTACCTAGCATAATTTTCAATGTAATTTTCTTTATTGTGGCATGAATGTTCAGATCCGAAAGATTCAAGACAAAAGTTTAATATTGACATAAAAATAATAATACTTCAAGCATACTAATAAAGCAATCATGTCTTCTCAAAATAACATGTCCAAAGAAAGTTATCCCTACAAAATCATATAGTCTGGCTATGCTCTATCTTCATCACACAAAATATTCAAATTTTGCACAACCCCGATAACAAGCCAGGGAATTGTTTCATACTTTTGATGTTCTCAAACCTTTTCAACTTTCACGCAATACATGAGCGTGAGCCATGGACATAACACTATATGTGGAATAGAATGGTGGTTGTGGAGAAGACAAAAAGGAGAAGATAGTCTCACATCAACTAGGCATATCAACGGACTATGGAGATGCCCATCAATAGATATCAATCTCAGTGAGTTGGGATTGCCATGCAACGGATGCACTAGAGCTATAAATGTATGAAATCTCAACAAAAGAAACTAAGTGGGTGTGCATCCAACTCGCTTGCTCACGAAGACCCAGTGCATTTTGAGGAAGCCCATCATTTGAATATACAAGCCAAGTTCTATAATGTAAATTTCCCACTAGTATATGAAAGTGACAACATAGGAGACTCTCTATCATGAGGATCACGGTGCTATTTTGAAGCACAAGTGTGGAAAAGGATAGTAACATTGTCCCTTCTCTCTTTTTCTCTCATCATTTTTTTGGTGGGCTTCTTTGGCCTCTTTTTATTTGGGCTTCTTTGGCCTCTTTATTTTTTTCGTCCGGAGTCTCATCCCGACTTATGGGGGAATCATAGTATCCATCATCCTTTCCTCACATGGGACAATGCTCTAATAATGAAGATCATCACACTTTTATTTATTTACAACTCAAGAATTACAACTCGATACTTAGAACAAATATGACTCTATGTGAATGCCTCCGGCGGTGTACCGGGATATGCAATGAATCAAGACTGACATGCATGAATGATGAACGGTGGCCTTGCCACAAATAGAATGTCAACTACATGATCATGCTAAGCAATATGACAATGATGGAGCGTGTCATAATAAACGGAACGGTGGAAAGTTGCATGGCAATATATCTCGGAATGGCTATGGAAATGCCATGATAGGTAGGTATGGTGGCTGTTTTGAGGAAGGTATATGGTGGGTGTATGATACCGACGAAAGGTGCGCGGTATTAGAGAGGCTAGCAATGGTGGAAGGGTGAGAGTGCATATAATCCATGGACTCAACATTAGTCATAAAGAACTCACATACTTATTGCAAAAATCTATTAGTTATCAAAACTAAGTACTACGCGCATGCTCCTAGGGGGATAGATTGGTAGGAAAAGACCATCACTCGTCCCCGACCGCCACTCATAAGGAGGACAATCAATAAATAAATCATGCTCCGACTTCATCACATAACGGTTCACCATACGTGCATGCTACGGGAATCACAAACTTTAACACAAGTACCTCTCAAATTCACAACTACTCAACTAGCATGACTCTAATATCACAATCTTCATATCTCAAAACAATCATAAGGAATCAAACTTCTCATAGTATTCAATGCACCTTATATGATAGTTTTTATTATACCCATTTTGGATGCTCATCATATTAGGACTAATTTTATAGCCAAAGCAAATTACCATGCTGTTCTAAAAGACTCTCAAAATAATATAAGTGAAGCATGAGAGATCAATAATTTCTATAAAATAAAACCACCACCGTTCTTTAAAAAGATATAAGCGAAGCACTAGAGAAAAATTATCTAGCTCAAAAGATATAAGTGAAGCACATAGAGTATTCTAATAAATTCCGATTCATGTGTGTCTCTCCAAAAGATGTGTACAACAAGGATGATTGTGGTAAACTAAAAAACAAAGGCTCAAATCATACAAGACGCTCCAAGCAAAACACATATCATGTGGTCAATAAAAATATAGCCTCAAGTAAAGTTATCGATAAACGAACGAAAGAGGGGATGCCTTCCGGGGCATCCCCAAGCTTAGGCTTTTGGTTGTACTTGAATTTTACCTTGGGGTGCCTTGGGCATCCCAAGCGTAGGCTTTTGGTTGTACTTGAATTTTACCTTGGGGTGCCTTGGGCATCCCAAGCTTAGGCTCTTGCCACTCTTTATTACAAAATCCATCAAATCTTTACCCAAAAACTTGAAAACTTCACAACACAAAACTTCAACAGAAAATCTCATGAGCTCCGTTAGTGTAAGAAAACAAGCCACCACTTTAAGGTACTGTAATGAACTCATTCTTTATTTATATTGGTGTTAAACCTACTGTATTCCAACTTCTCTATGGTTCATACCCCCCGATACTAGCCATAGATTCATCAAAATAAGCAAACAACACTCGAAAAACAGAATCTATCAAAAACAGAACAGTTTGTACTAATCTGTATCAAACGCATACTTCTGTAACTCCAAACATTCTGAAAAAATAGGACGACCTAGATAATTTGTTTATTGATCTACTTCAATTGGAATCAGTATTTTATCACTCTCTGGTGATTTTTAACAATTGTTTTCGTGAGCAGAAAGTTTCTGTCTTTTTCAGCAAGATCAAATAATTATCACCCAAGAAGATCGTATAGGTTTTACTTGGCACAACACTAATTAAAACATAAAACCACATCTAACCCGAGGCTAAATGAATTATTTATTACTAAAAAGGAACAAAAAGCAAGGAACAAAAATAAAATTGGGTTGCCTCCCAACAAGCACTATCGTTTAACGCCCCTAGCTAGGCATAAAAACAAGAATAGATCTAGGTATTGTCATCTTTGGTATGCAAATCATAAGTGGCCCTCATAATAGATTCATAATTTAATTTAATTTTCTTCCTAGGAAATTGTTCCATGCCTTTCCTTAATGGAAATTGGAATCTAATATTTCCTTCTTTCATATCAATAATTGCACCGACCGTTCTAGGAAAGGTCTACCAAGAATAATAGCACATGTAGGATTGCAATCTATATCAAGAACAATGAAATCCATGGGCACATAATTCCTATTTTCAACAATAAGAACATCATTAATTCTTCCCATATGTTTCTTAATGGTAGAATCCACAAGGTGCAAATTTAAAGAACAATCATCAAATTCACGGAAACCTAACACATCACACAAAGTTTTTGGAATCATGGAAACACTAGCACCCAAATCACATAAGGCATAGCATTCCTCATCTTTAATCTTAATTTTAATAGTAGGTTCCCACTCATCATAAATTTTTCTAGGGATAGAAACTTCTAATTCAAGTTTTTCCTCATAAGATTGCATTAAGGCATCAACGATATGTTTAGTAAAAGCTTTATTTTGGCTATAAGCATGAGGAGAATTTAACACGGATTGCAACAAGGAAATACAATCTATTAAAGAGCAATTATCATAATTAAATTCCTTGAAATCCAAAATAGTGGGTTCATTGCTATGTAAAGTTTTGACCTCTCCAATCTCATTTTTACCAATTTTTGCATCAAGATCTAAAAACTCCGAATCATTAGGACACCTTTTAACTAAAGTTGACTCATCTCCAGTCCCATATTTATCAAGATTCATATTGGAAAACAATGATTTAATAGGAGACACATCAATCACTTTTAGATCTTCATCATTATTATCATGAAAACTAGAAGAACACGCTTTCACAAAGCAATCTTTTTTAGCATGCATCCTAGCGGCTCTTTCTTTGCACTCACCAATGGAAATTCTCATGGATTTGAGGGACTCATTGATATCATGCTTAGGTGGAATAGATCTAAGTTTCAAAGAATCAACATCAAGAGAAATTCGATCCACGTTCCTAGCCAACTCATCAATCTTAGGCAATTTTTCTTCAAGCAAAGCATTGAAATTCTTTTGCGAAATCATAAATTATTTAACACTAGTATCAAAATCAGAGGGCATCTTATTAAAATTTCCATAAGAGTTGTTTTAGGAATCACCATAATTATTAGAGGAATTACTAGGGAACGACCTAGAATTAAAGTTTCCTCTATACGCATTGTTACCAAAATTGTTCCTACCAACAAAATTCACATCCATAGATTCATTATTATTCTCAATCAAAGTGGACAAATGCATATCATTAGGATCAGAAGAAACACTCTTATTAGCGAACAATTTCATAAGTTCATCCATCTTTCCACTCAAAACATTAATCTCTTTAATCGTGTGAACCTTTTTACTAGTAGATCTTTCGCTGTGCCATTGAGAATAATTAACCATAATATTATCTAGGAGTTTAGTAGCTTCTCCTAAAGTGATTTCCATAAAAGTGCCTCCCGTGGACGAATCTAAAAGATTTCTAGAAGCAAAACTCAATCTGGCATAATTTTTTTGTATAATCATCCATAAATTCAAACCACGTGTAGGGCAATTACGTATCATTAATTCCATCCTCTCCCAAGATTGTGCAACATGCTCATGATCAAGTTGCTTAAAATTCATAATATCATTTCTAAGAGAGATGATCTTAGCGGGAGGAAAATACGTAGAGTTAAAAGCATCTTTGCACTTATTCCATGAATCAATACTATTTTTAGGCAAACAAGAGAACCAAGTTTTAGCATGATCTCTAAGCGAAAACAGAAATAGCTTCAATTTAACAATATCATTATTCACATCTTTCTTCTTTTGCATATCACACAAATCAACAAAGTTGTTTAGATGGGTAGCGACATCTTCACTAGGAAGGCCAGAAATTTGACCTTTCATGACAAGATTCAACAAAGCAGCATTAATTTCACAAGATTCAGCATCGGTAATAAGAGCAATCGGAGTGCTAATAAAATCATTGTTGTTGGTATTGGAAAAGTCACACAATTTAGTATTGTCTTGAGCCATCGTGACAAACAATCCAACACACAAGCACAGAAGAATCAAGCAGAAAGAAGCGGACGAAAAAGGGCGAATAAAACAACAAAGGTGAAGTGGGGGAGAGGAAAACGAGAGGCAAATGGCAAATAATGTAATGCGAGAAAGAAGAGTTTGTGATGGGTACTTGGTATGTCTTGACTTGAGCGTAGATCTCCCTGGCAACGACGCCAGAAACCCTTCTTGCTACCTCTTGAGCATGCGTTGGTCTTCCCTTGAAGAGGAAAGGATGATGCAGCAAAGTAGCGTACGTATTTCCCTCAGTTTTTGAGAACCAAGGTATCAATCCAGTAGGAGACTACACGCAAATCGCCTAGTACCTACACAAACAATCAAGAACCTTGCAACCAACACGATAAAGGGGGTGTCAATCCCTTCACGGCCACTTGCGAAAGTGAGATCTGATAAAGATAATAAGATAAATATATTTGGTATTTTTGTTGTATTGATTGGAAAGTAAAGATTGCAAAATAAACGGCGCCAGAAATAGCTAGTTGATGGGAAACTGATATGATGTAAAATAGACCTGGGGGCCATATGTTTCACTAGTGGCTTCTCTCATGATAACATATATTACAGTGGGTGAACAAATTACTGCCGAGCAATTGATAGAAAAACGCATAGTTATGAGAATATCTAGGCATGATCATGAACATAGGCATCACGTCCGTGTCAAGTAGACCAAAACGATTCTGCATCTACTACTATTACTCCACACATCGACCGCTATCCAGCATGTATCTAGAGTATTAAGTTCATAAGAACAGAGTAACGCATTAGGCAAGATGACATGATGTAGAGGGATAAACTCAAGCAATATGATATAAACCCCATCTTTTTATCCTCGATGGCAACAATACAATACGTACCTTGCTGCCCCTGCTGTCACTGGGAAAGGACACCGCAAGATTGAACCCAAAGCTAAGCACTTCTCCCATTGTAAGAAAGATCAATCCAGTAGGCCAAACTAAACTGATAATTTGAGAGACTTGCAAAGATATCAAATCATGCATATAAGAATTCAGAGAAGAATAAAATATTGTTCATAGATAATCTTGATCATAAACCCACAATTTATCGGATCTCAGCAAACACACCGCAAAAAGTATTACATCGAATAGATCTCCAAGAAGATCAAGGAGAACTTTGTATTGAGATCCAAAAAGAGAGAAGAAGCCATCTAGCTAATAACTATGGACCCGAAGGTCTGTGGTAAACTACTCACACATCATCGAAGAGGCTATAGTGTTGATGTAGAAGCCCTCCGTGATCGATTCCCCCTCCGGCGGAGCGCCGGAAAAGGCCCCAAGATGGGATCTCACGGGTACAGAAGGTTGCAGCGGTGGAAAAGTGGTTTCGTGGCTCCCCTGGATGTTTTCAGGGTATAAGAGTATATATAGGCGAAAAAAATAGGTCGGTGGAGCTCCGTGGGGCCCACGCGGGTGGGGGGCGCGCCCTTCTGCCTCGTGGCCGCCTCTCGGTGCTCCAAACTTCAACTCCAAGTCTTATAGATTGCGTTTGTTCCAAGAAAGATCCTCACGAAGGTTTCATTCCGTTTGGATTCCGTTTGATATTCATTTTCTGCGAAACACTGAAATAGGCAAAAAATAGCAATTTGCACTGGGCCTTCGGTTAATAGGTTAGTCCCAAAAATAATATAAAATAGCATAATAAAGCCCATTAAACATCCAAAATAGATAATATAATAGCATGGAACAATAAAAAATTATAGATACGTTGAAGACGTATCAAAGATCTATGGAATATATTGCCAACGAAAGGCAACAACGCAAGGCTGCCATCGAAATACAGTATCATTGCAGAGGATTACGCAATGTAGATAGAGTGATCCATATTATTAGTTGGGTACTTTTGCAAGCAATTGAATAATTTATTTTTTGTGCGGAAGTAAAACTTTGAACGAACTTTTAGGACAAACCAGTTGCTACTTAATGTACCAGACTATCTTTGTATTTTGCACGCCTGTGTGTATGAATTTATATGGATTGTGATCAAGTATTTGGAATCCTAATGACAACTTATTTTGTTTATGGATGAACACCATATTGGTTTTCCCATCTGTATAGGGCTAATGCACAACTAAGATAGCTTGATTTTGTTGGAATCCAATTTGAAATATGTAGTTCAAACGATAAAATTAGCAGAAAGTAAATCAATAATGCAACAACACGTAATAGTCACCACAGAATAGAACATGAATGCACACCTCATGAACCGATACTACAACTTTTGATATCAGTTATTACGTTTAAAAGTGAACGAATGCAGAGAAAGAACCTTTTGTCTATTACATGACAAACTGGAGCTCACCAAGTTTAACCCCTTGCATTTCAGAAGTGTTCCAATGCACCGTACAGAAGGATAAGCTGGCACGTAATTATGACACATCTAACATGTTAGGGGCATATGTTATATAAATAATAAAGCGGACAAACACGAATGTTAGTATAATGAAAAACATGATTGTAACATGTACCGTACACAAGTGAAACGTGACGAGAACATTAACAAAATACAACATTTGAAATGAAATCACTTTCATATTGGAGCATACACTAGCTGCAAAATGTGCCCTAGCAAAGAGGAATAGATCTGGGGATGGAAAATTGGAGACAGATCATCGGTATGTAAACCAATACGTTAGTTTGGAAGATAGATTACCTAGAAAATAAGGAAGCCAAACTAACTTGAAGTCTAAAACTCATAGTACCAGGGCAAAATCGCAAGGCATGGATAGAAGGTTTTTTTTTCCGATAAAGGGCACTTTTATTGTCTCAAAATGTAGCATCAAGCGGATACAAATCATGATGAGCGACACCCGGTCTCTGCATACATAAGATGCACACAGCCACAAAAAGAATCGTCTGACAAAGTGTGTAATATAAACCCGACAATTCGGCAACGGTAAAGCCATATGAGACCAAAACTATGCCTATGTCAACGAAGGAGGTGGACCGATCCGGAGATTATACTGCCACCCATGTTGGGTAAAAACCTCCCTGGCCACCCGCTCCAACCGCATACACGCCATCTTGAATAGTGACTGGTACTCCGTTCGGTGCAGCGTAGACCACATACAAAGCCAACGCGTACAACGGTTGACAACCTGCATAGGAGAGGAGATTTTGCCATTAAAAATACAATCATTTCTACATAGCCAGAGCGATCATAGTAAGGCAGACGCTCCCACCCCGAACTAGCGTACTAATCATATTTGGTATTTCGTCAAGCCAGTGACCATATATATTGGCAACACTTGTCGGCGGATACAAATTGGATGCTATTTGAATGACGGACCATGTAGAACGCGCAAACTTGCATTGAAAGAAGAGGTGTTTGATTGTCTCGTCGTGAGTACAAAAGCTACACTTCTTGCTTCATTTCTAGTTGCGTCTATCAAGATTGTCTTTAGTTAGCACAACTCCTCTTCGAAGATACCACATGAAAATCTTATCTTTTAGTGGCATCTTCGATTTCCATATTAGTTTATTATTGTCCACTAGAATCTCTACGTGCGATATTGCACGATACATAGAGTCAACAGTGAAAGACCCCAATGTAGTTAGATTCCAGCGAAACACATCCCGCCCTTGTGTCAAGTTAATCAAATCCAAATGGGATAGTAGATGTTGCCATGACACAAGGCGGGGGCCAATCAAATCCCTCCAAAATGATACATTCGATGGGGAAGAGTTGAGAACGTGCGCAAGAGTATCATTCTTATCGCGTACTATGCGGTACAAGGCTGTATATTGTTCCCGAAGAGTGGCGTTTCCTAGCCACTTGTCCTCCCAGCAACGTATCTCAGAGTCGTCCTTTATCGCAAAGGATCCAAAGCGAAAAAGATGTTTCTTTACCGCCATCAGGCCAACCCAAAAATGCGAGTCACCAGGCTTCCAATATGCCTGGGATATCGCTTTTTGGCCTAGATACTTGTTGCGCAGTAGAGTTTGCCAAACACCATCCTCAGTAAGTAGGTTGAATAGCCATTTACTAACCAAGGCATCATTTTTTGACCTGGAGGTCCTGAATGCCTAAACCTCCCTGGTCTTTTGGCCGACAAACCACGCTTCATTTGGTTACCCTATACCTTTTCTTTTCATTGTCCCCTTGCCAAAAGAATCTGGATCTGAAATAATCCAGTCTTTGCAGAACCCCCTTGGGAAGTTGGGAAAACGAGAGCATGTAGAGAACCATGTTTGTGAGAACAGAATTGATCAAAACTAGTTGTCCTCCAACGGAGAGGAACTTGCCTGTCCAACTGCTCAACCGTTTCTCCAATCGCTCTTCAACATGTTTCCACTCCACATTAGTTAGACGCTGATAATGAACTGAAATTCCCAAATATTTAAGCGGGAATTGGCCTTGCGCACAACCGAATAATTCAGCGTATTGTGCAGCCCGTCCTTGGCTTCTCCAAAATAAAACAATTCACTTCTATACCAGACATTTGTTCAAAAGCTGAAAGCAAGAGTTTCAGATTTCAAGCCTTATTTAGGTCGTGTTCCATAAAAAGAATCGTATCGTCCGCATATTGCAAGATAGAAAGTCCCCCTTCCACAAGATGTGACACTACTCCTGCAATTTGGCCGTCCTGTTTGGCACGTTCTATCAAAGTAGCCAACATGTCAGCGACAATGTTAAATAAAATCGGAGACACAGGGTCACCCTGACATAATCCCTTTTTCGTCTGGAAGTAATGGCCTACATCATTATTGACTTTGATAGCCACACTACCTCCAGTAATGAAATTTTGGATCCACTCACGCCATTTATCAGAGAAGCCTTTCATTCTGAGGGTTTGTTGGAGAAATGACCATTTGACTTTACCGTATGCCTTTTCAAAGTCAATTTTTAATAACACCACTCATATTCTTTCGGTGCATCTCATGAATGGTCTCATGAAAGATAACTGCTCCATCGAGTATATTTCTTTCTTGCATAAAAGCCGTTTGGGATGGCCGTACAACATGGTCAGCAACCGCGTTTAGCCTATTAGTCGCCACTTTGGTGAAGATTTTGAAGCTGGCATTAAGGAGGCAGATTGATCTTTACTACTGGATCCGGTTAGCCTCCTTATTCTTTGGCAACAAAACAATCTCGCCAAAATTTAGTCTGGATAGGTCAAGTTGGCTGGCGTGAAGAGACTCGAATAATTGCATCAGGTCATTCTTGATGACATCCCAGAAGTTCTGATAGAACTCTGCGGGAAAGCCATCAGGGCCTGGAGCTTTGTTATGTTCTATTTCAAACACCGCAGCTCGCACCTCCTCTTCAAAGAAAGGTGTCGTGAGGATATCATTCTCTTCTGCCGTGACTTGTGGAATATCATTTGTTCGGGTCTCATCAAGAGTGAAGTAGGCGTGGATAGAAGTAGGCAGCTAAATGTGGATCTGAATCTTGTGTAGCCGCCGGACAGTTTGATTTAGGTCACAGGGCTCGCAGGACAGGTAAGCAAGTTGGCATATAAGATGAGGGATGGCTATAATGTGGGACCGCCACTGTATTGATACTGTTTCCAACATGTACATCAGTACACATCGATTGAGGTTGTGTACTCACCAACCAAATACACACAGTTCACTTTGTTGACCTGCACGAATCTCCGACCAACATCGCGTGATGTCAGATTACCCAGTAGAAACCCGGACCGCTAGAAAAACCACTCTCGGTACGTGACCATGTTCAAACTCTGAAGTGTCTGAAAACGCAAAAAATCTAATAGCTCTTGAGTGTTGTCCATTTATCTTCAGAAAATAGCACGTTTTAGTTTTGCTTGCACCCTTGCCTTTTTGAGGAGCTATGTTTCGAGCGGGCGGTGGTGGCAGAGATAGTGTTGTAGTTCTGCGCTGAGACACTGTATTCATAGGTGTGACCATTTGTGTCAGTATGCTCACAACAAATAGATCCGTGAACTTGAGAAGAAGAGGGACAAGGTTGATCGGTGGTGCCACGCTAACGGAGAAGCGACATCATGGTGTAGGCGCGTCCCAAGTCCAACTCGCCCTAGTGGCCTTGTCCAGATTTGCGCGGCTCTGAGACATGTCACTGCATGCCGAGCTCACATCACTATACGGAGCCGCGTGTGACCCCCCTCCAACCAAAAGGTGTGACTGAGACCGGGCTTTCATCTATCTAACTCTAGCAGACCTTTTAAAATCGCAAACTGGAAAACTAAGATACGGGTTGAAAAAATGCAATTTAAAAGGTTCATTTTAGCTACGGCCGAACAGATACTGTAAAACAAACTGTAAAACTGGGATAAAGAGCTCCTTCCTCCAGTCCGGCCGCTGCCGCCCCTTCTCCCAGCCGGCCGCGCCCCATCGCCCGTCGGCCGCGCCTCGTCCCTGCCGGTCGCGCCCCATCACCACGCCGGCCACGCCCCGTCGCCTCCGCCGTCCGCGCCTTGCTCTATTGCCAGCCGCGCCGACCGAGCCGTACCCCTTTGCCAGTCGCGCCGGGAGGATTCCGGCGGCCAGGCTGAGGTCATGGGAGGCCACGGCGATGTCGAGCTCGTCCAATTCGAACCGGCGGCGATCGATGGCGGCGTCTAGCGGCCTTTTTTGGTGTGCGGTGATGAATTCCGGCGAGTTTAAGGCGGATTCCAGCAAACTCCACAGTGGCGTGTTTGCTCAGACGAGGTTTGACCGGTATACGAGGCCCCCTCGGCTCGGCTTTCCAACCTCCAAGCATAAGGGTTTCGGATATGCATTTTTCGGTGGCCCTTAAAAATTTTACGGGTTGAGACCACTTTTATGATTTCTGTTCTAGACACTTTTTTTCGATCAAAACTGTAAAACGCATAAATTATAAGGGTTTGACCACTTATACGAGGTCTGCTAGAGATGCTCTAAGAAAAATCTCGAGTGCCCATCGATGTATCATTTCCCAAATTGCGAACTGATGGATGTGCTTTATAATAAATCAACAGATTATTACTACGTGACAACACTTACGTCCACAGGTCTAGCAAGAGGTAGGCAACGTATCACTTTCCGCGGCTCCAGTTTTTCTCACTTGATGCAACCTGCTGCTTGTCGCCTTTCCTGCCAGCAAGATAGATTTTCCATGGCTCACCAGCTCGCGTCAACGAGATATTCCAACGCGGAAGATTCTTCGCTCGACCATACAGATGAGATGAGTGAGCCCCTCCACACAACCGTTTGCATTATCGTGACCAGTTCTATTCTGAGTCCCTCCCTCATCTGATCGACCATCCTCCACCCCGTCCTCAGTCCACCGCCTCGTCACATACTCACAGTTCCATACTTCCATTCTTCTTCTACTCAGCTTCTCTGCAACAAAGGCGCCGCCGCCTCGAGTCGCTGGCGAGTCGGAAGAAGGGGGTTTAAGCTCCATCAAGGATGGCAACAAGTGCGACGATGGGGGTGATGAACCCGCTCCTCGGCAAGCTCAGCCAGCTGCTCGGCGAGGAGTACAAGAAGCTCACGGGGGTCAGGAAGCAGGCCTCCTTCCTCAAGGACGAGCTCAGCGCCATGAAAGCTCTCCTTGACAAGATGGAGCTCATGGACAAGCTCGATCCCTCAGCCAAGGACTGGAGGGACCACATCAGAGAGATGTCCTATGATATGGAGAACTGCATCGATGACTTCATTCATGACATCGAAGGTACCTATGCAAAGAAAGGCTATGTCAAGAAGATGGCTCAGCGTCTTAGGAGGTTGGGTAGGCGGCATCAGATCACCAACCGCATCGAGGAACTCAAGGTTCTTGCTGTAGAGGCAAATGCTCGGCGCGAGAGGTACAATATTGATGCTTGCATCTATTCGAGTCCTGGCCCTGTGGTTGTGGATCCCCGGATCCCAGCGCTCTACAAGGAGGCAGCAGGCCTTGTTGGTATTGATGGCCCTAGAGAAGAGCTGGTCAGTTTGTTGACGGATTCTGAGAAAAAACTCAAAGTGGTTTCCATTGTAGGGTTTGGAGGTTTGGGTAAAACCACGCTTGCCAAACAAGTGTATGATGCGGTTGGAGGGCAGTTTAGTTGCAAGGCATTTTCTTCAGTTTCCCAAAGGCCAGATGTGAAAATCCTTCTCAGTGGCCTACAAAAAGAGCTTGGAATGGAGGATACTTCTCATGCTTGTCAGTTGCAAGGCACTATTGATCGCCTTAGAGAGCACCTCAAACATAAGAGGTATATTTTTCTCTACTAGTACTCACTCATATGCTTGCATGACGTAATTCTCAATAAATGTGTGACACAAAATTTTGGGATGAACCTGAGATTTCCTTTTATTTATATTCCTACTAGTTCTGTGCAATATTTCTACCCCCCCCCCCCCTAAAGTTTGAAAGATCCGCGTTACCATCTCTCGTTGTTCTTTGTTTCCTTCATTTTAGTTTTGATACTTTCCTCTGTACCTTATAACCATAAGCTGATATAATGTATGAATAACTCATGCAAAAAATGCAACAGGTACTTTATTGTAGTTGATGACTTGTGGGATCAACAAGCATGGGATATTATTAGTTGTGCCTTTCCTGAAAATAGTACCGAAAGTAGAGTAATGGTAACCACACGATTGGATGATGTGGCAGTCAAAGCGTGTCAAAGTGACTGTGCCTGCATTTACAGAATGAAGCCACTCAATGAACAAGACTCAAGAAGCTTACTTTTTAATAGAGTATTTGGGTATGAAAATGTATGCCCACCACAGCTCAAAGCAATTTCAGTTGAAATTCTCAGGAAGTGCGGCGGATTGCCACTTGCAATTATCACCATAGCTAGCCTATTAGCCAGCCATGAAGCAAGATTGTTGAATGAATGGGAGAGCATAAGGAATTCTCTTGGTGCCAAGTTTGCCACAAAACCCACCTTGGAAGAGATGAGGGGTATACTAAACCTTAGCTACATGCATCTTCCTGTTCATCTCCGGCCATGTTTTTTGTATCTTGGCATGTATCCTGAAGACCGTGAAATTGAGAGGGATTACCTGGTTCGGCAATGGATAGCCGAAGGCTTTGTTTGTAGTTCGCAGGGAGCGGATTTGGACAATGTCGCGGAAAGTTATTTCAACGAGTTTGTCAATAGAAGTCTGATTCAGCCTGTAAGCACATATCATGGGGAGGTACATTCTTGCAGAGTACATGATATGATGCTTGATTTGATCCTAAGCAAGAGTACAGAAGATAATTTTCTCAGTATAGCACATAGCTATGAAGACATGGCAAAATTGCGCGGCTGCGAGTACAAGGTTCGTCGATTATCCCTCCAATCAGGTGTAGGTGGTGCAACATCGGAGACCCTTTCTGCTAGCATGTCACAAGTTCGATCTTATGCACAATTTGAAGAGTCCCAATACACACCTCCCCTTTCACAATTTAAGTATCTACGAGTGCTTACCTTTGAGTTTCCTTGTAATTGGAGAACGACAGTCGACCTGACCGCAATCGGTCATTTGTTTTTACTGAGATATTTGAAGGTTTCAGCCTTATCAGCAGGCGTAGCGCTCCCAGCAGAAATTCAAGGGCTTGTGCATTTGCAAACTCTGGTGGTAAAATGCTGGCGGACGCAAAGCTTTCCTTCAGACATAAGTTGCTTGGCCAACTTGTTTCACCTGGTGCTTCCATTTTGTGTAGGGCTGCCTGAAGGTATCAATAATATGAAATCAATCCGCACCCTGCATTGTTGGGACATGTCGAAGAGTTCTCTGGAGGATATCAAAGGCCTTGGTGAGTTGACCAATCTGAAGGAATTGGAATTAAGCACATATCCATACGAGTCCTTGACGTTGGAACAAGAGGATGCTTTGGTCTCCTCCATCAGAATCCTCCGAGACCTCAAGCACCTCACCCTCGATTGGGAGCGTGGATGCAGTGACCCTGACAGCAAGCTGGACTCCTTACATGATCCTCCTCCCCGTCTCGAGGTACTCTGTCTAAAGTGGGAGTTCAGAAGAGTTCCTAAATGGATTGGTGAACTATGTTGCCTCCGGATCCTCGATTTGCATGTGTTGCACCTCTCGAGCGACGAGGTTCGTGTTTTTGGTGAGCTTCCCTCCCTCGTCAGTGTCAGGATCGAAGTGTCGGATGTCTCCCAAGACAAAGTTGTGGTTGGCATGGGGTTGTTCCCAGTTCTGGAGCACTTTTGGTTTGTGTGTGACAATGATGTGAATGTGTATCTGAGCTTTGACGTAGGAGCTATGCACAAGGTACAGACGCTCACCCTGCAATCCAACTGGAGAGAGTGGAGAGGTGCTACACCAATTGGCATGGAGTGCCTGCCCTGCCTCCAGGAAATCGAGCTGTGCACAAATCGAGCTGCTTCATTCGCTGATAAGTATGCCTTCAGGAAAGATGCACACACTGAAGTCGAGTCTGCCTTCAAGGGGGCAACAAGCCTGCACCCAAGGCATCCCTCTGTTACTTTCCGGTAGCCATCCATTCGATCGATCCGCCACTTTGTTGTCCGTAACTTAATTATTTTCTTCTTCTCGGGGACTGTAAGCCTGATGCACCTTCAGTTTTATTCTTACAACGGATATTTCTGCCAGCGCAATTAATGCAGACAGCAGAGTTTGGAAATGTTTCGTCCTGATTAAGCTCCTGACCAATCTTGCCTGTGTACTTTAGTGATCTAAATTCTCTTATATTTCTTTACGGGGGGAGTACTGATTAAGCTCAACTTGATGTGACTTGATTGGAAATGCACCGGCGTCATTGCTTCGATGCTGTAAAAAAAAATCTAGGATGCAGCTGTTGAGAATGCTATACTGGAGGTGTTGCTTTTATTGCATTTGCGAGTGACATGGTTACGCTGAAAGGGTGCTACCTCAGCAACATTTGTCATCGAACATTAAAACATATGGAATTTCTGGTTTCAACTTTTGAAATCTACATACTGTAGCTTCTTCCACAACGGGAAAGCATATGATAGAGCAGACAGTATCAAATTTCAGTTGATTTCAGGATTGCTACCAGAGGGGCACTTATATGATAGAGAGCAGACAACAACAACCAAACTTCCAACCAAAAGCTCCATAGCCACGATTCCTAGTGCTCCTCGCCTATATATCCGAACAGAACACCATTGATAATATGCAAAACTTAATTTGCCTTTGAGGCCTGCCTCATGGTCACCACAACGGTGAAAAACAGGGATTCGGAAATTTAGAAAAGCCACCGGAGATGATCACGCAAGTTGAACGCATTGTTAATCGAATGTAACTGGTACATACATAGCTCCCAATTTAAATAATCCAAAGTTCAAAATAATTCATCTTTGCTTCTCAGGCAGAGAAAGAGATGGGGATTAGTACCTGCAGGCTGCTTATGAGCACGAAACAACCTCGATTTCAATTTGAAAATAACCACTAAAAAGATATAGACAACAACTGATATCATTTTTTCTAAAACTCACAACAGTGTGTGTATGATTTTGCGGTAGGTACTAAATATATCAACAACAACCAGCGTCCTACAAGGATTCAGGCAGTCACTGCTCCAATAAAGTTTTGTCCATTAGTAACTTCCCGTGGCAGCAATGAAAACAGTAATTTTCTTTGCATATGTACTCCCAATTATCCTGTATGGAAACAACAGAAAATACCAGGGGCAACATGTCATAAACAGTGGCAATCCGACAACCCAAGCACAAGAACGCCAATACAAGGAAGCACTTACAAAGAATCTGTAAACAACATGACAAGCAGAAAACAGGACATAGAACAGACGCAAAATATAACCATGACAATATAAATTTTCCACATGATATTGTTTCCAGTAGTTTGCAAACTCTTGGATGGAACTCTGCAATTCTGCAGCTATGAACAGCTAACTGCAAGGCGCGAAATTAACTAATGGCATAAAGCAATGAGAAAAAAAAACAAGTGCAGAATTTCACTAACGAAATCAACCAATGACGAGAAGAAGCAAATCTAAATCACATTAAAATACATGGATTTCTTACTAAGAAAATAATAAATCCACATGGCAGAAAGAGGAGCAGTTCTAAAAATATATATATTAAAAGAGTAACCCGAGTTGAGGCTATATGCCTTTCACTGTGCTGGCCTATCCCTGAACACTTATACTTCCCAAATCACTCATAAATCTGAACATGGGAAAAATGGAACTGATAACACATAATTCGTTCGACCATTATTTGGAAAAATATAATTAGATGAGACCATTCAGCCATGTCATCCAGGCTGGCAAGGAGTTCGGCTTCATACAGGCACAGGCACACACTTTGTTTTGTCAGACACCGCTCTGGCTCACCCACCACTGAGGGGGGTGACCCAGATAAACATGAACTACTACCTGCCATGTATGTACAGACCCGGCCGCCACCTTCACGCTTGGCTTCTTCCCACACTGCGACCCCCACCCCCTCACCGCGCTCTCCCAATCCCAGGGTGAAAGACGGAGTGATTGAGATATAATCACCAATAGCAATGGGGTGCTGGCGATAGTTGAGCACCATGTAGTAACCAACTTCATGGCAGCGAGGTTGTTGGTGGCAACCCTCATAATGCCCAAGATGGAGTGCCGCATCAACCCAATGCTGGAGACGGTGCACGACGCAAGGAATCCGACCAAGTATGGGGAGTTCATGGAGGCATGCCATGCCGCTGACAACAGCAGGGAAAGAGTTCTCGAGTCCTCCAAGATCCACCACTATCTCTATTTCTATGAGTTTGGGTTGTCTGTCGCCTCCCCTCCTAGGCTGTAATTTCCTCTACTTCCCAACTTATTTCTCCTTCGGTTTTGATCACCTAGGTTCTGCTTTTGCTAAGACCTGCAATGGATCATTAAATTTTTCTTGACACATTCTTCCGTATTTCCCACTTTGTTATTTCATATAACATATTAATGGTCTGAATTCATAGTCAGTCTTTCAGAAGTAATATATAAATAGAAGGAGCCGAAGACACGCTATTAACTGCAACAGAATAAAACTAAAGCAGAACCATATGTAAGAAACACGCTGATAACACCAGATGATAGACATAGGTCTCCTGTTGTGTGAGCAGTATATAAAAGGAACTGAATTTATGTCAGATATTGGATGTTGATGCTTATTAGAATCGTTGTAGATGGAAGTTACAAACTATATAAATATAAACTGCTGGGACACAGCACAATGCCGGTTTCTGAAAGGGCTCACCCACAGCAAACAGACAGAGGGACAGGTCTGCAACCAAAGCAAAAAAGAATGAGAACTCATGGACCCCTTGTTTTCTCCAAACGGCGGTAGGACTACTTACTGTATACAGAACTTAGTGTATCTACTATTTATTGGATAGCAGTATCTTATAGCAAAACAAAATGCTAAATTTTAAATCATATCTCTGGATTTCGATAATCACCCGAATAGACTGTACGCTGGGGTAACTGTGATGAGGGAATGCACTGCATAGAGAAGCAGATCTCAGCAGATAAACAAAACAATATTGCAGTGTTACACAGAAAGAGAAGGCAGTCACATCTGGAATAATAGATAATACATGCAGATCTCATTCGACAGCTATTGTTGATCCTGGCTAGACTCTAGAGTGTTCTTGTGAGTCTAGACTCTAGAGTGTGAAACAGGGCCTTACAGATGAAAGTTGATCCTGGCTATTGTTGGCACTATTTGATAACATAAAGTCAGCAATGAGAATACTACTTGGAGGTAGAGGGCACACTGAGACAGTTTAGACCTGGAAAATTGTCCAGCAGGTGTGTGCAGAGGCATGGATTCGACAGCTCCACCAGCTGAATCGTAATCAGACAGCAAAGAGTATTGACCTTACATAATATCACTATAAGCATATTAGTGGAACAAAAAGAAAACTGAGCTATTATCTGTTTTTTCTTTCATCTTCCATTAAATGTGGTAACTATCCCATACTGAAGTACTAACTTCCTCTGTTCCACAATTAGTTACCTGGGTTACAAACTTACTACAGAAGAACCAGTTTGGTCAACTTAATTATTCTTAGGCATGTGGAAGCAAAGTATACAATTCAAGGCAAGCATAAGAAAATAGCTACGGTTCTCTGAATACAACCACCCAGTCGCAGGATGGAAGAATCATGTTTTTTCTATAGTTCACAACTAAAGTATTCATCCTTGTGTGGCAGTACATCAGTTGCATCAATGAAAAGTAGATTCATATCTATCAGAGGGACATTACTCTGAGTGCAGAACTGGCATTACTCCCACTTCAGTAAAATGCATACAGTCTACTTCAGTTGCAGCACCACGAAGACCAAGGATGTAAATTAATGGATAAATTGGACATACATACATAAACTTCAGTATATATATAGATAAGGATATTTTATATAACTACCTAGCTGTCGAGAATTTCTATGTTGAGAAGCTTAGTGCCATTTTCTTTCATTCCAGATTAACATGTCAATTGATCTCAGAATGCAGTCTTCCCCTGATACATTAACATGCTCGACCAAACAGAACTGGCCCTGCAAACCATATATTCCAAACATGCAGAAGGAATATAAGATATGTGTTAATAGAGTAAGGAATACTCTCTATCTGCATGAAGTGACCTTCCATGCATACATATTTCTGATGTGCTATACTTGAGGAGTCTTGAAAAATTGGCATTTGTGGTTGTGATGGTCAAATAGTATGGAGATAGTCATCACAAATCGACCTGTGCACATGTCCAGCAGAAAATTTACATCAAACTAATTAGGTTCATTTTTCTTTTATTTCAGAGATAGTTAGCTGGAATTTCTGAGTAAAACTTAAGTCTAATTCCAGTGAAAAAAATCAAGGTATCTTAACCTCCAATTTTGATCAAGTAAAACCCGTTTACGGAAAGGCATTTGTCTCCACGTAAATATAAAGCACTGATCAACACAAGCATGTACATCTTGCCTAAGCGTTTCATTCCCCCCAACCCCCTTCTTGCATCCCTCAAGTTCTTCTCTGTTCTGATCATGAAATTCAGGAAAAGCAAGTTAACTCACCTCAGTTCAAGTCACTGAGCAGAAAAAATAAATAGCAACAGCAGCCCAGATCTACTAACGCTCTGCAGAAGCAAAAGAACAGAGGCGCACTACATCTGATGGCTGATGTGCACTTCATCACTCAGGTATTACTAATTCATGAATTAATATTTTATTTTTACTGAATATATACTATTTCTCATTTTTCTTTTCTTTTTAAGATTGATATGGTTGTGATCTTTCATGTGTTTCAACAGGAAAAATGCTTGTATATAATGTCATGGTAACAGTAGCACGGTTAGTTATCCTTGCTGCTCATTAATCACAATCAGAACAGATATATACATCACTAAACATCAACGATTACGAGTCCCCAGGGCACCGACTCATGGACATGTTGCGCGACTAGTTTGATTGGAAGACAAGTACGAGTCGAGCAACTCTTAAATCTTAATCAAAACAATTTGCAACTTTTTTTGTTAGGATGGACAACAGGTCGAAGGTCTCAGTGTCGTTTCAAGGAAGCAAACTGGGATGAATTTTGTTGTAAGATAAGTATGAAGAAAAAACCTTTGCCCTCAGTGCAAGCTGTAGGTTGGAGTGGGAAAATCTCATATCCTTTTCTTCTTCATATGTTCAGAAGAGCAAATGTTAGTTCAACCTTCATTGGATTTGTTTGGTATTCAAGGCACCTTCATTGGTTTATTCTGACAATTAATGACTGATGCAAATGATATTTAACATTTTACTACAAACTTTAGTACTAAGTGCATAATATTTGTAAGAAATAATCCAAATACTGAACATTTAACTGCAAACTTAGTACTAACTGAAATATGATGCAAGTGAAAATACAATGAAATTAAAAGGGAACATGCTAGATAAACGTTGCCATGAAAGCAGACCACACTGATATTTTGAAGGATCTTCTCTAAGGAATGAAAACAACAGCATATCGGGGTTCAGGAATCAATTTATCAGTTACATCAAGAGTTAGCAATGACAAAACAGATATGTAACAGGCACACTAGAAAAGATAGCCAACATCTAGTTGGGCACAGAACACAGAAGCAGGAGTTACCAGTTGACTACACGGAGCGAAAACTTTGTTGCGCCATAGACACATTACCAATTTTCATAGCCTGTTCTTGGTTCATGTAAATCTGAAATTAGCCGGCACTTCCCCTTTGCAAGCAGTTGCATAGTCCTCAGCGAGGTGTGGTGCAGCTTTCTTGTGAGGGCATATGTATTTCTTCATGAAATACTTCTCGGATGTCATGACTGCAGTATAGAAGCTCAGGTCGCGATCAACAAATCCATTTTCCTTGAGGAACCTTATAACATAGTACCGGGGCCTGAGCCGCCCCTCCAGGCTAAGACTAAGAAATGTGGGTCGATGAGCAATGTACAGAGGTTCCAATCCCACCTCAGACAACAAGAACATGGACCTGCTCTTCAGAGATTCCTTTGACTTTGTCAGCACACCCGGATGCTTGCGCACAGCAATGCTCGCTTCCGCATCAGACCACCTGAACGTCTTCTTCAAGTAGTCCACTTTGGCAGTGATCTTTTCATCACTAATGCATGCGACAGCGTGCAATGCTTTCCGGAACATACCTGAGCTACGGGGCACACCTAGACCTTCGGCGCATGCCACCATTGCCTGGACGTGTTCCGGTTTCGTGGAGAGCATCCTTGGCACACGGATAATATCACAAGCACCTAGCCCGCACTCCTGCAGCAACATGACATTGGGCTTGACCACCTTGTCAAGGTCCGACGAGAGAAGGTAGGACGAGCGCTGAAGCGCCCGGAGGAAGTTGTGGCAGGAGCCGAAGAGGGGCAGGTAGTACTCCAGCTTGGGGACTATGGATCTACAGCGGAAGCGGCGATGGACAAGCGAGACGAGGCGGGCCATCTCAGGGCGCGACAGACCGAGGCCGGCGAGCCCGTCGACGACGGGGGCCAATGTTCTCTCCACGCCGGCGCAGAGGAACTGCGGGTCTTTGGCGACGACGGCGGCGGCATCGGCGCCGGAGAGGCCGAGGCCGGCGAGGAAGGCGAGGACGGCGTTGGGCTTGGCGGGGGAGTTGAGGTGGGAGAGCTTCGTGGAGGCCTTGAGGGCTTGGGGCCGGGTGAGGCCGCAGGTGTCGACGAGGTACTCCTCGACGGCGAATCCTTGGCTCGGGGAAATGGGGGCAGCGGCTGCGGAGAGGAGCCGGTGGAGAGGGGAGATGGCAGAGGTGGAGGTGGAGGAGGAGGAGAGGATATGGGACACGATGCGGTGCCGGAGATGGAGCATGGCGCAGGCGGCAGCGGCGGCGGCGGCGGCGAGTGCGTGTCTATGTTGTAGGTCAATAGTGAGTGAGTGCGTGTGGGCTGGGCCGATGTTTCCTACGATGCAATTTTGGTCCCTCGTGGGCCTTACAACGTCGTGAGTTTGTTTCCGTCCCCTTTATCTCAATCTTCTATTATATTTATATTATTAAGACAAGAGTCAAATAAGCCACCATATTCATCCACACAGATTAAATTATCTTGGCCGTTTAAGAATATATATTAACGGCCGAGATTTAAAGAAACAACATTACATACAAAAATTGTTAGGTATAACAATTTAGCACCGTCACGTACAAATAGATATGTTACGACCGGAGATAGTCTGCACATTGGATAAAGAATCGGAGCAGTACCTTTCCAAAAAAAGCTGGACTCAGTATGTCCGGCTGGCGCAAATAGGAAATAGGGATGCAAGGCGTAAGAAAGTTGGAAAGCCTATTTCCTACTAAGAAGCGTAAGAAGCGTAACAAGGAACATTATAGGACGAAACCTCATAATCGCTGAATTTAATAACATATGCACACAAGCATGCATGCGCGACAAGGCGTGTAGAGAAAGACACATGCTTAAGGTTCAAATCACAATGATTTAGATTATGGACGTGAATGACACACCCGGAGAAAAGAATCAAGCAAAAAACCTCTTAAAATGAGAACGTGAACCAAGGCATGGCATGAGATAGTTAAATTATTTACACAAATGCCCACTGTACATAAAAATTTAGAGATAGCTAATTAAAAAGTTAGATTAGCCTTTGTTTTTTTTGTAAAAGCTCTGTCAGGCGCTCATATATAGCTATGTTTTTTAAAGAAATATATACAAAGAACTCTCATTAGGCAGACAAAGAAAAAAATGTGTATATATGAAATTCTGCATAATAGTTAGCAGGAAATATAATTTTCTTTTTATCTGCTGTATAAAGAGAATATCCCTATTTATATTTGAATTTTGAATAAAAATGTAATTTTAAGTCCCCATAGAAAGATGCACCCTACATTCAGACCGAGATGTTCATTCACGGTTATTTAACTACCAATTGATAATGAAGTGTAAAAGTTAAACACGATCTCATGAGAATTACCATGCGGCATACGTGGTGAGAAATCAAAATTTGATAAACAGAAAAAAAATCTTGAGAATTTGCTGCATGAAAATTAATACTAGACATGTTAGGTTCGTTCCATTTGAAATAGATAACGATTCTCCAGGCCTATTTGAGCATTATGTTTTATTTCCAGATTCAATAAGTGAATTGCATAATACAACTATTATATGAAAATACTTATGTACGATTAATCTATATTTAGATTTCAATCTTATTGAGAAATTTTTAAAAAGCAGGATAAGGATCGATGACAAGGAGTGAAAGGGAGGGAAAGGATACAACTTAAGTCGAAAGACTATACTTTGCATTATGAGCCATATACCTTTTTGCCAATGGAAGGTAGGTAGTCCTATATATGGGACTGCAACTACCTATACAATGTCATCAACACATTGTTTACCTTTTTTGGTAGTTCAAGTGACTGGTCGCCCCTCCAATAATAAAATTTAGAAATACAGAAACTTTTCAGCCATCTATATCAGTGAATTTGTAAAAGAAATCGAGTTTTAAATTCCAGATACCACATAATTATAATATCGAAAGGACATACGTTGAGCCTAAAATCATCACAAGCACAACTAATGTGGCTACTAAGGCCATTTACATACATAGAGTGTAAAATGTACATTTCAAACTACAGAATATCACTAGTAGAAAACGGAGCTTTAAAACCGGTTTGTAAGGGCCTTTAGTGCCGGTTATGGAACCGGCACTAAAGTGTGGGCACTAAAGCCCCCCCCCCCCCTTTAGTACCGGTTCGGCACGAACCGGCGCTAAAGTGCCACCACGTGGCGTGAGCTCGCGCCCTGGTATGGGGGAACTTTAGTACCGGTTGAAGTGTGGATCACTCATTTTTTTGAAAATTTTGGAAAAAATTTTGATTTTTTTTATTTTTAATTTTTCTAAATTATTTGATGATTTAGTCTCTAATCACCTCTCTTAACTGCTCAAGTGTGGATCACTCATTCCAAATCATCTAACTTCCCGACCGGTCACCCATCCCTCTCACTACTCCAGCCCGAGCACGCGTAACTTTCAGGTTCTATTCTCCTTCATTTCCGAGTTTGTACTTGTTGTTTTCCTGACGATAGTAAGATGTCAATCCTATTAACCCTCAGGAGTTTAGCTTGAGCATAAAGTCACACATTTCACCGTTTGAGTTTGAAACTATTATTCTAAAAAAACAGTAATTATTTAGTAACGCTAATATTTCTTGAATAAGTTTGACCATAGTTTGACCACAGTTTGACCAGATTTGACCAAAATTTAAAAAATTGAAATAATTATTTAGTAACACTAATATTGTTGAATAATTATGTAGTAGTAACTCTAATATTTCTTGAATAAGTACTTTGACCATAGTTTGACCAGATTTGAACAAAATTCAAAAAGACTGAGATACTTATTTAGTAACACTAATATTATTGCGTAATTATTTAGTAACACTCTATATTTCTTGAATCAGTTGTTTGACCGGTTTGACAAGATTTAACCAAAATTCAAAAAACATAAATTAGAGCATATCTTTTTTTCCTTTTACAATTTGTCATTTCAAAAATTGTCCTAAACCCTAAACCCGGGACTTAAAACGTCGGAAACTCTATGCTAAACAGTAAAAACTAAGGGTTTAGACCATAAAACCTAACCCTAAACGCTGAAATCTAAACCCTAGCACTAAACGCTAAAAACGTCCAAAAAAACGTCTAAAACGCCCAAAAACTCTATTTTCCCTTCGGAATTTTGTGATTTTAAAAAATTGTCGAAACGGAAAACTAATAATTCAGGATCGTCAAATCTGCATACCGTAGCTTCTTGCATGGAGCACACAGCATCAAAATACCAATAATTTCAGTCAAATTCAGGATCATCACAAGTGGAGCACCTCTAGGTCGTAGTGCCAGAGCACCAAACAGATTTCCAGCCATTAGGTAGGCCAAACAGATCTCCATTGCCACGATTCCTACTACTACTCCCCATTGATCATGCACAAAACTATGCCGATGAGGCCTGATGGTCACCGCCAGTGGAACACAGGGAATCAGAAACTGAAATACGGGTTTCAGGAGATAATCAGACATAACTGCAACATAGCTCCCAACTCAACTAACCCGAATTTGAAAGGAGTTCATCTCTATTTGTCAAACGGAAATAAAGATGGCAATTAGTACTACCTTCAGCTTATCAGAAGTTAACAATCTCGATTTCAGATTGGAATTAGACACTCAAAGATACAAACAACTGCTGATATCCTAAAAATTCAGAACAGTATAGCTATCATTTTGAAGTTTGGAACTAAAAATATCAACATCAGTCATTGTTCTAAGATGGCTCAGGTAGGCATTACATTTTTCTTTTTGACGGAATAGGTGTTATATTTTAGCTGGAAGTACAGTAGGCATAGCCTTCTACCTCACGTGTAATAGTTCATTGCCTTAGCCTTTGCATCCCATCAGCAAGCTTTTTTTGGTGGCGCACCAAAACCAAACATCTACTGGCATTCTCCTAGGCTCCTGCTACGGGCATTCTCCATGGTTCTATTTAACCAAGTGAACTTCCTTTTCTTCTTGCAAGGAATTGAAAATTTGGCATTTGTGGTTGTGACGGTTAAATGAAATGGAGATACTCCTCAGTCAGAGACCAGGTGAATAAGTTCTGTGCACAAGTGCAGCAGAAAATTTACATCAGACAAATTAGCTTCACTTTTCTTTTGTTTGAGAGAGAGTTAGCTGGAATTTTTGAGTAAAACGTAAGTCTAATCCCAGTGAAAAAATCAAGCTATCTTAATGTCCAATTTTGATCAAGTAAACTCAATATTTCCGAGATAGTTAGAGTATCCACCGATCCTATTTGACCTAATACCAATTCATTCATATCCATACAAATATAAAGCACACATCAACACAAACATTAATCCTATTAATCTTCATACATTAATCCTATTTGTCCCTTAAGTTCTTCTCTATTTCAATCATGGAGTTCAGGAAAAGGAAGTTAACTTACCTCAGTTTAAGTCACTGAGCAGGAAAAAAATTAGCAACAGCAGCCCAGATCTGATGACCACTGCAGACGCAACAGAACAGAGGCACCCTGCATCCGATGGCTGAGAAAGCAACTTGCAATCACCACGCTGGTGGGCACTTCATCACCCAGGCATAATTTTTACTAATTCATGAATTACTAATATTTTTGTTTACACTGAATATATACTATTTCTTATTTTTCTCCTGTTTAGATCAATATGGTCATGATCTTTCATGTCCTTTAACAGGGAAAATTGTGGTATATGATAGGCAGTGAACTGCAAACTTAGTACTAACTGAGTTCCCTCAAAAAGAACTTAGTACTAACTGAAATATGATGGAACAGAAAATACAATGAAATCTAAACGGAACATGCTAGATAAACATTGTCATGAAAGCAGATGACACTGATATTTTTAGTGGAAAACGAAGGACTCTTCTGTTATTTTTACTGAAAAGTTGGTCCATTGACCACTCACACATCCAATTTACATGATTCCCAACGTTAGTTAGAAACACAAACATATCCATGGGACTTCTCATTATCAAAAATCAACTCTAAGGAATGACAACCACCTGCATATCAGGGGTTCAGGAATCAAATTATGAGTTACATCAAGAGTTAGCAATGACAAAACTAGCATGTAACAGAGACACTAAAAGATAGTCAACATCCAGTTAGGCATAGAACACCTGAGACAGGAGTTACCAGCTTACTATGCTTAGGATATTCTTTGGTTCATGTAAATCTGAAATTAGTTGGCACTTCCCCTTTGCAAGCTGCTGCATAATCTTGAGCGAGGTGTGGTGCGGCTTCCTTGTGAGGGCATATGAACTTCTCCAGAAATACCTTCTCGCTCAGGGTGAATTACCAGCTTACTCTACCAAGTAGAAACTTTGTTGCGACATACAGAGTAACCAATTTTCATAGCCTGTTCCTAGTTCATCTAAATATGATACTAGTTGGCACCTCCCCTTTGCAAGCAGTTGCATAGTCTTCGGCGAGGTGTGGTGCAGCTTCCTTGTGAGGGCATACGAACTTCTCCATGAATACCTTCTCGGTCACCATGACGGCACTATAGAAGCTCCAGTCACGGTCTAGCAGTCCACTTTGCTTGAGAAACTTTACAACATAGTAACGGGGCCTGATCCGCCCCTCCAGGCTATGACCGAGAATTACCGATCGATGAGCAATGTACATGGGTTCCAACCCCACCACGGAGAAGAGGAACTCAGACCTACGCTTCAGAGATTCCTTCGACTTCGTCAGCACAAACGGAGCCTTACAGACAGCAATGCTCGCTTCGGCATCCGACCACCTGAATGTATTCTTCAGATACTCCACTTTGCTGGCGATCTTCTCCTCGCTGAGAAACGCGACGGCCTGCAGCGCTTGCCTGAGCATCCCAGAGCCGCGCGGCACACCTAATCTTTCAGCACATGCGACCATCGCCCGAACGCGCTCCGGGTTGGAGGTGAGCATCCTCGGCACAAAGATGCACAGCTTGGCAATATCACAATCACCTAGCCCACACTCCCTCAGGAAGGCAGCATTGGGCTTGACCACCTTGTCGAGGTCGAAAGACAACAGGCGGGATGAGCGCTTGAGCAGCCGGAGGAAGCTGTGGAAGGAGCCGAAGAGGGGGCAGGAAGTAGTGCAGCTTGGAGACGATGTTTCTGGAGCGGAAGCCGTCGGGGGTGAGCGAGACGATGCGGGCGATGTCAGGACGCGACAGGCCGAGGCCAATGAGCCCGACGACCTTAGGGGCCAGGGTTTTGTCCACTTTGGCGCATAGGAGCTGCGGGTCTTTGGCGACGACGGCGGCGGCGTCGGCGCCGGAGAGGCCGAGGCCGGAGAGGAAGGCGAGGACGGCGTCGGGGTTGGCGGGGGACTTGAGGTGGGAGAGCTTGGTGGAGGCCTTGAGGGCTTGGGGCCGGGTGAGGCCGCAGGTGTCGACGAGGTACTCCTCGACGGCGAAGGTGCTAGGGTTCGGGGAAATGTGGGGCGCGGCGGCGGAGAGGAGGCGAAGCAGAGGGGAGATGGGAGAGGTGGATGGCGAAGAGAGGAGACGGGAAACGACGCACTCTCGGAGCCGGAGCATGGCGCAGCCGGCGACGGGGACGGCGGCGGCCGGGGGCGGCGCCGGCGGCGACAGAGATATTTCCGGTGGATTGCAGTTGCTACTGCGATCTCACTAGTTGGCCTGGTCTGTCGTAGTGAGTGACCTAGTCAATATGGGCTGCATGGGCCGGAGGAGTTTTGATGGGCTGCGTGAGCAGTCTTCCCCTGATACTTAACAGGCTCGACCAGACAGAACTGGCCCTGCAAACATGCAGAAGGAATGTAAGATATGTGTAAATAGAGCAGAAAAATATTAGACATTTATATCTATCAAAAATTATAAAGAGAGAAAATAAATATTTGACTTGCATGATCATTTTTTAGCACTATGAGATGTATCTCAAGTGGGAAAAATATCTACAAACGGGGCAATTTTACAAGAAAGATAGAAGTAGCACAGACGCTTTATTTCACATACGTGTGAACTTTATTAACATATATGATTGTTTTTTTTATTAGAGCGGGTAATATATTTTTTAGAAAACTTTTGTTGGACAGAATATTTGTTCAATGCATTATTATAAGGCTTAGTTTTCATTGTCATTGTATAGTTTTCTTTTAATAAACGTGATAGAAACCATACTTTTATTATGTAGAAAAATTATGAAAAAATATAATCTAAAAATTATACTCTCTCCGTCCTTGGTACAAAGTTGAGACACTTATTTTGGGACGGAGGGAGTACATGATAAGAACATCACCAAGGATGTAGTCATTTCTCCTCAAAACAACTACCCAGTAGGCTCCCCAAACCTAGCCCATATGTCCAGACTACCCCAAATCAAGCACATATTTTAGGGCGAAATGGGACTGCCCCACCCCAACTCACAAAATCCCCCTCCCTCTTGCTCATCTCCTCCTTTGTTTCTTCTATTACCAGCACCTAACACCATCCGCTGGCCACCGGGAGCACCGCCCCTACCATAGTGCTTGACGTTGGAACAAGAGGATGCTTTGATCTCCTCCATTGAAATGCTCAGAGACCTCAAGCACCTCGAGCTTGACTTGCAGCATGGATACAGTGACCCTGACAGCCAGCTGGATTGCTTACATGAACTCTATCTGCTACACGGGAGTTCAAAAGATGTTTTTGGAAATGTATGCATGCATGCATAGATCAACCTTGCCTGTGCCTTGTCTGGATCGATGTATGCATGCATGTATACTTTTGGACATGTTTAATTTTGGTGCATATGCTGATTAAGCTCAACTTGATGCGACTTGATTGGAAACACATCGTCGTCATTGCTTCGGTGCTGTAGCTGGTGCGAAGCCCTGCGGAGATCACATCACCATCACCACGCCGTCGTGCTGCCGTAACTCATCTACTACCTCGCCGTCTTACTGGATCAAGAAGGCGGAGGACGTCACCGAGCTGAACGTGTGCAGAACGTGGAGGTGCCGTGCATTCGGTACTAGATCGGTTGGAGCGTGAAGAAAGTTCGACTACATCAACCGCGTTGTGAAATGTTTCCGCTTACGATTTATGAGGGTACGTAGACACACTCTCCGCCTCGTTGCTATGCATATCCATGGATATATATTGCGTGTCCATAGAATTTTTTTTGTTTTCCATACAACGTTTCCCAACAGTAATCTGACGTAGCATATGCTTTTGTGCTGAATTACGTGGAAGGTCGAGATGACCTCACCTACATAAATTTTCTTTTGTTTATGTTTATTAATGTATGGATGTCTACTAACCCTAAATATATTTGGTTAAAATGTTTCCCTATGAAGTTTCTGTGCTATATAAGTAAGATATAATATTTGAGGTCATATTCTATTTTACAGGTTACTTGTATAGTTGCATAACTGATTCAGTTACATTAGTTCAGAACAAGTGTTTGTATCTACAACAATCCTCCTTCCATCTATATAGGGACTAATGCGTTTTTTAAGACCGCCTTTGACTATTGGTAAGATTAATAATACATGAGATGTATAATGTGAAAATTATATCATTGGAAGCTCCTTTCACGTATGAATTTGATGGTATGCTTTGTGTAACTTGCATGTCATATATTATTGCTCTAACACTTGGTCAAAGTTAGCCTCGATATGGCTGGCTGAAACCCAGTCAAATTTCCCAGCCACATAGCTAATAGCCCACCTACTATAGACAACTGGGCCAGAAACTACTAAATGAGCTTTCGGCCCGGGAGGAAACCGGCAGAAGAAAGAAGTTGTCCTCCCGAACGCTTAGCTAACTCCGGGATTTTTTGCAAGAAGCTGGTTGCTGGTTGTTGGCTGAAGAGTTGAGGAGGTGGAGGGTTACCGGACAGGCCCTAAGTAGACCAAGCATCCAAAGACCATGGCACCAGAAAACAGAAGGCATCCAGAGAGCGAGACAAATCAGACCAAAACAGTATATGAACAGTACACATTTTATAGACCTCCGATTTGTCTTTTTTGCTGAGAGCTGCACAGAAGTCCAAATGTTTTGAAAATTGGAGCGTACCTCACGCATCAAATTGTCTACCACCCTATTTTTTTTGGAATTTTTTGAATTTTTCTAGTATTTATTTTGATTTTTTTTGTGAGCGCAGGTGCAGATGAGCTCGGGCTCAGATTCGAATTTTCGAACAAGACGGCTCTACTCAAACAAAAAAGATCCCCATCCGCTCTCCGTCTCTCGTCCCCATATGATTCATTCTCTCACTGCCGAGCTTCCCTTGCCCAAACCCAGCAGCAACGAGGGTCTCCTCTCCCCTTTTCGCTGACCCTCTTCTCCACCTCTCCTCCCCTCGTCCTCACCTCCGCCATCCAGATCTGGTGGCCGGTAGCTCAGGAAGGCAGTGTCCGACTACGCCTACGAGGACGCCGACCCTCACCTCCTGCGTCGAGTTTTCCGGCTAGGCCTCACCGCCGCTGCACATCTCCTCTCTCTGGTTCCGGGGCGGCGCGGAAGGGAAGGGCAGAGGAGCAGTCTAAATCGGGATGGCAGCCAGTGCGACGACGGGGGCGTTGAACCCGCTCCTCGGCAAGCTCAGCCAGCTGCTCGGCGAAGAGTACAAGAAGCTCACGGGGGTGAGGAAGCAGGCCTCGTTCCTCAAGGACGAGCTCAGCGCCATGAAAGCTCTGCTTGACAAGATGGAGCTCATGGACAAGCTCGATCCATCGGCCAAGAACTAGAGGGACCACATCAGGGAGATGTCCTATGATATGGAGAACTGCATCGACGACTTCATCCATGACATTCAAGGTGCCGATGCAAAGAAAGGGTTCGTCAGGAAGATGGCTCAGCGCCTCCGAAGGCTGGGGAGGCGTCATCAGATCGCCAACCGCATCGAGGAGTTCAAGGTCCTCGCGGTGGAGGCAAATGCTCGGTGCGAAAGGTACAAGATTGATGATTGTATCAATTCGAGTCATGACACCGTGGCTGTGGATCCCCGGATTTCAGCCATTTACAAGGAGGCAACAGGCCTCGTTGGTATTGATGGCCCCAGAGAAGAGCTGGTCAGTTTGTTGATGGATTCCCAAAAGAAACTTAAAGTGGTTTCCATCGTAGGGTTTGGAGGTTTGGGCAAAACCACGCTTGCCAAACAAGTGTATGATGAGGTTGGTGTTGGGGAACGTTGCAGAAAATTAAAATTTTTCCTACGGTTTCACCAAGATCCATCTATGAGTTCATCTAGCAACGAGTCATGGGAGAGAGAGATTGCATCTACATACCACTTTGTAGATCGCGAGCGGAAGCGTTCAATGAACGGGGATGAAGTAGTCGTACACACCGTGATCCAAATCACCGGAGATCCTAGCACCGAAAGCACGGCACCTCCGCGTTCAACACACGTACGGTCAGCGTAATGTCTCCTTCTTCTTGATCCAGCAAGGCAAAGGAGAGGTTGGGGAAGAAGACTCCAGCAGCAGCACGACGGCGTGGTGATGGTGGAGCCGCAGTACTCCGACAGGGCTTCGCCGAGCTCTACGGAGGAGGAGGAGGTGTTGGAGAGGGAGAGGGAGGCGCCAGGGCAAAGGGTGCGCAGCCCCCCTCCCCTCCCCCTTTATATAGCCCCTTGGGGGGGCGCCGGAGATGGAATCTCCTAGGGGGGCGGCGGCCAGGGAGGGGAACTTGCCCCCCAAGCAAGGGGGGCGCCCCCCTTTAGGGTTCCCCCCCCCCAACCCTAGGCGCATGGGCCCTTGGGGGGAGGCGCACCAGCCCACTTTGGGCTGGTTCCCTTCCTCATACAGCCCATGGGGCCCCTCCGAGGCAGGTGGCCCCACCCGGTGGACCCCCGGGACCCTCCGGTGGTCCCGGTACAATACCGATAACCCCGAAACTTGTCCCGATGGCTAAAACAACACTTTCTATATATAATTCTTTACCTCCGGACCATTCCAAAACTCCTCGTGACGTCCGGGATCTCATCCGGGACTCCGAACAACATTCGGGTTACTGCATACACATATCTTCACAACCCTAGCGTCACCGAACCTTAAGTGTGTAGACCCTACGGGTTCGGGAGACATGCAGACATGATCGAGACGGCTCTCGGGCAATAACCAACAGCGGGATCTGGATACCAATGTTGGCTCCCACATGCTCCACGATGATCTCATCGGATGAACCACGATGTCGAGGATTCAATTAATCCCGTATATGATTCCCTTTGTCAATCGGTATTTTACTTGCCCGAGATTCGATCGTCGGTATCCCAATACCTCGTTCAATCTCGTTACCGGCAAGTCACTTTTCTCGTACCGTAATGCATGATCCCGTGATCAAACACTTTGATCACATTGAGCTCATTATGATGATGCATTACCGAGAGGGCCCGGTGATACCTCTCCGTCAAGCGGAGTGACAAATCCCAGTCTCAATCCGTGTCAACCCAACAGACACTTTCGGAGATACTCGTAGTATACCTTTATAGTCACCCAGTTACGTTGTGACGTTTGGCACACCCAAAGCACTCCTACGGTATCCAGGAGTTACACGATCTCATGGTCTAAGGAAAGGATACTTGACATTGGAAAACACTAGCAAACGAACTAAGCGATCTTATGCTATGTTTAGGATTGGGTCTTGTCCATCACATCATTCTCCTAATGATGTGATCTCGTTATCAATGACATCCAATGTCCATAGTCAGGAAACCATGACTATCTGTCGATCAACGAGCTAGTCAACTAGAGGCTCACTAGGGACATATCGTTGTCTGTTATTCACACATGTATTACGATTTCCGGATAACACAATTATAGCACGAATAAAGACAATTATCATGAACAAGGAAATATAATAATAATGCTTTTATTATTGCCTCTAGGGCATATTTCCAACAGTCTCCCACTTGCACTAGAGTCAATAATCTAGTTACATTGTGATGAATCGAACACCCATAGAGTTCTGGTGCTGATCATGTTTTGCCTTAGGGAGAGGTTTAGTCAACGGATCTGCAACATTCAGATCCGTGTGCACTTTACAAATTTCTATGTCTCCATCTTGAACATTTTCACGAATGGAGTTGAAGCGACGCTTGATGTGCCTGGTCTTCTTGTGAAACCTGGGCTCCTTGGCAAGTGCAATAGCTCCAGTGTTGTCACAGAAGAGTTTGATTGGCCCCGACGCATTGGGTATGACTCCGAGGTCGGTGATGAACTCCTTCACCCAAATTGCTTCATGTGCTGCCTCCGGGGCTGCCATGTACTCCGCTTCACATGTAGATCCCGCCACGACGCTTGCTTGCAACTGCACCAGCTTACTGCCCCACCATTCAAAATATACATGTATCCGGTCTGTGACTTAGAGTCATCCAGATCTGTGTCGAAGCTAGCGTCGACGTAAACTTTTACGACGAGCTCTTCGTCACCTCCATAAACGAGAAACATTTCCTTAGTCCTTTTCAGGTACTTCAGGATATTCTTGACCGCTGTCCAGTGTTCCTTGTCGGGATTACTTTGGTACCTTCCTACCAAACTTACGGCAAGGTTTACATCAGGTCTGGTACACAGCATGGCATACATAATAGAACCTATGGCTGAGGCATAGGGGATGACACTCATCTCTTCTATATCTTCTGCCGTGGTCGGACATTGAGCTGAGCTCAATTTCACACCTTGTAACACAGGCAAGAACCCTTTCTTAGATTGATCCATATTGAACTTCTTCAATATCTTATCAAGGTATGTGCTTTGTGAAAGACCTATGAGGCGTCTCGATCTATCTCTATAGATCTTGATGCCTAATATATAAGCAGCTTCTCCAAGGTCCTTCATTGAAAAACTCTTATTCAAGTAGGCCTTAATGCTGTCCAAGAGTTCTATATCATTTCCCATCAAAAGTATGTCGTCTACATATAATATGAGAAATGCTACAGAGCTCCCACTCACTTTCTTGTAAACGCAGGCTTCTCCATAAGTCTGTGTAAACCCAAACGCTTTGATCATCTCATCAAAGCGAATGTTCCAACTCCGAGATGCTTGCACCAGCCCATAAATCGAGCGTTGGAGCTTGCACACCTTGTCAGCATTCTTAGGATCGACAAAACCTTCCGGTTGCATCATATACAATTCTTCCTTAAGGAAACCATTAAGGAATGCCGTTTTGACGTCCATTTGCCATATTTCATAATCGTAGAATGCGGCAATTGCTAACATGATTCGGACGGACTTCAGCTTCGCTACCGGTGAGAAAGTCTCATCGTAGTCAACCCCTTGAACTTGTCGATAACCCTTAGCGACAAGTCGAGCTTTATAGATGGTCACATTACCATCCGTGTCTGTCTTCTTCTTAAAGATCCATTTATTTTCTATGGCTCGCCGTTCAACGGGCAAGTCAGTCAAAGTCCATACTTCGTTTTCATACATGGATCCTATCTCGGATTTCATGGCTTCTAGCCATTTGTCGGAATCCGGGCCCGCCATTGCTTCCTCATAGTTCGAAGGTTCACCGTTGTCTAACAACATGATTTCCAAGACAGGGTTGCCGTACCACTCTGGTGCGGAACGTGTCCTTGTGGACCTTCAGATTTCAGTAGGAGCTTGATTGGAAGTATCTTGATCATCATCATTAATTTCCTCTCTAGTCGGTGCAGGCACCTCAGGAACGTTTTCTTGAGTTTCGCCATTTTCCGGTTCAAGAGTTAACACTTCATCAAGTTCTACTTTTGTAACGCCCTCGATGCGGCTATATCTCCCACGTGTCGAGGCACGACTTAGAGGCATAACCGCATTGAAAGCAATGTCGCAAGTGAGGTAATCTTCACACAATCCATGTATTAAATAAAGGGGAAAGATACATAGTTGGCTTACAATCGCCACTTCACACAAGTACATAATTATCATCCATCAAACAGATTACACTCAAGGTCCGACTACGGTACCAAAATGAAAGAAGACTACCCCAAATGCTAAACAGATCCCCGGATCACCCAACTGGGCTCCACTACTGATCATCTGGAAAAGAAACATAGTAACGGCCACGTTCCTCGTCGAACTCCTAAGTGAGCTCGGTCGCGTCATCTGCACTGACATCGTTGGTACCTGCAACTGTGGTGATAATATCTGTGAGTCACGCGGACTCAGCAATCCCACACCCGCGAGATCAAGACTATTTAAGCTTAAAGGTGGGAAAGAGGTTTGTGAGGTGGAGCTGCAGCAAGCGACTAGCATATGGTGGCTACAGCGCAAAAGAGAGCGAGAAGAGAAGGCAAAGCACGGTCGTGAAACTAGAAGTGATCAAGAAGTGATCCTGAAACGACCTACGTCAGACATAACTCCAACAACCGTGTTCACTTCCCGGACCTCGCCGAGAAGAGACCATCACGGTTACACACGCGGTTGATGTGTTTTAGTTAAGGTCAACTTCGGGTTTTCTACAACCGGACATCAACAAATTCCCATCTGCCTCATAACCGCGGGCACGGCTTTCGAAAGATAATACCCTGCAGGGGTGTCCCAACTTAGCCCATGATAAGCTCTCACGGTCAACGAAGGATATTCCTTCTACCGGGAAGACCCGATCAATCTCGGAATCCCGGACTACAAGACATTTCGACAGCAACAAAACAAGTCCAGCAAAGCCGCCCGATTGTGCCGACAAATCCTGATAGGAGCTGCACATATCTCGGTCTCAGGGCACATCCGGATGAGACTAGCTACGAGTAAAACCAGGCCTCGAGTTTCCACGAGGGGGCCCTGCAGGCAGCTCAGTTCGAACCAGCACTTAGAGAGAAGCACTGGCCCGGGGGGGCTAAAATAAGGATGACCCTCGGGCTCGCGAAAACCCGGGGGAAAAAGAGTAGGTGGTGGCAAATGGTAAAACCAATGTTGGGCCTTGCTGGAAAAGTCTTATTCAAAGCGAACTGTCAAGGGGGTCCCATAAATCACCCAACCGTGTAAGGAACGCAAAAATCCGGGAACATAACACCGGTATGACGGAAACTAGGGTGGCAAGAGTGGAACAAAACACCAGGCATAAGGCCGAGCCTTCCACCCTTTTCCAAGTATATAGATGCATTAATTAAATAAGAAGTATTGTGATATCCCAACAAGTAAACATGTTCCAACAAGGAACAACAAGATCATGTTCCAACAAGGAACAAACTTCATCTTCACCTGCAACTAGCAACGCTATAAGAGGGGCTGAGCAAAAGCGGTAACATAGCCAAACAACGGTTTGCTAGGACATGGATGGTTAGGGGCTGACATGGCAATATGGGAGGCATGATATAGCAAGTGGTAGGTATCGCAGCATAGGCATGGCAAAAGAGTGAGCAATCTAGCAAGCAAAGATAGAAGTGATTTCGAGGGTATGGTCATCTTGCCTGCAAGGTTCTCAGAGTTGTCGAAAGCTTGGTCCTCGTAAGCGTTCTCAACAGGTTCCTCGTTCACGTACTCGTCTCCCGGCTCTACCCAAGACAAGAGAACAAGCAAAGGAACCAATATCAACCACGATGCAATGCGCAAGCAACATGATGCAGAACATGGCATGGTATGCGAGATGTGATATGCAATGCATATGCATGCTCCGGAAGGACAAGGATGAACAAAGCATAGTCTTGGCAAACCAAGTATGCCACTGGATAGGTGAGGTGATTTCGGTTGAAATCGATATAAAGATCACCGGAATCGGATGCACGGTTTGCAAATGGCAAGCAATACAAGAATGACACGAATCTGCCATTAACAGCATGATGCTACTTAGCAAGCAACAAATAATTAAGCTACTGCGCTCAAACATGGCAACAAAGCATATGAAAGTAATCTACTCAAGATGCACGATAAAAGATGAACACTGAGCTACGGCTAAATCACATCATAACAGGTACAAACAAGCATGGCAAAAGTGCACAAGATAACAGGTTCTCAGACTTAGTGAAAATATCAACAAGCAGAAACTAACATCAGGATGACATGTTCGGAGCAACGAAACAACACGCTACAGGTTCAGAACATAGCAAAGAAAGGCATGGCATGAATCTAATCATATCACTTGACAAAAGTCCCTTACTGACCATAAGCCAAAAAGGATCAGAGAATATGATTACACCCATGACAATTAAGCAAGTTTCGTTACAGGTTTCAGACTTAGCAGAAAACTGGACATGGCAGAAAACTGATAACGACTAGGCATGTTCGTGAGCTCGATGCACTCACTATAGAGCAATTCATGATAAACTAAGCATACATACATCAATAAGACATGGCATAGTAACTAGACATGGCAATAATAACATCATATCAAGCAAGGATCAACTACACCAAGCTTGGCAAAATCGAATAACATGTAAACAATCTGCCAGCAACATTTTGAAGCAAAAGTAGAGCTCGATTGACTCAAGCTATGGCAATCCATAATTGCAAACAAAGGCATGGATGGATAGAGCAAATACTAAAGTTCAAAACTCCCTTACTGATCATGCTCAAATTATGCATAGATCACTCAGAAACAACATGAATACATGGCATAAAAATAACAGCAGTCAGGGACTTAGTGAAATCGCTAAGTCTCTGAAATCAGCAACATCAAGATACCTAGTTTGCATGCTTGTGCTAGTCACCACAAGTATCACAAAAATACATGGCAAAATTCTCTGAAAAGGTAACATGGCATATTACAAAACTCATGTAGGACTCAACTTCATAGGAGGTACACATCAATCATGGCAAAAATGACAAAAGTGCATGTTCAGATTAGATCCAGCCACTAACATCAACTAGCCCTCTTCTAACAGCATTTCGGGCATTAAGATGACTTCAAATGAAAATGGTGCAATGGAACAAAATGATGTACTCTTCGATACGAACAATTCGACATATTATACGCGCGAATCGGAGCTACGGATGCAAAGTTATGACACGTTGAACATGGCAAGAAAATTAGGGTTTCGGGATAAAAGTCAACCGAGGCTTTGATCCAGATCTGGATCTGGCGCGGATGACGAGGCGGGGCCGAGCCGGTGCGGCGGGGAGGGCACGCCGGGGCGGAGGAGATGACCGGAGGGGCGCGGGGGCGCGCGGGGCGGCTCCGGCGGAGGCGGGGCGCCGGCGCGCGCGGGCTCCGGCGAGCGGCGCGGCCGCGGGGCGCGCGCGGCGCGGGAACCGGCGCGGCGGCGGGCGGCTGGCCGGCGACGGGCTCGGGCGGCGGAGGAGAAGGCCCGGGCGGCGGGGTTGCCGGGCGGAGGCGGCGCACGGCGCGGGGAGCAGCCGGCGAGGCGGCGGGCGGCTGGGCCCGGCGCGGCCCGGCGCGGGCTCGGCGGGCCGGGGCGCTGCGCGGTGGCCGGGGGCCACGTGGCACGCGCTGGTTGGCGCGGGTGGCGGCGGCGACTGCGTCCAGTCCGGGACGGACGCGTCCGGCGGCGGCGGGGCGATTTGGCTAGGGTTAGGGGTGTTTTGCCCGCAAATGGAGGAGGAGGAGGCCTTTTTATAGGTAGGAGGAGCTAGGAGGCTCCAAAAGGAGTGCGGTTTTCGCCCACGCGATCGTGATCGAACGACGGAGGACATGGGAGTGACTTAGATGGGTTATTGGGCTGTTTTGAAGGGGTGTTGGGCTGCAACACATACGAGGCCTTCACGGTTACCCGGTTAACCGTTGGAGTACCAAACGAACTCCGATTGACCCGAAACTTGACAGGCGGTCTTCCGGTGCTATACCGAGGCCACATGTCAAACCTCGGTCCATTCCGAGAATGTTTAATACCCGCTCACGAAGAAATGTAAAAGGGGACGCCGGGAGACATAGGAGCGCCGGATTGCAAAACGGACAACGGGAAAGATGCTCGGTTTTATGAGACGAATGCGTATGCGAATGCGATGCACATGATGACATGATAAGAAAAGCATGACATGACCAAAATGCAAAACGAGGAGAACCCAACCACAGAGGAAATATCATAACACATAGCCGGAAATGGCAATAGTTGGATTACAAATATGGCAAGTTACATCTGGGGCGTTACAACTTTCCTCCCACTTACTTCTTTCGAGAGAAACTCTTTCTCTAGAAAGGATCCATTCTTGGCAACAAAGATCTTGCCTTCGGATCTGAGGTAGAAGGTATACCCAACAGTTTCTTTAGGGTATCCTATGAAGACGCATTTTTCCGACTTGGGTTCGAGCTTTTCAGGTTGAAGTTTCTTGACATAAGCATCGCATCCCCAAACTTTTAGAAACGACAGCTTAGGTTTCTTCCCAAACCATAATTCATACGGTGTTGTCTCAACGGATTTAGACGGAGCCCTATTTAAAGTGAATGCGGCAGTCTCTAAAGCATAGCCCCAAAAAGATAGCGGTAAATCGGTAAGAGACATCATAGATCGCACCATATCTAATAGAGTGCGATTACGACGTTCGGACACACCATTACGTTGAGGTGTTCCAGGCGGCGTAAGTTGTGAAACTATTCCACATTTTCTTAAGTGTGTGCCAAATTCGTGACTCAAGTATTCTCCTCCACGATCTGATCGTAGATACTTGATCTTTCTATCACGTTGATTTTCAACCTCACTCTGAAATTCCTTGAACTTTTCAAAGGTCTCAGACTTGTGTTTCATTAAGTAGACATATCCATATCTACTCAAGTCATCAGTGAGGGTGAGAACATAACGATAGCCACCGCGAGCCTCAACACTCATTGGACCGCACACATCGGTATGTATGATTTCCAATAAGTTGGTTGCTCGCTCCATTGTTCCTGAGAACGGAGTCTTGATCATTTTACCCATGAGGCATGGTTCGCACGTGTCAAATGATTCATAATCAAGAGACTCTAAAAGTCCATCTGCATGGAGCTTCTTCATGCGTTTGACACCTATGTGACCAAGGCGGCAGTGCCACAAATATGTGGGACTATTGTTATCAACTTTAACTCTTTTGGTATTCACACTATGAATATGTGTATCATCACGTACAAGATTCATTAAGAATAAACCATTAACCATCGGAGCATGACCATAAAACATATCTCTCATATAAATAGAACAACCATTATTCTCGGATTTAAATGAGTAGCCATCTCGAATTAAGCGAGATCCAGACACAATGTTCATGCTCAAACTTGGCACTAAATAACAATTATTGAGGTTTAAAACTAATCCCGTAGGTAAATGTAGAGGTAGCGTGCCGACGGCGATCACATCGACCTTGGAACCATTCCCGACGCGCATCGTCACCTCGTCCTTCGCCAGTCTCCGTTTATTCCGCAGCTCCTGCTTTGAGTTACAAATGTGAGCAACTGCACCGGTATCAAATACCCAAGAGCTACTACGAGTACTGGTAAGGTACACATCAATTACATGTATATCACATATACCTTTGGTTTTGCCGGCCTTCTTGTCCGCTAAGTATTTGGGGCAGTTCCGCTTCCAGTGACCACTTCCCTTGCAATAAAAACACTCAATCTCGGGCTTGGGTCCATTCTTTGGCTTCTTCCCGGCAACTTGCTTACCGGGCGTGGCAACTTCCTTGCCGTCCTTCTTGAAGTTCTTTTTACCCTTGCCCTTCTTGAACTTTGTGGTTTTATTCACCATCAACACTTGATGCTCCTTCTTGATTTCTACCTCTGCTGATTTCAGCATAGCATATACCTCAGGAATGGTCTTTACCATCCCCTGCATATTGTAGTTCATCACAAAGCTCTTGTAGCTAGGTGGAAGCGACTGGAGGATTCTGTCAATGACCGCTTCATCCGGCAGGTTAACTTCCAGTTGAGTCAAGCGGTTGTGCAACCCAGACATCTTGAGTATGTGTTCACTGACAGAGCCATTTTCCTCCATCTTACAGCTAAAGAATTTGTCGGAGACTTCATATCTCTCGACCCGGGCATGAGCTTGGAAAACCATTTTCAGCTCTTCGAACATCTCATATGCTCCATGTCTCTCAAAACGCTTTTGGAGCCCCGGCTCTAAGCTGTAAAGCATGCCGCATTGAACGAGGGAGTAATCATCGCAGCGTGACTGCCAAGCGTTCATAACGTCTTGTTCTGCAGGGAGAATAGGTGCGTCACCCAGCGGTGCTCGTAGGACATAATCTTTCTTGGCAGCTATGAGGATGATCCTCAGGTTCCGGACCCAGTCCGTATAGTTGCTACCATCGTCTTTCAGCTTGGTTTTCTCTAGGAACGCGTTGAAGTTGAGGACTACGTTGGCCATTTGATCTACAAGACATATTGTAAATATTTTAGACTAAGTTCATGATAATAAAGTTCATTTAATCAAATTATTTAATGAACTCCCACTTAGATAGACATCCCTCTTCTAGTCATCTAAGTATTACATGATCCGAGTCAACTAGGCCGTGTCCGATCATCACGTGAGACGGACTAGTCAACATCGGTGAACATCTTGATGTTGATCGTATCTTCTATACGACTCATGCTCGACCTTTCGGTCTTCTGTGTTCCGAGGCCATGTCTGTACATGCTAGGCTCGTCAAGTCAACCTAAGTGTTTTGCGTGTGTAAATCTGTCTTACACCCGTTGTATGTGAACGTTAGAATCTATCACACCCGATCATCACGTGGTGCTTCGAAACAACGAACTGTCGCAACGGTGCACAGTTAGGGGGAACACTTTCTTGAAATTATTATGAGGGATCATCTTATTTACTACCGTCGTTCTAAGTAAACAAGATGCAAAACATGATAAACATCACATGCAATCAAATAATAAATGTGACATGATATGGCCAATATCACATAGCTCCTTTGATCTTCATCTTGGGGCTGCATGATCATCTTGTCACCGGCTTGACACCATGATCTCCATCATCGTGTCTCCATGAAGTTGCTCGCCAACTATTACTTCTACTACTATGGCTAACGTGTTTAGCAATAAAGTAAAGTAATTTACATGGCGTTTCTCAATGACACGCAGGTCATACAAAAAATAAAGACAACTCCTATGGCTCCTGCCGGTTGTCATACTCATCCGGGACTCCGAACAACATTCGGGTTACTGCATACACATATCTTCACAACCCTAGCGTCACCGAACCTTAAGTGTGTAGACCCTACGGGTTCGGGAGACATGCAGACATGACCGAGACGGCTCTCGGGCAATAACCAACAGCGGGATCTGGATACCCATGTTGGCTCCCACATGCTCCACGATGATCTCATCGGATGAACCACGATGTCGAGGATTCAATTAATCCCGTATACGATTCCCTTTGTCAATCGGTATTTTACTTGCCCGAGATTCGATCGTCGGTATCCCAATACTTCGTTCAATCTCGTTACCGGCAAGTCACTTTTCTCGTACCGTAATGCATGATCCCGTGATCAAACACTTTGATCACATTGAGCTCATTATGATGATGCATTACCGAGAGGGCCCGGTGATACCTCTCCGTCAAGCGGAGTGACAAATCCCAGTCTCGATCCGTGTCAACCCAACAGACACTTTCGGAGATACCCGTAGTATACCTTTATAGTCACCCAGTTACGTTGTGACGTTTGGCACACCCAAAGCACTCCTACGGTATCCGGGAGTTACACGATCTCATGGTCTAAGGAAAGGATACTTGACATTGGAAAACACTAGCAAACGAACTAAGCGATCTTATGCTATGTTTAGGATTGGGTCTTGTCCATCACATCATTCTCCTAATGATGTGATCTCGTTATCAATGACATCCAATGTCCATAGTCAGGAAACCATGACTATCTGTCGATCAACGAGCTAGTCAACTAGAGGCTCACTAGGGACATATTGTTGTCTGTTATTCACACATGTATTACGATTTCCGGATAACACAATTATAGCACGAATAAAGACAATTATCATGAACAAGGAAATATAATAATAATGCTTTTATTATTGCCTCTAGGGCATATTTCCAATAGTTGGAGGGCAGTTTAACTGTAATGCATTTATCTCAGTCTCCCAAAGACCAGATGTGAAAAGCCTTCTCAGTGGCCTACAATTAAAGCTTGGGATGAAGGATTCTTCTTCTGCTCATGAGCTACAAGACATCATTGACCATATTAGAGAACACCTCAAAGATAAGAGGTATAGTTTTCTCTACTAGTACTCACTCATCTGCTCGCATGACCAGTTCTCAATAATTGTGTGCACAAAATTCTGGGATGAACCAGAGATTTCCTTTTATTTATATCCCTAGTTCTGTGAAATATTTCTATTTCCCCACTTAATTTTGAAAGATCCGCGTTATCATCTCTCATTGTTCTTTGTTTCCTTCATTTTAGTTTTGATACTTTCCTCTGTACCTTATAACCTAAGCTGATATAATGTATGAATAACTCTTGCAAAAATTGCAACAGGTACTTTATTGTAGTTGATGACTTGTGGGATCAACAAGCATGGGATATTATTAGTTGTGCCTTTCCTGAAAATAGTACCGGAAGTAGAGTAATGGTAACCACACGATTGGATGATGTGGCTGTCAAAGTGTGTCAGAGTGACCGTGCCTGCATTTACAGAGTGAAGCCACTCAATGAACAAGACTCAAGAAGATTATTTTTTAATAGAGTATTTGGGTCTGAAAATGTATGCCCACCACAGTTCAAAGAAATTTCGGTTGAAATTCTCAGAAAGTGTGGCGGATTGCCACTTGCAATTATCACCATAGCTAGCCTATTAGCTAGCCATGAAGCAAGATTGTTGAATGAATGGGAGAGCATGAAGAATTCTCTTGGTGCCAAGTTTGCCACAAAACCCACCTTGGAAGAGATGAGGGGTATACTAAACCTTAGCTACATGCATCTTCCTGTTCACCTCAGACCATGTTTTTTGTACCTTGGCATGTATCCAGAAGACCGGGAGATCTACACGGATGACCTAGTTCAGCAGTGGATAGCCGAAGGCTTTTTTTGTAGTTTGCACGGAGTAGCTTTGGATGTTGCTGCAAGAAGTTATTTCAATGATCTTATCAATAGAAGTTTGATTCAGCCCGTAAAAACATTTTATGGGGAGATACGTTCTTGCAGAGTGCATGATATGATGTTTGATTTGATCCTAAGAAAGAGCGGAGAAGATAATTTTATCACTGTAGCATATAACTCTGAAGACATGGGAAGATTGCACAGTTGCGAGTACAAGGTTCGCCGATTATCCTTGCAATCAAGTGTTGGTGATGCAACGTCAGAGACCCTTGCTACTAGCATGTCACAAGTTAGATCATATGCACAGTTTGGAGAGTCCAAATACACACCTCCTCTTTCACAGTTCAAGTATGTGCGACTTCTCTACTTTGAGTTTCCGTATAAATCAGAATGGACACTTGACCTCACCGCAATTAGTCATTTGTTTCTACTGAGGTATTTGAAGGTTTTAGACAAATCAGCAGACATAGTGCTCCCTACTGAAATTCAAGTTCTGGCGCATTTGGAAACTCTGGATCTACACTGCAATTCGACACAAAACTTTCCATCAGATATATCTCGCTTGGCCAATTTGCTTCATCTGGTACTTCCGAATGGTATAGTGCTGCCTAAAGGGATCCAGAACATGAAATCTGTCTGCACCTTGCATTGTTCGGGCATGTCAGAGAGTTCGCTAGAGGATATCGAAGGCCTTAGCAAGCTGACCAATCTGAAGGAGCTAAGCTTAAGCACGCGTGACAACGAGTGCTTGACAGTTGAACGCCTTGGTGCTTTGGTCTCCTCCATTGGAATGCTTCGAGACCTCAATCACTTGGAGCTCAGTTGCTTTAATATAGGCAATACTGACCCTTACAGCAAGCAGTTCCCGCTCAATTGCTCGAATGGAGGCAATGACCCTGAGAGCCGGTTGGACTCCTTACATGACCCTCCTCCCCGTCTAGAGAAACTCTATCTGCAAAGATGGGATTTCCCGAGGGTTCCCAAATGGATTGGTGAACTAGGTTGCCTCCGGCTCCTCAGTCTGCGCGTGTTGCACCTGTCGAGTGATGGGTTTCGTGTTCTTGGAGAGCTTCCCTCCCTCGTTACCGTCAAGCTTCACGTGTCGGACGTCTCCCAAGATAAGGCTGTGGTGGTTGGCACGGGTTTGTTCCCAGTCATGGAGTTCTTTCATGTCGAGTCTGATGAAGATGTGACAGCATACCTGAGCTTCGAGGCGGGAGCTATGCCCAAGCTACGAACACTAGTGCTGGGGTTCGGCTGGGAAGTGTGGAAAGGCGCTACGCCAGTTGGCATGGAGCGGCTGCCCTGCCTCCACCACATCCACCTGCACCTCCGATGCTGCGGAAGCTCCCAAGGCAAAAATTGGCAAGATGTACGTGCTCAAGTCGAGTCTGCTTTCAAGAGTGCCACAAATTTGCACCCAAGGCTCCCCTCTGTTACAGTTTATTAGCCATCCATTCGATCCATCCACCTCTTGATGGTCTGTAACTTAATTAATTCCCTCGCCACTTTGCTGTCTTGAACAATGATTTTACTAGCATTTCCCTTGCGTAGTACTCCCTCCGTCCCATAATATAGGAGCGTTTTTGACAATAGTGTAGTGTAAAAAATGCTCTTATATTATGGGACGGAGGGAGTATTTGATTTCTTTTCTCAGGTACTGTAAACCTGATGCACTTCAGTTTTATTTTTCAATGGAGATGGAGGGCATTTCCATCAGCGCATCTTAAAGCAGACAGCAGAGTCTGGAAATAGTTTGTCTAGTTCAATGTGTGCGTGCATGTATACTTCTGGATGTCTTTAATTATGTATATATATTTATGATACGCGAATCGTACTCTGCTGTTAATGTTGAGCATATATCTTTTGCTCTATTTGCTGTGACTTGATTGAAGGCGCATCCAGTCAATTCATAAAAAATGTTTACAGGATGCTTCGATGCTGGGGGCGCTGGTAACAGAACCGAAACAGATGCCTTCGCCATGTAGTAATTCAAACTCACATTAACATGAGCAGCATCACGTTCATCATCGAATGTTGAACTGCCATCATTCGAATATATGAAATTTCTGGTTGCAAGCTTTCAAGTCTACATACTGCAGTTTCTACAGTGGGAAAGCATGCACAAAAAGAAGAGCAATGCATAGAGCAAACAGTGTCAAAGGGCTGCAAGGAAATTCCCTGCCAAAAACTCCGTCGCCACCATTCTTACTACTCATCGCCTATCAGAACAGAGCACCATTGATAATGCGCACACCTTCATCGGCCAGTGACGTCTGACGTTCACCATCACCGCTGCGGTGGAACACAGAGATTCAGACAATCAAAGCAGGAACCGGAGATGATTACATAAGTGGAAGGCATCTTATCAGCAAGTGTCTTGGCTAAGCACTAAAATCAAACATCACAATTGCAAGGTAGCTAGGCAGGCCATGGAAAACTGAGAGATATTTTTTCATGGTGGTCCTTCCTCCTTTGATCTGATCGCCTAGGCTCTGTTTTTGCTAAGACCTGCAATTGCTCATCAAATTTGCCTTACAAAATTACTTTACAGCATGCACTTTTTATTTCATCTAACTAATTGTGGTTGGATTTTTGTAGTCAGCATTCGCAAAAACTACAAGGAACTGAATATACTGATAACACCAAATGTAAGATGCTAAAGCAGAACTAACTATAAGGAACATACTGAGAATATGTTGATTTCTTTTCTCAGGTACTGTAAACCTGACGCACTTCAGTTTTATTTTTCAAGGGGGGCATTTCGACCAGTGCATTTTAAAGAAGACAGTAGAGTCTGGAAATATGTCATCACGTTAATGTGCACAACTTAATTTGCCAGTGACGTATGACGGTCACTGTCACCGCTGCAGTGGAACACAGGGATTCAGACATCGAAAGCAGGGACCGGAGATGATTACATAAGTGGAACACATGGTTAATCAGACATAACTGGTACATGGCTAGCTCCAAACTCAATTAATCAAATGTTCAAAATAAGTTGGGATCAGTATCTGCAGGTCAAATGATCTCTACTTCTCAAACTGGGTTACAGATGGCAAAATAAGTTGGGATTAGTAGGAAACACACTAAGCATGGACTAATACTACCTCACATTACAATTGCTAACACCTGCAATTGCTCATTAAATCAACATAACAATTGCGAGGTAGCTAGTTTGCAGTGACAGAACTAGCATGTAATGGGCATGACAAAATTGTCAACGACAGCCATTGTCCTCAAAATTTAGGACAGTGCATCTTAGGCATTGCATTTTAGCAGGCAGTACAGTAAGCATAGCCTACTACCTCAAGTAAGCTTAGCCTTTGCATCCCATCAGCAAGCTTTTTTTGGTGGCGCACTGAAGACCAAACATGTACCAGCATCCTCCTACTACATCAATTTCAAGGTATTCGGGTCATGAAAAACGGAGACATATTTTCTCCTGGTGGTTGCTGTGATCTTCTCCCCTGGTTTCAACCTCTTTCTCCTTTGATTTGATCGCTTAGGTCCCTGCTTTTGCCAAGACTGACAACTGCTCATTAAATTTGGCTTGCAATTTTTATTTCATGTAGCGTATTATGGTCAGATTCTGTAGTCAACTAGTCATAGTCTTTGCAAAATACATTGAGTAAAGCAGAACCGTAACTATATTTGCTGCAAGTTAGAAGTTATATAAAAATAAACTGTTGTGGCACAACACGATGCAGGTTTCTGAAAGGGCTGACCTCGTAGAAAAGTAAACCCGAAAAGAATGTGCAACCAAAGCACAAAAGGTGAAAACTCATGGGCATCTGAGCAGTAAAGCCCAACTAAGCTGCACCCCATGTTTTTCTCCATGTCGGTGGTAAGACAGGAGAGCACCATTCCTTTAGGTTCACTCAGGCTACTTACTGTACCAAGAACTGAATGTCGCTACTATTTACTGGACAGTAGTGTCTTACAGCAAAATAAAATGCTAAGTTTTAAGTCATATATTTGGACTGTTATAAATAACCCCAATAGGCATCAACAGCTGTAGTCAACTTGCAAAAGGAAAACAATCATGCAGGCCTAAGTATATAAATTCAGTTTTGTGTTTCTGTGAACAATGCTTGTAAACCTGAGAAAGCACAACTCACCAGCCTCAATCACATTTACCTTTTTGCCTGACGCCTGAATGGAAACATCCACACAACTAATTGCTGCAATTTTCTCTTCTTTGTCAGATCTAAATGGCTGTCATATTTCGTGTCTCTGAACAGGGAAAATGTTTGTATATAAATGGCATGGTGACAGTAGCAGGGATTGTTACCCCTATTGCTCATTAAACACAACCAGGAAACATAATTACATCACAAAACACAACAACTTGCCACTCTTTATGTTAGAATGGAAAACCGGCAGAAGGTCGCAGTATCATATAATGGGTGGACAACAGGTAGAAGGTCTCAGTGTCTCTAAGTCTAACCTAAATATTAAACAAAGTTGGTACTAATCGATATACAGTGGAAGCTAAAAGACATGGAAATGAACATGAACATGCATGATAAATAAATTTTGGCAGATCAAACTGATGCATTTTAGTGGAAAACGACACAACGCTACTCTTTTGGTGAATGCTTGGTTCATCATAAAATTGGTCCAACCCACATATCAAATTTCCAAGATCTTTAATGGAACTCAGAAAGACAAAATATCCATGAACTTCTCATTTAGAGAGATATTCTCTAAGGAATGACAACCTGAACAAACAGGGGTTGAGGAATTAAATTATCAGTTTCATAGGGAGTAAGCATTTAGCAACAGGCATGCCACAGAAAACAACCAACATCATCTTAGGAAAAGAACACCGAAACAGGAAGTACTAACAGCTTACACGCAGGGTGATAACTTTGTTGCACAATACACTGTAACCAACTTGCATACCCCTTTTTTGTTCATATGAATCTGAAATTAGTAGGCACTTCCCCTTTGCAAGCTTCTGCATAATCTTGAGCGAGGTGTGGTGCGGCTTCCTTGTGAGGGCATATGAGTTTCTCCACAAATACCTTCTCAGTCATCTTGACCACGCTATATAAGCTCAAGTCACGAGCTAGCAGTCCATTTTGCTTGAGAAACTTGATAACATAGTACCGAGGTCTGAGTCGGCCCACCATGCTATATGAAAGTATTTCCGATCGATGAGCAATGTACACAGGTTCCAGCCGCACCTTAGAGCACAGGAACTCGGACCTGTGCTTCAGAGATTCCTTTGACTTCCTCAACACACCCGGATACTTGCGCACAGCAATGCAAGCTTCGGCATCAGACCACCTGAATGTATTCTTCAAGTAGTCCACTTTGGCGGCGATCTTGTCCTCATTGAGAAACGCGACAGCCTGCAGCGCGTGCCTGAGCATCCTAGAGCCACGGGGTACACCTAATCTTTCGGCACATGCCACCATCGCTCGGATGCGCTCCGGGTTGGTGATGAGTATCCTAGGCACAGGGATACACAGCTTGGCAATATCACAATCACCTAGCCCGCACTCCCTCAGGAACACGGCATTGGGCTTGACCGCCTTGTCAAGGTCGACCGAGAGAAGGCGGGATTCGCCCTTGAGCATCCGGAGTAGGTTGTCCAATGAGCCGAAGAGGGGCAGGTAGTATTGCAGCTTGGAGACTATGGTTGTGCAGCGGAAGCGGTTGTGAACAAGGGAGACGAGGCCGCCAATCTCGGAACGCGAGAGGCCGAGGCCGGTGAGGCCGTCGACGACAGGGACCAAGGTTCTCTCCACTTTGGCGCAGAGGAAGAGCGGGTCTTTGGCGACGACGGCGGCGGCATCGGCGCCGGAGAGGCCGAGGCCGGCGAGGAAGGCGAGGACGGCGTCGGGGTTGGCGGGGGACTTGAGGTGGGAGAGCTTCTTGGAGGCCTTGAGCGCTTGGGGCCGGGTGAGGCCGCAGGTGTGGACGAGGTACTCCTCCACGGCGAAGGTACTAGGGTTCGGGGAAATGGGGGCTGCGGATGCTGAGAGGAGGCGAAGCAGAGGGGAGATGGCAGAGGTGGAAGTGAAAGGCGAAGAGAGGAGACGCGAAACGACGGACTCTCGGAGCCGGAGTCGGAGCATGGCGCAGGGCGCGGCAGCGGCGGCGGCCGGCGGCGAGGAGAGATATTTCCGATGGATTGCGATGGCAGCTCTGCCTGTGCGTGTCGTGGTAGTGGTTAATCGGAATGGGCTCTAGTGGACTTCTTTTTTCTCTGTGTGCGTGGGCTCTACTGGACAGGGGTTCATTTTTCTCATCCATTCTTCTTTCCTTGTTTCCTTCCCTTTCCATTGTTTTATTTTTATTTACTTTACCTATGTCGCCTCCACATTTTTATTGAATTATTTCCTCTCATATATTTTGTTGCATTTCTTATATTTCCATTTTGGATTTTTTTACTACAAACAATGTATCTTTTTTCTTTGCCACTGCTTACAGAAATGGAGGAAAACTTGGCATCTAATGGGAAATTGGTTTTCAAAATTAACATTTTATTAATTTCAGAAAATATGTTTCATGGAATAGTTTGCCATTTATATATAGTATTTTTAATCTAGTGGAATAATCTTTACAACCATAGTGACCATTTTGTTTGATATACATAATCAAATTCCATAGACAATGAATACTAGTCAAATCCACGTGCTTTGCACGTGTGCATTGTTGAGTACAATTTTTCACACAAATAAGAAAATTTTCAATACAAACTGAGCACTTTTTTACGCGAGTTGTTTTTGCTTTCCAACTTCGTGCAAAGTTACAATGTCTTGATAAAGTTTCACCCTTCTTACATTGCGAAAATATTACAAGATGTTTTGGTTAGTAGCGAGTACTTTACAAACCTGCAGTCAACATTCACAAAGTGACAACTCAGGTCATGGGATCGTATATTGTTCAGGAAATGATCATCTCAATGCATTATCACTTGGAGGTAAAATAGAATGTTTGCCTCGTGTTAGCGTTTTTTCAGAAACCAAGCCACATGGTGCTGCCTCTGACTTTCGATCAAAGCGCAAATGCCGTCAAGTTTTTTTTAGGGGTACCAATGCCGTCAAGTCCATTCATTAGATCCCATTACCTTTTTTTGAGAAAATCAAATCCAATAACCAGTGGCAGAGCAACAAGGTGGGCCGCGCTCCACCCTGTAATTTTGGGCTGGCCTGTATAGCCATGGGCGGGGGGAGGAAGGCCGCACGAACAGGGCACGGGCACACGACCGACGCAGCCACTGCCTCTCTCGATTCCGATCTGCCGCCAGCTGAGCGCCTGCTTAGTCGTCGCGGCGTCGCCTCGTCGGTCACCCGGAGGCCGTAGCAACCCTCCTGCCTGTTCACTGCTCTGCCCGCCACCTACTTTCTTTGGCTGCCGACCTGCAGTGCTTCTGAAAGAGCTTATCATCTCAGAGAGAGAGAGAGGGAGGGAGGGAGGGAGGGAGGGAGAGAGAGAGAGACCGTGAGAGAGAGGGAGAGAGAGGTACTGACCCGGTGAGGCAACACACGACCCGAGGATTGCCATGGCACTGGCGCAACACACGACCTTCCATCTGGCACTCATCTAGTCTCCCTGACCAAGCACGGCGGCGCTTGCGTCCGGCAGCCATGGCCACACGCAGCATACATCAGCCTGCACGGGCAAGGCTATACCCATGATGGGGCTTTGGAATTGATTTGCTTCACGGATGCACATCCACCCATCCGGCAAAGGGAGGTTAGGCCATCTCCACCGCGCGACCCTATCCTGTCCGGCCCCGTCCATTTGGGGTAAAACGGACAAAGGAGACGGCCCAGCGCGCGACGGCCCGGACCCATCTTGTCCGTTTTGTGTCCGGGCCGACCCATTTCGAGCGCAAACTTGCGCCGGGTTTGGGTCGCGGCGGACACCAAACAGACGTGCGCTCGTCCGCGTCGGGGCCGCGTGGCAGGCGGCCACCTACCTCCCACCCGCCCACATCAATGCGCACGAGCGGGCGGCCCCATCTGTCATCCGCACATCGAGCGGTCGCCGTCCTTCTTTAAAGTGGGAAGCGTGGACGGGTCGTCGTCCACACTGCCCCACGCCACCCCGCGGCCTCCTTGAAACCTGACAGCGGCGACCACGTCCCAAACCCTAGCCTAGCCCTCGCCGGCCGGCCGCCCGCAGCCATGGGCTTCTGGAACTACAGCCGCAAAGGCAGGCACGACCGCGAGGTCGGCTCCTCGTCGGGACGCCGCCGCGGCTCGGTAAAGGACGAGCCCGCCTCGCCATCGCCATCGCCCCCATGCCGGGCCCCCGCGCCGCCCGCCTTCTCCATCGCGCCCAGGTCCGCCGGCGAGCACGACCGGCATTACGTCCGGGCGTCGGTCTGCCGCCGTTATTGGGAGACGAGGACGCCGCTCCCCTGGAGTGACGCCCATCTCCCCAATGAGTGGCACCTCTCCGCCGACCGGGTCCCCATCCCGCCGGTCCCGAAGAGCGGCCGTGCGTGCGCCGAGGAGATCGAGCGCCGCCGCCGCCTCCTCCCCGACGATCTTTTCTACGACGCCAGGCTACTACGAACAATGTGCTTGAGCCGTCACATCATCATTGCTTGTTCTCCTTTGGATCGGGTGGTCCGAGAATCTAGCGCCCCCACCCTCCCCTTTCACTGCAGGGACAAAGATTAAAAAAAATTGGCGTGTTTGCTAAAGGAAAATCTCATCCTTGCGACAACATAAATTTCATCCTTGTGTCGTCTTAATTTACTTCTCAAACACACATAAACATGGTGATTACTACTACCTGCAGCTTATAATTTGAATTAGCCACTCAAACATACAAACAACTCTTCATAAAAACTCAGAACAATGTAATTATAATTATAAAGAAGAGTACATAGCAAAGACAACCTTGACCAAACCATTACAAAAGAGATGGATAAAACACGTACGACTGAGTTGACTCCTTCCGCAACAACGGCTTCAGGAAGGGGTAACACGACCTCATGCCGCCATCATCATGCCGAGACCAACCACTGAAGGTCAGTACATTAGCAAGGACAGACGAATTTGTAGTCTTGAAAAAAAACCATGTACTCTTATTAAGTAAGCAGAAGGAACTCAAGACACTTAAGTGCAATAAAATACAACTAGAGCAGAGCTAACTGTACGAAGGAACATGCTGATAACACCAGCTCGATCACAGGTCTCCTCTTTTGTGAAGAACAGTATGGAGAAACAACTGAATTTGTATGTCCGATACTCCCTTCTCTTTTTCAAGATTTTTTTTTACTTGTTCTTTTGCAATTTAAAACTATGTAAACATAAACTGCTGTGGCACAGCACAATGCTGGTTTCTGAAGGGCTTGCCTCACAGCAACCAGACAGAGGGACAAGTCTGCAATCAAAGCACAAAAGATGAAAACTCATGGACCCCTCGTTTTCTCCATATCGGTGATAAGACTACATACTGTACAAAGAACTTAATGTCACTACTATTTATCTGATAGTAGTATCTTAAAGCAGACCAAAAGTCTATCTTGCAAATTTAAAATATGGTTTGACAAAAGGCATGTTGCCTACTTCATGATATCGAACTAGATAACTTTTAAGCTATGCCACTAAAGAATAGGGACACCAAACAGAATATAGTCAGCTTCTCATATCCATCCATATATGAAGGTTTGCAACAGGACCCTCAACATGACTCTACAGCAGATACAGATGTCCCTGGATAGTATCTGGCTGCCACAAACCCGAAGAAAAAGGCTGATTATTTATATCCGCTGCCACAAACTCTTCAGCGGCAGGCTTCCTACTGTGATGTGCATTCTACTTTGCCACTGATTTTCCTTTTGGGTTTTCCTTTTTTGTAGGGGCAGACCTAACCCTGTTTCACTGAACCATGCAACTAAAAACACCAAACCGGAGTTTACAATCAAAGACAGAAGATTGCATTATGGCACTTGAGCAGAAACCAATACGATTAACCATGAAGGGCTTTGCCACATCATCCGGAAACAATAAAAGGAATGTTCCTCTTGAACTCCAGTAATCACCAATGTATTTTAGGATAATAAGAAAGTGCTTTGTTAACAGATTTAGTTAAGCCCACACAGAGTGTTCTGAAAACATAAGAACTCATGTCATACAGACGCGGGTGTGGTAAAGGAAATTATTGATAAAACAGAGACTGCACCTTCTATTAATTATGTACCTAAGTCCTGATGAAAGTTTAAAAGACGGAGCATGAGAAACTAAAATCCAGTTTGCAAATTGCAAATTTAGAATATGGTTTGACAAAAAGCATGTTGCTTATTTCATGAGATCGAACAACTTTGACTTGAGTCAAGGCAGATAGTTTTGAGCTATGGCAAACTGACTTTCTGAATCTACAGTTCATCGACAGTTTTGTTGCCAAAAGATAGATGCAGTTTTGTTAACAGCTGGAATATCACATATGTAAGCACTGATAGTATACTCTGACAAGACCAATTCATGCCATCTTCATTGGCTTAGTTCCACGATTAATGACCGATGTTAATGGTTTAGACTAATCTGTTGGTCATGCTTTAGCAGGTTACTTTATCAAATTTGGAATTAGAAAAACCCAGCGAAAGTAAGGCCATCTACAGCCTACATGACTTGGCAACAAAGATAATCCATCACTAAGAATAAGGTGAAAGAAACCAAAAGGCATAATAAGCATACAAAAAATCATAATGTAATTATTGAAGACTGAACTGCCAACCAATTTTACAACTCATGACCAAAAAACCATAATATCCATCAATTTTACTATTTTACAATCTTTTACTTTCAGATTTATAAACCAAAAAATCCAAAAATATTTACTTTATCTTTACTTAATTTATCTATCTCTATCAGATCTCACCTTTGCAAGTGACCGTGAACAGATTGACAACCCCTTTATCTCGTTGGGCACAAGTGTTTGATTGTTTGTCTAGGTATTGGTGATTTGTGTGTTCTTCTCCTACTGGATTGATACCTTGATTCTCTAACTGAGGGAAATACTTATCTCTACTTTGCTACATCACCCTTTCCTCTTCAAGGAAAAAACCAAAGCAAGCTCAATAAGTAGCAACTTTGTATTCAAGTTTTATCTATTTTCTCACATTTATTTAATTATCTAACGAGTTATGCATCTGTCTTCCTATTCTTAGCTTTCATTTTTCATTTTTATTTTTGCTATTCATGATCCATTTTCCATATAATTGTTGTTGTCCAATATGTCCGCTTGCACTTTAAAAAAATTTGAAAGGAATGCAGTACGTGTAGTCCAGACAAAGATTTTTTTTTGAAACAATCAGAACCGGAATTTGCATTTGTGAGGACTTTAAACCTGGTGGTTAGGTTGTACATCCACTCCCCACAACTAGGTAAGCTAGGTTCACTTCTTATTAACGGAATTTTGGATTTATTTACTATAACTATATTCTACTTTTTTTGATCTACTTATAAATGCGGAGATTTTTTTTCGCTAATAGGTCTTTTGTTCCAAATAGTCATATTTATTTTAAAATGGGAAAATAACAGGTTAAATGGAAAAATATCTCTCTCTATGAAAGTTTTTATCAAAGGAACTAATTTCTGGAAGTTCAATGAACAGTTTCTTCGATAACACAAACAAATTCTATAGATGGTTTTATTTGACATGCATAAATATACATAAAAAATTATATGCATGATAATTTTTGTGTACAGTGAAACATATATAAAGAAAGAAGCTTCTATATCCAGGACACTTTTACAAGTCAAAGCAAGTGTTAGAAGTAGGATAGGTGTTTTATTTGACATACATGTGCACTCTATTAACATATATGAATATTATCCATAGAGGAAGGAATATACTAAAAAACCATTTGTTGGACAACATATTTGCTCAATACTTCATTACAATTTCCAATTTTCTATTACAGCATCACCTTTTAATACACATAATGGAGGCTATATTTATCATGTAGAAACTTTTGAAAAAAAGATATAAAAAATAGATGTCCTAAATGGTCCAACACCATGGCCACAACAAAAAGTCAGTGACTATTGACAACACAACCAACAGATCTAGTTTGACCAAGTCTTGTTTGACCGATTCAATCCCCAATGAAGACTCTCTCGCGTGGGTGACTATATTTGATATGTTTCATGCTCATGCAAAAAATTTGAATTTGTTGGAGTATTGTGTCGTCATGCATTAAAGGTGTTGGACCACAACAATATAAAGGAGTTGGCACCAGAATATATCTTGAAAAGATGGACAAGGCGAGCAAAATCAGGGCCCTCACAGGCAATTCAAAAGTGTAGTGATGATGAAGATGTAAGAGTTATGCTGGCTAGGCAGTATGGATCATTATGCCGCACTTACAATAACATTTTGAGCAAAGCAGCAGCAAACAAAGAGGCATATGCACTACTGCAGACTATGTCAATTGAATTAATGGAAAAGGTGGACCAAATTTTACATGAAAATCAATCAAAAGATATATCACCGAATCATGAACAAGCAGAGAAGCAACCAGTTGAATGCAACATTGAGAATGTAGTCACAGAGAAGCAACCAGTTGAATGCAACCTTGAGAATGTAGTCACAGTACAGGGAATAAAGAGAAAAGAACAAGGAAATAGCAACAAGAGGATTAAATCTGGATTGGAGCTGAATAATAAGAATAAACGTAATAAGAAAGGTATGGTATTCCACAAGAAATAGCTACATAAATATCTGGTCATGTTATTGAAATAGATCTAACATTTTTTTTGCAAATAGGTCAAGGAACAACATGCAAGAATAAGAGTGGTGATTGTGCTTCTGCATCATCTAGACCAAATCCTAGCTTCAACATATCAAATGAGAACTATAATTTGCAAGTAGTACAGCATGCTATGCCCCCACTACCAAATGCTGCCAATTACAATTTGCAAGTATTGCAGCATGCTATGCCTCCACTACCAAATGTTGCGAACTACAATCTGCAAGTATTACCGCCCGCTATGCCTTCGGTACCACAAGCTGTTTCCCCATTACCACATGCACATAATTATAATTTGCATGTACTGCCGGGGTACTACAATGTCAGTACCACGACCTGAGAACTATAATTTGCAAGTATTACATCATGGCTTGCCTGCTCCGCTATCGCAGGCAGACACTACTAGTTTTCAACAGTTACTTGGCTTGCAACCACAACAACCATATTTTTATCATAGCATTCAACCGAGTCAGGTATATATTTATTCAGTTAATAGTTAAAATTAAGACAAGCATGCACGGGTCATTTACTTTTTGATTAACACTACATGTAGACTTCTGTGGTGTCATCGGACTCGGGATGGCCAACATCTCATAATCACCAGCCGCCAACTAGCACTCAACCAAGTCAGGTAGAATTTTATTACTTAATCGCTAGAAATTAAAAAGAACATGCACATGTCATTCCCTTGTATTGACTTTTGAATCAACATTGTATCTAGAGTTCCCAAATGTTATCGGACTCGGGATGGCCAACATCTCAAAAATGACCAGCTGCCAATTCAGGTATTGTTCACTTACAAGTTATATTCCCAATTGAAGTTTATATCTCATAAGAAATTATTTCTTTGTTCTTCCAGGTCTTGGGTAGCCAATCAAGTCACATACAAGATAAACACTTTTAAATAGCTCTATGTAAACTTTGTATCTCAGGATTGCTCTACAAGACAGTTCTCTTGAGATGTACTCCCTCCATTCCAGAATATAAGGTGTATTGGTTTCCGTGCAAGTCAACCATTTAAAAGTTTGACCAAGAATATAGAATAAAATAACAATATCTACAATACCTTGTAGATAAAATGTGAAACTACTTTTCGTGATGTATCAAATGATATAAACTTTGTATTGTGGATATTCATATATTTTTCTAAAAACTCGGTCAAACATGCACTCGTTTGACTTTTGAAAAAACAAATACACCTTAGATAAAGGAACGGAGGGAGTAATAATTTATCTTACCGTTCCTTTTAATGTTAGATGCACAACGGTTTATGCTCAAATAAAAATATATACATGAATATGGATTAGTTGTTGGTTATTCCTTATGATATGTTAGACGTGTAACTGAGGTTTAGTTTTCCAGTTAAATGTGGTCTTATAGGCACTAAATTCATTAAAAGGTGCTTTCACCAATTTGTGATTTCCCCTGTACTGTATGACTGAAAAGCAGAGGAGAGTAGATAGCTTGCATACTTCAGAGTTCAGTACATAGCTAGCTACTAGTACAGAGCTAGTACATTGCTACCAGTAATAGCTTGCGTACCTATATAGCTGAGAGGTAATTACGTATTAGCACAAAGGTAGATGAAGCAGCGAATCATCTCTCACCTTTGCCTGTTGAGTTTGCATCGAGTTCGCATCTTCCACTATCACGGCGCGACCTCCCGCGGAATCTCAGCCACCGGCTGCACGCGCTGCAGTTCCACCGTGCCACCACCTCACAGGGAGCGGGTCAGCCACAACCTTGGGCTGGCCTTGGGTGTGCCGGAGGCGAGCGACACTAGCCGCGACGGCCCCGTCTTGCCGCCGGCCAAGTCCACGGCCGGGCATGGCGCAGCGCGCCTTAGGCGAGCAGAGCTAGCCGTGACGGATCCCATCTTGTCTCCAGCCAAGACAACGGTTCCAGGCCGCGCAGCATGCCGGAGGTGAGCGGCGGCGCTTCCTGTCTTACTGCCTTCGAACCCCGCGGCTCCTGGCGGCGAATCGCGCCGGAGACGGGTGGCGCTAGCCGTGACAGCTCCGGGCGGCGAAGCGCGTCAGAGAAGGACGACGCTATACAGCTCCGGTCTTGCCGCCGGCGACGGACCTGAACGGTGGATTTCTCCTAGTCGGAATCCTCCCTCACAGTGGAATGAGTGGCTGTGGAAGAGGGAGTGGCAGCAGCGGTACGCCGGGATAAGGCAAAGAAAAATTGTTTTCAGTAAATTAAGAAAAGAAAAACGTTTTATTAAGTGGTGGGGTCCTATCAGGACAGGTGTCGGCCATCCGTTGGCCCTGCACGATAATGTGTGCTGGGAACGAGAGCCCGACCCACAAGAAACTGTCCGCTTTTCCTTTTTCCCCACAAAAGTAGCGATTGTTTGGCCAGGATGTAACAGTCCACCCTATAATATGGGATTGCATGCCAATCCTAATACGCCTAAGATATTGGGAAGGAGGGAGTACGTTGCATCCACAAGGGTCAACAAATGTATTGGCAAGGTTCACCAGAATTTATAACAAACCTAAATCATGCTTTTGTGGTAAGTGGAGGCCAGTTTATTTTGTAGAAAGCAATAATAGTTTTTCCTTAACGTTTATATAGGTGGATCTACTATGTACACAGGACTTCATAGTAAATCCCAGCAAATCCATAGCATAACAAGACTCTCCCAACACACCCCAGTCGATGTCTTGGACACAGAGGGAAACCCCTCTGTTAGTCTTCTTCCCTAGTTCAACCGAACAAATTTTAGTTAAAAGAGATGGCGATGAGGTCTTCCAGATAGTTCCCGCCCAAGATGCTTAATGTTTTCCAAAACCAAGGACACGATTAATCATGGTCAGTTTCTACACTCTGGAGAGATTTGTGTACTTTACCCAGGAGACCTAGTCTAGTCGTTAAGCTACTAAACTCAAGCGTAGATTAGCCAGACATATCTCCGACGGATTCCAGTTGCTACTACGAAATCACTAGTATCTACTGCGCTTAGTCCATCGTAGTGACCTAGTCAATATAGGCTGTGGGGCCCGAAGTTTTTTGATGTTCACATCCAGATTATTTTGCTTCTCAGCCATTTTTCTTCGGCTTTCATAGTTCCCTTTTTTATTTAAAATTTACCTCTATCTGATCCACATTTTTATTTATTTGTCTCACATAATATGTTTTATTTTATTAGTTTTATTTATTTCCATTTTGGATCATTTGCTACAATATACTATCTTTTTCTTTGAACTACTTGCGAAAATGCATAATAGTTTTCCTCTAATAGGTATTTTTTTCAGCGTTAACATTTTATTTGTTTCGTAAAATAGGTTTTATGGAATAATTTGCTCACTCATATGGAATACATTTTTATCTAATGAAATAGTGTGGTATTTTATTTAATATACATAAATAGATTTCATGAGAATGAAATACTTCCTCCGCCCGGGTTTATTAGGCATGAGGACCACTTCTATTGGACCAAGACACATAGTAATTTGCTCACATTAATACTTCCATCCCTCCCCCAATACACCATCTCACATGAAGCGCATGAAAAAGTATGCATGCATCGCATTGATTCTCTAGCCATGGGACTATAGCAATAATGGCTCTTGGTGCAACCAATAAAGTTGTTGCATGCACGCAGCCCAAAGCAAGGCCTTATTAAAACATACATGGTTGTGCTGCCCACGGACCCAATAAACCTGGACAGAGGGAGTGTATATTAACAAAAAAAATTATCTTTGTCTGGTACTACTTTAAAAATGCAAAACTTTCACTAAAGAAACGTTGTTCTCAATAGCAGATTTTTATTAAGTTGAGACAAATAAAAGGATTATATTGAATGTTCTTTGTGTGATCAAATAATTATAGAGACCATTTTATTTTGATATACATGAAAGAAAAGTATATTAGACATTTCTATCTAATAGAGAATGTTTTTATTTAACATGCATGATCATTTTTTAGCACTGTGAGATGTATCTCAAGTGAAACAAAATTCTACAAACGGGGCAATTTCACAAGTAAAAAAATTGAAGTAGCATAGACACATGTTACTTGTCTTAGATTTGTCTAAATACGGATATATCTAGACCCATGCATCCATATCTAGATAAATCTAAGACACATAATATGGATCGGAGAAAGTAACATATATGTTTGTTTTTTTTATAAAGTGGGTAATTGTCGAATGGAGAAGATATGTCTAGGGGGGGTCAATAGACACTTAACCACGCAACACCTGTGAACAATATGTACACACAAAATAACAAATACTTGCACCCAACGCAAACAAGACGTTCCCCTTAGCAGTTAATTGCAAGGATCAAATCTCGTAGTAATAGATACATAAACAAAAACACAAAACAAAATAATGGTAAATAAATTGCAGCAAGGTATTTTTGGATTTTGTTCCCCTTAGCAGTATATGTTCCCCTTAGTACATATTAGCAGTATATGTTCCCCTGGTCTATGTTCCCCTTAGCAGTATATGATAAAAATAGACCAGGGGGCCATAGTTTTCACCAGAGCCTTCTCTCTCGAACAAAAAGCATACGCTGGGTAAACAAATTGTTGTTGCGCAATTGATAGAAAATTGCATAGTTATGACGATGTCCATGACAATTATCATGTATATAGGCATTATTTCCTAGACAAGTAGACCGACTCATGCCTGCATCTACTACTATTACTCTACACCTCGACCGTTATCCAGCATGTATCTAGAGTATTAAGTTCATAAAGAACGGAGTAACGTCTTAAGTAAGATGACATGATGTAGACAAAGTAATCTCAATCAATATGAATAAACCCCATCATTTTATCCTTAATGGCAACAATACAAATATGTGTCTTGTCCCTTTCTGTCACTAGGATATAGAGCACCGCAAGATTGAACCCGTCACAAAGCACCTCTCCCATTGCAAGATAAATCAATTTAGTTGGCCAAACCAAACAGATAGATTGGAGAGAAATACAAAGCTATAATAATCATGCATAAAAGATTTAAGAGAAGACTCAAATAATATTAATAGATAACCTGATCATAAACACACAATTCATTGGATCCCAGCAAACACACCGCAAAAGAAGATTACAACGAATAGTTCTTGAAAAACATCGAGGAGAACATTGTATTGAAGATCAAAGAGAGAGAAGAAGTCATCTAGCTACTAGCTATGGTCCCGTAGGTCTGTGGTAAACTACTCACACATCATTGGAAGGGCAGGAGGGTTGATGTAGAGGCCCTTTGTGGCTGATTCGCCCTCTGGCAGAGTACCGGAAAAGCCTCTAGATGGAAAAGCGCAAGAACAGAGGCTTGCGGCGGCGGAAAAAGTATTTTGGGTGATTTTTTGTTGGTTTCCCGATTTTAGAAAATTTATAAAGTTGGAATTAGGTTAACGGAGGAACGAGGGGCCCACAAGGCACATGGGCGCTCCTACCCCCTAGCCACGCCCATGTGGTTTGTCGCCTACTCCTTCTCCTTCTGGCCTCCTCCCGAAGCTTCTAGGGTCTCTTATGTCCAGAAAAAATTGTCAAAAAGTTTATTGGCATTTGGACTTCGTTTGGTACTGATTTCCTGGAAAACCAAAAATAGGCAAAACAACAATTGGCACTTGGCACTAAATTAATAGGCTAGTCCCAAAAATGATATAATATTGCATATAATTGCATATAAAACATCCAAGATTGACACTATAATAGCATGAAACAATAAAAAAATTATAGATACGCTAAGACGTATCAGCCGCCTCGAGCCACTGCCACCCCTCTCTTTGGTTCCGGCCTTCTGGGGCGGCGTAGAAGTGAAGAGCAGAGGAGCAATACAAATCAGAATGGTAGCGAGCACGACGACGGGGGTGCAACTCTCTCCTCGGCAAGCTCAGCCAGCTGCTCGGCGAGGAGTACAAGAGGCTCACTTGGGTGGCAGGCCGTCTTCCTCAAGGACGAGCTCAGCGCCGTGAAAGCTCTACTTGACAAGATGGAGCTCATGGATAAGCTTGATGTTGGGGATTGTAGTAGAATTTTAAAATTTTCTACGCATCACCAAGATCAATCTATGGAGTCATCTAGCAACGAGGGAGAGGGGAGTGCATCTACATACCCTTGTAGATCGCTAAGTGGAAGGGTTCAAGTGAACGGGGTTGATAGAGTCGTACTCATCGTGATCCAAATCACCGATGATCCTAGCGCCGGACGGACGGCACCTCCGTGTTCAACACACGTACGGTTGGGAGAGCCGTCTCCTCCTTCTTGATCCAGCAAGGGAAGGAGAGGTTGATGGAGATCCAGCAGCACAACGGCGTGGTGGTGGAAGTAGCGGGATCCCGGCAGGGCTTCGCCAAGCGCAAGCGGGGAGGAAAAGGTGTCACGAGAGGGAGAGGGAGGCGCCAGGGGCTAGGGTCCGGCTGCCCTCCCTCCCCCCACTATATATAGGGCCCCTAGGGGGCGCCGGCCCTAGGAGATCCCATCTCCAAGGGGGGCGGCGGCCAAGGGGGGAAACTTGCCCCCCAAGCCAAGTGGGGCGCCCCTACCCCTAGGGTTTCCAACCCTAGGCGCGGGGGGAGGCCCAAAGGGGGCGCACCAGCCCACCAGGGGCTGGTTCCCACGCCCCTTCAGCCCATGGGACCCTCCGGGATAGGTGACCCCACCCGGTGGACCCCCGGGACCCGTCCGGTGGTCCCGGTACAATACCGATGACCCCCGAAACCTTCCCGGCGGCCGAAAATGGACTTCCTATATATAAATCTTTACCTCCGGACCATTCCGGAACTCCTCGTGACGTCCGGGATCTCATCCGGGACTCCGACCAACTTTCGGATTACCGCATACTAATATCTCTACAACCCTAGCGTCACCGAACCTTAAGTGTGTAGACCCTACGGGTTCGGGAACCATGCAGACATGACCGAGACAACTCTCTGGCCAATAACCAACAGCGGGATCTGGATACCCATGTTGGCTCCCACATGTTCCACGATGATCTCATCGGATGAACCACGATGTCAAGGATTCAATCAATCCCATATTCAATTCCCTTTGTCTATCGGTACGATACTTGCCCGAGATTCGATCGTAGGTATCCCGATACCTCGTTCAATCTCGTTACCGGCAAGTCTCTTTACTCGTTCCGTAACACATCATCCCGTGATCAACTCCTTGGTCACATTGTGCACATTATGATGATGTCCTATCGAGTGGGCCCAGAGATACCTCTCCGTCACACGGAGTGACAAATCCCAGTCTCGATTCGTGCCAACCCAACAGACACTTTCGGAGATACCCGCAGTGCACCTTTATAGCCATCTAGTTACGTTGTGACGTTTGGTACACCCAAAGCATTCCTACAGTATCCGGGAGTTGCACAATCTCATGGTCTAAGGAAATGATACTTGACATTAGAAAAGCTTTAGCATACGAACTACACGATCTTGTGCTAGGCTTAGGATTGGGTCTCATTGTCCTAATGATGTGATCCCGTTATCAACGACATCCAATGTTCATGGTCAGGAAACCGTAACCATCTATTGATCAACGAGCTAGTCAACTAGAGGCTTACTAGGGACATGGTGTTGTCTATGTATCCACACATGTATCTGAGTTTCCTATCAATACAATTCTAGCATGGATAATAAACGATTATCATGAACAAGGAAATATAATAATAACTAATTTATTATTGCCTCTAGGGCATATTTCCAACAGTCTCCCACTTGCACTAGAGTCAATAATCCAGTTCACATCGCTATGTGATTAACACTCAAGGTCACATCCCCATGTGACTAACACCCAAAGAGTTTACTAGAGTCAACAATCTAGTTCACATTACCATGTGATTAACACTCAATGAGTTCTGGGTTTGATCATGTTATGCTTGTGAGAGATGTTATAGTCAACGGGTCTCAACCTTTCAGATCTGTGTGTGCTTTACAAATCTCTATGTCATCTTGCAGCTACCACGCTCTATTTGGAGCTATTCCAAATAACTGTTCTACTATACAAATTCGGTTTACTACTCAGAATCATCCATATTAGTGTCAAAGATTGCATCAGTGTAACCCTTTACGACGAACTCTTTTACCACCTCCATAATCGAGAAAATTCCTTAGTCCACTAGTTACTAAGGATAACCTTGACCGTTGTCCTGTGATCCATTCCTATATCACACTTGTACCCCTTGGCTGACTCATGGCTTGGCACACTTCAGGTGCGGTACACAACATAGCATACTTTAGAGCCTACGTCTAAAGCATAGGGAACGACCTTCGTCCTTTCTCTCTATTCTGCCATGGTTAGGTCTTGAGTCTTACTCAATACTCATACCTTATAACACAGCCAAGAACTCCTTCTTTGCCGATCTATTTTGAACTCCTTCAGAATCTTGTCATGGTATGTGTTTGTTTGAAAGTACTATTAAGTGATTTTGATCTATCCTTATAGATCTTGATGCTCAATGTTCAAGTAGCTTAATCCAGGTTTTCCATTGAAAAACACTTTTCAACTAACCCTATATGCTCTCCAGAAACTCTACATCATTTCTGATCAACAATAGTCAACAACATATACTCATCAGAAATTCTATAGTGCTCCCACTCACTTCTTTGGAAATACAAGTTTCTCATAAACTTTGTATAAACCCAAAATCTTTGATCATCTCATCAAAGCGTACATTCCAACTCCGAGATGCTTACTCCAGTCCTTAGAAGGGTTGCTGGAGCTTTGCATACTTGTTAGCATCTTTCAGGATTGTCAAAACTTCTGGTTTTATCACATACAACCTTTCCTCAAGAAAATCGTCGAGGAAACGATGTTTTGACATCCTATCTGCAAGATTTCATAAATAATGCAGTAATTGCTAATATAATTCCAACAGACTCTTAGCATCGCTACAAGTGAGAAAGTCTCATCGCAGTCAACTTCTTGAACTTGTCGAAAAACATCTTAACGACAAGTCGAGTTTTCTCAATGGTGATACTTACCATCATTGTCCGTCTTCCTTTTAAAATCCATATGTACCCAACAGCCTTACGACCATCAAGTATTTCTTCCAAAGTCTACACTTTGTTTTCATACATGGATCCTCTCTCGGATTTTATGGCCTCGAGCCAATTTTCGGAATCCGGGCCCACCATCGCTTCTCCATAGCTCGTAGGTTCATTGTTGTCTAGCAACATGACTTCCAAGACAAGATTACATACCACTCTAAAGTAGTACGCATCCTTGTCATCCTACGAGGTTTGGTAGTGACTTGATCCAAAGTTTCATGATCAGTATCATAAGCTTCCACTTCAATTGGTGTAGGTGCCACAGGAACAACTCCCTGTGCCCTGCTACACACTAGTTGAAGTGACGGTTCAATAACCTTCATGATCCGTCCCGATCAAGTACCGAACGTATGACACCTCCGCGTTCAGCACATGTTCAGCTCGATGACGTCCTCGCCTTCTCGATACAGCAAGAGAGGCGAAGTAGTAGATGAGTTCCGGCAGCACAATGGCATGGTGACGGTGGTGGTGAACTAGAGGGAGGAGATTAGAACCACAGTGAGCTTCTAATTATGAGGATTAGAGATAGCTAGGGCTAGCTCTAATTAGTCAACTAGGACCAACTAGAGGAGGCCCAAAAACTTGTGTTCTAGAGGCTAGCCCTGCTCCTCTATTTACATGTTGAGGCCTGGGGTCGTTACTTGGGCAGAGGGCCTCTCCAAAATCGGTTTGGAACGCAAAGAAGAGTCCTTCTCGGACTCCAGGGCCAAACGCCATGGTTCCTGGCGTTTACGTAAATGCCACGTACTATGGCGTCTGGCCCAGGGGTAGACGACCGGAACCTTGGCGTCTAGCCCCTGCCCTCCGAGAAAACCCTTTGTGCACTATCTTAAGGACTCGTGGGCCTTACCCCTTGGCCCAACCATATCATCCTATATATCAATCTTTACCTCCGGACCATTTCGGAGCTCCTCGCCATGTCCGTGATCTCATCCAAGACTCTAAACAACATTCGGTCACCAACATACATAACTCATATAATACTATATCATCAACAGACGTTAAGCGTGCGGACCCTACGGTTCGAGAATGATCTAGACATGACCGAGATGCTTCTCTGATCAATAACCAATAGCGGGGCCTGGATGCCCATATTGGTTCCTACATATTCTACGAAGACCTTTATCGGTCGAACCTTTATGACAACATACGTAGTTCCCTTTGTCCGTCGGTATGTTACTTGCTCGAGATTTGATCGTCGGTATCTCCATACCTAGTTCAATCTCGTAACTATCAAGTCTCTTTACTGGTTCCATAATACATCATCATATAACTAGCTCCCTAGTTACTTTGTTTGCAAGCTTATTGTGATGTTGTATTACCGAGAGGGCCCAGAGATACCTCTCCGTCATACGGAGTGACAAATCCCAATCTCGATTCACGCCAACTCAACAGATACCTTCAAAGATACCTGTAGAGCACATTTATGATCATCCAGTTATGAAGTGACGTTTGATAGCACACAAGGTATTCCTCCGGTATTCGGGAGTTGCATGATCTCATGGTCGAAGGAATATATATTTGACATTAAGAAAGTAGTAGCAAAAACTGAACGATCATATGCTATGCCAACAGATGGGTCTTGTCCATCACATCATTCTCCTAATGATGTGATCCCGTTATCAAATGACAACTCATGTCTATGGTTAGTAAACATTAACCATCTTTTGATCAATGAGCTAGTTCAGTAGAGGCTCACTAGGGACTTGATATTTGTTTATGTATTCACACATGTATTTAAGTTTCCGATCAATACAATTTTAGCATGAATAATAAACCTTTATCATGAACAAGGAAATATGATAATAATCAATTTATTATTGCCTCTAGGGCATATTTCCAACAATTGAAGGTGCCAAAGCAAAGAAACGGTTCATCAGGAAGATGACTCAGCGGCTCAGATCGCCAATCACATCGAGGAGCTCAAGGTTCTTGTAGTGGAGGTGAATGCTCGGCGCGAGAGGTACAAAATCGATGCTTGAATCAATTCGAGTCATGACGTTGTGGTTGTGGATCCCCGAATGATGCGATCAACAAGGAGGCGGCATGCCTTGTTGGTATTGATGGCCCGAGCGAAGAGTTGGTCAATTTGTTGACGGATTTCCACAACAAACTCAAATTAGTTTCCATCGTGGGGTTTGGAGGCTTAGGAAAAACTACACTTGCCAAACAAGTGTATGATGAGATTGGAGGGAAATTTGATTATAAGGCACCTATCACCCATGTCCTTGTCATCTTGCCTTTATCAACCATGTTTTCGCCATCCTTGCATTTATCATCCATGTCATTATGCTGCCAACGAAAACACATAGACAATGTCACAGATGGATAATATACAAAATAATTTTGCACTACCCTACTCAAATAATTGAAATAAATTTTCAGTTCAGATTCATGTACCTAACTCAGTCCTTCAAAAGCTCTAAGTAAGTATGAAATATTCCCTAACTAAATCCAAAAATATTTGATTGGTTGTACTTGTTGTAACTAAACATTTGATTGCTTCTGTCTATGATGTAAGGATATCACATAATTCTTCATGTATGCAGGTTTGTTTAAATTCATTACTCTAATCGTCCAGAAATCCTTTAAATGCCGTGACTAATCACGCCCTGATAAATCTACCCTCATAGATCTCCTATCTAAATCCAAAATAGCTCCAAATTCAATTCAAAAATATCCCCTCACTAAATCCAAAATAACTCCAAACTCAATCCAAAATATCTCCTAACTAAATCCAAACTACACTTTCTTTGAATCCACATCTGCTGACAACTTTCTCATGGCACATAACCCTAACTAAGTCCAAAATATGTCCTAACTAAATCCGAATTACACTTTCTTTCAATCGAAATCTAGTCACAACTTTCCCATATCACATATCCGAAACCCTAATCAAATCTAACCCTATCTATACTATGCATAAGGGACTGGCCAAAATTAGAGATGGCTAGCCACTTACTCTCAGAGGTTGATGCGAAGATCCGATGCAATAAAGTTGATGCACGGCGATGAGGATGGTCTGGCCCCGTGTCAGGGAAGGGGGTGTCGAATCGGGGAGGAGGGGATTAGGTGGCTCCTCAGAAGATCTGGCGCCACATGACCCAAGCGGGATCGCGTGAGAGGGAGGCGGGGGGGGGGAGGAAGAGGGAGTGCCACGGCGTCGATGCATGTGTTCACCGGAGACTAGGGCTCAAGAGGAGACGAGGAACCGCTCTACCCAAATTTACATGACCACGTACGATGGCGTTTAGTTACAATTAAGTGCTATATGATGCAATTAAGTTAATTTGAAATTTTAGGAGCATAATACCCCTGGACTTAATTGGGCTAGTTAAACTTAAATATATTTTTAGGTCAAAAATACCCTTGGGCTTTAATAAGGCCCAATTAGTCTCAACCGTTAGATCACTCATATAATACACGTGCTCTAGTGTATTGCAATGCACCGTAAAATGTCTCATGCGCTGCACCGTACAGATGAGTGGGCCCTTCCCTTGTTCAGTCCACACAAGCACTGTGGCCACTCTGGAAAACAGAATCGGGGTTGGGAGTGAGTGCGACGACAGGGGTGATGAGGGAGCGTTTGGTTCCTGGGCAAAAACAGTTATAGCCTTGCCGAGCCAGGATAAGCGTTTGGTAGCGCAAGCTTTCGAGGGCCAGAAAAACCTAGCCCGCCAGGGAGAGCCGAATTGGCTCGCCTTCGACGGCAAACTCTTATGCGAAGGAAAAAAACGAAGCCAACTTCTCCAATCTTTTCCTCAAGACCCCGACTGCCAATACTCAGGCTGGATGGTCGCACCAGATTTCTCCAATTAATAAATAAATTTCCAATTACTTCTACTAACAGATTGAGTACCCCGAACAGATTTCTATTCCTCATATGACCTTTTCCTCTAAGTTAATCTCAGATTTCTGCAACTATACTACCGTCCCTACCGGCAGCCGTTTCTTCGATGCGTGCGACATAGAAGCTAGCTTGCTCCGTCGGTGCCCAACCAAACAGCTAGCCAAGGCAAGCATGGCAAGGCTATAAGAGCTAGCTGAGCAAAGAACCAAACGCACCCGAACCCGCTCGTCGGCAAGCTTTGTACATGTCATTTCACAAAATGGTGAACGATCATACGCTCAACATTAAACATCAAGGCCACTTCGTTTGTTGTGAAACTTTGACTTAAAACTTTGGTCAACAAGTTATGAGTTATATGTCATAAAAATATATCATCGAAAAGTCCTTTGAAATGTGCATCCAATGACATACTTTTTGTGGCATATAACTTTCACTTTATTGGTAAAATTAATGGTCAAAGCTAGACCTAAGAATATGAGGTGGCCTTATATTCAACGACGGAGGGAGTAATATGAATTTTGTATATATGTCCTAAAAAATTTCTTATTTGTACGCAGATTAAAATTTCCCAAGTTAGTATCATGAAATTCTTTGTTGATGAGAAGATATATAATCCGTACTCCGTCCGTCGCATAATATAAGAGCATCTTTTACACTATAGTAGGAATTAGTATAATGAAATTTCTCGGAGTTAGTATAGTGGACTATTAGCTTTCCACTGGAAAATTTGAATATGTGCAACACTATCATGAAAATCATTGAACGATTTCACTACAAAATCGTGGAACTAGTACAATGAAATTCCTAAATTTCTTAGAAGAGCCATAATTTCCTAGAGTTTGCATAGTGAGATTTCGTGGGATTACTCACATGCAATTTCTTAGTTTTCCACTTGAAATTTAATTTACATATAATTGAATGCCATGGCAATCATAGGATGTTTTTTTTTTCTAAACTTTCTAGAAATTAGTATCCTGGGATATTATAATTTCTAAACTTGGTAGAAAAACTAAAAAACTCGTGAGAAATGCATTTGTGGTTGATCAATAGCCTTACTCACCACTATTGTTTTCACAAGCTTAAGATTAAGCATTGTCTCATTCAAAATGCCAACTAGAAAAGTCATCCACATGTGGATGGGGGCGGGCTCCCTGGTCATTTGCACATGCTAGCCTGCGATGAAAACAGTTCTCATATGCAACAGTAAAAAGCTAGCGCATCTTACTGTATACTTTTACAACTAGCGAATGAGAGCACGGATGTGAGAAAAGTGGGTGAGATATGATGGAGCGAAGCGACACTAGTGGTATGATATGCATGCTGCTGCTTTGATGCTTTCTTATCTTAGGTGAAAAGGCCCCACGTACGCACGCCAGCGTCCCTTCCTTCTTCTCTACTCAAGCAAAAAATACTATCCCATTTCTTTCTCTCACCCCGATCTGATCCATTCTCTCGGTGCACCTCTCCCCTACAGCAGCAACGAGGGTCGCCTCTCCCCTCTCCCCTAAGCCTCTTTTCCACCTCTCCTCCACAGCGACGGCGAGAGACAGGACAGGAACGGAGCCGCCCTCCCCTCCTCCTCACCTTTCCCATCCAGATCCAGTGGCGAGGAGATCAGGAGGCCAGTCTCTACTCCCCAGCTACGGCAACGGCGGCGCGCGCCTCCTGCGTCGAGTTATTCGGCTAGGCCTCACCGTCGCCTCGAGCCGCTGCGCAACCGGCATGGCAGCGAGTGCGACGACGGGGGTGCTGAACCCTGTCCTCGCCAAGCTCGGCCAGCTGCTCGGCGAGGAGTACAAGAAGCTCACGGGGGTCAGGAAGCAGGCCTCGTTCCGCAAGGACGAGCTCAGCGCCATGATAGCTCTGCTTGACAAGATGGAGCTCATGGACAAGCTCGATCCGTCGGCCAAGAACTGGAGGGACCACATCAGAGAGATGTCCTATGATATGGAGAACTGCATCGACGACTTCATCCATGACATTGAAGGTGCCAATGCAAAGAAAGGCTTCGTCAGGAAGATGGCTCAGCGGCTCACGAGGCTGGGGAGGCGTCATCAGATCGCCAACCGCATCGAGGAGCCCAAGGTTCTCGCCGTGGAGGCAAATGCTCGGCGTGAGCGGTACAATATTGATGCTTGCATCAATTCGAGTCCTGGCCCTGTGGCTGTGGATCCTCGGATGTCAGCGATCTACAAGGAGGCGGCAGGCCTTGTTGGTATTGACGGCCCGAGAGAAGAGCTGGTCAGTTTGTTGATGGATTCCGAGAAGAAACTCAAAGTGCTTTCCGTAGTGGGGTTCGGAGGCCTGGGGAAGATCACGCTTGCCAAACAGGTGTATGATGAGGTTGGAGGGCAGTTTAATTGCAAGGCATTTTTCTCGGTCTCCCAAAGGCCAGATGTGAAAAGCCTTCTTAATGGCCTACAATCAAAGATTGGGATGGGGGATTCTTCTCATGCTTATGAGCTGGAAGATATTATTGACCGCCTTAGAGAACAGCTCAAACATAAGAGGTATTTTCTTCTTCTAGTACCGGCATTTGACATCATACTTAACATAATTTTGTACCTTACAACCATATACTGATATAATGTATGAATGGCAATAGGTACTTAATTATAGTTGATGACTTGTGGGATCAATCAGCATGGAATACTATTAGGTGTGCCTTTCCAGACAATGCAAATGGAAGTAGGGTAATGGTAACCACACGATTGGATGACATAGCTGCCACAACATGTTTGAGTGATCGTTCCTGCATTTACAGTATGAAGCCACTAGAAGAGCAAGACTCAAGAAGATTATTTTTCAGTAGAGTATTTGGGCCCGAAAATGTCTGCCCACCACAGTTTAAAGAAATTTCAGCTCAAATTCTCAAGAAATGTGGTGGATTGCCACTTGCAATTATCACCATAGCTAGCCTATTAGCTAGCCGTGAAGCGAGGCCGTTGAGTGAATGGGAGAGCATAAAGAAATCTCTTGGTGCCAAATCTGCCACAAAACCCACCTTGGAAGAGATGAGGGGTATACTGAACCTTAGCTACATGAATCTTCCTGTTTATCTTCGGCCATGTTTTTTGTATCTTGGCATGTATCCGGAAGACCGTGAGATTGAGAGGGATGACCTGGTTCAGCAGTGGGTAGCCGAAGGCTTTGTTTGTAATCCGCATGGAGCGGATTTGTATGATGTTGCGGAAAGTTATTTCAACGAGCTTGTCAATAGAAGTATGATTCAGCCCGGAAGAACACTTTGTGGGAAGGTACATTCTTGCAGAGTGCACGATATGATGCTTGATTTGATCCTAAGCAAGAGTGCAGAAGATAATTTTATCAGTGTAGCATATAACTATGAAGACATGGCAAGATTGCACAGTTGCAAGTACAAGGTTATCCCTCCAATCAGGTGTAGATGGTGCAGCATCGGAGACCCTTGCTACTAGCATGTCACAAGTTCGATCATATGTACAGTTTAGAGAGTCCCAATACATACCTCCTCTTTCACGGTTTAAGTATCTACGGGTGCTTGCCTTTGAGTTCCCTTTGCATACAGTTGACCTCACAGCAATTGGCCATTTGTTTCTACTGAGACATTTGAAGGTTTCAGGCACATTATCATTTGTAACTTTCCCAGCAAAACTTCAAGGGCTTGTGCATTTGCAAACTCTGGTGGTAAATTCCAGGTGGACAGAAAGCTTTCCTTCAGACATAAGTTGTTTGCCCAACTTGTTTCATCTGGTGCTTCCAAGACGTATAGGGCTGCCTAAAGGGATCAAGAAGATGAGATCAATCCGCACCCTGAGTTGTTGGGAGATGTCAGAGAGTTCGCTTGAGGATATCAAAGGCCTTAGCGAGTTGACCAATCTAAGGGAATTGTACTTAAGCATGCCTTTACACAAGTGCCTGACGTTGGAACAAGAGTCTGCTTTGGTCTCCTCCATCGGAATGCTCCGAGACCTCAAACACCTCGAGCTCAGTTGTAAGCGTGGATGCAGTGATCCTGACAGCCAGCTGGACTCCTTACATGATCCTCCTCCCCTTCTCGAGGAACTCTGTCTGATAAACTGGAAGTTGAGAAGAGTTCCCAAATGGATTGGTGAACTATGTTGCATCCGGATCCTTAAGCTGCACGTGTTGCAGCTGTCTGAGTGATGAGGTTCGTGTTCTGGGTGAGCTCCCCTCCCTCGTCTATGTCAGGCTCTACGTGTCGGATGTTTCCCAAGACAAAGCTGTGGTTGGCATGGGGTTGTTCCCAGTTCTGGAACACTTATGTTTTGCGTGTGGCAAAGATGTGAATGCGTATCTGAGCTTCGAGGCAGGAGCTATGCCCAAGGTACAAAGGCTCACCCTAGAATTCAGCTGGACAGAGTGGAAAGGCGCTACACCAGTCGGCATCGAGTGCCTGCCCTACCTCCAGGACATCCAAGTCTATCGCCAATACAAGTGCATCAGCAAGTCGGACAAAAATCTCGAAGATGTACGTGCTGATCTCGAATCTGCTTTCATGAGCGCTGTAAGTCTGCACCCAAGGCATCCCTCTGTTTCAGTTCATTAGCCATCCATTCGTTCCATCCACCTCTTGATCGTCTGTAACTTAATTAAATTCCTGCCATTTCGCTGTCTTGAACAATGTTTTTATTAGCATTTCCCTTGCGTATTTGATTTCTTCTCAGGTACTGTAAACGTGATGCACTTCAGTATTATTTTTCAACGGGGGCATTTCGATCAGCGTATCTTAAAGCAGACAGCAGAGTCTGGAAATATCAGCGTATACTTGTAATGTACACGGCCCTCCATGCTATATAAAAGTATATCCGATCAATGAGCAATGTACACGGGTTCCAGCCCCACCTTAGAGCAGAGGAACTCGGACCTGTGCTTCAGAGATTCCTTTGACTTTGTCAGCACACCCGGATTCTTGCGCACAGCAATGCTCGCTTCAGCAGTAAACCACCTGAATGTGGTCATCAAGTACTCCATTTTGGCGCCAATCTTCTCCTCGTTGAGAAACGCGACAGCCTGTAGCGCTTGCCTGAACATCCCAGCGCCACGAGGTACACCCAATCTTTCAGCACAAGTCACCATTGCGCGGACGCGCTCCGGGTTGGTGGTCAGCATCCACGGCACAGCGACGCACAGCTTGGCAATATCACAAGCACCTAGCCCGCACTCCTGCAGGAACATGACATTGGGCCTGACCACCTTGTCAAGGTCCGACGAGACAAGGTAAGACGAGCGCTGGAGCGCCCGGTGGAAGTTGTGGAAGGAGCCGAAGAGGGGCAGATAGTAGTGCATCTTGGAGACGATGGATCTGTAACGGCATTGTTTGTGGACGACCGAGACGAGGCGGCCAATCTCAGGACTAGACAGGCCGAGGCCGGTGAGCCCGTCGACAACGGGGGACAGGTTTTTGTCCACGTTGGCGCAGAGGAACCGCGGGTCTTTGTTGACGACGGCGGCGGCATCAGCGCCGGAGAGGCCGAGGCCGGAGAGGAAGGCGAGGGCGGCGTTGGGGTTGGCAGGGGACTTGAGGTGGGAGAGCTTGGTGGAGGCCTTGAGCGCCTGGGGCCGGGTGAGGCCGCAGGTGTCGACGAGGTAGTCCTCGACGGCGGCGGAGAAATGGGGGCCGCGGCGGCGGAGAGGAGGCGGCGGAGAGGAGGCGGCGGAGCGGGGATATGGCCGGGGTGGAGGGGGAAGAGAGGAGATGGGAAAGGATGGATTCTCGCAGGCGGAGCATGCCGGCGGCGGCGGCGGCGGAGATACTAATTTCTGTGTCGTCTGTGAGGAAGGGGAGGGGAAAATGTGGGCGATGCGAATGGGCTGCAATTTTTGGTTTGTTGTTGTCATATTATTGGAATCTTTTGTCGTCAACTTTCGGCCTTGCAGCTTCATGTGTTTTCGCTCCAAAAAACAGCTTCATGTTTTAGGGCCTTAGGGGTTGAAACAGTGCGGCCGAGGGAGAAATTTTCATGCGTTTTGGTCAAAATGAATGTGATTTTCTTGAATTTTGGTCATGTATCCTAGAGCCCGTCCTAAAAAAAGGTATTCTAGAACCTTACATCGACATGTTGTTCTAGGCGCCCATGGCGACGATTACGAAAACATCGACAGCGACATGTTGCTCCAGGCGCGAGCAACGGGGCCACCTCGGTGCCCATGATGACGGCTTCAACAGCCGCACGCCGGAGGGACATTTTACTCTTCTTTGTTGTTCAAGGAATTGTATATACTTATCTTAAAAGAAAGACTAATTAAAACTGGTTTCCCTAAAATTCTCTTAAAATTGTTTTCCAAAATCTGGCATCTAATTCTCGGTATCCAAACAACCACTTAGGGTGTGTTTGGTAGGGTGCATGGAGGGTGCATGAGGACAAAAATTTTCAATCCGACCCATTTTTACTTATTTGGTAGGGTGTATGGGCTCACCTGAGCTATGCCCATCTGATGCATAAAAGGGCCCTCAGCCATGCCCATCTCATGCACCCCAGATAGCGTGCATAGAGGCAGCCATGCTGGCCCTGACCCTCGTCCCCACCCACCAGACCACGTCCAGATATGTTTAAATTTTTAAAAAATGTTCATAATATCAATATTTGTTTAAATTTTTTAAAAAGTATTCAGAATTTCAAAATTTGTTCAAATTTTCAAAAAAATACAGAATTTCGAAAAAATCATTTTTTTGAAAATGTTTAGAATTTCAAAAAAATTTAATTTTTAAGTAAATGTTCAGAAATTCAATGCTTTCTAAATTTTCCAAAAACATCAGAACAAAAAACATTTTTTAAAAAAATTTAAAAATTGTTGAGAATTTCAAATTTTGATTTAGTTTTTATAAAATATTCAAAATTTAAAATTTTGACTAAGTTTTGAAAAAATATTAATTTCAAATAGGTTCAATTTTTTTAAAAATGTTCAGGATTTTAAATTTTTTAAAAAAATGTTCAGCATGTCTAAACACATGCAGGCTGCCAAACAAAGTCTCAGCTCAGCATGTCTCAGCGCATACATCACTACCAAACAAGGGCAACTGCATGGACTCAGCATGTCTACACTTAGCATGGATGGAAGAAGAGCAACTAGAACACATGCTACCAAATACACCCTTAGCGTTGGTCGGGAAACTGGCGCGACACTTGGACCGGACCATTAGGCTGCTCAGTTGTGATCGGCCGCTCGTCTGCATGCTTTGTGCTCGCCTGCTTGTTGCTCGGCTATGCTCACCCACTATGCCCACTATTAACAAAAAAATGTAGTTGTTGGTTTTAAGAAAAATGTTTTTAAAAAGTCATGAATAGAAACCACCTTTTTCTAATAAGAGGGATTTAAAGAAGTCATGAATTTTAGAAAAGATCACCAACATGAAAAACAGTTCGTAAATTTTTAAAAAGTTCTCGAATTGGAGAAAACCTTCATGAATTTTAGAAAGTTAGCAAATATGAAAAAGTTCGCTAATTTGATAAATGTTCACAAATTGAAAAAACATCATGATTTTTAAAAATGTTCTCGAATTTGAAAAAGGTTCGCAAATTTGTATAAATTTCATTGATTTGAATTTTTTTGTGAATTTAAAAAAACTAGCGGATTTATAATTGTTCATGAAAAATAAAAAATAAGCTCATGATTTCTGATATATTTTTAAGTTCATGAAATATTTTTAAAAGGAAAAGAGAAAGAAAAAATAAACTGAAAGTAAAAAAACAAAACCCCAACAAAACAGAACAAAAAATGGTGAAAAAAGAATTTAAAAAGCTAGCTTTATCTCTTATTTCATGTATCACTGCACCATACGATGATGCGCTCCTCTCCTTGCCATTGTGAGCCCACATATGCTCAACCAAATTATCGTGCAGTTGAATGTGAGTTTTCCAATCAAGCATTTGATGATGAAATTCAGTGAACTGTGCAAATGTTGCCGCTCCTCCATGCTCAGGCACAACATTTTCACCCTAAAATTGAAACTCCTGATCGTATATTTCGTTCTCACGCTCATGTTCTACGATCATGTTGTGCATGATCACACAATAAATCATCACCTCCCACAACTTCTTGGTGCTCCAAATTCTAGCAGGATACCGAATGATGCCGCATCAATATTGAAGAACACTGAAAGCATGCTCCACATCCTTTCCGGCACTCTCTTGTGCTTGGATAAATCTTCTCCTCTTCTCTCCTATCGGGTTGGGGATTGTTTTCACAAAAGTAGTCCACTGAGGATAGATATCATCAGCTAGGTAGTATCTTTTGTTGTAGTGTGCTCATTGATCTCAACATTGCCCTCCGCGGCAGCTTGGGCAGCGGCGGCGAGGGGGCCGGCCGAGTGTGGTGACTGTCGATGAAGGAAGATGGAATGGCCAATGTGCCACCAACTGGCGGGCCAAGGGGAGGACAAGGGGCGGGCATCGTACAGGTTCACTGCGTGTCAGCGTCGATGCAAACCCGACCCAAATTTTGACCTGAAATGGGCCGCGTGCTGACAAAATGTAGACGCTGGTCCATTTGCGCCCGCACATTTTGTCCCCGTTTCGACCGAAACAAACACGCACAGACTGTTTGCGTCCGCGCATTAGAGTTGCTCTAAGGAAAAATCTCACACACACTGTTACACGCACGACTCTCTACTCTCAATGAGTTGAAATGGAATCTCCTTATATTTGCAAAAAGACCCAACATGTAGTATGTGAGCTCGAGCTCACGTGCTCCTGGGTGAACAGTATAATTCGACTTAAAAAATCTGAATTTTTTGTTAATAAATATTGATGTTTTTCTATATGCGTGTAAATTTTCATGATAAAATCAAATTTGTGAAGGTGCCATAAAAAACGATGCTCCAAAAAAATGTTTTTTGCAAGCATTTTGGAGTATTGATTTTGTTTCTTTTGCTGACGCATCCACAAATGTGATTCCATTGCGAAGATTTGCACGTGTGCAGAAAAATCGTCAATGTTTGTTGACAAAAAAAATCAGAATTTTTTGAGTTAGTTTACTATTTTTTTCGGATTTTACTGTTCATCCAAGAGCATGTGAGTTCGAGCTCACCATAGCACTTTCGCATTCTTCCACCCAGTCCTTCTTCCCGTCCGTCTCAATCGCATTCTTCCGTTCACTCTCTGCTGAGCTTCTCTCCGCCCTAACCCACCCCCACCTAGCAGTACACCGCACCAACGAGCCTTCCTTTCCCTCTCTTCCGAGCCTCTTCTCCATCTCTTCCCTGCCTGCAATGACGGCGCTAGCAGCCAGGAACGTCACGGTCGCGTCGACCTCACCTTGCTCTCCAGGTTTGGTGATGAGGAATTCTGGAGGGAAGTTTCTAGGAGGCTACGACAATAGCGGCTGGTGTGAGCCTCCTGCGTCGAGTTTCTCGGCTAGCCCACCCACTTCCTCTCTCTTGTTGGCGCTAGAGGCAAAGGAGCAGTACAAACTACAAACCAACATGGCAATGAGTGAAAACAACGGGAGTGTTGAACCCTCTGCTCGGCGAACTCACCAAGCTGCTTGGCGAGGAGTACAAGAAGCTCACGACGGTGAAGGAGCAGGCCTCCTTCCTCGGGGATGAGCTCATGCCATGAAAGCTCTGCTTGACAAGATGGAGCTCATGGATAAGCTCGATCCCACGGCCAAGAATTGGAGGAACCACAGGAGAGAGATGTCCTATGGTATGGAAAATTGCATTGATGATTTTCGCCGGGCTAGGCAATGGCGACGTCACGACGTCGTCCCCTTCTTGAAGGTGTTGCCTGGGTGATCAGGATGTCTTCTGAAGGAGTAACTGGTGTAGGTGTATCGTTCGTCTCGATGGTGAGGCTTGGGGTTTGTCTTGTGTTGGTTGTTGCTATTGCCATGAGCATACGGGGTGCTATGTACTTCATCATCGACGCCTCATCTATGGCGTCTTCATCGAGCTAGGCTAGCTCCTGCTGTCCACCTGCCAACCTCCTAGGCGCCATGAGTGGAGAAGTGCGTTGATCCAGTTTGCTTTGGTGTTTTTGTCGTGCTCTGAGATGCTCGGTTCAGTTGGGACTCCGCCTGTGTGCTCTGTGTTCATTCTCTTCGTCATTGTTTGACTTGAGTTTGGGAAAGCGAGTTGTGTCCAGTGTTGTCTTGGTGAAGGTGGATGTTAACCTCTTGGTGTAGCACTTCACCGAAAGGCATCATATTGGCCATCTTGGCTACTTCTTCTATGAATATATGATACACATGCTTGTGCATATTATATAAAAAACTCAACCAAGAAACAAAAGATGCAACGTTAAAGTACCTGGATTTCTTACTAATCCAGCAGGTAAAAGGCGGAGCAATTCTAAAAAAAAAAAATTAAAGAGTAAGCCGAGTTTGAGGCTACATGCCCTTCTTAGGGGACGGAGAGCATGATCTCACTTCGCTGGCTCATATACACGTATCTGGAGATGGAATGGGTGCAATACAACTGCAGTGGCTCATTTTTTTTTTGCGGGAAAGGAACTTCTCATTCATCAGTCATTATGTTTACATTCAGAAATGACAATGCTATGGCTGTGTGCTGTTGCGAGTGCCTCATACAAGCAAGGGTGTGACTTGCTACATTCGCATGTCTGCTGATTTTAGCTAGACTAATGTTCCTTTCATGAGCCAGAATCCTTCTGATCTCATTAACCTGGTTCGCATACCTCAAGCGCTCAACATCTTTGGACTGCACCATCTTCAACAACTCAGCGCAGTCCGTCTCCACAACCAATGACAAATTGGACCAGTGGAGCGCAAGTCGAAGCCCTTCGTCCATGGCCGCCATCTCTGCTTCTAGAGGATCACCACAATTAAAGAGCACCCGTGTCGCAGCAAAGATGACTGCTCCTTCATGATCCCGCAGGATCATCCCAGCCCCGGTTGTACCATCCTCTTTCAAGAAAGCACCATCTATATTCAACTTAGCATAATTCACATCAAGGGTCTTCCATTGCGGCGTTACTGTTGTTTCATGTGTGTTCTTTGACCTGCTTCCCAGGTAATCGATCACCTGCTTACCCTTCGTAACGTCCGCTTCGGGATGCTGTCGTATTGCAAGTAGAGAAGTGATATAACTCGAGAGGAAATGGCGCGAGGCCTCAATCGGGATCGGGGGTTTATAATGTGTGACCTCATTTCTTGCATACCAAATCCTCCACATGATCATCAATGAAGCAAGCTTCTGCACTTTCGGCAATTTATCAAGCAGGCGGAACAGCCACTCTGGCTCAGCATCACGCAGGTCAGCAGTGCTCGGTAACGCCTAGTGCTCTCGCATAGCCTCTTAGAGCGCCGCTGCATGAGGGCAGATGACAAGGGCGTGGTGCACGTCTTCCTTTGACTGACCACATAACAAGCATGTGGAGTCCACTTCTAGGTGCATGTACGTCTTGGTTGCTTGTGTAGCAAGGGCCTCCTGAGCAGCTTGCCAAGCAAAGACACAAACTTTGGCTGGTGCGTCGTTTCTCCATATTAGGTTCCAAACCGACCGTCGTTTGTCCAGCTGGCCGCTCGAGGCACCGGTATCCCGTTTAGACATATGTTCCTGCAGACCAAGGTAGTAGGCACTGCGTACTGAAAAGCAACCACGCTTGTCTGGGTGCCAAGCAAGGACATCACAGTCTAACCTGCTCGAGGCCTTGATCTGAAGGATACAATCAATATCCGGTTGATGGAAGTGCTGCTTAAGCAGATTAAGGTTCCATGTACCATTCAGGTTGAGCAGTTCAGAGACCCACCTTAGACGGCAACGATGCTTTGGGGTGATTGGCCGTCGAGACTGATCGCGAGGGAGCCAAGGGTCACGCCGAATGCGGACCTGCGAGCCATTACCAATACGCCATATGATCCCCGTTTTTAGCAGCTCTAGCCCATACTCAATAGCTTACCATGTCGAGGATGCATTGCCAGTAAAGACAGTATTAACCAGGAACCCGTTAGGGTAGTACTTTGCCTTGAGCACTTGCGCATATAGGCTGTTTGGGTTTTCAATAAGCCTCCAGGCCTGCTTGGTGAGCAACGCTTGATTAAAAAGCTTCATGTCCCGAAACCCGATGCCACCATGTGATTTGGGTCTGAGCATAATATCCCATGATACCCAGTGAGTACGCCGGCGTCCCTGTACCGCCCCCCACCAGAACACTAACACTAACACCGATACCCCAAATCACTCGTAAGATCTGATCATGGGAAAAAATGGGACTGGCAACACATAATTCGTTCAACCATGATTTAGAAAAATATAATTAGATGAGATCATTCAGCCGTCTTGTGATTTGCTTATTAGGATGTTCAGGATGAAACCTCCAATCTGTGGAAGAAGGGATGGAAGGGAAGACTTGTGACAAACCAACGGTATAATTCAGGGCAAATGAAGGAGTAATAAATCACTAAAAAATATCATCTCATTTCTGCAGTTTCAAATGCCTAGGTGGCTGTCCACCATCACTGCGTGTGCAGCCCGTGCGCTGCCGGCTCAGATCAAGGAGAAGGGAGGACGCCACCACCATCCCCGCCCCTATGACGTACGCTAACCGCCGACAGAGTCACTGTGATCCTGCAACCACCGCGAGCCCCACCATGGCGCCGTCAAAACCAGAACAGGGCATAGTCTCGGCCAGGCACCACTGCCACTGACGAGAGGACCCTCCTCCCGCACTGCTCATGGCCGCTGTCACGCTAGGTTTAAGGAGCCATCGAAACCTCCCACCACAAGAATCAGGCGACCACGTCCAGCCCCGCTGCCAAGCAACCACCGCGCCGTTGTCACACCCCGCTCCAGTATCAGAGCGCACCTAGTGGTCACATCCCTGAACGCGCTGCGGCCGAAGCCCCGGTTGCGCCCTCTGGTGGCGGCGAGGGGCAAAGGTGGGCGGCGGTGCAGCCGAGACTCGTGGGAGCCGACCGAGCAAGTTTTTTTTTCACTCGTCGGTCGCCCGGAACGTTTCAGAAGTCCAAACATATACACGTACACACGTTTGCAATATACCAATGTTTGATGCATGCTCTCAAATAATACTCCCCCATCTATACAGTGAGAGTAATAAAAATTCGCTCTCATTGTTTAGACACACGGTTTGGGTCCTCTTTTAATCCTCTTTCTTCCCCACTCTCCCAAAGAAAAAAAAGATTCCTCTCTCTCTCTTCTTCTTCTTCTCCCCCGTTCCGATCTGATGGGAGCTTCCACTCTCTCGCACTCCCACCGATCCCAGCAGCACACCAGCAGCAGCCATCGTTGCCTCTCCCCTCTGTACTGACCCTCTTCTCCACCTCTCCTCTGCCTGCAACGACGACCCCTCAAGGAACGGCACGCCGGCGTCCCCTCGTCCCCACCTTCCTCGTCCAGATTCGGTGGCTGCGTGCTCAGGGAGGCAGTCTCCAGCTCCGAGCACGGCGGCGCGTGCCTCGTGAGTCCAGTTTCTCGGCTAGTTCGCGCTGCCGCCTAGATTCACTGCCCACCTCCTCTCTCTCTGCTTCCGGCCTTCCGGGGCGACACGCAAGTGAACAGCAGAGGAGCAGTAGAAATCGGCATGGCAGCGAGCGCGACGACGGGGGTGCTGAACCCTCTCCTCGGCAAGCTGCTCGGCGAGGAATACAAGAAGCTCACCGGGGTGAGGAAGCAGGCCTCGTTCCTCAAGGACGAGCTCAGCGCCATGAAAGCTCTGCTTGACAAGATGGAGCTCATGGACAAGCTCGATCCCTCCGCCAAGAACTGGAGGGACCACATCAGGGAGATGTCTTATGACATGGAAAACTGCATTGATGATTTTATTCACGACATTGAAGGTGCTAATGCAAAGAAAGGCTTCGTCAGGAAGATGGCTCAGCGTCTCGGGAGGTTGGGGAGGCGCCATCAGATCGCCAACCGCATCGAGGAGCTCAAGGTTCTCGCGGTGGATGCAAATGCTCGGCGTGAGAGGTACAATATTGATGCTTGCATCGATTCGAGTCCTGGCCCTGTGGCTGTGGATCCTCGGATGTCAGCGATCTACAAGGAGGCGGCAGGCCTTGTTGGTATTGACGGCCCGAGAGAAGAGCTGGTCAGTTTGTTGATGGATTCCAAGAAAATACTTAAAGTGGTTTCCATTGTGGGGTTCGGAGGTTTGGGTAAAACTACACTTGCCAGTGAAGTGTATGATGAGATTGGAGGGCAATTTAACTGTATGGCATTTGTTTCCGTCTCCCAAAAACCAAATGTGAAAAATCTTCTCAATGCACTACAATTCAATATTGGGATCAAGGATTCTTCCCATGTTCAAGAGCTGCAAGACATTATTAACCGCCTTAGGGAACACCTCAAACATATGAGGTACTTTTTTCTTCTACGACTCACTCACATATTTTCTCAATAATTGTGTGATTTGACCAAAGGTTATCTACAGATTTTTGGCATAGTTTGGTGAAACTTTAAGTTGTACTAATGAGTTGTGACAAAGATACTTTTTAGGCCAAAGCCAAATTTTACGGGGCTTTTTGGCTAGGAAAGTTGCGCTAGCTCATAAAAATTACTGTGATAGGTTCAAAGTAGTAGGCTGAACATAAAGCTGCCTCAACATATCTTACTTTTTGTACAAGAACATTGTAGTTTAGACGTTGTAAGTAGGAAAAAACAGTATTAAGGGTTGAGCTCAAGATCTCTGTTTATTCAAAACTCTACCATTTCTCTATCTTTTTTCTTTGAATTTTGAAAGACGTGTGTCACCACCCTTCATTATCACTTGTTTTCTTAATTTTAGTTTTGATGACTTTGATATAATATATGAGTAACTCATGCAAAAATTCAACAGGTACTTTATTGTAGTTGATGACTTGTGGGATGAACCAACATGGAACATTATTAGTTGTGCCTTTCCAGAAAATGCAAATGGAAGTAGAGTAATGGTAACCACACGACTGGAGGGCGTAGCTGTCAAGGCATGCGGCAATGATGACTCTAACATTTACAGAATGAAGCACCTCGAAGAGAAATATTCAAGAAGATTATTCTGTAACAGAGTGTTTGGATCTTAAAATGTATGCCCACCCCAGTTTGAAGAAATTTTAGCTGAGATTCTCAAGAAGTGTGGTGGATTGCCACTTTCAATTATCACCATATCTAGCCTATTAGCCAGCCAAGAAGCAAGATTGTTGAATGAATGGGAGATCATAAAGAATTCTCTTGGTGCCAAGTTTGCCACGAAACCCACCTTGGAAGAGATGAGGGGTATATTAAACCTTAGCTACATGCATCTTCCTGTTCATCTCCGTCCATGCTTTTTGTACCTCGGCATGTATCCGGAAGACCGTGAGATCTTAAGGGATGACCTGGTTCGGCAATGGATAGCCGAAGGCTTTGTTTGTAGTTTGCACGGAGATTTAGATGGCGTTGCAATAAGTTATTTCAATGAGCTTATCAACAGAAGTTTGATTCAGCCTGAGAAAACACATTATGGGGAGGTACTTTCTTGCAGAGTACATGATATGATGCTTGATTTGATTCTAAGCAAGTGTGCAGAAGACAATTTTATCATTGTAGCATATGACAATGAAGACATGGAAAGATTGCACAGAAGTGAGTACAAGGTTCGCCGATTATCCCTGAAATCAAGTGTTGATGGTGCAACATCAAACACCCTTATTACTAGCATGTCACAAGTTCGATCATATGCACGGTTTGGAGAGTCCCTGTACACACCCCCTCTTTCACAGTTGAAGTATCTACGGGTGCTTTTGTTTGAGTTTCCGTACCAATGGGATACAATAGTCGACCTCATTGCAATTGGTCATTTATTTTTACTGAGGTATTTGAAGGTTTCAGCTATATCAGCAGACGTAGCACTCCCAGCTGAAATTCAAGGGCTTGTGCATTTGGAAACTCTAGATTTACAGTGCAATCCGACACAGAGCTTCCCATCAGATATAACTTGCTTGGTCAACTTGTTTCACTTGGTACTACCGTATGGTACTGTGCTCCCTGAAGGAATCCACAATATGAAATCAGTCGGCACCCTGCATTGTTCGGGCATCTCGGAGAGTTCGCTGGATAATATAGTAGTAGGTCTTAGTGAGCTGACCAATCTGAAGGAATTGACCTTGAGGATGCCTTACCGCAAGTGCTTGACGGCAGAACAAGTGGATGCTTTGGTCTTCTCCATTGGTATGCTTCGAGGCCTAAGGCAACTCTCCCTCAAATGTCATCATGAATGGGATGGTAATGACAGGCAGCTGGAGTCATTACCTGATCCTCCTCCCAGTCTTGAGGTACTCGATCTGGCAATGTGGGAGTTCGGTAGAGTTCCGAAATGGATTGGTGAACTACGTTGTCTACGGGTCCTCTCTCTTCACGTCTTGCACCTGTCGAATGACGAGGTTTGTGTTCTTGGAGAACTTTCGTTCCTCGTCCATGCCTGGCTCCACGTGTCGAAGGTCTCCCAAGACAAGGTTGTGGTCGGCACACGGTTATTCCCGGTTATGGAGTACTTTGCGATCCGGTCTGATGAAGACGTCACCGCGTACCTGAGCTTCGAGGCAGGAGGTATGCCCATGCTACAAACGCTCATTCTGCGATTCTGCTGGAAAGAGTGGAGAGGCGCTACGCCGGTCGGCATGGAGTTTCTGACCTGCCTCAGGGACATCCGCGTGTGGCTCAAACACACCAGTGGTGTGTCAGGCAAAAACGGGCAACACATAAGCGCCGATGTCGAGTCTGCCTTCAAGAGAGCCGCACGGGTGCGCACAAGACATCCATCTGTTTCAGTCACCTTGCTGGCCGGTTAATTTGTTTGTCATCACGTCTAGAGTTTGGAAATGTTTTGTCTTAATCAATGTTGAGGATATCGTTTAGACTAGCCATAGTGGGAGTGACTTCAGCAGTAACTTTAAGTCCAACTCAGCAAATTTGTTTATGTGGCAATGAGTTAATGAAGAAAGAGGTAGTTCTAGTAACTTAGCTAGTTACTGTAACATCACACATATCAAGGCAAAATGAGTCTATAGCATAATAAATAAAGTGATGCATGTTACTACACATATGTTACTTCCCACTATAGAGGTAGTAACATACAGTAGTAACATGCCCATGTTACTACTCTATGTTACTACCCATTGTGGCTAGTCTTATAGGTAGCGTCTAAGTCAGCTAGGGATTAGAGATTAATCAAAAATCAGTCAATTAATCAATTTTATCGGTCAACTATTAGTCGGCCCTTTTTTTGCAAATCCTAGGTTCCCAACACTAAAATGTGCTATATTCAACAACAAAACAATATTGGACAAAATTGTTACCTTGATTCCTAGTCTTTGAATCCTCATATAATGACAAAACAAAATAGGACAACGGTGCATATTGCGTAACAAGGTCCACAAAACACAAATAAACGTAGTTTTGCAAACATAGTGCTATGAATAGGCCTGATTTATCAATAGATTCCCAATAAATCATTTCTCAGAGCGATAAATCGGCCCAAACAATATAAGGTTAAGATAAGGCATAATCTTATCAGTCACCCCAAGAGTAGCGATAAATCAGACGATAAATCGCTGAATCGGAAGATTTTTTGAACAGTGGTCTTAATAAAACTTGCATGTATCTCGATCAGTATATGTATGTATCTCTACTCCTATAAAAGACTCAGTTGGTGATGATGGTGTGTCTGTCATCCGTCATTTCTGGCCACTAGATGACCCGTTGCGCCGATGGCGCAAGGGGCGAGAGTAAGGCAAGTATTGAAAGAGTAAACATAAATATATTTAGGGGGAAATTGGAACACATTAATTATTCATGATATATAGTGTTCTAAGAAGTTTACGATAGAATATTTACAATGCTATTAGGAAGGAAGGTAGATAGGGAGAGATACATCTTATAGGCGTTATGAAGTGATGAACATTAGTCAGTGTGATTGGTGGATCATCGGCGCTGAAAACTTGTTCAGTCAATTGTTCATAGTGGCTGTGGTTAAATGTTTTCATTGTTCATAGCAGAAATTCCTTCAACATCATCATCCAGACAGGAAATAGTATACAACACTTTAGGGGCTCAGGCCAACGCTACATCTACAGACTATTTGCAAAGGAAAAATGAAACTGAATGTGTCTTGAATAAAGTATAAGTATTCACATATGTACTAACAAAGCACGGTAAGATAATAGACGATCAATACGGACAAAACAGGCGATGAGAAGTGATTTACTTGGGCTCTGCATCCATAGAATCACACTAAGAACTACCCATCAAAGTTCTAGCCTCTAGAAAACACAACAAAAATGAAAACCACTGCTATAAATTGTTGGAACCGTAGCCTAAACAAATAGAAAATTTGCGTGCTTGAAAAACTCTACAACTGACATTGAAATTTAGCCACTGGAAGCAACTCGAAGATGCCAACTTACAGCGATCTCACAATCTTTCAGTTTGCTAACTCAGCATGGTCAAGTTAGAACTCTCAAGGTTCAGGTTAGATCAACTCAAGAAACTCATTAATTTAAAAAAAATGACAACACATATTCTAGCCTGAAATAAACTTCATGGTGTTTAGAGTGAAACAGAGCAGCTGGAACGGCAAAGATGTGAAGCCACTAACACACACACACACACACACACACACACACACACACACAAATAGGGAGACTATTCCATTCAAACTCCTACCAAAAACTCTTCAAATAACTACAGGAAATATAAATAGTAGTCTTGATGTCTGGCAGGGCCATAGAGCAAAATAAATGACAACAAAGGTGTGTTGAAAAATAAATTCTTGGTTGTGACTCATGCTTTCTTCAATTCTTGGTTGAGATAGAAGATCTCAAGTAACACCTCAGAAATAGACCAATGTGGTCACCAGCAACTTGTCAACAACCTGTCAACTCTGGAATAAATATTCTGTCTAAGCAAAATACAATAATTTGCAAGTGACCAGTCCATGCTACCTACAATTTTTAGTAAATCGCTTGAACCCTTCTCAGAATAGGAAACTCTTTAGTTAGCTTCAAATACATGGATATGATAATAAGTATCATGAGAGTGATTAAGAGAAACAAATGGTCCGGTATTAAACAGAACCAAGAGACTGAGGTTTGCAGTTACAATTACTGACCAGTATTAAATCCTTCTAAGAATCTGAAACATATGGAGTATTTGGGACATGATCTGGAAGGCGAAAATATCGGAGAGAATTAAAATGTTCGGCTGGAGAGTAGCGACTGGTTCTTTGCCCACAAAGCTAAATAAATTCAAAATGACTCTTGAGGAGGATGTAATCTGCAGCATTTGTGAATGTACAAAGGAAAATGATTTACATGCTATGATTGAATGCACTAAAGCAAGAGCCTTAAGAGTAGATGACCCGTTGCGCTGATGGCACAAAAAGCGAGAGCGAGCCAAGTATTCAAACCATGCATATTTGGTTGATTTAGAAACAACTAAGGCCAAGGACTATTTGAATAATAATTACGACACATTTGTAAAAGGAAGAAACATAGAATTGATTTACTCAACGCATTGAGGCACTCTAAATCCTATGAAAGGTGTTGGCTCTACAGTTAGACCATTTGGAGCATTGGTACTTCCCAGTTCATACAACCAAGTAGCCGAGTCGAAAGCATAAGGTGATGCAAAGCAGACTACATGGGCCACAAAAGCAGTACATGATGTAATTCCTGAACCTAAGCTATATTATCAGCTAATGACGCTGGCTGCCTGTGCCGCTATCAGGGGGACTGTACGGTGAGATGGAGCTCCCCCGCTAGTTCCTCGAATGCAAACACTGAAACACATATGGTGCTCCTGTTCTCATATTTGTCATGTGAAAGAATTGAGCCCAGTTTGTTGTGATGGTAGCTCTCTTGTCGACTCCCATGATAAGCCAAGCAACAACATTGACACGTTGCCAACTTTGATTGGCAAATTAGTATGCCCTTCATACATGTGTCTCTTGAGTCTTGAGGTATTCTTTTGTGAAGTGAGAGGAAAAGTACTGCAATAGATTGCAAACGTTGTCAAGATGCAGCCTACCAGTATTCTTAGAAAGAACAATGCAAGGACAGCAAGGGATTACTATTCTTTGGCCACTTGTTGCAAACGCCTTGCTTAGGCTACAGACAGGCAATGGAAATTTCTTTGTGTCTATTAAGCTGTTCAAACTGCCAACATGTTGTCTATATAGTGTCACCTTATTTCCAAACAGGAAATAATATCTCAGCTCATCTATATGTACCCCTAACCTCAGGTGCCTATTGAATTTAACGGCCAATTCATGTTAATTAGTATACTTAACGTGGTATAAATAGGGGGAGACAGGCAGTTTCTTACCACGAACTATGTGTTGTCCATCGGCTAAAGTGATCCTCTTGCGTGCATATTCAGGTACTGTCCAAAGATGGTTTGAAAACAAAAATGAGTACGTGAAAAGGAATTAACAAACAACAGTTCTTTCTGCAGATTTACCTTCTTTGTTGATTGGCCTGCGATGTACGGTCTGTGAAATCCTATGTTCCTTTCCGTATTTGAATCTATTAGCACTAACAGGGAGAATGCCAGATCTCAAAGTCGTATCCATCTCCTCTTCTTTCACAGTACCTTGCTGCAAAAAAAATGAGATTGTTATAACTGGCAGCCCATGGCTGCCTCTAGAGTTTGTCTAATCAGGTACACTATTTGGGAAAGACATCAGAGAGAAAACACTAAATGCATTAGCCATAAGATTCTTCTAAACTAAAAGGAAACATCAAGAGATTCCAGCGAACTAAAGAAATAAACTAATTACAATAATCAAATCAACTAATCACATATGTTTAGTCATGGACGGTGGGATCAAATTAAGGAACATATATCTTCACAAATTACTTTGTATAGTTAAAGTGAGATGATCTAAGAAGAGAAAGAAGAGGGAAAATCACATATTTTCACTGCAAAATAATCCAAGCAGTTATCTAATTACACTAAGCAGTAAAACTCTTTGTAAATCATTTAATAAGGGAAGCCATGAAAGGGTCTGACTTGATCTTAAAACTTGTTTGGCAAGTAAAACAGCCCATAGTAAAGCTTCCGACAAACCTTCTATAAACCAGCATCATACTTTGCACACTAATTGCAGGGCTCACAAGTTACAATTCTACTGGACTACCTTGCTATTCATTCAGCAAAATAACAATGGTATACCTAAGAAAATCACAATTTTGCTATTATAATTACTTAGGAATTCAGATTATTGCTTTTCCTGTAGACGCCCTATAACCATAGCTGCACAGGAAATCAAGTAAAAAAACATTAGTAGATTCATAAAAGGCAAATGTCAAGATAAAGGACTGACACAAACTGTCCAGATTTTGTATCAACCAGTCATATATATACAATCATTTTGCCTCTATAAACAACATTGTAATGGTGGAGTGACCAATATAAGGAATTTTAAATTACAAACAAAATATCTAAGACTAAGCTCTGGTTGGTGTATTTTACATAAGTTCAGTTCGGCGAAAGTACGGAAGCAAAGGTCTGGAGATTTTAGCATTCTAAAGGTCGTATTATTGTGTAAAACTACACACCTAGAGGGATTATCTAAGCAAAAACCAGTAAAATTGAAGCAATAAACCTTCTTAATCGTCTATTCGGCACAAGAAAAAGCCTTTTTCTTGTGCCGATTCTTCTTGTATCAAAATAAGAATCCTTTTTCTTCCTAATTCGTCAAAGATTACTATTTCTTCTTTATTCGGGTCTGTCTCTTGGACCTCTTTTTCTTTTGCTTAGGTTTAGCCGAGGTAGTGGACAAACAGAGGGGAAGAAAATATGGCGGGGGAAAAATTTCTTGTGATTGTGAGCAAATTGCTTGGCTTGTTTAATTAAGTTCAACTTCAAATTTACAGAAATTTTGCAAAAAAAAGTAAACTCTTCCATTGAAGGTTTTTTTTATTAAACAAGCTCTGGCAAGGAAAGAACATGATGCATAACAAACAAAAACGAGCACAAACATATATCTTATAAAGCATATGTTAGTGGCTGAATAGAAAAAGATTCTTATGCATATATTATAGAGTTTGAGCCAATATTTTCATGCACCATAAGGTCCTCATTTTACAAAGCAGAATTCATGATGTATAATGTAAAATTTAGCTAGGTATGAACCAAGAGACAAATATGTGTAGTAAGAGAAAGCAGTTTTTTATAGAAAAGACGTGCATACTTAGCTATCAAGTTATGGCATCCTAAGCGGCAGCGGAACAATATAGAAAATGCCCTGCAATACACAGCGTGAAGATTTTGGTACTTAAATTAGCTAACACAAGTGCAGCACTAATTTGGAGGCAAGAAAGTAACAAGATCCAAGCTGGCACATGAGAAATCAATTAAAATGAAAACTGAATTTATGTTCTGTCCTGGACATGGCGATAATCACATGAACTGTGGCAGCTCAAGCTCAAGCAACGCAAACGTCATTTACTGCTACCACCAATCAACAATAAGGTCAGAACGTTAGGTAATTATAACAGCTGATACCACTATGGTACACACAAGCATTTGCTTGCACGGAAGGAAGTGAGCAAACATCCATCATGCACTAAAATGATATTCTGAGAGGGGGAAATTTTTACCTGCGTATATGAGATTCATGAATGCAACACCGATGCTTGTGAGCCCTGCCGGCTCACCTAAAATTCAAGCAGCCTGCTAAAAAGAAAAGTTGCGAAGTCAACATACATACTATTGACTAATTCTCACTCTTTCTATCCGGATATTTTATTGCTTTTATAGGGGTATAAGAGACTAATGATTTGAGATAAGGGATATATGCATGTCAGCCACATTGGATAACCTTCAGATAATGCTCGCCTCTAGATAGGATTTTCTCTGGTGCTTCCAGATTGTTAGTCAAAGATTTGTGGAATAGTAACACAATGACAATAGTTAGGCAATACTGTCATTTTTCTCACTGACAGTGACAATATTTGGATGGTTAATTCTTTTTCATCAATACACTGAACTCAATAAACATGCCAGTGGCTTATAACATTTACTTCCCCAACCTTCTCTACTCAATATATTTTCTAAAAGAAGTCATTTGTGTGTACAGTGTCTCATCATTGACTAAAACTTCCAATGGATGTTTTGATTGTGATGAAGTGCAATAATTATTTTTAGCATAAAGTCCCACAGCAATGGGCGGGGCACCATCTAGTTTCACAAAATCGCAGGACCCAAGTTACTGCTGCCCAGCATAGAGTAGCACTACCCTCAGTTGCAGCCTCAGTCCATATAAAATAGTCAGTATACCAGCAGCAGAGGCTACAAACCTCTTCTACTCTCGCATAACTACTTCACAGTCTGAACGTACAGTAGAGTTCATAACTGCATCAAGGGAAAGAATCAAAGAAATGAGAAGTTATTTTCTAAATGAGATGGCATTTTCTAATGTAACTGAACACATTGTAAGTACGTGAGTTCCTGACATGGCAGTCGCACCAACAACAGTTTGAAGTTAAAGTGAAATCAAACAAATTTTGTTTAAGCCACCACACCCACCTCTTTTAAGCTTAGATGCCCTTGAAAAAAATCGTAAACATATCACACTAATCAGTATATACATGAATTTACTCGATAATTAGAATCACTATGCGTTCCCGACCCATATATGTAACAAAATCTAAGTGTTGGCCATAGTAACAATAGTGTATCTGGCAGTACTTAGGTGTCATATTTGCAGTCTATAATTCGGAGAAAAATCGACCAACATGCCTGGTTCTCAAACTGAAAATCAACGACCACTCCAAATAGGCAAACTTAATATACAGAAGCAATATATTGAGAGAGTATAACCACTTTAGATGGACATATGCAACCCAAATACATTGGATAATATGGTTACCCCAGCATCTGCTATATATCACCCAGGTTAGCTTCAAGTATGTGACTCAAGTCGTATCACAGCAAACATATTTGATGTTGTGCCTGAAGCGTTCAAGCCTTTAGCCTACAATATCATCAAGATCATTTTTCATAAACCAGCCAAACGTACTAAGTCTGAGCATGAGCGTTGCTATTAGCACAGTCAAAGAACTTTATTAGAGCACATAAAAACGCTTGTGTTTGAATAACTGCAGAATTTGCCTTGGTTAGGGATCTGTGTCTCTCTTCTCTTGTTCCTATATCTCTATTACCAAAAACTAAGAAGCACACAAAATCACTCCAATTCAAATTCCTCGGAGAACAATGAGAAGCACACTGCATGTCCGCTAATCCTTATGATAGGAACCACCCTTAGCTGGATTGATAGAAAAGGTAATATGTAGTCACCTGGCTGCTAGAGCATACAGAAGATGAGCATGGATGATGGAGAGCTGACACCACGGACACCTCCTATACATCAGCAACAGCACCACCACATACAATGGCTGCGACTACCATAGAACATCAGTCCGCTACTGAGAAGATGAGCTCGGCCGGCGTGTCACCGAATTGACGGGCACATCAACCCCACCATCGGCTGGATGGGAAGACACCCATCTAAAATGGAGAGAAAAGGAAAAGTAACAGCATGATTACAAAGTTGGACAGAAAGGAAGAACAAAACACAAATCAAGAAAAGAAAGTAGGAGATCATCACCACACGTAGGACGCATCCTACGGCGAATTCCCTGCCATCGACAGTGACCATCATCAGGACCCAAAGGACCTATACAAAATAAGAACAATAAAAATAAAAAGAGAAGACCATAGAGAACTAAAATTAGGAAAATAAGAAAAATAAAACGCTCATACAGTTGTGCTGATGGCCTATCCCTGTGATGATGTTGCTGTCACTGCACATGGCATGGGCATCCTTTGCTGAAACCGTGGCTGCCATTGCCAAAATGTCCAACTTCGCATCTCCCTGACACAAGAGATCAAGCCAACCTATAGCTCATCATGTAAAACTGAAAATAAAACATGAAGGAGATGCAATGTTGGCGTGCAACGGGGAGGCGGATGCCGCCAGATCCTTGCTTCTGCTGCTCCGGCTGGTGCACGGCCTCTACCTTCCACTCCTCGCAAGACCCCTGTAGTCGACAGCTTCATCCATGAGACAACAAGAGGAAACACGAGTGGGGACAGAGGAAGAGAAAGGGACAAGCAGTTACAACTTAACTAATCAAAAGAGGGGAGCAGCAGGAATGAAGGAGGAACCTGCGGGCGTGAGGGCTGTACAGGGGCCTCTCTACTCCAACGCGGTGTGAAAGGCGACGAGTCGGCGGCGCTCCTTCCGGTGACCCTCTCCCGTCCGCCGACGCAGCTCCATTTCTTCTTTCCTCTCCCTTTCTCCCTCCTCTCCTTCCTTCTCTCCCTCCCTTTTATCTTCTCTCTCCCGCAAATCGAATCGAGCGCCATCGCCGTCACCCTATGCCTGCAGGTCGTCGCCGCCGCCGGAGAGAAAAGTGAAGGGGAGGAGGAGGCGGCGCTTTGGAGAAGGGGAGGAGGAGGAGGAGGCGGCGGCGTAGAGGAGGGCAGGGGAGGAGGGGCGGGGCAGGGGAGGAGGCGGCGTAGAGGAGGAGGGCAGGGGAGGAGCGGGGGGATTGGCTGCTCGATTCAGCCCCACGATTCGAGGCTAGGTTTTCACCCCCGCACCACGATTCAGCCCCACGCCTCTCCCTTTTCTCACCCAGGACGCACACCGGATGCACCAGAACATTGGGCCCAGGGACATTTGAAGCCCACCTGTCATGCATAAAGAAGCAAAAAGAACGAGTCAAGAAAAACCAATGGTCAGGACTTTGACAGCATCGTAAAAAGCCCTGTTGCTGTGAAATCGTTCGAGCGAGAACGACTACGCGACGCAAGTGCCTCGTATTGCCGGGTAGGCTAGCGAGCTTTATATGTTCAATTAGATCTGCACCTAATGGTTGCGAGGTAAGTTACGGCATTTTTGCAACAATAGCCCACTTCTCTGCTTCAATTTGCAGAAAACCCCTTATTATCTTATAAGCAGCCACATCCCTCGCACACCTCATCAAAACAGCCTGAGAAATATATTTTGAGTGAAAAGTAATATATTTTTAGTGGTATATATGTATATCAAAACAAGAGTGTCTTTTTTCAAGCTTGTGAACAAGTACTATTCTACTTTGGATCCGTTGCAACGCACGGGCACATTGCTAGTATAGTTGTATATTTCTCAACGTGTTCAATTACAATGGCAACAGAATATTTACATGCCGCAACTCGGAAGCAACAGAATATGCAAATGGCAATAATTTCAATCACTTACAGCACAATTACCCACCTTTAGATTGTATTGCCTTCCAAGATGACCATTGATCGGCATGATTCCAGTTACTCGTCGTCCATCAGAACCGAATCATCACCTGCGATAACGCGCGAAACTCAATTTGCCAGTGAGGTCTGATGGTCGCCGCAGCGGTGGAACACATGGATTCAAATCAAAACTTTAGAGTAGGGACCGGAGATGATCACATCAGACATAACTGGTACATAGAGATAGAGCTCCCAATTCAACAAATCCAAAGCTCAAAGGAGCTAATTTCTGCTTCACAAACAAACAGAGACAGATGGAAAATGGTACATGCAGCTTAAGAGATACTAGTAACAATCTCGATTTCACCTTGAAATTAGCAAAAGCTTCTCAGGGATATCAACAACAGCTCATATATCCTAGTAAAAGCTTGGAACAGTGTATATATCTATCATATTGGGGTTAAGAACCAAAAATATATCAACAACAGCCATTGTCCTAAAATAGTTCAGGAAAGTGCATCTTAGGCATTACATTAGAAAAATATCAACAGCAGTGTCCTAAAAATGTCAGCTAGTTAAGTAGTTGAACATTAGGAACTATGCAAGGAGGCTGCAATCCAAACAGGAATCAAGTAACAGAACCAATAAAATTATCGCAATTAATAACTTATAGAGAATGTGTCGTGTTTTACAAGTTACACCAAATTAAGAAATATGGATGGAATGTAAAGGGTCACCGAACCTCACTACCATTTGAGTAAGCCGGAGCCTAGCTTCAAATATTGACACCACCAATTAAAATTCAGATGAAAAGTAAGATCGCCAAGGTCACTAAATCATGCGTATTTAAGTTAAGGCACTCTCCAAGTTCGTGCCCAAGGATATCTATCTCCAGGTCCACATCTACGTAAGATCTTGCAAATAGAAAAACTATGCTCTTCAAATCTCCTGTGACGATTACTTACGCAGCAACTTTCCTGTGGCAGCAATTAAAACAGTATTTTCATTTGTATAAGTATGTACTCCCGACTAACCTGTCTGGAAAAAACTGAAAAAACAAGGAACGAATTAAGCAACACCATGGAAATCAGTTACCAGATCACAAACAGCGGCAATCTGACAACCAAAACACAAGATTGCCAATATAAAGGAGCAGTGACGAAGAATGCGTGAACATGATGGCAAGCAGAAAACAGGCCCGCATAAAGAGAGGCAAAATATAACCAGGGCGCAAATTGTGTTCACATGATATTGCTCCAGTATAGTTTACAAACTATTGGATGGAACCCCCTACAATTCTGCAGCTATGAACAGCTAACGGTAAGGCGTGAATTTAACTAATGACATGAAGCAACAGAAGCAAGTGCAGATTTCAGTAACGAAAACAACCAATGACCGGAAGAAAAGTATTTTAATCACATTAGAATAGATGGATTTCTTACAAACAAAACAATATCTACCAGATAAATTGAGGAGTAATTCTCAAAGTGCAGGCAAATCCCAGTCCTAAAATCTGAACACATGAGAGAATGAAACTGACGACACATATTTTGCTCAACCATGATTCAGGAAAATATAATAGACTTTAGGGTTCAGGAATAAAATTACCTGGAAAACACAAAGATCTTCTCTACGGAATGACAATATCAATATATCAGAGTTCAGAAATAAAATTAACAGTTTCATAGGATTTAGCACTTAGAAATGACCAAACTGGCATGTAACAGCATACTACAAAAAACAGCCAACATGTAGTCTGGCAAACAACACCAAAACAGGAAGTACCCAGCTTATCAGACAGAGTGAAAACTTTGTTGCGCCATACACAGTAACCAATTTCCTATCGTGGGTGATTCACAAACACAGCACAGCAGCTCAAGTTGGGCAGAGTCAATCATCTTCTATTCCATCGTGGGTGATTCACAAACACAGCACAGCAGCTCAAGTTGGGCAGAGTCAATCAATTTATGGATCGTGTTGCCAGAGATCCAAGCAAATTTCCTGCCAAAAACTCCATCGTCACAATTCTTATCACTCGTCTCCAATGAGAACAAAAACCATTGACAGCGCTCAAGATTTGCCGGTGAGGCCTGATGGTTACCACTGCGGTGGCCGGTGGAGCACATGGATACAGAAACAGAGTGCAGGGACCGGATATGATTACATAAGTGGAACACATGGTTAATCAGACGCAACTCGAACAAGAATGCAAATGGGGATAAAGATGTCGAATTCCATTAACTTGAAATTAGCAACTCAAAGATACATATGACAGCTGATATCCTAAATATCCAGAACAGTGCACCTATCATTTTGGTGTTTTATCAACAGCAGCCATTCTCCTAAAAATGTTTAGGACGGTGCATCTTAGGAAATATGAATTACATTTTTCTAAATACCGACAGCAGAGTACGCTAGAGCTGAGCTTCACATCTACTACATCCAAGTAAAATCATGCAAATAAAAAAACTATGCTCTTCAAATCTGATGTGGCCATTACCTACGCATCAACTTCACTGTGGCAACAACTAAAACAGCATTTCCCTTTGTACATGTAATACTGATTAACCTGTATGAAAAAAAATACATGGGGAAAATAAAGCAACGCCAAGGAAAGCTGTTACCAGATCACAAACAGCGGCAATCTGACAACCAAAGCACAAGATCACCAATACAAGGAAGCACTTACAAAGAATCCGTAAACAAGATGACAAGCAAAAAACAGAACATAAAACAGAGACAAAATGACAATATAAGTTTTCCAGTAATTTGCAAACTATTGGATCGAACTCTCTGCAATTCTGCAGCTATGAACAGCTAACTGCAAGGCGTCAAATTAACTAATGACACGAATCATGAAGCAATGAGAGAAAGAGAAGCAAGTGCAGAATTTCAATAACGAAATCAACCAATGACCAGTATCTGAATAAAACTAAAGCAGAACTATCTGTAAAACACACGCTGATAACACCACATCATAGGTCTCCTGTTATGTGAGCAGTATAGAAAAGGAATAATTTTATATGTAGCTGCAAGTTAGAAACTATATATGTGCACCAACACAATGCCAGTTTCTCAAAGGGTTCATCTCATAGAGAAGGAAAACCAAAAGATGAAAACTCATGGGCATCTGTACAGTAAGCCCAACTAAGCTGCACCCCTTGTTTTCTCCATAACCGTGGTAAGACAGGATAGCATCGATTCTTTTATTCTTCAGCCACGGACTTCTTAGTCTGCCAAGAACTTAAATGTCGCTACTCTTTATTGGATATTAGTATCTTACCGTAAAAGAAAAATGCAAGTTTAAAAAACAGCTGTGGTGACCTTGCCAAGGGAAAACAATCATGCGGGCCTAATATATACATTCAGTTTTGTGTTTCTAAGAACAGTGCTCATTGCAATGTAAACCTCAGAAATATACAACTCACCTCAATCACATATACATATTTGATCTGACGCATCAATTGAAACATCCACTTCTTCAGTCAAAACTGAATGCTTAATAGTCAGAAGAAACCTTGCAGGAGTCCATCGTTTCAGAATAATAAATATATACTCATGCTTAGTTACGGTAACCTAACATCACCATATTATGCTCCAGTGCTGGTTTAAACACAAAATTGGTCCACCCACACATCCAATTTCCATGATCTTCAGTGGAAGTCGGAATCACACATATATATACACACATATGGGGGCTCAGGAACCAAATTATCAGGTGTCATAGGGAGTTAGCATTTAGCAATGCCAAACTGGCATGTAACAGGCATACTACAGAAAACAACCAACATCATCTTAGGCAAAGAACAACGAAACAGGAAAGTACTAACAGCTTACACGCAGGATGATAACTTTGTTGTGCCATAGGCTGTAACCAATTTCCATGGCCCTTTTTTGTTCACGTAAATCTGAAATTAGTAGGCACTTCCCCTTTGCAAGCTGCTGCATAATCTTCAGCGAGGTGTGGTGCGGCTTCCTTGTGAGGGCATATGAGCTTCTCCACAAATACCTTCTCAGTCATCCTGACCGCAGAATATAAGCTCAAGTCACGATCTACCAGTCCATTTTCCTTGAGGAACTTCAGAACATAGTACCTGGGCCAGACCCGGCCATCCAGGCTAAGACAGAGAATTATCGGTCGATGAGCAACGTAAACGGGTTCCAACCCCACCTCAGAGAAGAAGAACTCGGACCTGCGCTTCAGAGACTCCTTAGACTTCCTCAGCACCATCGGAGCCTTACAGACAGCAATGCTCACTTGGGCATCAGACCACCTGAACGTATTCTTCAAGTAGTCCACTTTAGCGGCAATCTTCTCCTCGTTGAGAAACGCGACAGCCTGTAGCGCTAGCCTGAACATCCCAGCGCCACGAGGTACACCTAATCTTTCAGCACATGCCACCATTGCGCGGACGCGCTCCGGGTTGGTGGTCAGCATCCTCGGCACAGCGATACACAGCTTGGCAATATCACAAGCACCTAACCCGCACTCCCTCAGGAAGGCAACATTGGGCTTGACCAACTTGTCGAGGTCCGACGACAGAAGGTGGGATGAGCGCTGGAGCGTCCGGAGGAAGTTGTGGGAGGAGCCGAAGAGGGGCAGGTAGTAGTGCAGCCTGGAGACTATGGATCGACGGCGGAAGCGGTCGGGAGTGAGGGAGACGAGGCGGGCGATGTCAGGACGCGAGAGACCTAGGCCAGTGAGCCCGGCGACCTTAGGGGCCAGTGTTTGGTCCACTTTGGTGCAGAGTAACAGCGGATCTTTGCCGACGACGGCGGCGGCGTCGGCGCCGGAGAGGCCGAGGCCGGCGAGGAAGGCGAGGACGGCGTCGGGCTTGGCGGGGGATTTGATGTGGGAGAGCTTCTTGGAGGCCTTGAGGGCTTGGGGCCGGGTGAGGCCGCATGTGTCGACGAGGTAGTCCTCGACGGCGAAGCTTTTGTTTGAGGAGGCGGTGGAGAGGAGGCGGTGGAGTGGGGAGATGGCATGTGTGGAGGGAGAAGAGAGGAGATGGGAAACGATGCACTCTCGGAGGCGGAGCATGGCGCAGCCGCCGGTGGCAGTGACGGCGGCGGCGGCGGCGGCGGAGGAGATATTTTTCGTGTGGTCTACTTGTGGTGTGTGGGGAAGGAAAGAAATGGGGGCCGGTGAGAATGGGCTGCAATTTCTGGTTCTTGTCGTTCGGTTCAGCACTGGGCTCTAATTGGACCGACTTTTTCATAGGCCCGCCTAACTCTTCGATTTTTTTTCAATCGTCGATATTGGGCTCCCTGTGTTAATGAGTTTCTCGTTTTGGACTCTTAAAAAAACGATAATTAAACTCGACGTCTCCCTCAAATCCGGCGACCTCCTCTTCCACCGTAGCCCCTCCTTCCTCCTCCTCCTCCTCCTTATCCGCTGCTGGAAGGAGAGGAAGATCCAACAGAGTGCCGCCCATTACGATGGCCAGATCTCTGATGGACGCAACCCACGGCGTCATCTAGGGTTTCGGCTCCAACTCCGGCGGCCACCGTTGAGTTGTTGCACCTACTCCTTTCTATCTCTCTCTTCCTCTTCTAATCCTTCTCTCTTTTTTGTAGCAGCAACAAAGGAGAGGTGTGGAGAAGAGTTGGATGGGGAAGCACCATCACCATGGACGACTTCATCCCCTCCAGGATCAGCATCGACCATGGATGAAGAGGACAATGACGCCTAGCTAGCAGCAGCGGCCATGGCTGGAATTTATTTTTTTAATTCCTAATTAGTTAGCAGTAGCGCGGGTGGCACTCGCGCTACTACTAACAGTTAGCTGTAGCGCCGTATCAGTAGCGCGGGCACCCGTGCTACTGATATACCTAAAACCCGCGCTACTGCTAGGCTTTTCCCTAGTAGTGCACCAGGACCTCACTGAAGGCAGGGACAACGCGACTCATTACAGTGTTGCCATTGATGAACAGGCGAGGAGTCACGGGGTTCAATGCTTGAAAGAAGAAGGTGCAATTGGATCTCGATATGGTGATAGATAAAAAACGGAAGAATTTTTTTTCCAGACACCTATAAAATACGCATTTCGTATTTAGCGCCTTCTACGCCTCTTAGTGTCTTATTCGTATGTGGTACCCAAACCTCAGTTTCTATACGCCGGCCAATTTATGCATCGCTCATATTTCTTTCTTCTTCTTCTCATGATTATGGTTTTTAGGCTCCCTTGGTTTATCTTTACTTCACACAATCTGGATTTGAATTATCATTTTGGGTCCAGTTTTTTTGTGTTTCTTTACTTCTGTTTTGGGCTGGTTTTCTATTCGGGTTTTTTTGTTTTCGATTTCGTTTTCCCTTTCTTTCTTTGTTTTTATTTTTTCACCTTTTTAAATTAATGACATTTTAATCTTTGCGTTTTCTTTAAATTCATAAACTTTTTTCATGTTTGCAAAGTTTTTCTAAATTTGTTAATATTTTTTAAATTCAATAACCTTTTTAAATCCACAAATAGTTTTTTTTAAATTCACGAACATTTTCCAAGTCCTCCAACATTTTTTTCCAAATCCCTGAACTTTATTGAAATGCATGAACTATTTTCGAGTCTGCGAGTTTTTCTTTCTTTCACGTTCATGATTTATTTTCAAATTCACAAACTTTTTTCAAAGTCATGACTAGTTTTCAGATTCACAAACTTTTCTCAAATTTATGAACTTTTTTCAAATTCATGATTTTTTCTAATTTGCAAACTGTTTCATATTCATCAACTTTTTCTTTTCAAATCTGTGAACACTTTTTATGTTTTTGAGAAGTCAATAGTGAATAAGTCAAACCGTTACAGGGTCAAAGGGTTAAACGGTTAACAGTCAAGGGAAGCGAGTGAGCGTTAATGTAGCGAGCGAGCGAGGCTATTTTTTTGCATCGTTCCAATCGAAGCGTGTGTATCGGTGCTGGTTGGAGAAATCACGCTTAAAGCACTGATTAGGACCTTCCTATTTAATAATCGATGTTTTTCTGATGCAAATGCTGTACTGTTTTGGACGCGAACGGAATTTGTGTAACATTTTTGGATTAGACAATGACCTAAACATCTGTCCTCCATTCCTAAGCCAGGAAGGATCATTTTTTGTCAAAATTGGTGTACAACACACAGTAAAGTTTTCTTTTTTGGTTTTGTTAAATTTCAGCTAAATGAGATTTAACAATGCCGCAATGAAGTTCGTGACTTTTGGATTTAGCCATGTCAAGATTCATCCGTATGGGCGGGCATGTGCGCTTCTTACGAAAGAGCAGCCTACCATGCATGGGAGGCACACCTATGCCTCGCTTAACGTGAGTTGGAGTGACAGCTCGCAAATGGATTTTCTCCTGTTTATTTTTTGTTTATATTTGTGTTTTTACTCTATAATTATTTAAAAAAATATTGCAAATAATAAAAACAAATAAAAAATTAAAATCGTGAATTTGAAAAAACGTTACCACAATGTAAAACAATTGTTAGTTTAATTCAAAAATAATGTTAATAGCATATTAAACAAAATCTTTGTGACATTTAAACTTTTTTCCTTGTTGCAGAAAATATATGTGACATCATTAAAAATGTTAAACATACATCAAATAAATGTTTCAAATGTATCTGCAAAATGTTGATAGCATACAAAAAAATGGTTGTGACATTTAAAAAATTCACGCGTTTCAAAAATATCTAGGTGACAATATAAAAATGTAAACATGCATTTGGAAAATGTTAAATGTATATCAAATAAATGTTTCAGATGCATATGAAAATTATACAAAGTTTATGAAAAAAGTAGACATCAAACATGTTTCAGATGCAGCTTGCGAGCATATCGGCACAAATAAAGCTAAACCGCTGATGAGAAGCTACTAGGAAAGTAATGTTTGTGAAACCGATGAAGGAATCACACACACACGTCTACTATTTTGTTCTAAGGAAACCGAACAAAATAACTTTCCTGTCAAACTTTCTGCTGCACTCCAGTGCAAATTGGGCTCATTTTTCAACCTCCCGAGCTTGCAACGCTGCACTCCCTGCCCTAATACAGACTAGATCTACTGATTGATCGAGTTTCACATTGACAGAAACAACATCACATTTATCATCAAATGCTAAGCTAACATCATTCAAGCACATGGAAGCATCTACAACGGGAAAACATAGAGAACAGAACTGCAGCCCACAGAGCAGACAATGTCAGAAATAGCAACAATTTCAGTCGCTTCCAAGATTACCAGTGGGGCATGCACATGTATAGATCGTGTTGCCAGAGCTCCAAGCAAATTTCCTGCCAAAAACTCCATCGTCATGATTCTTATCACTCGTCTCAAATCAAAACAAAAAACCATCGGCAATGGGCTAAACTTTGACAGTGAGGTCTTATGGTAACCAGCTCACCGCTGCGGTGGAACACAGCGATTCAGAAATCTAAAGCAGGGACCGGAGATGATTACAGCAGAGTGCAGAGTTAAATCAGGCGTAACTGCTACATAGCTCCCAACTCAACTAATCCGAAGATGAAATGAGTTCATCTCTACTTGTCAAACAGAGATAAAAAAAACGGTGATTAGTACCTGCGGCTTATGAGAAGTTAACAATCTCAACTTCATCGGCAAGTTAATCTGTAAAAATGCTATTACTGGATACGACTCACGGACTCAGCACAACATCGCATTTATCATCGAACATTAAACATACAACATTCAAACACATGGAATTTCTGGTTGCAAGTTTTGAACTCTAGATACTGTAGCTTCTTCCACAATGGGAAATCATAGATAGAGATCAGAACACCAATGCATGGAGCACACAGCATCAAACTACCAATAATTTCAGTCAAATTCAGGATTGTTACAAGTGGAGCACCTCTAGGTCATAATGCCAGAGCACCAAACAGATTTCCAGCCAAAAGCTCCATTGCCACAATTCCTACTACCACTCCCCTATCAGAACAGAACACCATTGATCATGCGCAAAATTATGTTGGTGAGACCTGATGGTCACCGCCAGTGGAACACAGGGAATCAGAAACTGAAATACGGGTTTCAGGAGATAATCAGGCATAACTGCAACACGGCTCCCAACTCAACTAACCCGAATTTGAAAGGAGTTCATCTCTATTTGTCAAACAGAATTAAAGATAGCAATTAGTACTACCTTCAGCTTATCAGCAGTTAACAATCTTGACTTCAACTTGGAATTAGACACTCAAAGATACAAACAACTTTTATATCCTAAAAATTCAGAACAGTATAGCTATCATTTTGAAGTTTGGAACTAAAAATATCAACATCAGTCATTGTTCTAAGACGGTTCAGGTAGGCATTACATTTCTCTTTTTGACGGAATAGGCGTTATATTTTAGCTGGCAGTACAGTAGGCATAGCCTTCTACCTCATGTAGTCACGTGTACAGTTGATAGTTCATTACCTTAGCCTTTGCATCCCATCAGCAAGCTTGTTTTGGTGGCGCACCAAAACCAAACATCTACCGGCATCCTCCTAGGCTCCTGGTACATCAATTTCAAGGTAGGCGGACCATGGTTCTATTTAGCCAACTGAACTTCCTTTTCTTCGCTGAATAGACAAAAAAAAATCCTTTGAAAAAGGGTAAAGATATCAAAAGGCAAATGAGAAATTTATTTCTGAGTCTAACCTGAATATTAAACAAAGTTAGTACTAATTGACATACGATGGAACCTGAAAAACAATGAAATGGAAACTGAACATGCATGATAGATAAATTTCGGCATGAAAGCAGATCATACTGATACATTTCGGTGGAAAATTACACAGCATTACTCTTTTGCTTTCTAGTTTCATGGGTGCTGGTTTCAAGACAAAATTGGTCCATACACACATCCAATTTGCGTGATCTTCAATGGAAGTCGGAATCACATATATATTGATAAACTTCTCATTTACAGAGATCTTCTTTAAGTTATGATAACATCAACATATGGAGGTTCAGAAATCAAATAATCAGTTTCACAGGGAGTTAGCATTTAGCAATGACTAACTGGCATACTACAGAAAACAATCAACATCGTCTTAGGCAAAGAACACCAAAACAAGTAACAGCTTACACAAAGGGTGATAACTTTGTTGCGCCATACACTGTAACCAATTTCCATAGCCCTTCTTTGTTCATATGAATCTGAAATTAGTTGGCACTTCCCCTTTGCAAGCTGTTGCATAGTCTTCAGCGAGTTGGGGTGCAGCTTCCTTATGAGGGGATATGAGCTTCTCCACAAATACCTTCTCAGTCATCTTGACTACAGTATTTAAGTTCGGGTTGCAATCTAGCAGTCCATTTTGCTTGAGAAACTTTACAACATAGTATCGGGGCCTGACCCGACCATCCAGGCTAAGACAAACACTTATCGGCCGATGAGCAACGTAAACGGGTTCCAACCCCACCTCAGATAACAGGAACTCGGACCTGCGCTTCAGAGATTCCTTTGACATCCTGAGCACCATCGGCGCCTTACAGACAGCAATGCTCACTTGGGCATCAGACCACCTGAACGTATTCTTCAAGTAGTCCACTTTGGCGGCGATCTTCTCCTCGTTGAGAAACGCGACAGCCTGCAGTGCCCGCCTGAACATCCCAGAGCCACGGGGCACACCTAGTCTTTCAGCACATGCCACCATTGCCCGAACACGCTCCGGGTTGGTGGTGAGCATCCACGGCACAGCGACGCACAGCTTGGCAATATCACAACCACCTGCCCGCACTCCCCCAGGAACACGACGTTGGGGTTGACCAGCCTATCGAGGTTGCTTGGGAGAATGTGGGGGCTCCTCTTGAGAGTCCGGAGGAGGTTCTCGTTGGAGCCGAAGAGGGGCAGGTACTAGTGCAGCTTGGAGACTATGGATCTAGAGCGGAAGCTGCTGCGGGCGAGCGAGACCAGACGCGCGATCTCGGAACGCGACAGGCCGAGGCCGGTGAGCTCGGCGACGATGGGGGACAGAGTTCTCCCCACGCCGGCGCAGAGCAACCGCGGGTCTTTGGAGACTACGGCGGCGGCATCGGCGCCGGAGAGGCCGAGGCCGGAGAGGAAGGCGAGGACGGCGTCGGGGTTGGCAGGGGACTTGAGGTGGGAGAGCTTCGCGGCAGCCTTGAGGGCTTGGGATCGGGTGAGGCTGCAGGTGTCGACGAGGTACTCCTCGAAGGCGAAGCTGCTATGGTTTGGGGAAATGGGGCGCGACGCGGTGGCGCAGAGGAGGCAGCGGAGTGGGAAGATGGCAGAGGTGGATGGAGAAGAGAAGAGACGGTAAAGGAAGCACTCTCGAAGGCGCGGAGCATGGCGCAGCCGGCGGGAAGGCGGCGAGAACAACGGCGGCGGCGGCGGCGAGGGAGATATCTCCGATGGATTGTCTGCCTCTGCGTGTCGTGGTTGGTCAGAAATGGGCTCAACTTCTTTCTCTCTCTGTGCGTGGGCTCTAACGGGACGGGGTTCATTTTTCTCATCCATTCTCTTCCCTTCCCATGGTTTTATTTTTATTTAATTTAACTACGTCGCCTCCAAATTTTTATTTAATTATTTCCTGTCATATTTTTTTTGCATTTTTTATTTCCATTTTGGAATTTTTACTACAAACTATCTATCTTTTTTCTTTGACACTGCTCATAAAAATGGAGTAAAACTTGGCATCCAATAGAAAATTGGTTTTAAAAATTAATATTTTATTAATTTCAGAAAATATGTTTCATCGAATTGTTTGCTCATTCATATATAATATTTTTTAATCTGATGAAATGATCTTTATGACCATAGTGACCATTTTATTTGATATACATAAACAAATTCCATAGACAATGACTATTATCTTTTTTATTTTGCATTAATTATAAAGGTGGAGAATACTTTTCACTAAAAGATATTTTCTTCTTGATATTAACTTTTTATTAATGTGAGAAAGATAATAGGTTTGTATGAAATTTGGCGACAAGATACTCCTCCACGACGAAGCAACTAGTCCTAGGGTTGGGGGAAATGGGGGCCGACGCGGTGGCGGAGAGGAGTCGGCGGAGGGGGGAGAATGCAACTCTGGAGGGTGAAGCGAGGAGATGGGAAAGGACGCGCTCCCGGAGGCAGAGCATGGCGCAGGCGGCGGCGACGACGACGATGTTTCTGATGGATTGTAACTGCAATTGTGTCTCGTCAGCTTGGTCCGCGGAGTGGATGGGCTGTACTGGTTCCTTTGGTTTTTTTAGACAAGTAGTTCCTTTGATGGTGGTTGTGTCTTGTGTGGGCTTTATTAGACCAGAGTTTTGGTAGGCCGGTTGAAAATGTTTCTTGGATTTTTGTTGTTGTGAGTTTTCTGTGTGTTTTTTCAGTTTGCTATTCATCAGGCCATTCGAATTTTTCACCACTCAATTATATGGCGAAGAACGAGGCGACAGCAAGGCACTGGCGGCACGCTTAGCAATGGCGTGTTAGCATGGCTGAGCCAGACCTGCACTAGAGACGGACCACAATCATCTCCGACGCAGGCGTGGGCGAGAGCTGATGGGTTGGGGTTCATTTTTCTCTTCCATTCTCTTCCCCTGTTCTAAACAAAATCCATTTTCTTCCCTTCCCATGGTTTTATTTTTATTACTTTACCTATGTCGCCTCCAAATTTTTATTTAATTATTTCATGTCATATATTTTTTGCATTTTTTATTTCCATTTTGGAATTTTTACTACAAACTATTTATCTTTTTTCTTTGATACTGCTCATAAAAATGGAGTAAAACCTAGCATCTAATAGAAAAATTGTTTTAAAAATTAATATTTTATTAATTTCAGAAAACATGTTTCATCAAATTGTTTGCTCATTTATACTTATATAATACATTTTAATCTAGTGAAATAATCTTTACAACCATAGCGACCATTTTATTTGATATACATAAACAAAATCCATAGACAATGACTATTATCTTTTTTATTTTGCATTAATTATAAAGGTGGAGAATACTTTTCACTAATAGATACTTTCTTCTCGATATTAACTTTTTTATTAATGTGAAAAAAATAATAGGTTTGTATGAAATTTGGCGACAAGGTACTCCACGGCGAAGCAACTAGTCCTAGGGCTGGGGGAAATGGGGGCCGACGCGGTGATGGAGAGAAGGCGACGGAGTGAGGAGAATGCAACTCTGGAGGGTGAAGAGAGGGGATGGGAAAGGACACACTCCCGGAGGCGGAGCATGGCGCAGGCTGCGGCGACGACAACGACGATGTTTCTTATGCATTGCAACTGCAGCTGTGTCTCGTCGGCTTGGTACGAGGAGTGGATGGGTTGTACTAGTTCCTTTAGTTTTTTTAGACAAAGTAGTTCCTTTGGTGGTGGTTGTGTCTTGTGTGGGCTTTATTAGACCAGAGTTTTGTTAGGCCTATGGAAGATGTTTCTTGGAATTTTGTTGTTGTTGTGAGTTTTAGAGACAAATATTTGCATGTGTTTTTCCAGATTGCTATTCATCAGGCCATTCGGATTTTCCATCGGTCAATTATATGGCGAAGAACGAGGAGGCAGCAAGGCGCTGGCGACACGATTAGCAATGGCGTCTTAGCAAGGCTGAGCCAGACCTGCACTGGAGACGGACCACGATCATCTCCGACGCAGGCGTGGGCGAGAGTTGATGGGTTGGGGGGGGGGGTCAATAGTTTTGACTGTTCTTTGGATTAAACAGAGCCCGGGCTCGAGACGTGGACACCGTGGCCGGCTATGACCAGGGCTCATCAGGACCTCACTGAAGGCAGGGACAACGCGACTCATTACAGTTTTGCCATTTATAAAGAGGCGAGGAGTCACGGGGTTCAATGCTTGGAAGAAGAAGGTGCAATTGGATCTCGATATGGTGACAGATAAAAAACTGGCTGGAGAATTTTTTTTCCAGATACCTATAAATTACACATTTCGTATTTAGCGTCTTCTACAACTTAGTGTCTTATTCATATGTGGCGCCCAAACCTCAGTTTCTATACGCCGGCCAATTTATGCGTTGCTCATATTTCTTTCTTCTTCTCATGATTACGGATTTTAGGCTCCCTTGGTTTTATGGTCCAGTTTTTTGTGCTTCTTTACTTTTGTTTTAGGCTGGTTTTCTATTCGGTTATTTTGTTTTTGTTTTTCATTTTCTCATTTTTATTTTTTCACCCTTTCAAATTAATGACATTTTAATCTTTGCGTTTTCTTTAAATTCATGAAGTTTTTTCGTGTTTGCAATGTTTTTATAAATGTGTTAATTTTTTTAATTCAAGAACCTTTTCAAATCCACAAATAGTTTTCCCAAATTCACAAACATTTCCCAAGTCCTCCGACATTTTTCCAAATCCCTGAACTTTATTGAAATGCATGAACTATTTTCGAGTCTGTGAGCTTTTTTTTCACATTCATGATTTATTTTCAAATTCACGAACTTTTTTCGTATTCACAAACTTTTTTCAAAGTCATGAGCAGTTTTTAGATTCACAAACTTTTTTCAAATTTACGAACTTTTCTCAAATCATGAACATTTTTTCTAATTCACGATTTTTTCCAATTTGCAAAAGTTTTCATATTTGCAAACTGTTTTGTATTCACGAACTTTTCATTTCAAATCCATGAACACTTTTTAAGTTTTCAGAAAGTCAACAATGAATAAGTCAAAATGTTGCGGGGTCAAAGGGTTAAACGGTTAACAGTCAAGGGAAGCAAGCGAGCGAGGGTTTTCTTTTGGGACGTCCCAATCAAAGTGTGGCGTTGGTTGGAGAAATCACGCTTAAAGCGCTGATTAGGACCTTCTTATGAAATAGTCGATGTTTTTCTGATGCAAATGGTATAGTGTTTTGGACGCGAGCGGAATTTGTGTAACGATTTTGGATTGAATACACAGTAAAGTTTTCTTTTTTGGTTTTGTTATACCTCGCCTAACGTGAGTTGGAGTGACAGCTCGCAAATGGAATTTCTCCTGCTTATTTTTATTTTTTTATTATTATTTGTGTTTTTACTTTATAATTATTTAAAAATATTGTAAACATATATTTCAAATAAAAAATTTAAAATCATGAATTTGAAAAAACGTTACCACAATGTAAAACAATTGTATTCAAAAACAATGTTGATAGCATATTGAAAAAAAATAATCTTTGTGACATTTAAACTTTTTTTGCTTGTTGCAGAAAATATATGTGACGTCATTAATAATGTTAAACATATATCAAAAAAAAGTTTCAAATGTATATGCAAAATGTTGATAGCATACAAAAAAATGTTTGTGACATTTTAAAAAAATTCACGTGTTTCAAAAATTATCTATATGACATTATAAAAAAATGTAAACATTCATTTAGAAAATGTTAAATGTATATTGAATAAATGTTTCAGATGCATATGAAGTATATACAAAGTTTATGAAAAAAAGTAGACATCAAACATGCATTTGAAAGAACTATTAATCATTGTATTTAAAAATGCTAATCATGTATTAAAAAATGCTAAATATTTATAAAAAATGTTCTTGATGTATAATTAAATGTAGACATCAGAACATTTATTTTTTAAAATGTTAATTGTGTATTTATAAAAAATAACATCTAGAAAAATTCACATCTACATAGAAAACCGAGGAAAAGGATACAAACAAAACATAGAAAACAAAAACAGACAATTAAAAAGGTTCTAAAACCGATGGAAACCATAAAGAAAAACATATAAAAATAAATGAGAAGAAATAAAATAAAAAAAAGGTGAAAAATAAGGATAAATGAAGAAAACCAAAGAGCTCCAAACTAAACTAATTGTTAGGAGCTAGGGTTCTGCCCGGTCTTGGCCGTAGGCAGTAGGGGAAGGAGGAGGCTGGGCGTGACGATGAGCGGCCGCGCCGGCGGCTGGGCGCCGTCGCGGGAGAGGAGGATGGCGGCGGCAGCGCAAGAGGCAGGGGGCGGCTAGGGTTCCGGCTCCTCTGGGAGCCGGGCAATAGAGATAATCTTCTTATTGCTTAATTCCAAACAGAGTCTTACAGCCTATATTTATAACCTAGATAACTTGCATAAGAATTAACCTAAGATAACTTGCATAAGAATTAACCTAAGATAACTTGTGGGCTAAGATTGCCCGGTGGGCCTCTACGGCCGTAACACTTCTCCCCGCCTGCACAAACAGCTCGTCCTCGAGCTGTAAGGTGGGGAAGCGCTTGCTGAACTCCTCGAGGTGATCAACCAGCGTCAAACACCTTCTCGACAGCTGGGGCGGCCAGGTCGACGGCGACGGCGTCCTCCGGAATGTAGTCTGCAACCTCCAGGTAGAAGAGTCGCGGGCAGGCGTGGCCGGGCGTGTAGGGTTCATCGCAGTTGAAGCACAGCCCTTGGCGGCGACGCTCGAGTATCTCAGCTGAGGTGAGCCGGCGGAACGGGCGCGCCGCGGTCACGGCGAGGGGTGCCGCGGAAGCCTGTGCAGGCCGACCCTGTGCGGAATCCGGCGAGAGTAGCGACCCAACGGCCCGGGACGGTGATTCCTGCTGAATGGCCACCGCGCGACGCTCGAACGCGCGGGCGTAGTACATGGCCGTCTGGAGATCCTGCGGCCCCTTCATCTCAACGTCCACGCGGATGTGGTCAGGAAGGCCGCCGACAAAGAGTTCAGCCCGCTGTAAGGCCGTCACACCCGGCGCGTGACACGCCAGGGCCTGGAAGCGGTCGGCGAAATCCTGCACCGAGGAGGCGAAGGGCAGGCGGCCCAACTCGGCCAGGCGGCTCCCGCGCATCGGCGGTCCGAAACAAAGAAGGCACAGCTCGCGAAAACGCTCCCACGGAGGCATGCCGCCCTCGTCCTGCTCGAGGGCGTAGTACCATGTCTGGGCTGCCCCACGGAGGTGGTAGGAAGCTAGCCAAGTGCGCTCCGGCGCGGGCGTGCGCTGCCCACAGAAAAACTGGTCACACTGGTTGAGCCAGTTAAGCGGGTCGTCCGAGCCATCATAGGTGGCGAAGTCGATCTTGGCGAACCGGGGCGGCGTCTGGGTCGACGTGCCAGGGCCCACCGGCTCGGTGATGCGGAGAGCTGGTGACGGCGCCCGGTCCATGGTGGGGAGGCCGCCGTTGGATCCCATGGAGCCCGACGAGGCCCCGAACTGCAGCAGGGGCACTGACGGGTCCCCGGCCTCCATGTAAACTGGCGGAGGCGACGTCCCTGTGAGCCAGGCCAGAATCGGAGATGGTGACGAAGGGAAGCGGACCTCCTGGATCAGAAGGCCGCTCGGCGAGGATCGGCCCAAGCTAGGGTTGGGCGGGGGCGGTGGTGGAACCTGCCCTGTTGCCGCCGGGAGGGACGGCGCGGTGGGGGACGACGCGGGTGGCGGGGCCCAGGTCGGCCACTGCGGTCTCTGGGTGGAGGCGGGCGGCGCGGTTGGCGCCGCGTACGGCGTCGGCCACTGCGTCCAAGGTGGCGTCAAAGCCGCCGGTGGGGGAAACGCCGGGTAGCCACCGGTGATGGCCGCCGGTACTGAGTACCACGGCAGCGCCTGCTGGATCGGGAGCCCCCCGGAAGGGCCCTGACTTAGGCCGGCGCTCGGCGTTGGTGACGGCAGCGGGGCTGGCGCAGCCGGCGCGGAGGAGGCCGGGGCAGGCCAGACCGGCCACGGGGTCGGGGCGGACGCGGCCGATGCCGCAGGTGCTGACGCGGGCCATTGTGGCCAGGCTGGCGCCGAAGCAGCCGGCTGCTGGAGCGCCGGGTAGCCGCCGGCGAGGGCGGCGGGCACCGAGTACTAGGGGAGCGCCGGCGGCGCGGAGGGTGCAGGCAGCGGGGGCGGCTGTGGCGGCCCGTACGGGCTGGCCAGGAAGAGTCGGATGCCCTGGACCGCGACGACCAAGTCGTTGAGGACTCCCGCCATGGCCTCCAGGGTGTAGGTAGCCGGTAGGGTTGATGGCGACGGCGGTGTAGCGGTTATGGGAGCCGGCGGAGGCCCGGTTGACGCGCCGGGGAGAAGATCCAGCGGCGCGGACGGAAGGACCAACGGCCCCGTGGTGAGGGCCGTGGATGCGGCGGTGGTGGTGGTTGTGGGGGCGGCGGTGGTGGTGGGCGTGGGCAGCGATGGCGATGGTGGTGAGGACGACATGATCGAACGAGCTACCTGATACCAAGGTGTTAGGAGCTAGGGTTCTGCCCGGTCTTGGCCGTAGGCAGTAGGGGAAGGAGGAGGCTGGGCGTGACGATGAGCGGCCGCGCCGGCGGCTGGGCGCCGTCGCGGGAGAGGAGGATGGCGGCGGCAGCGCAAGAGGTAGGGGGCGGCTAGGGTTCCGGCTCCTCTGGGAGCCGGGCAATAGAGATAATCTTCTTATTGCTTAATTCCAAACAGAGTCTTACAACCTATATTTATAACCTAGATAACTTGCATAAGAATTAACCTAAGATAACTTGCATAAGAATTAATATAAGATAACTTGTGGGCTAAGATTGCCCGGTGGGCCTCTACGGCCGTAACACTAATACTCCCACAAACCGAGATCAAGATAGCGATGAGTACCTGCAGCAGCTTATCAGCAGGTAACATTCTCGATTTCAATTTGAAACTACCCGCTCAAAAGATAAAAACAACAGCTGGTATCCTAAAAGTTCAGAGCAGTTCATCTATCCTTTTGGGGTTAGGCAACGACAGCAACCAATTCTCCTTCGACTTGGCTCGACAGCTTCTGGCAAGGAAAACACCAGTGCCAGTGTGCCAGTGTGCCAGATGATGATGCCTAGAATGCCACGAGCTGCGCTGCTCCTATTGAGGGAGCATGCAATCCCTCATTAAATTTCCCTTGCAACATTCTTTTGTAATTTTCCTTTTTAATTTTATATAACACACGATGGTCAATTCATAGTTTTAGTCTTGAAAAAATATAACTTGAATAGAATGAACTGAAGATACAATATTAAGTTATTAACTGCAATAGAATGTAACTAAAGCAGAAGTAACTGTAAGAAATAAGCTGAGTACCGGATGTGGACTCTTTTCTTTTGCAACTGTGGGCACTTAAATCTTTGTAGCTGGAAGTTAGAAGCTATGTAAACATAAACAGTTGTGGCACAACACAATGCTGGCTTCTGTAAGGGCACACCTCATAGCAACCAGAAAGATGGCCAAGAACTGATTGTCGCTACCAAGGACAGCAATATCTTGCAGATCAAGAGATGCTCAGTTCTTATGAAGTTAATAATCATCTAAATAGGCATACAGCTGTAGCGACCTTGCCCAAGGAAAAAATCATGCAGACCTAGTATATAAATCAGTGGTCATTGCAGTAGTATATAAATCTGTTTCTAAGAAAGAACAGTGGTCATTGCAATGTAAACCTGAGAAACACACCACTCACCTTAATCATATATACATATTTGACCTGACACATCAATCGAAACATCCAATTCTTCGGTCAAAAATGAATGTTCAATAGTCAGAACTGAACATCACAAAACTCAACCCCCATCTGTAGTCACCCATCGTTTCAAAGTAAGAAAAATATACTCATGCTTAATTATGGTAATTCAGCCTCGCAATATTATGTTCCAGTGCAGTAGAAAATTTACAACAGACTAATTAGGTCCATCTTCTTTTATTTGAGAGATAATTAGCTGGAACTTATGAGTAAAATGTAAGTCTAATACCAGTGAAAAAATCACGCATCTTAACCATTAATTCTGCTCAAGTAAAACTTTTTAAGAAAAATTTATGAATCCGAACAGCAGAGTGATACATTTCGGTGGAAAATGACACATCATTACTCTTTTGCTTTCTGGTTTCATGTGGTGCTGGTTTCAAGTTTCAACACAAAATTGATCCACCCACACATCCAATTTGCATGATCTTCAATGGAAGTCGGAATCAAATATATATCCATGGACTTCTCATTTACAGAGATCTTCTCTAAGAAATGACAACATCAACATCAACACAAAATTTTCAGTTTCATAAGGAGTTAGCATTTAGCCATGACTAACCGCCATGTAACAGGCATACTAAAGAAAACAACCAACATCATCTTAGGCAAAGAACACCGAAACAGGAAGTAACAGCTTACACGCAGGGTGATAACTTTGTTGCGCCATACACTGTAACCAATTTCCATAGCCCTTTTTTGTTCATGTAAATCTGAAATTAGTTGGCACTTCCCCTTTGCAAGCTGCTGCATAATCTTGAGCGAGGTGTGGTGCGGCTTCCTTGTGAGGGCATATGAGCTTCTCCACAAATACCTTCTCAGTCATCTTGACCGCAGAATATAAGCTCAAGTCACGATCTAGCAGTCCATTTTGCTTGAGAAACTTGATAACATAGTACCGAGGTCCGAGTCGGTCCTCCATGCTATAAGAAAGTATTTCTGATCGATAAGCAATGTACACGGGTTCCACCCCCACCTTAGAGAACAGGAACTCGGACCTGTGCTTCAGAGATCCCTTTGAATTCTTCAGCACACCCGTCATCTTCTATTTTCCATCGTCGGTGATTCACAAACACAGCACAACAGCTCAAGTTGGGCAGAGTCAATCAAATTATGGATCGTGCTGCCAGAGATCCAAGCAAATTTCCTGCCAAAAACACCATCGCCACAATCCTTATCACTCGTCTCCAATCAGAACAAAAACCATTGACAACGCTCAAGATTTGCCGGTGAGGCCTGATGGTTACCACTGCAGTGGAGCACATGGATACAGAAACAGAGAGCAGGGACCGGATATGATTACATAAAGTGGAACACATGGTTAATCAGACGCAACTCGAACAAGAATGCAAATGGGGATAAAGATGTCGAATCCCATTAACTTGAAATTAGCAACTCAAAGATACATACGACAGCTGATATCCTAAATATCCAGAACAGTGCACCTATCATTTTGGTGTTTTATCAACAGCAGCCATTCTCCTAAAAATGTTTAGGACGGTGCATCTTAGGAAATAGGAATTACATTTTTCTAAGTACCGACAGCAGAGTGTACGCTAGAGCTGAGCTTCACATCTACTACATCCAAGTAAGATCATGCAAAAAAAAAATGCTCTTTAAATCTGATGTGACCATTACCTATGCAGCGACTTCACTGTGGCAGCAACTAAAACAGCTAACTGCAAGGCGTGAAATTAACTAATGACACGAATCATGAAGCAATGAGAGAAAGAGAAACAAGTGTAGAATTTCACTAACGAAATCAACCAATGATCAGTAGCTGAATAAAACTAAAGCAGAACTATCTGTAAAACACATGCTGGTAACACCAGATCATACTGTCTCCTGTTACGTGAGCAATATAGAAAAGGAATGATTTTATATGTAGCTGCAAGTTAGAAACTATATATGTGCACCAACACAATGCCAGTTTCTCAAAGGGTTCACCTCATAGAGAAGGAAAACCAAAAGATGAAAACTCATGGGCATCTGTACAGTAAGCCCAACTAAGCTGCACCCCTTGTTTTCTCCATAACGGTGGTAAGACAGGATAGCATCGATTATTTTATTCTTCAGCCACAGACTTCTTGGTCTGCCAAGAACTTAAATGTCGCTACTCTTTATTGGATATTAGTATCTTACCGTAAAAGAAAAATGTAAGTTTAAAAAACAGCTGTGGTGACCTTGCCAAGGGAAAACAATCATGCGGGCCTAGTATATACATTCAGTTTTGTGTTTCTAAGAACAGTGCTCATTGCAATGTATACCTCAGAAATATACAACTCACCTCAATCACATATACATATTTGACCTGACGCATCAATTGAAACATCCACTTCTTCAGTCAAAACTGAATGCTTAATAGTCAGAAGAAACCCCAAACCACTTGCAGGAGTCCATCGTTTCAGAATAATAAATATATACTCATGCTTAGTTACGGTAACCTAACATCACCATATTATTCTCCAGTGCTGGTTTAAACACAAAATTGGTCTACCCACACATCCAATTTCCATGATCTTCAGTGGAAGTCGGAATCACATATATCCGTTTCATAAGGAGTTAGCACTTAGCAATGACTAACTGCCATGTAATAGGCATACTCCAGAAAACAACCAACATCATCTTAGGAAAAGAACATCGAAACAGGAAATACTAATAGCTTACATGCAGGGTGATAACTTTGTTGCGCAATACACTGTAACCAATTTCCATAGCCCATTTTTGTTCATATGGGTCTGAAGTTAGTTGGCACTTCCCCTTTGCAAGCTGCTGCATAGTCTTCAGCAAGGTGTGGTGCGGCTTCCTTGTGAGGGCATATGAGTTTCTCCACAAAACTCTTCTCAGTCATCTTGACCGCAGAATACAAGTCACGATTTAGCAGTCCATTTTTCTTGAGAAACATGATAACATAGTACCGAGGTCTAAGTCGGCCCTCCATGCTATATGAAAGTATTCCCGATCGATGAGCAATGTACATGGGTTCCAGCCCCACCTCAGAGAAAAAGAACTCGGACCTGCGCTTCAGAGATTCCTTTGACTGACTCAGCACAGCCGGATATTTGCGCACGGCAATGCTCGCTTCGGCATCAGACCACCTGAACGTATTCTTCAAGTAGTCCACTTTGGCGGCAATCTTCTCCTCGCTGAGAAACGCGACAGCATGTAGTGCTTTTCTAAACATCCCAGAGCCACGGGGCACACCTAATCTTTCAGCGGATGTCACCATCGCGCAGACGCGCTCCGGGTTGGTGGTGAGCATCCTCGGCCCATGGATACACAGCTTGGCAATATCACAATCACCTAGCCCGCACTCCCTCAGGAACACAACATTGGGCTTGACAACCTTGTCGAGGTCCGAAAACAACAGGCGGAAGCCGTCGGGGGTGAGCGAGACGATGCGAGCGATCTCAGGACTAGACAGGCCGAGGCCGGTTAGCCCGGCGACGACGGGGGCCAGGGTTTTGTCCACTTTGGCGCCGAGGAACCGCGGATCTTTGGCGACGACGGCGGCGGCATCGGCGCCGGAGAGGCCGAGGCCGGCGAGGAAGGCGAGGACGGCGTCGGGGTTTGCGGGGGAGTTGAGGTGGGAGAGCTTCTTGGAGGCCTTGAGGGCTTGGGGGCGGCTGAGGCCGCAGGTGCCGACGAGGTACTCCTCCACGGCGAAGCTACTAGGGTTAGGCGAAACGGGGGGCGACGCGGCGGCGGAGAGGAGGCGGCGGAGTGGGGGGGGGGGGGGGGGTGGCACAGGTGGAGGAAGGAGAGATGATATAGGAAACGACGCACTTCCTGAGGCGGAGCATGGCGCAGGCGGTGGTTGCGGGCGGCGGCGGCGGCGACGGAGATTTCCGATGGAATGCAGTTGCCGGCAGCGTTTGGTGAGAACGGGATGCATTTCTTACGGCTGTTGTGTGTTTGTTTGTGGGCTCTATTGCACTGCGGTTTGAACAGGCCTGTACAAGAATGCTTCTTGGAATTTTGGCCGTGACTTACAATTTTATATGTTTTGCTCAAAAAAAATGAAATGCCCTAAAAAAGCTAAAAAAGAAAAAGAAAAACCAGACATGTATTTGTTCCGAAATACAAAAACAAATGTTTTTCCGGATCCGATAGGCAACTAAGGACACGGCTGGGGATGGCCTTGTAGAAGATGCCGGAGGAGGGGCGACGGCCGGGGATGGCTGGCGATATAAAACAAGATCACTTTCTCCTATTTTTGTTTTGTTTTTCAGATCTCATTTATTTTCTCATATTTCTTTAACTATTTAATAATTGTTTATCCATCTTTTTCACTTTCCTAGTTATCATTTTATTATTTTCCTTATTTTCGGTCCATTCTGTATGTATTACTTTTGTCCAATATGTTTGCTTGCATTTTTTATTTATGGAACTTTGGATTTATCTACTATGACTATGTTTTATCTTTTTCTTTGACAATACATATAAAAGTGGAGGTTTTTTTCCCCACTAATAGGTACTTTGTTCCAAATAGTAACATTTCTACTATTTTGGAAAATATAGGTTTCATTTTTTTTGGTCTATTCTGTGAAATATTTTTCTTACCGATGCACTATTTTTTTCGAAGTACAATAAACATTTTATTCGATACACACAGACAAATTTCATACACAATTTTGTTGAACATACAAGAATATACATAAATGATCATTTTTGTGTACAAGAAAGAAAGCTTCTACATCCAGGACACTTTTACAAGTCATAACATTTGTTGGGAAGAATATTTGTTCAACACTCTATTATAATTTCTATTTATTCTAGTATAGTAGTCCCTCCGTTCCTAAATACAAGTCTTTTTTTAGAGATTTCAATATGGACCACATACGAAGCAAAATGAGTGAATTTACACGCACGTCTATATACATCCGTAAGTAGTCTATATTGAAATATCTAGAAAGACATGTTTATGAACAGAGGGAGTATCATTTTTGAATTAACATGGCGGAAACTATATTTTATCATGTAGAAATTTGGGAGAAAGAAGATATAAAATCTAAAAATTAGATGTGCCAAATGTTCATGCACTGTGACCGGTTGACATTTTCCCCATACACAAGCTGTCGAGCTCCACTATTGTTGCTTAACGGGCAGAGGTATTGCCCAAAAGGGCCAACTGACGGTTCTTACATGAGAACAAAATGAAATGACAATAATACAAAAGTAAATGGCCGCCCATTACAAATCCAACACCAAGCTCGTAATGCAAAAAAGCCAGCGACTTTCGACGACACAACCAAACAAGCCAAATTTGAGAAACCACAATGCAACAAACCTCCCAAGCTATGAGGCTTCAACAGTTGGTCGAGCAGGCCAATGATTGTAGGATCGGCATCTTTGAAGATCATTACGCACATTCGCTAGGCCTCGAATGCCTTGATGATGATAACGCATGGCTTCGGTGAGCAACGCGCCCGCGCTAGCCACCACCCTCTACGCATCCTCTTGCTTGTGTAGACCTGCCCAGGAGATCATGAACGCACAAGCATCACATATGAGATCAGAAGTTCCTGTTTTTGGTTTGGATATAGTTAAAACATGTATGCACAAATTCAATGAAAACCGATTGAACCACAAAGAAGCAGGACAAAAATAAGACAAAAACCGACCCGCTGTTACTCCTGTCGTTATAGGCTGATTTGGCATGATATGATCTACTCACACAAGAATTATACACTTGGCCACGTTTGGGTTCTAGTATTACATATGATCCACTTACATATAGTACGACGCGGCTTAAAGAATATCCTCCTACCAACAGCCAAACGACCATGGTTCCCAATCCACTCGCATAAACGATTGTATTTTACCTAATCAACTGGAATAACGTCTCCTGTTTCGTGAGCAATACAGAAAAGTAATAACTGTATCTATATGTGATGTGGGTACTGTTTCCTTTTGAAAGGTCTGGATACTTGTTAAATCGTTATAGGCTTATTATAACTGCCTGTTAGGAACTATATAAACGTAGACTGCTGTGAGCAGGTTCCTGAAAGGGCTCACCTCACAGCAACCAGACAGAGGGGCACGTCTACAACAAAAGCAGAAAAGAATGAAAACTCATGGACCCCTTGTTTTCTCCATATCTTACTGGTGGTAAGGTAGGACTGTGGTTATTCTTAGTGTTCAGCCAGACTACTTACTGTACAAAGAACTGAATGCCACTACTTTTTATTGGATAGTAGTATCTTATAGCAAAAGAAAATGCTAAGTTCTAAATCATATCTTGGGATTTAGATGATCACACCAACAGACTCTGCGACGAGCAACTCTCCGTGATGAGGGAAGGCACTGCGTAAAGAGGCAGATCTCAGCAAATAGGCAGGATACACCAAATCGCCAATTCTTTCAGTGTTCAGCCAGACTACTTAGTGTACAAAGAACTGAATGCCGCTACCTTTTATGGCAAAAGAAAATGCTAAGTTCTAAATCATATATCTGGATTTCAGTGATCACCCCAATAGACTGTATGACGAGTAACACTGTGATGAGGGAAGGAGACAATTATTTTTTTACAGAATGTTATACTGACAGTGACAGAGAAGGCAGTCACATCTGCAATAATAGAAAATACAGTGAATCCAATACTAGATCCGTGTGTGATAGAGGCCATAGATGTCAGAATACCTGTAAAGTGTTCTTGTGAGTCTTACGAGTGTGTCAAGCAGGGATTCACGGGCGCAAGTTGACCCACAGCTATTTTTGGCGCTGTTTGATAACATAAAGTCAGGTATGAAGATACTACTTTCAGTCTCCACATGAGATGGCACAATGAGGCTGTGTTTATACCTGGACAACCGTACATGAAAATAGCAGCAGGGAGAAAATAGCTGCAGTGCTCTGAAGTCTGAATACAACCACCCAGTCTCTGGATGGAAGAATCATGTTCTTCCTACAGTCTGGCTGATACATTAATATGCTCGACCAGACTGACCAGCCTGACAAACCATATATGCCGAACATGCAGTAGGAACATAGGATATGTTTTAGTAAACATAAGTCTAATCCAAGTGAAAATATCAAGCTATCTCAACCTCCAATTGTGATTATATAAAACACTTTTAAGGAAAGTTTATGAATCTGGACAGTAGAGTGAATTTTTCCTAGTGGCAACAGGTTCAGAATACATCCTAGTTGAACCTAATATCCTACACATTCATCCATATAAATATAAAAGCACTGATCAACACAAGCACGTACATCTTGCCTAAGTATTTCATCTTTTTTTCCTCTCGCGCCCCTTAAGTTCTCTGTATCGATCATGAAGTTCAGGAAAAGAAAGTAAAACTCATAGTTGCCATGTTTCCGGTACGGTGGGAACGAGGAACGGGAACGAGGGACGAGAGTCGGTGGCTGAAAAAAATAGGGTACAGAGAGTATACATCTCTCGAACGATTTTTTTATAGCGGGGACGCGATCCAATCCGTTTGGGTACGATGAACCCGGTACAGTACCATGGGTCGAGGAACGCAGTCCCTGAAGAACGACGACTCTCGGACGGTTAACATTCCTTGCTGTTAATGGATCCCTTGCAATTAATGGACTGGAGGAAGAACGAGGAGTCCTTGAGAAAAGAAACGGCGACGTGAGTAAATTATGCCTCGCGTTTTGGCTGTTGGATCCTCGAACCTGAATCGAGGAGCAGGCTGCGGGGACGCCGAATCTTCATCGAATCGTACTGAATCCGACCTCGTTCCCGAATCCGATTCCGGGTCGATGAATCGGGATCGAGGGACGGCCTACCGTTCCCCGTTTCCGGCTACTGTAAAACTTACCTCAGTTCAGTCACTGAGCAATAAAAAAACTAACAGCAGCAACCCAAATCTGCTGAAGCTCTGCAGAGGCAACAGAGCAGTGGCACACTTCATCCAACGGCTGAGAAAGCGAGTTGGAGTCACCGCGATGATGGGCACTTCATTTAGTAATTCATGAATTAATATTTTGTTTTAACTGAATAGATACTATTTCTCATTTTTCTCTTCCTTTTCAGATTGATATGGTCGTAATCTGTCATGTGATTTAACAAGCAAAGTGTTTGCATATAATGGCATGGTAACAGTAGCTAGGTTAGTTACCCCTGTTGCTCATTAAGCACAATCAGAACACATACTTACATCACTAAACACCAAGGATTACAAGCTGACACATGGACTAGTCGTTCGACTAGTTCAGTTGGAAGACATTGCTAATTGCTAAACAATATAATTTGCCACTTTTTATGTCAGGATGGATAACGGGTCGAAGGTCTTAGTGTCGTGTCAAAGCAACAAATTGGGCTGAATTTTGTGGCATTGCGAAATAGATACTAAACTAACGATTTCATACTGGCTACTTTTGATGCTGAAACATATGTATGTGGTTTTGTGAACAACGGTGTTACATATGCAATCACTGAATAGTAGATAGATATGAAGAAAAGACATCTGGCTCCATGCAAGCTGTAGGTTGTAGCGGAAAAACTTTGTATCCTTTTCTTCTTCATATGTTCCCAATAACAAATGTTAGTTCAAATTTCATTGGATTTTCTTGTTATTCATATTTCATGGCACCTCCATTGGTTTGTTTTGAAGATTAATGAACTATGTAAATGATAAAACTAATTCATTTGTAGATCATGGATTAGTCCCACCTAGGTTACGTTTTTAAATTTGAAAGCTTCCAAACTAAAGAAAGGTCAACTATGATATTTAGAAAAAAGAAGATGAATCTTTAGAACAATAAGGGGAAAGAAAACAAAAGGTTAAGAAAAAAGACGTCCATTAGAAATAGTATATTTCTAAGCATAATCAAAATATTGAACATTGAACTGCAAACTTGGTAGTTAGTACTAACTGACAAAGTATTCTAAGCATAATCTAAATACTGAACATTGAACTGCAAGCTTAGTACTACCTGAAATATGATGGGACAGAAAATACAATGAAATCAAAACAGGACATGCTAAATAAATGTTGCCATGAAAGCAGATCACGCTGATATTTTTAGTGGAAAACGACAAAGGGCTCTTCTGTTATGTCTGGTTTTCTGGGTCCTGGTTTGATCCGAAAGTTGGTCCACGCACACATCCGATTTCCATGATCCCCAACATTAGTTAGAAAGACAAACATATGAGACTTCTCATTTTCAAAAATCAACTCTTAAGGAATAACAAGAACATCATATCGGGGTTCAGGAATCGAATTATCAGTTATTTCAAGAATTAGCAATGACGAAACTGGCATGTCAAAGATATACTATAAAATATAGCCAACATCATGTTAGGCAATGAATACTGAGACAAGAGTTACCAGCATACAATGCAGAGTGAAAACTTTGTTGCGCCATACACATGTTACAAAATTCCATAGCCTCTTCTTGGTTCATGTAAATCTGAAATTAGCTGGCACTTCCCCTTTGCAAGCAGTTGCATAGTCTTTAGCGAGGTGTGGTGCAGCCTTCTTGTGAGGGCATATGAACCTCTCCATAAATACTTTGTCGCTCAGCATGACTATATTATAGTAGTCCCGGTACTGACCTAGCAATCCATTTGCCTTAAGGAACTTGATAACATAGTACCTGGGCCTGAGTCGGCCCTCCATGCTGTAAGAGAGCAATGCCGGGCGATGAGCGACGTACGCCGGTTCCAGCCCCATCTCGGACAGGAAGAACTCAGACCTTTGCTGCAGCGAGCTGTTTGACTTCCTCAGCACAATCGGAGCCTTACACACAGCATGGCTCACTTGGGCATCAGACCACCTGAATATCTTCTTCAAGTAGCTCGCTTTGGCGGCGATCTTCTCCTTGCTTTTGAACGAGACAGCCTGCAGTGCTTGCCTAAACATCCCAGAGCCGCGGGGCACGCCTAGAGCTTCGGCGCATGCCACCATCTCCCGGACGAGCTCTGGGTTTGCGGTGAGGATCCTTGGCACAACCATACACAGCTTGGCAATATCGCAAGCAGCCAGCCCGCACTCCCGCAGGAGCGCGACGTTGGGCTCGACGACCCTGTCGCGGTTGGACGTGAGCAGGTGGGAGCTCTTCCTCAGGGCCCGGAGGAAGTTGTCGGAGGAGCCGAAGAGGGGCAGGTAGTACTGCAGCTTGGGGACGACGGACTTGAACCGGAATGGCTCGCCGGCGATGGTGGCGAGGAGCGCGACGTCGGAGCCGGACAGGCCGAGGCCGGTGAGCCCGACGACGTTGGAGGCCAGGGTCCTGTCCACGCCCGCGCAGAGCAGCCGCGGGTCCTTGGCGACGGCGGCGGCGATGTCGGCGCCGGAGAGGCCGAGGCCGGCGAGGAAGGCGAGCACGGCGTCGGGGTTGGCGGGGGACTTGAGGTGGGAGAGCTTCGCGGAGGCCTTGAGCGCCTGGGCCCGGGTGAGGCCGCAGGTGTCGACGAGGTACTCCTCGACGGCGAAGCGTTGGCTCGGGGAAATGGGGGCCGCGGCCGCGGAGAGGAGGCGGTGGGGCGAAGTGACGCGGAAGGCGGCCGGGGTGGAGAGGAGGTGGGAGACGATGCAGCTCCGGAGGCGGAGCATTGTGCCGGCAGCAGTGGCGGCGGCGGCGGCGACGGAGGGATTTCGGGTAGGTTGCAGCTGCGTCTCGTCTGCTTGGCTGCCGTAGCAGGCCGTGCCCGTACAGTTATGTTCGCATATGGCTCTCGTTTCTGCTGGGTCCAATCCGTCGTTTGGACGATGACATCTTGGGCTCCTGCGATCGTTGAGTGGGCCATTTCATGTTGTTAAGGGCTTTGCTTCCACTCAGAAATTGGGGCCCAATTCTTCTACCAGAATCTGGGGATTCAGAAATGAGGCTCAAAGATTCTGGCAGAAGCTGGGTAGGGGTCGGATTCTGGGAGAATCTCCAGATTCTGGCAAAAGAACCGGGCCTGGAAGTGTTATAAAAAAACTTAAAAATAAATTATTTTCTAAATGAAATATAGTCCGTAGTTCATGTTGATTATTTATCGATAATAGGTTTATTTTGAGCAAACTTTAGAAAGAACAAACATGTCTTCATTTCAGATCAATATAAATGAAAAAAGTAGAAAACATTGTGCTCCCTTAATTAAGTAAGTGGCAGCCTCTGGTTTGTGCATTCTAGAACTCAATTTAGAGAAAATAATTAAACCGTGTTCTTCTTTTGGAAAAACAAGCATGTCTCTGTTTGAAATTTCCCATCTACATTCCACTTTGGTATCGTAGTAATGTTTATTATTTTATGATCTATGTTTTGTGGAATCATGTAGACATATTATGTATTAAAAATGAGGAAAGGTATTGTATGTTCTTGCATGTTGTTAAGGGCAATTTCATCATGCAGGTATCATGCTCATCCACATACAGGAGAAGACGCCATATTAATTTGCTTTATTATTAGAGAAATGTCACGCAACAAACAATATTTAGTGACCAGTGCATGTTCAATGCAAAAATAAGATTAGTATTTTTAAGTTTAGGAAATGGTAGCCAACAATGAACTCCGCATACAGGCATGATAGTGGATAAAACAAGTGGTTGTAAAATGTTTTCATGGAGTGTTGTAGGCTCAAATGAACTGGAATTAGTGAGACATAAATAAGTTATTTTATTATTTACTGGGATCATTTTAACGAAGCTCCATTTTGTACTACAAAAATAATTTGCTACAATTTTTTGTTATGTTTTATTTCTTTCTTGTTTATAAGTTATTAACTATGTCTACCATTTTTATAGCAAGCACAATATATGGAAACCATGATTTTTTTGCAGTATTATAGATTATTTCTTAGTTTTTTTGTAGTAATAACCATATTTTCTTTTTCCATGTAGAGGATCAAACAAAACCATAAGTGTCCTAATATCACCCACGCGACCACATAGTAGTTTCATCCAACTTCTATAATCTGCTTTTTATAAAAGGGAGCACCTGAAACTCATTCGAATGAGAAATAAAATGGTCTCAGTCGAATGACGTGGGTGATGACGTCGCACATTATTTGTCGCAGCCCCATCACCTGGCAGACCGAGCCAGGCTCCTCTCTCCCCAGCACAAAACAGAAAAAAAAAAAGGCTCAATTGGGTTGAAACTTCTCCCTTGTTAGTTGTTGGTTGTGGGCCTTTGTGTTGTGGGCCTGTTGTTTTTAGCAAATCCGTTTCCGGGAGCGTGCTCCCGTGCTGGACCTTCTCTCGTCCCTCCCTATCTTCCTCTGCTTCTATCTGATTTGAAACAGTAACAACACCCACCAAAAATGAGGACGGCTCTCTGGAAAAATATACGTTAAAGGAGGGGCCACTTGCCATAGACTTGAGGATAAAAAAAAGGAAGAAGGATATACAAGAACTACTCGCTTTATTACTATTTTCATCCTAAGAAAATGATTATATGTATGTGTGAAAAAAACTATATAACTATGATATAAAAAAAATAATGACTACTAACAACCATCTAAAAAACGCAAAAAACAACATACGACCATAAAAATGATTAAACAAAGTTTCCGCCGTCACTGACAAACACTGCCCTTGACCCCCTCGATGTGGTCACATTATACGTCTTGCAGGTGCACTTGGTTGTGTTGAGTTGCGGTTGCGGTCGGATTGTAGCGATTGCAACTACAAAACAAAGAAGGCCTAAAAAATTTTGAACCGATTTCATCGGCGCCGATATCCGTCCCCCCCGACCCTCGGTCACGTTCACAATAGTTGTTCCGCAGTTACGCTTGGGTGTGTTGAGTTTGCGATTGCGCTCGGGATGGGGTGGTTACGACTACAACAAAAAACAGTAACCAAAAAAGGAACCCATTCCCATCAGCACCGACAACCCTCCCGACCCCCCGGCTTGCACTTGGGTGTGCTGAGTTCTAATTACGCGACGGTTGCAACTACAACAAAAAAATCTAACAAAAAAAATAAAAAGAGTTGCGATTGCGCTCGGGTTGGTGTGGTTGCAACTACACAAACAAAAAGAACCCTAAACAAAAGAAAACATGCAACCGATTTCATCGGCGCCGACAGCCCTCCGCACCCGACCCCCGGGTGCGGTCATGTTATATGTCTTGCAATTGCTCTTGGGTGTGCGGAGTTGCGATTGCGCTGGGGTTGGGGCGGTTGCAATTACACAAACAAAAAGAACTCTAGACAAAAGAAAAAATGCAACCGATTTCATCGGCGTTGACAGCCCTACATCCCCGACCCCCGGTTGCGGTCACGTTACACGTCTTGCACTTGCGCTTGGGTGTGATGAGTTGCAATTGCGCTAGGGTTGGGGCGGTTGCAACTACACAAACAATAAAAACACTAAACAAAAGAAAAAATGCAACCGATTTCATCGGCGTTGACAGCCCTACATCCCCGACCCCCGGTTGCGGTCACGTTACACGTCTTGCACTTGCGCTTTGGTGTGATGAGTTGCAATTGCGCTAGGGTTGGGGCGGTTGCAACTACACAAACAATAAAAACACTAAACAAAAGAAAAAAAATGCAACTGATTTCATCGGCGCCGACAGCCCTCTGCCCCGACCCCCGGTTGCGGTCACGTTATATGTCTTGCAATTGCGCTTGGGTGTGTGCTGAGTTGCGATTGCGCTCGGGTTGGGTCGGCTGCAACTACAAACAAAAAGAACTCTGGAACCGATTTCATCGGCACCGACAGCCCTCCACCCCGACTCCCGGTTGCGCTTGGGTGTGCTGAGTTGCGATTGCACTTGGGTTGGGGCGGTTGCAACTACAACAGAAAAGCCTAACAATAAAAAATGGAACCGATTTCATCGGCACCGACATCCCTCCACTCCGACCCCCGGTTGCGGCCACGTTACATGTCTTGCAATTGCTCTTGGGATCCTAAACAAAAAAAATGGAACCGATTTCATCGGTGCCGACAGCCCTCCACACTGATTCCCGGTTGTGCTTGGGTGTGTTGAGTTGCGGTTGCGCTCGGGTTGGGGCGGTTGCAATTACAAGCAAAAAAACCTAGTAAAGAAAAATGGAACCGACTTCATCAGCCCCGACAGCCCTCCGGCCCGACCCCCAATTGCGGTCATGTTATATGTCTTGCAATTGCGCCTAGGTGTGCTAAATTGCGATTGCGCTCGGGTTGGGGCGGTTGCAACTAACTACAAAAAAATCCTCAAAAAGGAAGTGGAACCGATTTCATCGGCATCGACAGCTCTCCGCCCCGATTCCCGGCTGCGCTTGGGTGTGCTGAGTTGCGATTGCGCTCGGGTTGGGGTGGTTGCAACTACAAACAAAAAAATCTAGCAAAGAAAAGTTGAACCGATTTCATCGGCGCCGCAGCCCTCCTCCCCGACCCCCGGTTGCAGTCACATTATATGTCTTGCAATTGCTCTTTGGTGTGCTGAGTTGCGATTGCACTCGGGTTGGGGCGGTTGCAACTGCAAACAAATAAAACCCTAAACAAAAGAAAAATGGAACCGATTTCATCAGTGTCGACAGCCCTCCGCCCTGATTCCCGATAGCGCTTGGGTGTGCTGAGTTGCGATTGCGCCCGGATTGGGGTGGTTGCAACTACAAACAAAAAGAAACCTAGCAAAGAAAAATGGAATCGATTTCATCGGCGCTGATAGCCCTTCGCCCCGACCCCCAGTTGCGGTCACGTTATATGTCTTGCAATTGCGCTTGGGTGTGCTGAGTTGCGATTGCGCTCGGGTTGGGGCGGTTGCAACTACAAACAAAAAGAACCCTAAACAATAGAAAAATGGAACCGATTTCATCGGCGCCGACAACCCTCCGCCCGATTCCTGGTTGCACTTAGGTGTGCCGAGTTGCGATTGTGCTCGGGTTGCGGCGGTTGCAACTACAAACAAAAAAGCCTAGCAAAGAAAAATGGAACCGATTTCATCGGCGCCGACAGTTCTCTGCCTCGACCCCCGGTTGCGGTCACGTTATATGTCTTGCAATTGCGCTTGGGTGTGCTGAGTTGCGATTGCGCTCGGGTTGGGGCGGTTGCAACTACACAAACAATAAAAATACTAAACAAAAGAAAAAAATGCAACCGATTTCATCGGCGCCGACAGCCCTCCGCCCCGACCCCCGGTTGCGGTCACGTTATATGTCTTGCAATTGCGCTTGGGTGTGCTGAGTTGCGATTGCACTCGGGTTGGGTCGGCTGCAACTACAAACGAAAAGAACCCAGGAACCGATTTCATCGGCGCCGACAGCCCTCTGCCCCGACTCCCGGTTGCGCTTGGGTGTGCTGAGTTCGATTGCGCTTGGGTTGGGGCGGTTGCAACTACAACAAAAAAGCCTAACAATAAAAAAATGGGACCAATTTCATAGGCGCCGACAGCCCTCCACCCAGACCCCCTGTTGCAGCCACGTTACATGTCTTGGAATTGCTCTTGGGACCATAAACAAAAAAATGGAACCGATTTCATCGGTACCGAGAGCCCTCCGCACTGATTCCCGGTTGCGCTTGGGTGTGCTGAGTTGTGATTGCGCTCGGGTTGGGGCGGTTGCAATTACAAACAAAAAAACCTAGTAAATAAAAATGGAACCGACTTCATCAGCGCCGCCCCGTCCCCCGGTTGCGGCCACGTTATATGTCTTGCAATTGCGCCTGGGAGTGCTGATTTGCGATTGCGCTCGGGTTGGGGTGGTTGCAACTACAGACAAAAAGAACCCTAAAAAAGGAAAAGTGGAACCGATTTCATCAACACCGACAGCTCTCCGCCCCGATTCCCGGTTGCGCTTGGGTGTGCTAAGTTGGAATTGCGGTCGGGTTGGGGTGGTTGCAACTACAAACAAAAAATCTAGCAAAGAAAAATTGAACCGATTTCATCGGCGCCGGCAGCCCTCCTCCCCGACCCCCGGTTGCGGTCACGTTATATGTCTTGCAATTGCTCTTGGGTGTGTTCAGTTGCGATTGCGCTCGGGTTGGGGTGGTTGCAACTACAAACAAAAAGAACCCTAAACAAAAGAAAAATGGAATCGATTTCATCAGTGCCGAAAGCCCTCCGCCCTGATTCCCGGTTGCGCTTGGGTGTGCTGAGTTGGGATTGCGCTCGGGTTGGGGCGGTTGCAATTACAAACAAAAAAACCAAGTAAAGAAAAATGGAACCGACTTCATCGCCGCTGATAGCCCCGACCCCTGGTTGCGGTCATGTTATATGTCTTGCAATTGCGCTTGGGTGTGCTGAGTTGCAATTGCGCTCGGGTTGGGGCGGTTGCAACTACAAACAAAAAGAACCCTAAACAACAGAAAAATGGAACCGGTTTCATCGGCGCCGACAACTCTCCGCCCCGATTCCCGGTTGCGCTTAGGTGTGCCGAGTTGCGATTGTGCTTGCGTTGCGGCGGTTGCAACTACACACAAAAAACCTAGCAAAGAAAAATGGAACCGATTTCTTCGGTGCCGACAGTCCTCTGCCCCGACCCCCGGTTGCGGTCACGTTATATGTCTTGCAATTATGCTTGTGTGTGCTGAGTTGCGATTGCGCTCGGGTTGGGGCGGTTGCAACTACAACAAAAAGAACCCTAAACAAAAGAAAAATGGAACCCATTTCATCGGCGCCAACAACCCTCCACCTCTATTCCCGGTTGCGCTTGGGTGTGGTGAGTTGCGATTGCACTCGGGTTGGGGCGGTCGCAACTACAAACAAAAAAACCTAGCAAAGAAAAATTGAACCGATTTTATCGGCGCCGACAGCCCTCCGCCCTAACCCTGGGTTGCGGTCACGTTATATGTCTTGCAATTGCTCTTGGGTGTGCTGAGTTGCGATTGCGCTCGGGTTGGGGCGGTTGCAACTACAAACAAAAAACTAGCAAAGAAAAAATGGAACCGATTTCATCGGCGCCGACAGCCCTCCGCCCCGACCCCCGGTTGCGCTTGGGTGTGCTGAGTTGCGATTGCGCTCGGGTTGGGGCGGTTGCAACTATAAACAAAAAAAAACCTAGCAAAAAAATGGAACCGAATTCATCGGCGCCGACAACCCTCCGCCCCGACCCCTGGTTGCGGTCACGTTATATGTCTTGCAAAATTGCGCTTGGGTGTGCTGAGTTGCGATTGCGCTCGGGTTGGGGCGGTTGCAACTACAAACAAAAAGAACCTTAAACAAAAGAAAAATTGAACTAATTTCATCGGAGCCAACATGCCTCCCCCTGAAACAAAAATGGAAGCCAATTTTCATTGGCGCCGGCAAACCCTCCCCCGGACGCTCGGTTACGCTTGGGTGTGCTAAGTTGCAGTTACGCTCAGGGGGAGGGTTGTACTAACAAAAAACTAAGAAAAAGAAAAACGTCGTTGCCGGCAACCCTCCCAGCGACCCCCCAGTTGCAGACACATCATGCATCTTGCAAACTAATGTACAAAAAGGGAGAATCAAAAGAACTGGCCGCAAATGCGACACAGTTTTTTTTTGGAAAAAAAGGATAATTTGATTCTAGCACCACATCCATTGCATATTAGTATGTCTGAACACACCTTCTCTGAACACATGAAAAAAAAAAACACATCCCAGGGCCTTCCATAGCTCAAAACACACAAGAAAAGGAACATAAAAAAGACATGCTAGTACATTGTCTGTAGCACCCCTCATTTTCTTCTGCCACACCATTAAAAATTACTGGGAGATGAGATGACAAAACAAAAAAGCTGGCACAATATCTCTACCACCCTCATCCTTATGGTTCTGCCGCCCTCAAAGCGTTGACGACGCATAATAGGTTGACATGTTGTCCATTGGGCTCCCTTAAGTTAAACACAACAGGATCATGCACTTGTAGGTGGTTCTGGGCTACAAAAACACCCCAGTCTTTGTTGAGAACGATGCGTCCGTCATGATCCGTGTAATACGCAACCTGCATAACCTCTCGCACACCCATACAAATTCCAAGAACACCTTCTGGGGGCAAGTTCAGTGGTTCAGCTACCTTTTTGGGGATTTTCTAAGTGATGTCCACATAAAAAAACAAAAAAGGGGCAAAAAAATGTTAGAGAAAAGGAATATATATATGAACAAAAGAAAAACTTGAATTGCAACAAGTATATAAAACAGAAAAAAGGGCAGTATATAAAAAATGAAAAGAGATATACCATCAGCTTGCCTGCGACGTTTGTGGGAGTGAGACGATGCACACAAAAGATGGGCTGATGTATCCATCTTGGATGGTGACGATGCACATTCTGAATTCGCCATCATCGAAAAACAAAACCCCTGGTATTCACAAACGCAAGCGCACCTTCAATCCCGTGATCATCGTTGACCGCCTCTTCCTCTTCATCAACTACATAAACTTCTTCAGCAGCTCCTCCCTCTTCTTCAGCCTCAACTCCAGTCACATATGCCTTTGTTGTTCATCCAGTCATGTCACAAACAACTACATTGCCCTGCCCCATGTTGAAGTCGCGCTTGAACTTGGCCCAATCATCACCTACAATCAGTGTGGTCTTGTGTCCCCTGTACACATCAACAACATACCTATGGCCGTCCACCTTAAAGTTCAACCCAGACATCTGCTTAAACTTATTCCTTGCAATGCATGGAATGTTCTGTTGACAAAACAAAAAGAAAAGAAAAGAAAAAACATGAAAACATATCAAAAAAAGAAAAAAATGCTTTCATGTTAATAAAATGAAGGCAAGAAAAAAACAATTAAGAAAAGAAGAAAAAAGATTACCGCTGAAGCTTCAGAGTCATCACGGATAACAATGCGAAAACTCTACTCGTTATGGCTCCCACAATGCGAATGGCAAATTAGGCACACCATCCTACATATACAGGGAAAACACAAAAACATGACCTTGGGATGAATTAGAACAAGGAAAAGGTATTACACAAAAATGTGCTGTAGAAGAAAAAAATCAATAAAAAAGTTAAGGCCTGCATTCGCATAAGAAAAAACAAAAAAAGGGCATGACACTACAGTACTGGAGGGCGCTGATTTAAATATTGGAGCAATGTGCAGCAGCCAGGATTTCTTGCTTGCCCAAAAAAATAAAAATTTGAAGCCACTCCGTCAGCAAAAGATTTGCTCATAAAAACTAGCAGATCCTATTACACACATCTGCCAGCAACTTGCGCTAAAAAATTAAATAACTGGAAAGAATTAAAAGAAAAGGTGCTGTGCCAATTCTGATGTAATAGTAATCAACTACTAGTTTCAGACATAACGACGGCCATTTGGCAGTACTTACTACTACCAATTAACTAGTACTAGGAGAAAAAGGGTAAAACAAGAAGCTAATACTGATATATTAAGACAAATCTTCCTCAAATCAGCCTTCAAAAGCTCCAGTAGTTGTGAAAACAGAGTCATCTTCTTTAAAATGCCGTGTTGATTGGTTGGACAGGAATATGGAGCAAAATTTTCCCAGCTAAGATCTTAATCGCCTCTTGCAAAAAAAGAAAATAAAAATAATCGCCATCTCTATGTACCAACACAAAATTCACAGAGAAAAAGCAGTCACTTTTACACAGGCATGTATCAACTAGTTCTGTTCAAGTGTTTGATGGGCTTTTGGACCTACACAAAAATGAGGTACTAGTAGTAAATCTTTTCCATAGAGCACTTCATTGGCAGAGGGTTCCAAAACAAAGAGTGGGTAAAACCAGCAGGTCCTTTGATTAGCAATGTATACACTAGTTAATTAATCAGGGCCTTGAAAAGCTAGAGCTAATTTACTGTTTGTCTGCAGTCTGCTCGATATAGGAGGAAATAAAAAAAAATTCAATTGTTTAGATGATAAAAAAATTAAAAACTAACTGAAACCCCACAATAACTGTATACTGACTGAACTTTATGGTTCAGAGGAATCCAGGTCAGATTGATTCCCCCCTGGATGAAACCATTGATAGAAATGGATCTCTAAGCACTGCACATCCATGAAAAACAGAAGAAAAAAAAGGAAAAAGGAAACAAACTAAAAATGTAGTCTGATAACACTACCCCATCTCTATGGATCTGGAGAACACAACAAACAGCTAATAAAAAGAAAAAACCCTAGAACACAACAAACAGCTAAAAAAAGAAAAAAAAACCTAGAACACAAGTACACAACAATACACCCAGACAGCACGGGGGGTTGGATTCCTTACCTCGAAAACGCCTTCCGTCGCCGATCTCCCGCACCACAAGTCGCCGTCGTCCCCCGAGCCGCCGTCGTCCCGCGAGCCGCCGCGCTCTCTGTACTGCAGCCGCCAACGAGAAGAAGGAGAAAAGGAGTCTACTCGTATATCCTAGATCGGGCCTGACGGCAAGTGCGAGGAGGATGGAGCCCATACAACAAAAAATAACAGATGGGCCGCCAGCGGACCCGTCAGGCGAAGCTCTCACGAATCGCGAAGCGTTTCGATCCGACGGCCACAAAAGTGAATGCGACCAAAGAAAAAAGCATTCGAATGAGTTTTAGCAAATCCGTTTATAAAAAGTTCATATTTTGGCCAATGTTAACAACGTGCAAAAGATGGTTATCCACAACCGTTTTTTGAAAGTATTTTAGATAATTTTTACTAACTTTGAGTGTGAACACAATGACATGCCACTACCTTTTCTATGCATGGTACTAAAGGACATATATAAGCATAAGCAGACATGTCCATGGGTAGATGCATCTGATGCATCAATATACCTAGGGCGATTTTACTGGCAAGCTTAAGAGGGTGTTTGGTTGGGCTTTTACTTGGCGTTCTCACTTTGGCTTATAAGCCAAAAGGTACCTATTTAGGTGCTTTCGGCTTTGGCTTTTGGCCTTTGTCTCTAAATAAGCCAAAGTCAAAGCCAAAGTCAAAGCCTAAAGCATGTACATAGGTGCTTTTGGCTTATAAGCCAAAGTAAAAACGCCACATGAAAGCCCAACCAAACACCCTCTAAGGCTTAGAGCCTACCCTCTATTTTTGCAAAATATTATCAGAACTGCCCATGCCGAGGGGAGGCTGCTCACACATGATCATGCATGTGTATGGTCCCTAATGTCTATGGCTTATATCACTCTACACTTCTTCATATTATAACATATCTGTTGGTACTTGGTAGACACCTCACAACGATTGTTTTGACCAACCGTATCTCTAATATTCTTCGCCTTCACCGTCTGTAGGACTAAAATGCAATGGACCTTTCACGAGTCGCTAGCTACCGTACTCTAGTTGCACGTGCTGATCTGTTTGGAGAAGCTGAAGTGATACGTAGTGGAGCAGCATACAATTAATACACGACATGGAGTTATCTATGGAGTGAGAAGTAATCGTGTAGTGCACTCAACAATCTCAATCACATAGGTAGATACCATATTATCGTACCCTACATGGCTACATAGTTAAATAGGTAAACTCCACTAATCTAACCACATGGTATGTGTGGTAGGCAATTTCATATTTAAAATGACGAAATTGAGCTATGATGCTTTGCATGGTAATTAGATAATAGATAATAGAAATAGATGAAACAAAATCTCTCCACTAATCTATCTCTAAACAACATGTAAATATGCCACCTCAACATACAACTATGCATGAAAAAGACCCACCATAAACGCACGTGAAAAAAAGCCTAACATTTCCAAGTGCAGCGATTCGGTGACCAGACTCATCTGCACCCGATCAAAAAATATTCGAAACAAATATTAGAAAAATACAAAAAATTCCATTTTTTTCCCCATGATAGACAATTTATTGCGTAAGGTTCGCTCCAAATATTAGCTCATTTGGACATATGAGTAACTCTGAGCAAAAAAGACAAATCGGGTCAAAACAGTACGTGAACAGTAACTATTTTAGAGACACCAAATTTGTCTTTTTTTTCCGAGAGTTGCTCAGTTCTCCAAATCACATGAAAATTGGATCGGACATCACACACCAAATTGTCTACCATGGAAAAAAATTGGAATTTTTTGATTTTTTCTAGTATTTGTTTTGAATTTTTTATTCAACATAGGTGCAGATGAGCCCGGGCTCAGAAAAGGATTTTCGAACATTTCCATTCTATTGTGCTACTTATATTCATTATATTGTACTACTATATAATAATAAAATGCAATAAATCATATATATTCTTGGTTTCAGTTCTCATATTATCAATCCAACTATTAATGTTTTATACCATCAAATCTCATGGAGATATTGCAACTAATTCCTGCAGAAACACATGAGGTATCATCTAATTATACATAATTTTGCATCCCTGACTTATTCAATATATTCAGTGTGAGACGCATCTCTTCGTGTGGTCACCACATACGTTGAGAGAGAGACTTTGAAAGGCAAGCTTCAATTATTTAACTACAAGCACTTACGTAGTAGCTAAGATATATTTTGTCCTGTATTTCTGCACAAAGCCTCCCTTTTCACTACACCTTCCTTTCTACGTGAGGCCATCAGACACGGCTGATGTCACTTAGCAAGTTGAAAGTTCCCTTTTGGTCAATTTAATTGACACATGGAGTGGAGGTCCGAAAACAACCGGCACGACAATCGTTTTCACAACGTTAACTGGCCAAAGAAGATTTAAAAACACAATAAGAAGGAGAATTCAAGACTAGAAGTTTTGATGCAGCCATGTCCGTATCAACCACCGTGTCGATCCGCACTCTCGCATGTCAAACTCTTGGCGTGCTGAATTGTCCAAAAGTATAAGTTCTGATCACCGACTCTTTTGATGTTGTTTTCTCCTGTTCTTTAGGAGAACTTGAAATTTTCTCTAGAACACACCAGCTTTATTGACTTTGCTTAGAGGAAATGCACTCCTGTCGCTGCCGGAGAGTTCAGGGCCCAAGAATATTTTAGTGCTCCGTGCGCGTTCATGCATAGCAACCGCAGCGTACCGCCTTACGTTTGCATGTACTCCCTCCGTTCGGAATTACTTGTCTCGAAAATGGATGTATCTAGAACTAAAATACGTCTAGATACATCCATTTTTGCGACAAGTAATTTCGAACGGAAGGACTAGAACGTAGAGACTAATGAAGTCATGCGTTTGACTGCTAGAGTCAATTCTTGAAATGGTTCTGTAGTCTGGTGTGGAAGAAATACGCTGGCTAGAATAAGTATACAAAATCTCCGTGTTTAATCTCGGCGTTGGACCCTTTTTCTCCGATCCCTGTGTAATCTGCCTGCTACTTAACAAACATATTCTAGAGCGAGCATCTGCATCAAAATGATGCACAGTCATCTTTATTAATTATTCAACAGAGCCTGACAAAATAAATACAAGGATCAACGATGCACATAGTCATCTTTATTAATTATTCAACAAAGCATGACAAAATGAATACAAGGATCAACCCAAAGCCGCCTTCTAGGCCAACAAAGTTGCTACACCTACAAGAGTATAGATGCGCCTTGTCCGCATAACAGACACCATCTGATCCAGTGGCTTTAAGACTAGCCGGTCTAGGCGTCCATAACGTGCACTGCATGTGCATGCTCTAGGATCCGCTGCCGCCATCTTCCGCCATCCCGTCTTCAAGAGGAATCATTGCATAGATCTTGCTAGTCTCATCTCCCGTCGATATCACCACAACACCAGCATGCGCCACCAGCCTGCGCGCGTCCATCAAACCACATCCAACTCCGAGACTCCACTGCTCCACGCCGCCGAGGCCCACCGTTTTCAATGCGGTCGATGTAACACCGCTCCACCTGTTGGCCCCTCCAGTGAACCTCTACTCCAAAATGATGCTCCCAGGAGGATGAACGGCATGACTCCGTCATCATCCGATCCGGGAGACCTAGATCTAGGGTTTCCCCCAGAATAGCTGCCACCTGGAGGAAGAGGGGCACGCCATCTGCAATTGCCCACGAACCCAAGCGGTGCCCACCGCCACATAGCTCTCACGACGACGCCTTCAAGAGGACACAACGCCATTTGCGCCATCACCGCCTGAGGATTTTCACCTGAGAGACTGTGAGGTGGGAAAAGGTAGGGCGGACCCGAACGACGTCTCCAGGAAGAAAAAGCGCACCCTCAGGTGTCGTCGCCGTCGTAGCGGGTAGGAGCCGACCAGGGAATTATCCCAGTCCGGGTCCTCACCTCCCGCTCCACCCCATCCGGTGACTGGCTAGCAGTACGTCCATCTCCAATAAGACGGAGTGCACACAACATGAGTTGGAGGAAGAAGAAGCTCGGCGCCGTTGGCCGCCGGGGCAGCAAGTCGTGGCACCAACCCAGCCACCCGATCTGATCCCCGGCGGCCCACGCGCCATCAGACAGGGAGGCAATCCCAGGGGCTGTCGCCCCTGATCCAGGGCCCTCTACCCCAGATCGGGAAGGGCAGTGCCAGCCCTGCCACCAAAGAGAAAAGAATATCATATGTAATATCAAATAATAATATATTATTAATTCGCAAAAAATAACAATAATATATTATTATAAACCGCATGAGACTTATTTTTATATTCTATATTATTATTGTTGTTGTTTTCCTTGATAAACCTTGTCAATTTTTATAGCTATTGATTTTTGAGAAAACTATAGACACTACATTATAAAATGAAAAAAAATATATAACACAGAGTGGAGGGAGTATAACATAGGTGGTTGTGACCATGCCTTAGGGCATGTATAGTGATTTTTTTTAGAGAAAAGGCATATAGCCCAATTTTAAATTAATGAAGCCATAAACCGGCTAGGGATACAGTGGTGTTGAATACAAACATACCGGCTAGGGATACAGTACTGTTGAATACAAAGATACCAGCTAGGGATACAGTGGTCTTGAATCCAAAGATATAGACTTAATACATGCAAAAAATGTAGGCAGCAAGTACCCAGATGCTATCTACAGAGAAGCCCAAATACGACTGCCACCGAGGAAAATAGCAAGATCAAGTCGAAGATGAACTCCACGCCAAATAGGATCAGCGCCAATAGAGGCACACCAGACAGAGGGTGAGAGTAACACCTCCGTAGGAAGGAGCACCATCACCTATGCCAGGAAGGCCAAGCCGAGGTCGGTGGAGAGACCACTATCTCTCCTCACATGTTGCCGGAGGGGAGACCTTATCTCCCCTCGCCCCATCAAAGGAGTACCATCACCAACCAGCAACCCACAACGCCGCTTGGCAGCGGACCATAACAGCGAAAGCGGGAAAGGCGACCTCACACCCACTTCTAGCAACGCCCAACAGAAAAAACACAACTGCCACCGATGTTGACGACTCAAAGAACATCCACAACCCTCCACCCATCCCAAGGCAGCGTCTTTAAGATTATCACGGTGCCGGAGCGCTGCTGTCGCTCGGCCACAAGCGGCTAGGGTTTTACTTGGGATTTGGGGGTGGAGTAGGTGGGGGAAGGAGGGGAATCGACCGCCCCCTCCAGAGGGAGAATGGTGCAGAAGCTACCGGCGGCGTCGAGGTCGACCAGGGGTTTCATCCATCCCAGGCCTTGCCCCACCACGCCACCGGCCACCCCGATCTGGTGACCTGGAGGCGGCCAGATCCGCAGTTGACGAGGATGGATGGATCCGTGTCAGAGTGTCGGGATATAGATCTAGTGCAGCCGCTGGAGTAGACCACATATCGAGGAGTCACCGCAGCCCAACCGCCACCCATGTGACCGGAAGGGCCAGGAAGAACCTGCAACACCACCCTCCCGATCTCGGCTTCCAGAGCTCCCAGAAGTTACAGTGGGCAGCAGAAACCTCACTGCCACCTTCACTGGTAGTCACTAGGGGACGCCGATGACCTTCTCAGGTGGCGGCGGGGAGGGAGGAGGGATAGGGGCTAGAGAGGCTAGGGTTTGACCTCCTAGATTCACCCGTGATGGGTCTAGGGTTTGACCGTCACCCTCAAGAATTGTAATTTTATTCCATGTATAGTGATTGACAAGGTAGTCTTATCCTAAGCCCGCCATGTAATCTGGAGAAGACAATAAACAATTATGTACACTGAGTTATTTTTTAGTCTTATCTTTGATAAGTAGACATCCCTAAATATATGTGGCAAGAGATATTGTTGTTAGGAGATTATCTCTTAATTAAGAGAGTGCATACCTTTTCGTATGCTTCATCTCTCCTCTAATTCAGCATTTATCCTATGTGATACCCCTAAGATAACATCGTTGTACAGACCCTTGTAATCTTTGTTCGGATCAATGGTACTATCTCTATATTTTTCTTCACTTTCAACATCCGTAGGACTAAAATGCAGTGCAGCTTTCTACATGCCCTATCTCCATACTTGAGTCGATGCCAAATTAATGGGACTTCGGACTTAAGATCACCAGCCCTTGTTTTCAGCCCATAAATATTATATTTGTCGATGTTGTATCATAGTCTTGCTGCACGTGCAAGAGGAGTATCTTATGATGTGTTCGTGTTCTCACAGGGGTTTGGAGAAGCTGAAGTGCCACGTAAAAGAGCTCATCTGTCTAATTAACACGTATCAAACATGCATCAACTCCTACCTTTGAGGGGGTCAAATTTAATACACGCCAGGAAGTTATCTCTGGAGTGGAAAGTAACCGTGTTATGCACTCAACAATCTCAATCACATGGTATCATATATAACTATAAAATATGATCCAGCAATAAAGCTATCTTTCTTAGCACGCAGACATATCACACACATGCATCCATGTAGAAGTATTATGCTACTTATATTAAATATTTTACAACTATACAATTATCAAATACAAAAGATACACAAAGTTTATTTGTATTTTTAGTTCCAGTTCACATTATTAGTCTTAATGTTCTACACAAGCAAATCTATTTAAAATATATAGTAACCCATTTTCACATTAATGCATTAGTTATCATCTAGTTATACGTTGCTTTGCCGTGATCACCACATACGTTAGAAGTTCCGGTATAATAAAGAGACGTATTCAAGTCCTTCATAAAGTTCTGGTATAATAAATCTATTTGACTAAGCACTAATTCATGCCAACGATTTATTTGTAATTTAGCTAAGATAGTTATATCCTCTTTCCGCGGAAAGTATCCCTTTCACCGTTGTTTTCTTTCTGTTTGAGGCTGTTAGGTACAGCTGATGTCACAGCAGAAAAAACTTCATATATGGCGGTTACCGGTCTTTTTCATCAACCGTGTCACTCAACACGCTGAAAGGCCTCTCTCTGGTCAATTTCATTGTCACCAACGTTTAGTTTGTCACTGCTGAGCTATGCCCACTAGACTTGTTTACCTAGCTATTAAACGTCAAGGAAAATAACCATGCTGTCGCTAGCACTATTGCATGTGCATGTACGCATCTACTTGCAGCTAGGGTCAACTCTATGCGTGCACGGTTACAGTTTGTTTTGTAAGTACTACCTACGGCCTTCATTTCACCATCCTTATATAGTTATAGTAGATAAAATGTGAAAATTGGTAGCAGCACGCACGCCACCTCTCATATATATTTTTATTTTATCTCCAAATTTGAATCTATTATATCTTTTGACCCAAAAGTCTAAATTAATTTTTGATTGTGTATTTGTGTTCGTTGCGATGAGAACTTTCGAACAAGAGCACTCTTGATTACATTATGTCAACTTTTAAATTTAGTTTCGTATTAAAGCTTGATAGTTGTAATATTAAGTACATACCAAATAAATTTCAGTTTTTGAAACTTGGTGTTATTGTTCGTTGCTAGCAACTTTTAGTAGTTGAAACTTGGTGAAAATTTCCAAACTTGTCAAAATGTATTTAAGAGTGGTCTTGTTTCAAAGTCCTCGTCGCAAGGAACATAAAATTAGACTTCTGGTTCAAAAGATATGGATTTAAATTAGAAAGTCAAAAGAAAAAGCATGAGAGGTGGGATGGGTGGAGCTGCCAAAAGATGTGAAAAGCTGAACGCACTATCTAAGGTAATTAAGGGCTAAAGCACATGCAAAAACCAAACCAATTTCTGAATCACGATGCAATCAGACGGACAAAAAGTATGCGTGCTCCCACACCTGCGCACCACAAATCCTCTCCCTATTGGATGTATGATACAAATCACTATGAAAAGCAACAAAAAACCAGACACAGACTAAGAATAATAATACTTAGCCTTAACGCACACGATTATACTCCGCTCCAAGAAACATGCATGATTATACACATATTTTTGGGACGGGAACAACACGGTAAGCCCTCATGGTTAACTTTTTATGTTATATAAACATGTACACAAAGTATACATGGGCAAGGATCCCCACAGAAAGCTTTGCATCAAGGCGTCTAACCAATTCAAGAGGGTTGATCTAGAATAAGTTTTCACCCTATGGGCCATGAGGGGTAGCTCTTCCTTAAATAGAATATTGCACCAATAAAAAGTAGGCACCACATGCTTAAAATAAAGTTGTTCCGCTCCTTCCAAATGTTCCATCGGAGATGATAAACCTCGAACATTTGGTATTTGACCATGGCAAATCAAACGTTTTCGATGGCAATTTCAATGATGCGAGGATGACAAGTTTAATTGACACACACAACAATTTCCGGATAAAAAAATACACTAAGCACGGATTTAACATGCTTGCCAACTAAACTTGCCATCCTCGTGTCACTAAAATTGCCACCGAAAATGTTCGATTTGCCATGGCCAAATCCCGAACGTTCAGGATTTATCGGCGTCCATGTTCCATAGGACAAAAATGGATGCCTCCCAAAAGCACGGGCGTTAAGAGCAGCAGCCTATATGGCGTGCGGCAGGGAGGCTGCAGAAGACCAAGTAATACCCATAAACCACCACCGCCGCGTCTGTACGGTGGCCCGGCGGTCTACCTCGCCAGCGTCGTCCTCGGCTGCGTCGGAACGGCTGCGTCCGACTCGTCGGCTGCTTCAATTCGGGTGCCGCTGCTCCGTTGGTCGCTCGGGCCTCGCTGCCGGGCGCCGGCGTTGCTTTGGCAGCCCGGGTGCTGGTGCTGGACGTCCCACGCCGTCCGTCGTCGCCGGCTTCATCTCGGACTCCGCCGCCACCACGCCTCAACCGAGCGGCGTCCCCGACCTCGCGCGCGATCGGCTTGATCACCCGCTCGTCGCCGCGATCCGCCTCATCTACGCCGCGCGACCAACCTGGTCCATCGGTTATGCGTGCCTCCGCAAGTCCCGCCAAGGAAAAACTTTTATCTTAGAGAGGCTTTCACATTTTCAAATTTTATGAAGAAAAAAAGGCACTTGAAGACCAACAACATACATCAGTGCCCCACGTCATCCTAAAAGGACAATATTCCCTCCGATTAATACAATTCCCTATAGGCTTGAGTGGAGAGAGGGAGTCTAAAAGTAAGATCCGTCTCCGCAAGCATACCACCAGATTGAGGACATATGAGAAGAGTCCTCAAATTTGCTTTCTGGAATGCACCGAGTAATGACACGGTAAGTTTGCGAAAGGGAGAAGGCATCACACCAACAAAATGAGCCCACGCGACCAAGAGGACGAGTGTTGAGTAACGTGATTGTATTAGGAAACATAGGTTAGACTAGGAAATATTCTGGCTTGACTTGTACTTCAAGTAAATCATGTACTTCTATATATATGCCCACGAGGTTCAAGCAATACAACAAATTATTTCACTAAACCTCTTTCTCCCTTCTAACATGGTATCTATCGCAAGTCGATCCTAAACCCCAGCAGCCGCCGCTTGCGCCCCCGCGCGCCGCCCCCGGGGCGATCGGCCTCCATGACTGCCGCCGGGGGCCGCGCCGCCCGTACCTAGGGTTCGTCCGCCGGTCGTGTTGACCGACTGCCCTAGAGAGTCTTTTCCCCGCACCTTGCTCCGGTGTTTTCTCTCTCCCGTCGGTCATCTTGATCGCGTGATTTCTTTTTGGTTTTCCGATCTTTTCTTGATCGGTTTGCGTCGCCCACCGCCGCCATCGACCCTGAGCGCCTCTACTCCGACCCCGGCGCGACCAGCCGGCCTCTCCTCCGACCCGGCGGCCACGCACGCCGAGGCGGCCCGTCAGGGCCAGTCGCCGTCTGCGTGTCGGTCCACCCGTCGCCCTGCGCCGGCCGTCACCGCCCTACTCTGACCGGGACACCTGCATCGCCCGACCCGGCGGCCTCACGCCATGCGACGGCCAATCATAGCCGTCGCTCGCGCGCCGGGCCGCCCATCGATCCACATCACCCGCCTCCGCCGCGTCTGTACGGTGGCCCGGCGGTCTACCTCGCCAGCGTCGTCCTCGGCTGCGTCGGAACGGCTGCGTCCGGCTCGTCGGCTGCTTCAACTCGGGCGCCGCTGCTCCGTTGGTCGCTCGGGCCTCGCTGCCGGGCGCCGGCGTTGCTTTGGTAGCCCGGGTGCTGGTGCTGGACGTCCCACACCGTCCGTCGTCGCCGGCTTCATCTCGGACTCCGCCGCCACCACGCCTCAACCGAGCGGCGTCCCCGACCTCGCGCGCGATTGACTTGATCACCCGCTCGTCGCCGCGATCCGCCTCATCTACGCCGCGCGACCAACCTGGCCCGTCGGTTATGCGCGCCTTCGCAGGTACCGTGAAGATCGTCCCCGAGTTCAGCGCGCCTCTCCACCGATCGAGCGTCGGGCTGCCGCTGCATCGCCCCATCAGGCCGCAGCGCCGCCGCCCCGTGGTTCTTCTCCCGGCTACACCGACCCGCGTCACCGCTGCGTCACCCCTTCGGGCCGTAGTGCCGCGGCCCGCGGTCCCCCGCTGCCCCGAGGGCGTCCGCTCTAGGCCGTCCCGTGGCTGCATCGACCCTCGCGCCGCCGCTGCGTCGCCCCGTCGGGCTGTAGCGAGCATGGCACGCGGTCCATGCCACCGTCCCGAGGCCGTCCCCGCGGTTGCACCAACTCGCGAACCGCCGTTGCGTCGCCCCTTCGGGCCGCAGCGTCACTGAAGGAAATATGCCCTAGAGGCAATAATAAAGTTATTATTTATTTCCTCATATATCATGATAAATGTTTATTATTCATGCTAGAATTGTATTAACCGGAAACATAATACATTTGTGAATATATAAACAAAACAGAGTGTCACTAGTATGCCTCTACTTGACTAGCTCGTTAATCAAAGATGGTTATATTTCCTAACCATGAACAAAGAGTTGTTATTTGATTAACGAGGTCACATCATTAGTTGAATGATCTGATTGACATGACCCATTCCATTAGCTTAGCACCCGATCGTTTAGTATGTTGCTATTGCTTTCTTCATGACTTATACATGTTCCTATGACTATGAGATTATGCAACTCCCGTTTACCGGAGGAACACTTTGTGTGCTACCAAACGTCACAACGTAACTGGGTGATTATAAAGGTGCTCTACAAGTGTCTCCAAAGGTACTTGTTGGGTTGGCGTATTTCGAGATTAGGATTTGCCACTCCGATAGTCGGAGAGGTATCTCTGGGCCCTCTCGGTAATGCACATCACATAAGCCTTGCAAGCATTGCAACTAATATGTTAGTTGTGAGATGATGTATTACGGAACGAGTAAAGAGACTTGCCGGTAACGAGATTGAACTAGGTATTGGATACCGACGATCGAATCTCGGGCAAGTAACATACCGATGACAAAGGGAACAACGTATGTTGTTATGCGGTCAGACCGATAAAGATCTTCGTAGAATATGTAGGAGCCAATATGGGCATCCAGGTCCCGCTATTGGTTATTGGCCGGAGACATGTCTCGGTCATGTCTACATTGTTCTCGAACCGTAGGGTCCGCACGCTTAAAGTTACGATGACAGTTTTATTATGAGTTTATGTATTTTGATGTACCGAAGGTTGTTCAGAGTCCCGGATGTGATCATGGACATGACGAGGAGTCTCGAAATGGTTGAGACATAAAGATCGATATATTGGACGGCTATATTCGGACACCGGAATTGTTCCAAGTGGTTTCGGAGAAAACCGGAGTGCCGGAGGGGTTACCGGAACCCCCCGGGGAAGTGTTGGGCCTTAGTGGGCCTGAGGAGAGAGAGAGGGCAGCGGCCCAGGAGGTGGCGCGCCCCCCTCATGGGGAGTCCGAATAGGACTAGGAGGGGGGGGGGCGACCCCCCTTTCCCTCTCCCTCTCCCTCTCTTTCCTTCCCCCTCTCTTTTCCTAATTGGACTAGGAAAGGGGAGTCCTACTCCCACTAGGAGGAAGACTCCCCCCTCCCTTTGGCGCGCCCCATAGGGCCGACCGGCCTCCCCCTCCCTCCTTTATATACGGGGGCAGGGGGCATCCTAGAACACACAAGTTGATCTTCGTGATCGTTCCTTAGCCGTGTGCGGTGCCCCCCTCAACGATATTACACCTCGGTCATATTGTAGCGGTACTTAGGCGAAGCCCTGCGACGGTTGAACATCAAGATCGTCACCACGTCGTCGTGCTGACGGAACTCCTCCCCGAAGCTTTGCTGGATCGGAGCCCGGGGTGCGTCATCGAGCTGTACGTGTGTCAAGAACTCGAAGGTGCCGGTGTAACGGTGCTTGGATCGGTTGGACCGGGAAGACGTACGACTACTTCCTCTACGTTGCGTCAACGCTTCCGCTTCGGTCTACGAGGGTACGTAGACAACACTCTCCCCTCTCGTTGCTATGCATCACCATGATCTTGCGTGTGCGTAGGATTTTTTTTGAAATTACTACGTTCCCCAACAGTGGCATCCGAGCCTAGGTTTTATGGTTTGATGTTATATGCACGAGTAGAACACAAGTGAGTTGTGGGCGATATAAGTCATAATGCCTACCAGCATGTCATACTTTGGTTCGGCGGTATTGTTGGATGAAGCGGCCCGGACCGACATTACGCGTACGCTTATGCGAGACTGGTTCTACCGCCGTGCTTTGCACACAGGTGGCTGGCGGGTGTCAGTTTCTCCAACTTTAGTTGAACCGAGTGTGGCTACGCCCGGTCCTTGCGAAGGTTAAAACGACATCAACTTGACAAACTATCGTTGTGGTTTTGATGCGTAGGTAAGATTGGTTCTTGCTTAAGCCCGTAGCAGCCACGTAAAACTTGCAACAAACAAAGTAGAGGACGTCTAACTTGTTTTTGCAGGGCATGTTGTGATGTGATATGGTCAGGACATGATGCTAAATTTTATTGTATGAGATGATCATGTTTTGTAACTGAGTTATCGGCAACTGGCAGGAGCCATATGGTTGTCGCTTTATTGTATGCAATGCAATCGCCCTGTAATGCTTTACTTTATCACTAAGCGGTAGCGATAGTCGTAGAAGCATAAGATTGGCGAGACGACAACGATGCTACGATGAAGATCAAGGTGTCGCGCTGATGACGATGGTGATCATGACGGTGCTTCGGAGATGGAGATCACAAGCACAAGATGATGATGGCCATATCATATCACTTATATTGATTGCATGTGATGTTTATCTTTTTATGCATCTTATCTTGCTTTGATTGACGGTAGCATTATAAGATGATCTCTCACTAAATTATCAAGAAGTGTTCTCCCTGAGTATGCACCGTTGCCAAAGTTCATCGTGCCCAGACACCACGTGATGATCGGGTGTGATAAGCTCTACGTCCATCTACAACGGGTGCAAGCCAGTTTTGCACACGCAGAATACTTGGGTTATACTTGACGAGCCTAGCATATGCAGATATGGCCTCGGAACACGGAGACCGAAAGGTCGAGCGTGAATCATATAGTAGATATGATCAACATAATGATGTTCACCATTGAAGACTAATCCATTTCACGTGATGATCGGTTATGGTTTAGTTGATTTGGATCACGTGATCACTTAGAAGATTAGAGGGATGTCTATCTAAGTAGGAGTTCTTAAGTAATATGATTAATTGAACTTAAATTTATCATGAACTTAGTCCCGGATAGTATCTTGCTTGTTTATGTTGATTGTAGATAGATGGCCCGTGTTGTTGTTCCGTTGAATTTTAATGCGTTCCTTGAGAAAGCAAAGTTGAAAGATGATGGTAGCAATTACACGGACTGGGTCCGTAACTTGAGGATTATCCTCATTGCTGCACAGAAGAATTACGTCCTGGAAGCACCGCTGGGTGCTAGGTCTGCTGCAGGAGCAACACCAGATGTTATGAACGTCTGGCAGAGCAAAGCTGATGACTACTCAATAGTTCAGTGTGCCATGCTTTACGGCTTAGAACCGGGACTTCAACGGTGTTTTGAACGTCATGGGGCATATGAGATGTTCCAGGAGTTGAAGTTAGTATTCCAACAGAATGCCCGGATTGAGAGATATGAAGTCTCCAATAAGTTCTATAGCTGCAAGATGGAGGAGAATAGTTCTGTCAGTGAGCATATACTCAAAATGTCTGGGTATTGTAATCACTTGATTCAACTGGGAGTTAATCTTCCAGATGATTGCGTCATTGACATAATTCTCCAATCACTTCCACCAAGCTACAAAGGCTTCGTGATGAACTATAATATGCAAGGGATGGATAAGACGATTCCCGAGCTCTTCGCAATGCTAAAGGCTGCGGAGGTAGAAATCAAGAAGGAGCATCAAGTGTTGATGGTCAACAAGACCACTAGTTTCAAGAAAAAGGGCAAAGGGAAAAAGAAGGGGAACTTCAAGAAGAACAGCAAGCAAGTTGCTGCTCAAGAGAAGAAACCCAAGTCTGGACCTAAGCCTGAAATTGAGTGCTTCTACTGCAAGCAGACTGGTCACTGGAAGCGGAACTGCCCCAAGTATCTAGCGGATAAGAAGGATGGCAAGATGAACAAAGGTATATGTGATATACATGTTATTGATGTGTACCTTACTAGAGCTCGCAGTAGCACCTGGGTATTTGATACTGGTTCTGTTGCTAATATTTGCAACTCGAAACAGGGACTACAGATTAAGCGAACACTAGCAAAGGACGAGGTGACGATGCGCGTGGGAAATGGTTCCAAAGTCGATGTGATCGCGGTCGGCACGCTACCTCTACATCTACCTTCGAGGTTAGTATTAGACCTAAATAATTGTTATTTGGTGCCAGCGTTGAGCATGAACATTATATCTGGATCTTGTTTGATGCGAGACGGTTATTCATTTAAATTAGAGAATAATGGTTGTTCTATTTATATGAGTAATATCTTTTATGGTCATGCACCCTTGAAGAGTGGTCTATTTTTGACGAATCTCGATAGTAGTGATACACATATTCATAATGTTGAAACCAAAAGATGCAGAGTTGATAATGATAGTGCAACTTATTTGTGCACTGCCGTTTAGGTCATATCGGTGTAAAGCGCATGAAGAAACTCCATACTGATGGACTTTTGGAACCACTTGATTATGAATCACTTGGTACTTGCGAACCGTGCCTCATAGGCAAGATGACTAAAACACCGTTCTCCGGTACTATGGAGAGAGCAACAGATTTGTTGGAAATCATACATACAGATGTATGTGGTCCAATGAATATTGAAGCTCGTGGCGGATATCGTTATTTCCTCACCTTCACAGATGATTTAAGCAGATATGGGTATATCTACTTATTGAAGCATAAGTCTGAAACATTTGAAAAGTTCAAAAAATTTCAGAGTGAAGTTGAAAATCATCGTAACAAGAAAATAAAGTTTCTACGATCTGATCATGGAGGAGAATATTTGAGTTATGAGTTTGGTCTACATTTGAAACAATGCGGAATAGTTTCGCAACTCACGCCACCCGAAACACCACAATGTAATGGTGTGTCCGAACGTCGTAATCGTACTTTACTTGATATGGTGCGATCTATGATGTCTCTTACAGATTTACCGCTATCGTTTTGGGGTTATGCTTTAGAGACTGCCACATTCACGTTAAATAGAGCACCATCAAAATCCGTTGAGACGACGCCTTATGAACTATGGTTTGGCAGGAAACCAAAGTTGTCGTCTCTTAAAGTTTGGGGCTGCGATGCTTATGTGAAAAAGCTTCAACCTGATAAGCTCGAACCCAAATCGGAAAAATGTGTCTTCATAGGATACCCAAAGGAAACTGTTGGGAACACCTTCTATCACAGATCCGAAGGCAAGACATTCGTTGCTAAAAATGGATCCTTTCTAGAGAAGGAATTTCTCTCGAAAGAAGTGAGTGGGAGGAAAGTAGAACTTGATGAGGTAACTGTACCTGCTCCCTTATTGGAAAATAGCACATCACAGGAACAGGTTTCTATGACGTCTAAACCAATTAGTGAGGAAGTTAATGATGATGATCATGGAACTTCAAATCAAGTTACTACAGAACCTCGTAGATCAACCAGAGTAAGATCCGCACTAGAATGGTACGACAATCCTGTTCTGGAAGTCATGCTACTAGATCATGATGAACCTACGAACTATGAAGAAGCGATGGTGAAGCCAGATTCCGCGAAATGGCTTGAAGCCATGAAATCTAAGATGGGATCCATGTATGAGAACAAAGTGTGGACTTTGGTTGACTTGCCCGATGGTCGGCAAGCAATTGAGAATAAATGGATCTTCAAGAAGAAGACTGACGCTGACGGTAATGTTACTGTCTACAAAGCTCGACTTGTCGCAAAAGGTTTTCGACAAGTTTAAGGGATTGACTACGATGAGACCTTCTCACCCGTAGCAATGCTTAAGTCTGTCCGAATCATGTTAGCAATTGCCGCATTTTATGATTATGAAATTTGGCAGATGGATGTAAAAACTGCATTCCTGAATGGTTTTCTGGAAGAAAAATTGTATATGATGCAACCAGAAGGTTTTATCGATCCAAAGGGAGCTAACAAAGTGTGCAAGCTCCAGCGATCCATTTATGGACTGGTGCAAGCCTCTCGGAGTTGGAATAAACGCTTTGATAGTGTGATCAAAGCATTTGGGTTTGTACAGACTTTTGGAGAAGCCTGTATTTACAAGAAAGTGAGTGGGAGCTCTGTAGCATTTCTGATATTATATGTGGATGACATATGACTAATCGGAAATGATATAGAATTTCTGGATAGCATAAAGGGATACTTGAATAAGATTTTTTCAATGAAAGACCTCGGTGAAGCTGCTTACATATTGGGCATCAAGATCTATAGAGATAGATCAAGACGCTTAATTGGATTTTCACAAAGCACATACCTTGACAAAGTTTTGAAGAAGTTCAAAATGGATCAAGCAAAGAAAGGGTTCTTGCCTGTGCTACAAGGTGTGAAGTTGAGTAAGACTCAATGCCCGACCACTGCAGAAGATAGAGAGAAAATGAAAGATGTTCCCTATGCTTCAGCCATAGGCTCTATCATGTATGCAATGCTGTGTACCAGACCTGATGTGTGCCTTGATATAAGTTTAGCAGGGAGGTACCAAAGTGATCCAGGAGTGGATCACTGGACAGCGGTCAAGAACATCCTGAAGTACCTGAAAAGGACTAAGGATATGTTTCTCGTATATGGAGGTGACAAAGAGCTCATCGTAAACGGTTACGTTGATGCAAGCTTTGACACTGATCCGGATGATTCTAAATCGCAAACCGGATACGTGTTTACATTAAATGGTGGAGCTGTCAGTTGGTGCAGTTCTAAACAAAGCGTCGTGGCGGGATCTACATGTGAAGCGGAGTACATAGCTGCTTCAGAAGCAGCAAACGAAGGAGTCTGGATGAAGGAGTTCATATCCGATCTAGGTGTCATACCTAGTGCATCGGGTCCAATAAAAATCTTTTGTGACAATACTGGTGCAATTGCCTTGGCAAACGAATCCAGATTTCACAAGAGAACCAAGCACATCAAGAGACGCTTCAATTCTATCCGGGATCTAGTCCAGGTGGGAGACATAGAAATTTGCAAGATACATACGGATCTGAATGTAGCAGACCCGTTGACTAAGCCTCTTCCACGAGCAAAACATGATCAGCACCAAAGCTCCATGGGTGTTAGAATCATTACTGTGTAATCTAGATTATTGACTCTAGTGCAAGTGGGAGACTGAAGGAAATATGCCATAGAGGCAATAATAAAGTTATTATTTATTTCCTCATATATCATGATAAATGTTTATTATTCATGCTAGAATTGTATTAATCGGAAACATAATACATGTGTGAATATATAAACAAAACAGAGTGTCACTAGTATGCCTCTACTTGACTATCTCGTTAATCAAAGATGGTTATGTTTCCTAACCATGAACAAAGAGTTGTTATTTGATTAACAAGGTCACATCATTAGTTGAATGATCTGATTGACATGACCCATTCCATTAGCTTAGCACCCGATCGTTTAGTATGTTGCTATTGCTTTCTTCATGACTTATACATGTTCCTATGACTATGAGATTATGCAACTCCCGTTTACCGGAGGAACACTTTGTGTGCTACCAAACGTCACTACATAACTGGGTGATTATAAAGGTGCTCTACAGGTGTCTCCAAAGGTACTTGTTGGGTTGGCGTATTTCGAGATTAGGATTTGTCACTCCGATAGTCGGAGAGGTATCTCTGGGCCCTCTCGGTAATGCACATCACATAAGCCTTGCAAGCATTGCAACTAATATGTTAGTTGTGAGATGATGTATTACGGAACGAGTAAAGAGACTTGCCGGTAATGAGATTGAACTAGGTATTGGATACCGACGATCGAATCTCGGGCAAGTAACATACCGATGACAAAGGGAACAACGTATGTTGTTATGCGGTCTGACCGATAAAGATCTTCGTAGAATATGTAGGAGCCAATATGGGCATCCAGGTCCCGCTATTGGTTATTGACCGGAGACATGTCTCGGTCATGTCTACATTGTTCTCGAACCGTAGGGTCCGCACGCTTAAAGTTACGATGACAGTTTTATTATAAGTTTATGTATTTTGATGTACCAAAGGTTGTTCGGAGTCCCGGATGTGATCATGGACATGACGAGGAGTCTCGAAATGGTCGAGACATAAAGATCGATATATTGGACGGCTATATTCGGACACCGGAATTGTTCCAAGTGGTTTCGGAGAAAACCGGTGTGCCGGAGGGGTTACCAGAACCCCCCGGGGAAGTACTGGTCCTTAGTGAGCCTGAGGGGAGAGAGAGGGCAGCAGCCCAGGAGGTGGCGCGGCCCCCTCATGGGGAGTCCTAATAGGACTAGGAGGGGGGGCGGCCCCCCTTTCCCTCTCCCTCTCCCTCTCTTTCCTTCCCCCTCTCTCTTCCTAATTGGACTAGGAAAGGGGAGTCCTACTCCCACTAGGAGGAGGACTCCCCCTCCCTTTGGCGCGCCCCATAGGGCCGACCGGCCTCCCCCTCCCTCCTTTATATACGGGGGCAGGGGGCATCCTAGAACACACAAGTTGATCTTCGTGATCGTTCCTTAGCCGTGTGCGGTGCCCTCCCCACGATATTACACCTCGGTCATATTGTAGCGGTGCTTAGGCGAAGCCCTGCGATGGTGGAACATCAAGATCGTCACCACGCCGTCGTGCTGACGGAACTCCTCCCCGAAGCTTTGCTGGATCGGAACCCGGGGTGCGTCATCGAGTTGTACGTGTGTCAAGAACTCGGAGGTGCCGGAGTAACGGTGCTTGGATCGGTTGGACCGGGAAGACGTACGACTACTTCCTCTACGTTGCGTCAACGCTTTCGCTTCGGTCTACGAGGGTATGTAGACAACACTCTCCCGTCTCGTTGCTATGCATCACCATGATCTTGCGTGTGCGTAGGAATTTTTTTGAAATTACTACGTTCCCCAACAGTCACGTCCCGCGGTCCCCGCCGTCGCCTCGAGGTCTTCCCGCCGTCGCCCTGACCCGCCTGCCGCCGCTGCGTCGCCCTTTCGGGCCGTAGTGCCGCGGCCCGCGGTCCACCACCGGTGCTGCGCGTCGACTTCCCGTGGTATGCGCCGCGTCGCCTCTCTTGGCACGGGAACGCCACCGTCCGCGCCGGTCTTCGTCACGTGGTCAGGGTTCTTCGCCTACTTCGAGCATCGCCGCCGCATTTCTGACCTAGCCGCCGCCGCCGCTCTTCTTTGGCCGCCGCCGCCGCTACCCACGTAGCCGTCGCCTGTCCACCTCCTTCGTCTTTGTCCAGCACCAACCCGTCGCCAGCGTCACTGTCATCTACCACGACCACTTCGTCTACTCCGACAACTGCAGGCGACATCGGCCCCGCGCTAATTGACGCCGCAACCGTCGTCGAGTTCTTCTCTACTAGCCTCTCCGACTCCTCCAACATGGCGTACAACTTGTGCAGGTCCTCGTCTATGCATGCCCGGTGCTGGCAACACTGCAGCGTGCCTTCATCCACGACGTGTCCCCGGGCCTGGCAAACCTGGTGCGGCGCTTCGTCAACTTCGTCTTCGTCTGTCTACGCATGCCCGGTGCTGGCAACACCGACGCGTGCCTTCGTCTACGATGTGTCCCCGGGTTTGGCAACCCCGTCACGACGCGTCGTCAACAACGTCTTCTTCCCGGCGCACCACTACTTCGACACTTCTGCGCCTATGACTAACTCGGCGCCTCCTTGCGCCCGCGGCTCCACGACGAGTTCCTCGACACCGGCCACCCCGACTCAACATCGACCATGTCATTCTTCGCATGGCTACCTCGACCACGACTCCATCACCCACGCTCTCGGCTACATGGACAAATGGCACAAAGGGCTACCGCCTGCTTGAGCAACCTCGTTGGTTTCCACTCCAGCCACGACTCCGCGATGCGTCGACCGTTACGACTGTGGGGGGGTGTCCGTCGGCTTGCCTTCGGATTCTTCTCTAGTCTCACCGTCTGCATCGCTACCGTTGTGACTGCGGGGGGATGTTGAGTAACGTGATTGTATTAGGAAACATATGTTAGACTAGAAAATATTCTGGCTTGCCTTGTACTCCAAGTAGATCATGTACTCCTATATATATGCCCACGAGGCTCAAGCAATACAACAAACTATTCCACCAAACCCCTTTTTCCCTTCTAACAACGAGGAACCACAACCTAATAATAAGTTTGACAGATAAGAGCAACATATGGCACATCACATCTGTGATAAAACTCATGTAGTTGTTTAAGAAAAAGGTCCTCAATTTGAAACGTGAAGATTAATCACACCCACAATCCCCTTCCACTTCGGTCGGCACACTATGGCACACACATCCAAGGATTGCACCTATTCTCTAGATCATCTTTGGCCCCAATGACAATGCCGACAAGATCTATCATGTGCTTGATCACGGTCTTGTGAACCTTCAACTTTTTTTTAGAAAAGGAAGAATCACCCCGGCCTCTGCATCTGGGAGATGCATGCGGCCATATTATTTATTATTCACAAAGAAATACAACAGTAAGCCCGAGGCCACCATCTAGACGACATCTGTCCCTACTCCTATCCTCTTGATAAAGGGGTGCCGAATGTCCGTGCCAAATACCAAACAGACATCACACAAAAGCCTAACATCTAACGCCAGATGCCCCATCCAAGCCACATAGGCGGGACTGGGTAACACTCCGGTCTGGCACACTCTCAATGAGTACCACACGCACACGCTCCAAAGGGCCGTCACCTCTGTATTCCCTCGATCCATCCTCAAAGCATGTACTGACGCATCGACCTTGTCAGGCCTCTCTGTCATCGATGCCACCACGACGCCAGACAACGTCGACCTCCTGCGCGTGTCCATCGCCACACATCTGACGCCAAGCCTCCACTGCTCCATGCCGCCGAGAACCGCCGCCATGAATATGTAGAAATAAACACTACTCCACCGAAGGAGCCATCCGCTAGTCCCTCGAGCCCGAGTGCCTCTCCAAAAATGCCGCCCCCAAGGAGGTAATGACACATGAATGCCGCCGTCATCCGATCAACCGATCTAGGGTTTCCCCCGAAGGTATTGGGTGGGGTTGGGAGCTTCACCTCGATGATGCCTTCATGAAGGAAACGACAATAAGGGCATCATCATCACCGGCTCCGGCCAACGACCGAAGACCAAGTTTTCACCCGGATCTGTCCCAAGAAATCCACCCGACAACCTGTGCACTGTCTTGACCGCCTTCAAAGCCCCAGATCTAGCCGCCTAGATCCGGCGACCAACCGCAACAACAGTGCCACCGTAGGAGCCCTAGCGCACCAGCCACTGCCTGAGTGCGCCACCACTGGAGCCTGAGAGGGCTCTCACCCCACCTCGCCGAACCGCGAGAGCCGCCGAGATGATCCCGCACACTCATCACCGTCTCTGATCTAAACCAATCCGCGGCAAAACCACGAGATCGGCGATGCAGATCCGCCTTGGATAGAGACAGCACCATGCCATGCCGCCGTGGGAAGCCTGAGCTTCACCTTCCTCCACCTTCCAGGGCCGCCGCCCTGGGATCCAGCCGCCGCCGACAGGCTGAGCCGCCGGCCACCGCGACCAAGGCCGCCATGACCCCGCGAGCCCATCGAACGACCGGCGCCACCAGATCTTCCTCGGAGCCTAACAGCTCCGCCGCCCCCGCCCAGCACCACGCCGCCACCTTGCGCCATCTAGACGCGCCGCCGTGACGAAGATCGGGGAAGAGCGCCCCGGCGCCATGGGTGACCCGCCTCACCTGATCTGGCCTGGGAGGGAAGAGAGCCTTCGCCGCCGCCATCAGCCGCCTGGGGCTTCGCTCGGCGACCTCCTCTAGTGGCGGCGGAGGGGAGGGGGAGGATGGACGTTCCCGGCGGCGGGGGCTAGGGTTTCCACCCAAGGCGCCCTAGCTGGAGGGCGACGCCTAAATCCCGGGGCGGCGGCCCTGGAAGGTGGAGGCAGGTGAACCTTCAACTTACCACATGAAATAAGTTATACACGTTGTTATCCGTAGCACAAGAATTCGCCAAATTAGGTCAAATATCTCACAAGAATACATCCTTAGAGTCTCCATACAGGCGTCACCGCCATGAAGCTACAACTTGACCACCAAAATGTATACACGTTGCGCCTATTTGAGATGAGAAGGACACACATGACCTAGGCCGAGGACTTTGGCCACCACTTTCCAATAGAAATGCACGCGTATGTGTAGGAGGATCCAACACTTGTCCATGGCTCTTGGTTAGCGATACGTCCTCCATGTTTCCTTCATTATGATATCGGCGTTTTCTTATTTTACATATCGATATAGACAAATATACAAACTAGATACATCTTAGAAGCTGCCTAGAGAATGCATGAATGTGTACAAACTACATAAAGATCAGTCAACCACAGAAAGTGTGTATATATTAGTGCATAGTATAAAATCATAAAATATACTGACGCACGCCGAAAAGCTAGTAAACATAAAATATAAAGAGCTTCTCATGGTTAAGGGCATGTTCTGATCTCCTCCAGATTCTCCAAACTTCCCAGATTCAGCTTCTGGGCGTGGCTTCTCGCTTCATCTAGCGATTGGAATGCGTTCGGCAGCAGCGTCGCTTCTCCCTGCGCCATGTTGAGCTGGCAGCCCAGCCGAGGGGCTACAGGCCTGCTCGTTGCCACCTTGGGCCGGCTAAAAGCAGCCCATCTGCAGGTGGGAGACACACGAGGGGGAGGGGAGCTATGTACGAGGGGTTCGTGCGGGTCCCTTACGAGCGACGAGGAGCAGATAGATCGAACCGTTTTCTTTGGCGGTGGCACTATGGTTGTAAATAAGTCGAACTTCAGATTCCTGGAAACGTAGAGCTGGGTTTCCCTCGCTCCAGAAAATTGCACTACGGCCCATATTTGCTTCGTGAAGTTAGCTTCCTTGAGCTAACTCGTTCGGGCCTGCTTCGAGGTGAGAGTTTCTGAAGTATGAAGCTGGAGAGGTTCAGAACAGGCCTTAAGAATCGCAGAGCAACGCTTCTTTATCGTCAAAATAGCTACTCCCTCCATGTAAGACGTTTTTTGACACTAGTGTAGTGTCAAAAAAGTCATACATTATGAGACGAAGGGAGTAGTAAACAGTCCTGTCCATACAAACCACGTGTCGATCGACCAGAACTCTTGCAGGTCCTTTGCGTGCTGAATGTATCTAAAGGTAGTAATTCGGACCACCGACTCGTTTGAATGTTTTTTCTCCTGTTCTTTTGGCAAACTTGACACTTTTTTTCCTTGAGCACAACAACTTTATTGACTTGGTTAGAGAAAATGCAAGTGTCATGTGCTGTTGAGAGGTCAGGCTATAGATCACTCATAATATTGTAGTACTCCGTACGCTTTCATGCATGCATAGCACCGCCATCGTTGTTGTTGAAGAGTCGCTCTTTGAATGGTTCGGTACTTTGGTGTGGAAGAAGTACCAAAGTTCGCATGATCGCATCACGCTAGAATAAATACACAAGCGCACCGTACTGCCGTACGCTTGCATGCGTAAGGGAGAGACTCGTGGAGTCGTGTAGTGTTTGCACTTTGGTGTGGAAGAGTACGTTCGCTTGCATGCATTATGTCTGATCTTTCTCGTGAAATATTACAAGTACTCCCTCCGTCCGGAAATACTTGTCATCAAAATGGATAAAATGATGTATCTAGACGTATTAGTTCTAGATACGTTTCTTTTTATCTAGATACGTTTCTTTTTATCCATTTTGATGACAAGTATTTTCGAATGGAGGAAGTATAACGAAATTAATCACATGGTACTCCTATATGTGTGGCAAGCCATCTCGGGAAATACAAATATTGTCTCAGAAACTACAATGAAAGTAAGCAGATATATGCAAGGTATAAGAAACGATGCATATTCTCATATTGCTCATTCTCATAACATGATACAAGCCCCAGTAATTATTGAGAAAGGCCTAGATAAACGCCCAAAAAGCAGGTGGTCCGGGAAACCACACCGCCCAAATGGGGTGCCCTACCTTGATCCCATGGGTACATTATACATACATATATGTCGCGTATGTATGTATACGCGCACAGTATACATTGAGGTAAAAAATACTAACGTCTTACACGTGTTGTGGCGTGCTGTTGGGTGGGGTGGCAGGTACGGCGAGGATGGCATTGCGCTTACCACGCTCGGATATGCTGTTCTCGGCGAACTTGAGGCCAGCCATGTGGAGGCCCTTGCCCTTGTCCTCCTCCGTCCACTCGGCGGCGTAGTACTCCTCCTCAGTGGCGTCGGCGCTGGGAGGGACGAGCATGGAGCCCCACTGTGGGAAGTGCACGAGAATGACGGGGAGCGTGCATGCCATGATCATGATGCCCATGTACTGGAGTCCTTTGCCGGTGGTGTACTGTGACGAAGTGAAGAAGAGGAGCTGTGTGAGCCCGCCACCCACATTGCCACCTGCACCGGTCATGCCGGAGACGAGCCCGAGGGAGCGGCGGGAGACGAAGGGGATGACACCATAGACGGCGCCGCATGCAGCCTCAACGCAGATGGAGTACAGGACCATGCATGCTACGGAGGCGGGAAGGGTGGATGCACGACCGAGACAAAGGCAAAAGACTCCACCAGCAGTCTGGAGGATCCAGATGTTCCAGAGTCGGGCACGCATGCCAAAGTAGCGAGCACCAAGGTCGGAGAGGTACCCGCCCATGGGGCGTGCAAAGATATTGGCCAAGCCAAAGCATGCAGCAATGATACCTGCTTTTCGAAGGTCGAGGTAGAAACTATCGTAGTAGTACCCGGCAATGACGTTGTTTGAGGTGAGCTCGACGCCCATGCAATAGCCGTAGATGAAGACAAAGATCCAGGTTCGATAGTTGGTGACGGCTCCACGGAGAACCTTGGAGAACTTGTCCTTGTTCATGTCACCATTTTTTTGGAGGTTCCTCAGGTTGCCATCAGGAAGGTCCTGACCCAAGGTGAGCACGAGCAAGCCCATCACCACCAACATCATTCCTGGCACGAAGTAGGCGATGCGCCACGCGGTGAAACGTGTCGCACCACATGCCTTGATGGCATCGAAGACGAAAGGCATGATGAGCTGTGTGGCACCTCCACCCATGTCTCCCCACCCCGCTGTTAACCCGCCGACGGTCCCGATGATCTTGCTATTGAACATGGTGCTGATCCAATACTGGCATGACACAAAGGTGGCAAGTGAGACGCCGATGAGGAATCGTACGATGATGTATCCGGCGGGACTATCGATGACGGACATGCAGAACACCGCTGGTGCAGAAAGCATGATGAGGAAAGCACCGCCGTAGCGCGGGCCAAGAAGGTCGCAGATGGCACCCATGGCCAGCCTTGAGAAGATGGCACCAGACACAGAGGCAACACCGGCGTTGCCTATGTCAGCCTTTGTGAGGTTGAGGTTGTCGCGGATGATGGGGATGAGCGGTGCGGCGGCGAAGGTGGATACAACGCAGGTGAAGAAGGACATCCATCCAAGGTGGAAGGCCCGCATGTGTGGGTTGCTGAAGGAGAAGATTTTGATGGACTTGGCCTTGTGCTCAGAATCCACCGGCAGCGAGAAGTTGGTGGATGCTGCGGTGGCGGCCATCGAACCGATCTCCATTTCCATATCCTTTTTCGTTGAGGCTCGAAGCCTTCTTCTTCCTTGGTACTTAGCTCTCTTCAGAGCTGCACCGCGGACTGAAGAGGCAAGAGCTAGGTAGCTAAGTTTCTAGGTTGTAATGGTTCGCTGCTCATTGCTCAAGAGGTGTGCATGTATTTATAGCATGCACGGACCTTACTTCAGTTTGACACGTTCTCTGTCGTATGCTGAAATTAACGCACAGCATCAGTCATATGTTTGACCTCTTCTGTTTCTTAATTAGTAAGATCGTCCATCTGTCTCCTTGAACTTATCAGGGCTGTTTGGTTGAACTTATCATAGTTGTCGGTGAAAAATATGTTTGAGCTTTAACAGGTTATAAAACGAAGTCCATTATGATGGGAATGTCATGCTATACAAACATGTAAATTGGTATAAAAAATATGTAAATACGATTTTCCTGGAGCTGTTGTACGCAACAATTTGTTTTCCATTGGACATTTTCTCATATCTTAGGTATGTGCATATTTCACACATTATCATATGCATGATACTGGTGCATTTCCCACTATGACCAACCTTAGGCCCCTCTCAATTGTTTCAAACGTACAAAGTTGAGTCATCTATTTTAGAACGGAGGGAGTACCAAGTAAAGGAAACGTGGAGTATCTCCTCGTGTATGAACAGTAAATTCAAAAACTGGTACTTTCGAACGCATTTAATCGGGACACGGATGGTAAATTCAACAAAATGGTGATAAACATTAAGGATTTTTTTGGGTGCTTGCAAAGATTCATGATGTAATCAGATTCGTGGAAGTAGTGGCAAGAAAAAATTGATGCTCTGAAAATTTTACTTTTGAACGCATTTAGGAGCTCTGTTTTTTTTTTCAAAACTTCCACCAATGTGATCATGTGATAAAACTTTGCAAGAACTCCAAACATTTCTTAAAGTTTTCCCCAAAAAAGTCATATTTTTTGAACTTTTTTGATTTCTTTGATTTTACCGTTCATACCAGGAGCATTTGAGCTCGAGCCGTGAAAGGTGCCTTCATGGTTAATGGAACTTTAGGGCATGACACCCTAGGTAGTTAATGCCAGACATGCCAATAAATGGAGGACAACTAAGACATGCAGTGGATGACTTTTTTTTTCCTAAAAGAGAAGCATTTTGAATGAATGTTTGACGATTAAAAAACGATTCAATTTGTCTTGAGAAATATAGAGGGTAGAGAATGTGGCCTTTTATTTGTGATTTTAAAGATTGTTCTTCTATACATGAAAGGTGGGAGTAGCTAATCTAAACAAAAAAGCAGCCAGTTTAAAAAAAACATGCACGGTAGTGTTCACGCCGTTCCTTGTTACGACATCTCCAAGGGTGACCCTCAAACCGCCCACATCCGTCGGACCGCGTTGTCTAGACCGTGAAAGTAATCCAACGTGGGCCTGTATCGGTCGTAGGGCGGTCCGAACACGTTTTTCCCCGCAAATTGGAGACAAACGTGCGGGGCTTTACGGGAGTCCGGACAGTAGCCACTTAAGACTTCGACACCCCCAGCCCATCCAATCCCACTCCCGGTCCAATTTCCTTTCACTACACCCCTTCTTCCCCTTGCTTTGCATCGCGCCCCTCACCTCCGCAGGCACCGCCGCTGCCCGTCTCCGGCTGCCACAAAGGCATTGCCAGACGTTCGCAACTAGCACTGACGCACCCGCTCATCTTTACGATGGTGTTGTCCATCCTGGAGCCGTTAGTACCCAAGTACACTCTGGCCCCTGTCGACGACCCGCATGGTGGACACCACTCTCGGCAGGTGTTCGATCAAATCCCATTGAGCTTATTTTCGAACATTGTGTCATTTTTTAGACTGTGAAGGATGGCGAGCTACTAGATCATGGAGGATGAGTTGTTGTGCTATGCATGGTTGGCTGTATCCATAGATTTCGCAGGCAGGAGCAAGGGGGAGGGGAGGGCGGCTTCTAGCAGCAAGTGCATGATTTGTTTCACGCACAAAAGCGCATTGCCCCCTATGACATGTGCATCATTCAAGAACGCAAATGAGGTTGTTATCGTATCGCTGGTACACTATCCAGACCAGCATCACGAAGTTTTGTAACATGGTTCGTCAGTTGAAGGCAGGGTGGCCATTGCATGCGGCAGAGGACGAGATCGTAAGTTATGCTTCCTCTTTCTTAACTTGTTGATTGATTCGTTCACTCAATGTTGGTCTACACATTATGTAGTTCGCATGTGCTGCAGTGATGTACCACATCACAGAGGGACGATCATTTATGTACACACACTGTTTGATGAAGCTGAAGGGGGAGTATGTGTGGAAGAACATGATCCATTGATGAAAAACTTGTTTGACATCCGGTTAATCTAGTCGAATTTGAGACATTGTGTTTCTAGACTTAATTTGCATGCTATGTATGGATGATTTGTGTTATTTTCTATCCGAACTTTGATGAATATTGGCCGATTAGTTCAAACGCGGGTTGAAATGTATGCGGACAGCGTTGGTTGGCTGCCTTCCGCATCCGTGTCCGCAGACTGGTCCCCCTGTTTGAGGATGGATGCGAGAGAAAATTTACGGATTGTCGTTCGAGATCCCTTAACTCGTTGGCTCCATAGGATTATGTGGCTGTACCTTAGTTCCATATTAATTGATGTTCACATCCGTTTGAGACAGAGGGTCATAAATAAGTATCTTGAAATACAAATCTAATAACATCAATTCTATGCCACATAAATATACTAATAACGTAATTGTTACCACATGGGACATGTGGTTAGCAAAATCAAAATTCATATAAATATACTAATAACGTAATTGTTGAGCAACTCCTAACCTAATATCTAAAGTATTCTAAGATGATGTATTTCGTTGGAGGTTCATGACAGCTCCAAAAAAGGTTAATTAGGTGAGGACCAATTGACCAATATTTAGAGGACACTGGTGAAAGCGCTGTGTGAAACCGTGCAAAGAGTTTCTTCTTTTGGAATCTAGCCAGCTAGTGTGTATAGTTCCTGTGTTTTCTGAAAAACAGAGTCAAAGTGAGAATTACTTGCGCAAGTAATTAACGCCGACTTGACAGCTTATTGGCTTCTAACGTAATTGAGAAATTATAATGATACATTACATGATCTGTCGAGTTGAGCTTATCAGGGTTGGCATGCTACGTACGTATTCCCTCCGTTCCTAAATATAAGTCTTTGGAAAGATTCCACTATGGACTACATACAGAGCAAAATGAGTGAATCTATACTCTAAAATGCATCTAGATACATCCATATATGATCCATAGTGAAATCTCTACAAAGACTTAATTACATTTAGAAACGGAGGAAGTATATGATAAGACTATACACGATCAAGATAATTAGTACGCTGGTCGTGTACAAGAGTTGCAACCCAAACATTTTTTTTAGAAAAGGAGGATGACCCCGGCCTCTGCATATGGGAGATGCATGCGGCCATTTTATTGATTATTCTCGTTGACCTTACAAAGTATTACAACAATATGCCTGAATCCGCCATCTTGGCAACATATGCCACTACTCCTATTCATATGATGAAGGGATGCTAGCTGGGCCAAATACCCAGACCACTCACCTAAACCTATCATCAAAAGCCGGAAGCCCCAGTCGAGCCACATACCGGGTCTGAGGCACAAACCGGTCTGACGCACTCACATGTGTCGTCGCCGCCATCTTCCACAGGTCCGTCTTCAAAGCAGATATTGAGGTTTCTACCTTGTTAGGCCACTCTGCCATCGACGTCACCATGACGCCAGACAACCACCTCCTCCTGCGCGAGTCAATCTACACGCATCGGGCGCCGAGTCTCCGCTGCGCCACGCCGCCGAGATCCGTTGTCTTCGATGCGGAGGAGGAAACACCGCTCCACCTATGGGGGCATCGCCGACCACCTGCCGCGATGTCGTGCAAGTCCAGCTCTGGGAAAGCACGCAGGGAATCATGATCTTCAAGACGACGCCCTCAGGAGGGGAAGCGATGTCATGCCATCATCTAGTCCTGCAGCGCAGGTCCTGGGCTTTCACCCGAAGAAAGTGACCCGAGAGCGGAGGAGGTCGGAGAACTCCACAACGGCCCCCAGGAGGAGAGCGACATCCGCAGACACCGCGCTGTCGGCTTTTGCCCGGAGCAACCCTACCTCCGCACCCTCACGCTGCCGGACGAGGATGGGGGAACCCCAGCGCCGCCAGCATGCGAACCCACTGGCCCAAGCACCTCTTTCGCGGCGGCGGCACCATCACCACGCACGACCACCAACCTCACCGCCGGCCGAAGCCAACGGGCCAGATCGGCCGAGCCCGCCACGGCCAGATCTAAAACCTCGGGACGCCGTCGCATCGAGGCAGCCACGAGCAGCCGGCAGCCCATCACCTGCGAGAGGACGAGGACGCCACGCCAGCCGGAGACGCCGAGGACGAGACTCCCACAACCACGGGCTCACGCCGGCGACCTAGGCCGCCGAGCGCGCGGAGATCCCCGCCGCCACCGTCCTCCGGCGCGGGCTTCGCCCGGCGGACTCATCCGGTGGCGGCGGGAGGGGGCGCGTGATATAGAGGGAGGCGGCGGCGGCGTTCCTTGGGTTCCCCCGAGCCGCCCTGGGGACGACGCGGGGGTCGGGGGTATTCGTATGTATGTATACGACCAGCTAGAGACTACGGATGAGTGATGTGTATACGACCAGGTACCTCCTTTAAGTGAGTGGCGTCGGGATCGACGAGATACGTATTTTGACTCACCTTGATTTATATAACTGGACCGGTTCTAGAATGAATCTCTGACTTGACCAGGTGGTAACCAGCAGCAGCACTGGCGGAGTCAGCACGACATTCCTATTCCGTGTCGTGCAGCTTACTGAGTAAGTAATTAAGTACTCCTATAAGTATAGCGACGTGTGTGACTACGTGCACATGCATGCATCTAACTGTATGGTCGCCGCGTCTTCGTCGTCTTCAAAAGTCAGGCTCCGTGCATGTTGTCTACTATACTACTCCCCCCGTCTCATAATATAAAAGCGTTTTTGATAATAATATAGTATAAAAAACACTTATATTATAGGATGGAGGGAGTAACTTCTAAGAATATATATAGAAGTGAATATAAGTGATAAACAAGTACGGATATGAACTAGTTGATGTTTTGCACATCATTATGGGAACCTTGTTAAAAGAAATGTAGGAATAGGTGCTATAAAACGTTAACCTTGTTGAAAGAAATGTATGAATAGGTGCTACAAAGGCAATTTTCTCCTTGCCCTTGGACAAGGCTCCCAGCTGGCCGGACGGCTTCATCGGCGCCTTCTCCAAATCTTGCTGGGGGATCATCAAGTTTGATGTCGTGGCTGCAGTTCAACAGCTAGCAAACCTGCATGGCAACTGCGATGGTCTGATCAACTCTGCCAACATTATCCTCCTTCCTAAGAAGTTCGTCGCTTCTTGGATTGGGGACTACCGCCCAATCAGTCTGATACATAGCATCACCAATATTTTCTTGAAGTTGTTGGCTAACTGGCTGGCCCCTCTGCTGCCCATGCTGGTCACCAAGTGTCAGAGCGCTTTCATGCAGAAGCAGTGCATCCATGATAACTTCCTATACATGCAGAACTTGATTAAAGATTTACACCGCACATCAACGCCTCGCCTCTTCCTTAAGCCTGACAACTCCAAGGCTTTCGACTCCTTGGACTGGGCCTACTTCCTGGAGGTGCTCCAGCAGCTAGGTTTTGGGTAGCGCTGGCGGGACTGGATTTGCATGACCCTTGCATTGTCTTCCTCCAGGGTTCTGTTAAATGGGGATCCGGGAACCTCATTCGCGCACGCTCGTGGTCTGCGCCAAGGCGACCCACTATCTCCTACGCTCTTCATCCTAGCCATCGATCCTCTGCAACTTATGCTCGGGCGGGCTGGGATCCTCAAGCCTATCAAGTAGGAGGATCTTGACGCCATCGCAAGGATCCTGGCCTGTTTTGGGGAAGCATCAAGCCTCATTATCAAACTGACCAAGACGGAGGTGTTCCCCATCCGTTGCCAAGTAATTATCTTACCGATTTCCTCTCGGGCTTCCTTGTCAAGGTCACATCCTTCCCCGACAAGTACGTGGGCCTCCCTCTACATACCAGGTGGCTCAGGAGGGTTGACCTCCAACTTCTCCTTGACAAAGCAGTGGGCAGGTTACCGGGTTGGAAGGGAAAGAACCTATCGTGACCTGGAAGGGTCTCCCTGGCTATGTCCATGTTGTGCGCTACTGCAACACACCATCTCACAGCAATAGCCCTCCCCGCTTTGTCCAACCAGAAGCTAAACAAGATCTCTCAAATTTCATATGGTATGGTGATGACTCTGAATGTGCGCCTCGCGGCCACTCCCTGTTCGACGGGAAGCCAGTGTGCTGGCCTAAAGCGCTGGGTGGACTAGGAATCACAGACCTTGAGAGGTTAGGCCTAGCACTGTGACTGCGTTGGCCTTGGCTCATGTGGAACGACCCATGCTGATAGTGGGGGCGGGGGGGGGGGGGGGGTGGGGGTGGGGGTGGGTCCGCTCTGCCTTGTGATGAGGTGGATATGGCGCTCTTCAAGGCTTTCACCAGCATCTCATTGGGCAATGGCAGGGAATCCTTCATGATGACTAGAGTGGAAGATCCCTCCTGAGATTGTTGGCCCCTGGACTATACAAGATCACCAACAGAAAGCAGAGGACGGTGATGAAGGAGCTCCAGGATGAGAATTGGATCAGATCAGTCGCCTGGCGTCCCCAACCTAGATGCGGGAGTTCATTTCCCTCGCTTCTATTACCTCCCAGGTTGTGCTGACCCCGGACCAGGAAGACTCCATCTCCTGGTGTTTGACTCCAATGGCATCAACTCCGCTGCTTTTGTTATGCGGCCCAGTTCGCTGGATCCTTCCCTAGATTCTGTCCGACAAGGATTTGGGAGGCCCACGAACCAAAATGCAAGTTATTTACCTGGCTTGTGCTCCACGGAAGGATCCTTACGGCGGACATGTTGTCCGGTCGAGGTTAGCCACATAACCCTCGCTGCCGGCTGTCTTGGGGCCCCGGAAACGACAACTCATCTATGTAAGGACTGCTTGCTAATGTTGTAGTTTGGTCCCACATCCAGTTCTAGACTGGGGAGGCCCCTAGGGCCACATTGAGGGAGTCCTGGATTAGGGGGTGTTCGGATAGCCGGACTATACCTTCAGCCGAACTCCAGGACTATGAAGATACAAGATTGAAGACTTCGTCCCGTGTCCGGAAGGATCTTTTCTTGGCGTGGAAGGCAAGCTAGGCGTGCGGATATTCGAGATCTCCTACCATTGTAACCGACTCTGTGTAACCCTAACCCTATCCGGTGTCTATATAAACCGGAGGGTTGTAGTCCATAGGACAACCATCATCATACACAATCATACCATAGGCTAGCTTCTAGGGTTTAGCCTCCTCGATCTCGTGGTAGATCCACTCTTGTACTACCCATATCATCAATATTAATCTAGCAGGAGTAGGGTTTTACCTCCACCGAGAGGGCCCGAACCTGGGTAAAATAAAGTGTCCCTTGTCTCCTGTTATCATCCGACCTTGACGCACAGTTCGGGACCCCTACCCGAGATCCGCCGGTTTTGACACCGACATTGGTGCTTTCATTGAGAGTTCCTCTGTGTCGTCGCTTTTAGGCCCGATGGCTCCTTTGATCATCAACAACGATGAGGTCCAGGGTGAGACTTTCCTCCCCGGACAAATCTTCGTCTTCGGCGGCTTCGCTCTGCGGGCCAATTCGCTTGGTCATCTGGAGCAGATCGAAAGCTATGCCCCTGGCCATCAAGTCAGGTTTGGAAGCTTAAACTACACGGCTGATATCCGCGGAGACTTGATCTTCAACGGGTTCGAGCCACAGCCAAGCGCGCCGCCCTATTTCGAGGGGCATGATATAGCTCTGCCTCCGAATAGTACCCTGGAGGCCGCACACGCTCCGGCCCCGATCCTTGACTCGGAGCCTGCTGCGTTCACTGAGGATGAACGGTTGGACGTCACCTCGGGGGCTGCGATCTCAAAGGCGATCGAGCCGAACGCCAGCCCCGTACTCCACACGGCCCAGAACTCCAAGGAGCCGGACTCTTCTCCGAACTCCGGGCCTCCCGTGCCCCCGCCGATCGAATCTGAATGGGCACCTGTAATGAAGTTCACCGCCGCGGACATCTTTCAGTGCTCACCTTTTGGTGATATCCTGAATTCTCTCAAGTCTCTCTCTTTATCAGGAGAGCCCAGGTCGGACTATGGTCTGTGAGGTTGGGATTCGGACAACGAAGAAATTCAAAGCCCACCCACCACCCACTTCATAGCCACTGTCGATGATTTAACCGACATGCTTGACTTCGGCTCCGAAGACTTCGACGGTATGGACGACGAAGGAGGAGACGAACAAGAACCAGCACCTGTAGGGCGCTGGACCGCCACCTCGTCATATGACATATATATGGTGGATGCTCCAAAGGATGCGGATGGCGATGGAACAACGGAAGACGACAACTCGAAAAAACCGCCAAAACGCCGGCGCCAACGGCGCCGCTCTAAATCCCGCCACAGCAGAAACGGTGATTCCGGCACGGGAGATAATACTACCCCGGACAGCGCCGAAGAACACCAGAACCAGCAAGATTCGGCGCAGGAAGATGGAAAAGCCAGCCCTCAGGATAGAGCGGCAGAGCAAGAGGTTGAGGATGATAACTACATGCCTCCCTCCGAAGACGAGGCAAGCCTTGACGACGACGAATTCGTCGTACCATCAGACCCCGCCGAACAAGAGCGTTTTCAACGCAGGCTTCTAGCCACGGCCAACAGCCTAAAGAAAAAGCAGCAACAACTTAGAGCTGATCAAGATTTGCTAGCTGATAGATGGACTGAAGTCCTTGCGGCCGAAGAGTATGAACTCGGGCGCCCCTCCAAAAATTATCCTAAGCGCAGGCCGCTACCCCAATCAGAGGGGGAAGCATATGACATGGCAGACCGGCCACCCCGTGGCCGCGACAGAGAGGCCTGTCGAACCTTTAAGCAAGCCATGCCCCAGTGCCGTTTAAATAAGGCACGGGAAAACGAGACAGACCTGCGGGACGTACTGGAGGATAAAGCAAAGCAAACAAGATCGATCTATGGATCGCGCGGACGCCCGACGACACGTGATGATCTTCACTCCGGACACAATAAATCCGGCCGGGCCGAACACAGCAGGCACAGCTCTTCCGAGCTGCGTCGTGACATAGCCCAGTACAGGGGCGCCGCACACCCACTATGCTTTACAGACGAAGTAATGGATCATAAAATCCCAGAGGGTTTTAAACCCGTCAATATCGAGTCGTACGATGGTACGACAGATCCGGCAGTATGGATTGAGGATTATCTCCTTCACATCCACATGGCACGTGGCGATGATCTGCACGCCATCAAATACCTACCCCTTAAGCTTAAAGGACCAGCCCGGCACTGGCTTAACAGCCTACCAGCGGACTCAATCGGTTCTTGGGAGGACCTGGAAGCCGCATTCCTCGACAACTTTCAGGGGACCTATGTGCGGCCACCGGGCGCCGACGACCTAAGCCACATAATTCAGCAGCCAGAAGAATCGGCCAGGCAATTCTGGACACGGTTCCTAACAAAGAAAAATCAGATAGTCGATTGTCCGGACGCAGAGGCCCTAGCAGCCTTCAAACATAACATCCGTGACGAGTGGCTTACCCGGCACCTGGGACAGGAAAAGCCGAAAACCATGGCAGCCCTCACGACACTCATGACCCGCTTTTGCACGGGCGAAGATAGCTGGCTAGCTCGCAGCAACAACTTATCGAAGAAGCCCGGTAATTCGGATACCAAGGACAAAAGTGGCAGGTCACGTCGAAATAATCAAAAGCGTCACGTTAGCAGCGACAGCAATGAGGATACGATAGTTAATGCCGGATTCAGAGGCTATAAATCCGGTCAGCGGAAAAAGCCATTTAAAAAGAATACCCAGGGCCCGTCCAGTTTGGACCGGATACTCGACCGCTCGTGCCAGATTCATGGCACCCCCGAAAGGCCAGCCAATCTCACCAACAGGGATTGTTGGGTGTTCAAGCAGGCAGGCAAGTTAAGAGCCGAACACAAGGACAAGGGGCTGAACAGCGACGACGAGGAGGAGCCCAGGCCGCCGAACAACAATGGACAGAAAGGGTTTCCCCCACAAGTGCGGACGGTGAACATGATATACGCGACCCACATTCCCAAGCGGGAGAGGAAGCGTGCGCTACGGGACGTATACGCGATGGAGCCAGTTGCCCCAAAGTTCAACCCATGGTCCTCCTGCCGGATCACTTTCAATCGAAGGGACCACCCCACTAGCATCCGTCACGGCGGTTTTGCCGCACTGGTCCTCGACCCAATCATGGACGGATTTCATCTCACAAGAGTCCTCATGGACGGCGGCAGTAGCCTGAACCTGCTTTATCAGGATACAGTGCAGAAAATGGGCATAGATCCATCAAGGATCAAGCCCACAAGGACGACCTTTAAAGGCGTCATACCAGGTGTAGAGGCCAATTGCACAGGCTCGATAACACTTGATGTGGTCTTCGGATCTCCGGATAACTTCCGAAGCGAAGAGTTAATCTTCGATATAGTGCCGTTCCGCAGTGGCTATCATGCCCTGCTCGGACGAACCGCATTCGCTAAATTCAATGCGGTGCCGCACCACGCATATCTCAAGCTCAAGATGCCAGGCCCTCGAGGAGTAATTACGGTCAGCGGAAACACAGAACGCTCCATCCGTACGGAGGAGCACACGGCGGCCCTCGCAGCGGAAGTACAAAGCAGCCTTTCAAGGCAACTCTCCAGTCCGGCCGTTAAAAAACCGGACAATGCAAAGCGCGCCTGGAGTAACCTGCAACAAGACCACCTGGCACGATCAGAGCAAGCATAGCAATACGACCCCGACCCCAGCCATCGCAACATAGCGGAGCAAGTACCTCGAGTACACAATTACGCCCTTAAAATTCCATGGGCACAGGGGGAGGGGCACATTAACGGCATGCCTACAACACGGCTCAAACGTACCAGGGGCTGCCAGATTTTCCTTTTTACTTTTTTTTTACTTTCAGGACTCCATACTCTGGATAACCTGTTCGGCATTGTTGCCGCACAGACGATGCAAGATCCAGGAAAGCAGACAAAGCTACGCCGCATTCGGGAACTCTCAGGTGGTCTCTATTTCGAGCGATATATCAGTTTTTAAATTTCGCGGCCTGCGCCTGGTCAGGACATGTTAAATAGTCTAATATCTTTTTTGCTTATCGCACCACTTGTATCGTTCGGCTTTGATAAATAGCCTCTTTATAAACAATGCATAGCTTTTTGTCTATTTTTTGCATTATCCCCTTTGAATATATGTGTTTATTACATAACATGATCGCACCCGTACACCATGGTACGGCAAACCACACCAGGGGCTTCATTACCCTTTTATCTGGTGTGAGAAGTCCGTACACTTTCACAAGTGCGGCACCCCGAACTTATAGCACTACATGCATCGGCTCCGAGTCATGATTTTGGTCACATGTTGGGTTTGCCCGGCTCCTATGTTTTGGTGCCTTACGTTCCGCTATATCGACTAAGGTAGCACTAGGAGAACCACTGCGATTGTGCCCCAGTTCAGGTGGGTTGAGCACCTCAGTGGAGAAAGCTAAAACATACTGTCATGATAAGGCGTGAGACCGGTCGCTGTTCGAGAGGTTTTTCGAGTCCTTAAAGGCTTATGCCGCTTCGAGGGAGGAGCTGGTTATGTCCGGCCAAAGTCGTGGATAGCGCCCCGAATTCGGCCTTCCGAACTAGGGGCTTCGCCCAAATTTAAAATTATAACGTTCTATGGCTAAGTGAGAGTGTTCAAGCATTATAGTCCGATTGCCTGGTTCGTTGTGCTGAGCGCCTCCCTCGAAGGACCCAACTATGGGAACAAGAGCCCTCAGGTTTATTCCGAACACCCCAGCACTAGTGGCATGGGGGCAGAAGCCGACGACTGGCCATCTCTCAATTTTTGATATACAGCCGCATAGAAAATAATATTTTAAATTAAATAAGCATTGCTTTGCGCATATGAACAAGTTTTCAGCGCACAGGATACAAACGAGCGAGTTCACTCAAATATTACATCTTTAGCACATTCATCCGCGACAAGGCGGGCTCCGGCAAGAACGTCCTTGTAGTAGTTCTCGGGCTTGCGATGCTCCTTCCCCTGCGGCGGCCCGTCTTTTACCAGCTTCTCTCCGTCCAGCTTACCCCAGTGTACCCTTACACGGGCAAGGGCCCTCCGGGCACCTTCAATGCAGATGGAGCGCTTGATGACCTCAAGCCGTGGACAGGCCTCCACCAGCCGCCGCACCAGCCCGAAATAGCTCCTAGGCAGGGCCTCGCCAGGCTACAGCCGAACTAGTAAGCCCTTCATGGCCTGTTCGGCCGCCTTGTGGAGCTCGACCAGCTGTTTCAGCTGATCGCTTAAAGGCACAGGGTGTACGGCCTCAGAATACTGAGACCAGAACACACTCTCCGTCGAGCTGCCCTCTTCAGCTCGGTAGAACGTGGCGGCGTCGGATACGCTGCGGGGAAGATCGGCGAACGCCCCTGGAGAACTCCGGATTCGGGTAAGTAATAGGTAGTTTACTTTTATATTCCTACTTTGCATTGAGAATGCCTTACCCGTTGCTATCTTTTTCACCTCCTCCCACTCTTGGAGGGCCTTTTGGGCTTCGGCCTTGGCACTCTTGGCGGTCTCGACGGCCGACGCGAGCTCGGATGCTTGCGTTTTTGACTCAAGCTCCAAACCCTCATGTTTTGTCATGAGAGCTTGCAGCTCTTGCTGCACCTCGTCGACCTGAACCCCAAGCCTTTCTCGCTCGCCGCGCTCCTCGGCCGTTTTCTTTTCGGCCTCTGCCAGCGCCTGCTTCAGGGTTGCCACCTCGGTTACGGCCCCTACAATAAGCAGTACAATCCTGTTATTTCTTTCTGCAATCAAGCCTCTCTATAGGCACCTTTTTCTCTTTTTCTTTTTTTAGGTATTTCTTACCTTCCTTCTCCTCGAGCTGCCGTTTGGCAAGGCCGAGCTCTTGCTCGGTCCGCCCGAGGTCCTTTTTAAGGACATCCACCTGCGCAGTCAGTGCGGCGGTGGACAGCAGCGAAGCCTGCATACATATTTGACCTTTTTTGTTAGACTCCTGCGAAAATTACTAGATCCTCTATCCGGCTTTTCTTTCCGAACACCGAACAGAGCATCAGGGGCTACTGTCTATGCGGTAAATAATTTGACATATTTTTACTTACCTCGAAGCCTGTTAGAAGGCTAGCGCAAGCTTCATTCAGTCCGCTCTTGGCGGACTGAATCCTTTGGATCACCGTACTCGTAACAGTACGGTTCTCCTCATCGATGGCGGTGCCCTTAAGCACCTCCAACAGATTGTCCGGCGCCTCCGGTTGGACGGAGGCCGCCGGCTCAGACGGCTTACTCCTCTTGGAAGGAGTTCGCCCACCGCGGACCGGGACTGTCGAGTCTGGCGCGGTGTCCGGCACAAAGCCGGACTTGGAACCCTGGAGGGTTTCATCCCCTTTACTCCTGGGGTCCGGAGGATTGCCTTGTGGATCCTCTAGGACCATCTCCTCCTACCCCGAAGCTGGGCGGGGCGCCACTTCGGCGTCGTCCGCCCCGCGGGGGGAGACCGCGGGCGGAACAGAGTTCACGTCCGACGAATCCAGGGAGCCGCTCGACGAATCGTCGAGTCCGGCCCGGGGCGGGCAACATAAGTTACGTTCGATATTAGGGAAAGCAGCGCATTAAAAGAATATCATGAGTCACTCTGGTATGTGAACACTTATGATGTCGCCGGACGCTTGGTCCGGTCCAGCCACTCCTCTCCGCCCTCTTCGGCGTCGTGGGAGTAGTCCGGCGGAGGAGTTTTCCTTTTCCTCGACCCCTCGGCCTCCCCTGTTGGGGCGGCCTTCTTCTTCTTTGCTCCCCATGCTGGGGGGGGGGGGAGAGCTTCCTTGTTCCTCCTCGTTCTCATGAGAGGACGGCGTTGCGGACTCGTCAGATGACGAGTCCGACACCACCATGTTGCGGGAACTTTTTCGTGTCCCGGTGGTTTTTCTTCTTCTTGGCCTTCCTCTCCGGCGCCACGTAAGGTGCCGGAGCCATCAGCTTCACCAAGAGAGCTGGGGCCGGTTCTTCGGGCAGAGGAGCCGGACAGTTAATTGGTCCGGATATCTCCTGCCAAGCCTATCAAAGGTAAAGGGAGTTTAGATCCCGCATAGAAATAATCTATGAAGAAGAGCTTAACGAACCTGTCAAAGGTATAGATAGCTTACCTCGCTAGCGTTACGCTGCGAGCTGTATCCGTGATCCTCGGAGGCAGATGTGGGGGACTAGGCGCCTTTGGTAAGCACCTTCCAGACGTCTTCATATGTCGTGTCGAAGAGCCTACTGAGGGTTTGGTGCTGCGCCGGGTCGAATTCCCACAAAGTAAAATCCCGTTCTTGACACGGGAGGATCAGGCGAACGAGCATGACCTGGACTATATTGACAAGCCGGATTGGCTTGTTCACCAGGGACTGGATGCACGTTTGCAACCCAGTCACTTCTTCCTCGTTGCCCCACGACAGACCTGTCTCTTTCCAGGACATGAGCCGCGTGGGGGGTCCAGATCTGAACTCGGGGGTCGCGACCCATTTCGGATCGCGCGGCTCGGTGATGTAAAACCACCCGGCCTGCCACCCCTTTAGGGACTCCACGAAGGAGCCATCGAACCAGAGGACGTTGGCTATCTTGCCAACCATAGCGCCTCCGCACTCCGCCTGGGTGCCGGACACCACCTTGGGCTTGACGTTGAAGGTCTTGAGCCAGAGGCCGAAGTGAGGGCGGACGCGGAGAAAGGCCTCACACACGACGATAAATGCCGAGATGTTGAGAACAAAGTTCGGGGCCAGATCGTGGAAATCCAGGCCGTAGTAGAACATGAGCCCCCGGACAAATGGGTGAAGTGGAAAGCCCAGTCCGCGGAGGAAGTGGGGACGAAAAACTACCTTCTCATGGGGCCTTGGGGTAGGAAGAAGCTGCCCCTTATCAGGAAGCCGATGCGGGATGTCCTTGGACAAGTACCCGGCTTTCCTTAACCTTTTTACTTGAGCCTCCGTAACGGAGGAGACCATCCACTTGCCTCCCGCTCCGGACATTGTTGGAGAAGGTTGAGGAAGGAAGAGCGGACTTGGGCGCTGGAGCTTGAGTTCGCAAGAGATGGATTGGCAAAGGAGGAAGAAGGCGTAGGTTAAAAAGGTGAATCCTTATCCCTTTATATAAGCAGGTACGGTTAGGCGTCCTCACCTACCTAATAAAACTCACTTGCCCCCCAAACGCCATGGTAAATGGCGTGGTTGGGTTACCCACGTCCGTATTAATGAGAATCCCGTTAAAGGGGGCACATAATCTCTGCTTTGACAAGACGTGCCAAGGAAACCGCCTCGCTAAACGAGCTGAGGTGGAACAACAAAAGCAATTTATATAGAAGGCTTGGTCGCAGTGTTATGACGCACTGCGGGATACGTCAACAGATTTGATTTGTGTTAATATTATTCTCTATATGGCAATATGTGGAAACTTATTTTGCAGAGCCGGACACTATTTTTTGGTGTTTATAATCTTCTTGAAGAACTTGGAGGAGGAACCCGCCTTGCAATGCCGAAGACAATCTGCGCGACGGACTCGTCGTCATTGAAGCCTGGTTCAGGGGCTACTGAGGGAGTCCTGGATTAGGGGGTGTTCAGATAGCCGGACTATACCTTCAGCCGGACTCCAGGACTGTCAGGACCCCGATCCTAAGCCACATCGATCCAGCGTGTAACACACCATATCACTTTGCGGCCTCACGCACGGTACTCCCACGGGTGCCACCTTACCTGGCCCGGGACCGTTTGCGCCTTTTGGCTCACGTATATGATAGTGCCGCTAGCATCCATATGACAGAGAACCCGGGCCGACATGGCTAGTCGTGAACCCAAAGCGGCGCTAGCCTATGAGGACAGGCATACATGAATCACATCGAACATGTCGGTCATCAACGTATCTACTCGGGCTGTAGCACTGGGCTAACAGGACTCCGGTAACCCGGGCTGTAGCAGGCTAGGCAGGACTCCGAATATCAGCGCGTGACATTTCCCCGAAGGGACAGACATAGGAACGACGTGAAACACATGCCGGCCAGTCAAGTGTCCAAGCAGTAGTGCTGGGCTAGCAGGACTCCGGTGAACCGGGCTGTAGCGGACTACTATCGCTCAGAAGCACAAGACTTACATTTCCCCATATGAAAGGCTGCCAAGGATAAACAACTAGATAGTCGGATCCCACTCATACCAAGCATTTCAATCATACACACAATATGCCCGATATGAGTAAATACAACATGGCATCACAACAGTACTCTACGACTCAAGTACTTTATTTAGAAGGCTCCGAGGAGCCATACATATCATCCATACAGATAGGGGTCACACGACCCAACACTCAAGTCATACAAACATACAAGCACATGCGGAAGCAAAGTAGTCTGAGTACAGACACTAGAAAGAAAGAAGGCTTGACGAAGCCTGTCTATCTACAACGACCCTTCACAAGTCTTGGATCACCACCTGGGTGATAAGTCACTCGTCAACGTCGAGGTCTACATAGAACCCATCAGAGGGGTTGGTGCAGTCGTCTGAAAAACATGATTAAAGCAACATGAGTACAGAAGTACTCAGCAAGTCTTACAACAGGAACCTATCATACATGCACATTCTCAAGAAGGTAGTGGGGTTATTGCAGCAAGCCAGCTTTGACTCTTGGCTAAGTTATCCTACGATACACACCACTTGTAAATCATTTGTCGCACACGAGTCCACTATCACCATCACAATACTCCACCGTGGATCCTCTCTCGCCATCCTACGAGAGGGCCATCCGCGGTACTCACACTTATCTTGAGATTTTTAGTAGTATCCATTTAACTTGTCTATGAACTGATATAGGCAACCCAGAAGTCCATTACCGCGGACACGGCTATTCGAATAGATGATGTTAACCCTGCAGGGGTGTACTTCTTCACACACGCTCTCACCACTTATCGCCGTTTACACGACATGTACTCGGCAACCTTCAAGCGGAAGCCCAGCGAGGGTGTCGGCCACGGCCTACCTAAACACTCAAGTCTCTAGTCCAGGTTTATCGCCTATTCGGGTTCCATCCGCAGGGAGTCCGGCCGAGGTTTCCACTAACGGCCCCGAACGATGTGAACAGGGTTCCCGAGACACCAAACGGGCGAGTCGGTACACCGTGCCACGTGCCTACCGCAACACAGCCCACCCCGATGGTCAGCACCGCGTGCGGCCCCCAGCATACTACAAACACCAGAAACTACTTTGCAACTCCTGGACAGAGGACAAGCGTGATCAAGAAGCCGAGAGAGTCAATTAAGGATCCCAATGTGTGGTAGTAACTGTATCATGGATCACAAACACAGAACTCAGTTCCTAAGGACGGCCTCAATGAAACAACCCACCATGTACTCCTACATGGCCTCTCATCGATTCCTTTACCAAATCGTGTTCAACACTTCACTCTTGTCACCGACACAACCTTTCACTCCAGTTCATCATCCCGATGAGCCAGACCTGACACAACTCTAAGCATAGCAAGCATAGCATGGTAGGAACACACACACATGTAATGGCTCAATCAACTCCTACACATGCTAGTGGGTTTCATCTAGTTACTGTGGCAATGACAGGTCATGCAAAGGAAGTGGGTTCAACTACCGCAACACATAGCAGTTTGAAACGCGTTGTCTTAATGCAGTAAACGAGAGCAGAAGCGAGAACATGGGTTTGTATCGGAATGATCAACGAGTTGCTTGCCTGACGGAGTGGTCGTGGGATACTGCCCTTCAGTTGGATACTCGGAGATATCCTCGGAGGCAGAACCTACCACGATGAACACATCGGAACACAATCAATACATGGCAATATGCAACAATATGATGCATGCTATGACATGGTAATATGGATGTGTCCTGACCTAGTGTAAGTTAAGTCAGAAGGGAATGAACCCATTTGAACCAAAGATTCAAATGGAAACTCATTTATGAAGACCAAATTGGTGTATCAACTTGCAAAGTCTAAACAGTGGTTTTAACTTGTTCTGACATGCATGAAACCAGTACCAATGGATAGGTTGGATTTTTCTGATCATTTTTCATATATAAAACTTTGCATTTGGAGTTATAGATAATTTTCTATGAATTTTTGAAGTTTGAACTATTTTCTGGATTTTCCTGTATAAAAATTAAATCCAGTAATTAGTTATTGCGTCAGCATGAGGTCATGCTGACCTCAGCAGGTCAACAGACCCGGTCCAGGTCAAACCTGACGCGTGGGTCCCGCGTGTCAGGGTTATTAGATTAAACAGATTAGATTAATCCTAATTCTGGATTAGTTAGCGGGCGGGGCCCACATGTCATAGACCCAGGGGGTCAACGGGTCAACTCCGCCGGCGTTGAGCCGCCGGCGACGTCCAGACGCGGCGGAGGAAGTGCAGATTCGTGCTCCGGCGACCAAATCGACGGCGGAGCACGTCTACGTGATGCGGGAGCTGACCCGCAACTCTTGGTGGAGTTGGTTGGGGTCGGGGTGGCCGGAGTTGGCGCCGGCGACGAGTTTGGCGGCGCCGGGGCTCGGGCGAAGGTGGAACCGGGGCTGCGGGGCACGGCGAGGCGCGTGGAGTGATGCGTCGGGGCCCTGGGTGTGCGGTGAGGCTAGTGGACAGGGTGGCGCGGCCGTTGGGTGGCCGGAGCCTCGTCGGCGACGAGCTCCGCGGCGGCGCGTGCGGTTGAACTACGTGCAGTCGCTGTGGTGCACGAGAGGAGGAAAGGAGAGGATGGGGAGGTGGCTATGCTCACATCGAACTCGCAGAGCCAGACGGCGTGGTCGGGGACGAGCTGGTGTGGCGACGACGTTGAAGGGGATCTCCGGCGACGGTGGACTCAGGCGGGGTCGGTGCGGTGGCTTCGGGGCACGCGAGCGCTCGGGGCTCGTCTTGCTCGAAGGAGAATAAGGTGGCGGAGCTCGTGGACACGGTCGGGTGGCACGGGGACGACGGCAGCTATGGCTACGGCGGCGGAGCGGCGACGATGGCGTCGGCCATGGCGGGGGAGAGCGAGGGAGAGAGACAGGGGGGAAATGGACGTGTCCAGGGCGTCGGGGGCACGACGTGGAGGCCGTCCAGGACAGCGGGGCGGCGAAGCGGCGAGCAGGTGGCGTCGTGGCGAGCTTGCGCTCGTCGGCGTCACCACCCTGCCTGCCTGGCGGGGACGAAGCAGCTGGCTGGCTCGGGCCAGCACAGTGCTGGGCCGCCAGGTGGGCCGGCTGGGGGGGTTTGGCCAGGTAAGTCCTTTTCTGATTTTTGTTTCTTTTTCTATTTCTTTTGTAACTTTGTGGAATTATTTAAAGTACTTAGGCTCCTCCAAAAATTCTCAAACTGCACATGCTTGCTATTTAAAATATAGACAACATGAAACATTTCTGTTTGAGAATATTTGAACATTTAAAATATTTTTATAAATTTTAAATGCCCAAATTCAAATACTTATGTGTTAATTCAATAACCTTCTGTTGACCTAGAAAAATGTGCACTATTTTTGCCAGGGGGTTTAATCCAAGACAAAGAGGGTGAACATTTTAGAAGGGCATTTCAGGTTCATTGAAAAAGATTTTAGTAAACCCTAGTTATTTCCAGGGGGGGGGAAGTGTGTGTTGGGGGGTTCTGGCATTTCCCATTTCAGAATTAATAGAATTTAAACATGATGCACACTCTAATGCATGGCCTAGCTAGGGATGTGACAACTCACCCCCACTCAAAAGAATCTCGTCCCGAGATTTAGGTTCCTCCGGAAAGAAGGCGGGGTACTCAAGTCGAAGACGATCCTCCCTTTCCCAGGTAGCCTCTTGCTCGGAATGGTGTGACCATTGAACCTTGAGAAACTTGATATTGTGGCGTCGAGTGGTACGCTCGGCTTGATCAAGGATACGAACGGGGTATTCCCGATAGGTGAGGTTATCTTGGAGATCAAGCGTTTCGTGGTCCACCCCACGGATAGGATCCGCGAAGCAACGCCTGAGTTGAGAAACATGGAAGACATCATGAACTCTGGAGAGATGCGGAGGTAGATCCAATTGGTAGGCAACTTCCCCTCGTTTGGCAAGAATGCGAAAGGGTCCAATGTAGCGAGGAGCCAATTTGCCTTTGATACCGAATCGATGGTTTCCCTTTAAAGGTGTAACCCGAAGATAAGCCATCTCGCTGACTTCATAAGCCATGGGCTTATGCTTGCGGTCATACTGACTCTTTTGTCGGGACTGGGCGGTTTTCAACTTCTCACGAATAATACGAACCTGCTCTTCTGCATCCTGGATCATGTCCGGGCCAAAGAGTTGTCTCTCGCCGGTTTCTGACCAGTTAAGAGGCGTTCGACATTTCCGTCCATAAAGAACTTCGAAAGGAGCTTTACCCAAGCTAGCTTGATAACTGTTGTTATAAGCGAACTCGGTGAATGGAAGGCACTTCTCCCAATCCATACCGAAAGAGATGACAGAAGCTCGGAGCATATCCTCCAGAATTTGATTGACTCGTTCTACTTGACCACTTGATTGAGGATGGAAGGCGGTGCTAAAGGAGAGTCGAGTTCCCAAAGCATTTTGGAAACTTTCCCAAAATCGAGAGGTGAAAAGACTTCCACGGTCCGAATTAATTTCCAATGGAACACCATGAAGAGACACTATTCGAGAGATGTATAAGTCAGCTAGCTGGCTAGCGGTTATACTCTCGCGAACGGGTAAAAAGTGGGCTACTTTGGAGAGACGATCGACAACAACGAAGATAGCATTATTCCCTCTTTTGGTCCTGGGAAACCCGGTGATGAAATCCATACCGATTTTATCCCATTTCCATTCAGGAATATCCAAGGGCTGAAGGGTGCCAGCAGGCCGTTGATGCTCTGCTTTAACACGACGACAGACGTCGCAAGTTGCAATGTATTGAGCGATTTCCCTCTTCATCCTAGTCCACCAAAACCTCTGGCGTAGGTCTTGATACATTTTAGTACTACCGGGATGAATGGTGAGAGGGGATTCATGAGCTTCCTTAAGGATCAATTGTCGTAAATGTTGTTTCTTGGGAACCACCAAGCGGTTCTCGAAGAAGACCACACCTCGTTCATCCATGGAAAAACATTTAGCAACTCCGCTAGCAATGTTCTTCTTAATCCGAGATATCCCTCTATCATACCGCTGAGCGGTAATGATTTGATCCGTAAGGTTAGGTTTCGCCACCAGGGTGGAAAGGAATCCTCGAGGAGCAATATGAAGGTTAAGTTTACGAAATTCCTCGTGGAGAAGTGGTTGACCTTGTTGTAACATCAAGTTGTTACAATAAGATTTACGACTTAGTGCATCAGCCATGACATTGGCTTTGCCTGGGGTGTAAGTTATTCCTAAGTCGTAATCCGAGATCAACTCGACCCAACGTCTTTGCCTGAGATTCAAATCCGGTTGGGTGAAGATATATTTCAAACTTTGGTGATCAGTGTAAATTTTGCAACGATTACCCAGAAGGTAGTGTTGCCAGGTTTTGAGTGCATGGACTACTGCTGCAAGCTCTAGATCATGAGTAGGATAATTATCCTCATGTGGACGCAACTGTCGAGATGCGTAGGCAATCACATGACGATCTTGCATGAGTATGCAACCTAGTCCTTGTCGCGAGGCGTCGCAATAGATAACAAAGTCCTTAGAGAAATCTGGTGGTACCAGTACGGGAGCAGATGTCAGGCGTCTTTTTAGTTCCTGAAAGCTGAACTCGCACTGTGGGGTCCACTCGAACTTTTTATCTTTCTTGAGGAGTTCAGTTAGAGGCTTAGCAACCTTGGAGAAATTCTCGACGAAGCGGCGGCAATAGCTCGCTAAACCAAGAAAACTCCGAACTTGCTTGACCGTTTCAGGTGGAGTCCAGTCAAGGACGGCTTGAACTCGCTCGGGATTGACAGCAATGCCCTTGCCAGAAATTACATGGCCCTGATAGGTCACTTCTGGCAACCAGAATTCGCACTTGGAGAATTTGGCATAAAGGCGATGCTCTCGAAGTTTCATCAATACTAGCCTTAGATGTTCGGCATGTTCTTCCTCATTCTTGGAGTAGATGAGTATATCATCGAGGTATACCACGACGAATTTATCCAAGTACTCCATGAAGATCGAGTTCATTAACCGAGAGAAGGTGGCTGGAGCATTGGTTAAACCGAAGGACATGACGGTGTACTCGTATTGGCCGTAACGAGTGACAAAGGCCGTTTTGGGAATGTCCCCGTTCTTGATTTTGATTTGATGGTAGCCCAACCTCAAATCCATCTTGGAAAAGACTGAGGATCCAGCGAGCTGGTCATACAGGTCGTTGATCCTGGGGAGCGGATACTTGTTCTTGATAGTGACCAAATTGACAGGTCGGTAATCTACAACCATCCGATCCGTTCCATCCTTCTTCTTGACGAAGAGGACGGGGCAAGCCCATGGAGATGAACTAGGACGGATGAAACCCTTTTGCAAGGACTCATCGAGTTGTTTCTTAAGCTCAGCTAGTTCTAGGGGTGCCATCTTATAAGGTCTTCTAGAGATTGGAACGGTTCCTGGAACAAGGTCTATCACGAACTCGACATCTCTGTCAGGTGGAACACCTGGCAGTTCCTCTGGAAAGACATCTGGGAAGTCACGGACTACCGGAATATCTTCGAGGTCTGGAAGGGGGTTGGCATTTAGGGAGTAGAGCTGACGCTCCGATACTCGGGTCAAAACGTTGACTGTCTTGCCCGATGGATGGGTAAGTTGAACAGTTCTAGTTGAGCAGTCAATCTTGGCGTAATGGGCTGACATCCAGTCCATACCCAAGATGATGTTTATGTCTGAAGACTTGAGAGCTATTAGTGACGCAAGGAAGACCAATCTGTCAACAAGAATTTCATTTCCATGGCTGATTCTAGAGGTTTGCCACTTAGAACCAGGGGTTTGAATTACCATGGAGGTAGGCATGTCACAAAAAGTGGTGTTGTGCAAACGAGCATAGCTCTCAGAAATAAATGAATGAGATGCTCCAGTATCAAAGAGAACAGTTGCCGGATGGCAATTAACAAGGAGCGTACCGAGAACGACGTTGGGGTCCTCTTGAGTTTCTTCAGCTGAAACGTAGTTGACATGGCCACGAGCAGTGGTGACTGGCTTGGCGACAAGCACTTTTGCTGTTGACTTACCACGGCCAACAGACTTTCCGAACTGGCTGGGGTTGTTCTGGGGACACTCACGGATGTAGTGGCCCGGCTCACCACACTTGAAGCAAGTTATCATATTGGGGCGTGGAGCAGTATTGGCAGTGGGGCCACCAAAAGTCTTGGGCGGCACATACTGCTGATTGGGGCGAGGCGTCTCAAAGGATGGCCTCGGAGTATACCTGGGTGGCATGGCAGAATTTGGGATCCAGACCCGGCGCTTCTGAGATCCAGAGCCGGATGAAGATCCATAGTCACGGAAGTGCTTGCGTGAAGCTTCAAAATCATTCTGCCCCGTCTCGGCACTGATGGCCTTATTGACTAGCTTCGGAAAAGAAATGCATTCATGCAGACGAAGGTCACGTCGGAGCTCAGGGCTAAGTCCCTTGCGGAACCTTGCCTGCTTCTTGGCATCGGTGGATACCTCTTCGGGAGCATAGCGTGCAAGCTTCCCAAACTCGCGACTGTATGCATCCACAGTCAGCTTCCCCTGGGTGAAGTTACAGAACTCCTCCCTCTTGCGATCCATGAGACCTTCCGGAATATGATGCTCACGAAAAGCGGCACTGAAATCAGCCCAAGTAGTGAGTTGGCCGACTGGGCGCATAGCTTCATAATTCTCCCACCAAAGGCTGGCAGGGCCTTCGAGGTGATAGGCAGCAAAGGTGACTTTATCATCTTCAGCCACGTTGGCAGAACGTAGCTTATGGGCGATGCTGCGGAGCCAGTCATCCGCATCGAGAGGTTCAATGGAATGATTGAACTTTGGCGGGTACAGCTTGACAAAGTCATTGATGGACACCGAATTGATCCTCTGCTGGCGTGCAGTGTTCTGCTCAATCCGCTCTAACAAGCGGTTGGTGTCGCGCCTGTTGCGCTCTGCCTCCAGCATCACTTCGGCCAGAGAAGGTGGTTGAGGCAGACTTTCCTCTCTAGGTGCACTAGCTTCTCCCTGCTCCGAAGCAGCAGGGTTGCTGCGGGTGTTGACCATCCTGGGAAAACAAAACAACGATTTAAACCAGGATGGCAAAATCTGGCCAAGGAAGTGCGGAATGTAATGGTAACAAGGAATGCAGAGATGATCATCCGTATGACATGGTAATATAGAAACTGCCATATATATACCAACGGTCATACACATCATACATAGTTTAGTACAAGCTCAAGCTGAGGTACAGCTAAGACGACAGACGTTACATCTCATCGGAGGCATTCCAAGCTCCTATACATTATTTTACTACACCTCCGGAATTGATACACACTAAGTCATATTCCACGGGTCACGCAGGACGGTGGACATACAACTGCTACAATACTAGCGAGACTGCTACTAGCTCAGACAGCTCCGTAGAAGTCCTCATAGAAGTCACCACCCAGACCTGGAAGCGGAACATGGTCATCTGGGAACAGACGGTCCTGCGGTGCTTGTGGACCATAGGGACTTGGGTGCGGCCTCGGTCCAACAGATGGCGGTAGAAGAGGCCCACGAGGAGGGGTGATGCCTCCCACCTCACGCCATTCCATGAAGTCTGGCAGACTAGCCCGCACAGGGTACAAGTCTCTCGTGTCCATGTATCCGGCTTGCACAGCAGGTGCAAACCTCGTCAAGGTGGCCCAATGATCAGCACGAGCATTAAAGAGCTCCATACGCAAGGCCCGGTTTTCACGGTCCTTATCTTCCAACATCTCAGTAGTGGTGCAAAGGAGTGAGTCCTCATGGGATGCATCACTGTACATGCCCTGAAGGTAACCATGCGCCCCAGGGAGGGATGCTGGCATGTAGCGAAATTCAGTGTTGCTCAACAAGGCAGTTCTAGCTCGCATAATGGTCATCATCGAGTAGGCTGCATCTTGAACGGACATCCCAATAGTGATCCCGAGTCCATAAGAACGGTGGAGTGGTTCCGTGGCTCCGGGATATGATGGATATATCCTGACCGTGCACAGATATTGGCTCTGGTTGAAATCTCTAAACTGCTCTTCGACGGTGTATTCAGGGTACCATCGGTATCCTGCCTCCACCATCACTCGAACCAACATGGCGGTATGACCACATACACCGATGCAACGGGTCAGACGAACCACTTGGTTTTGGGAATGGGTAGCCATCTGAAGCACAAAATAGTGCAAAGGCATTAGAATTTCTGGATGAAATTGGACAGCATAACGGCTGTAAATGCTCAGAAAAGGAATTGAGACATCCACAACAGTTTGCGAAACCACTCAACAACAGCATATCAAGGTTCTGGTTCAAATGGCAACATACTAAACTTTAGTAGAACTGAGCTGGGTTGTATCCAACAATCCTATAAGTTACTACGGATTTAGTAACACGTGAACCTGATAGAGAGAAGAGAGCCTAGTCCTTAACCCACGTAGAATGAGAAGAGAATGACTCAGAATAGAGGGCATAAGGTAAAGGAGTAAAAGAGCCTTACGTTCCCTCCCACAATCAATTCCCCTACATATAACTAAAGCATTTCTAGACTCGACATCGACCAGTTTGGCTTAGCGAACCTACAGGCAGTCCGGCTCTGATGCCAACGCTGTCAGGACCCCGATCCTAAGCCACATCGATCCAGCGTGTAACACACCATATCACTTTGCGGCCTCACGCACGGTACTCCCACGGGTGCCACCTTACCTGGCCCGGGACCGTTTGCGCCTTTTGGCTCACGTATATGATAGTGCCGCTAGCATCCATATGACAGAGAACCCGGGCCGACATGGCTAGTCGTGAACCCAAAGCGGCGCTAGCCTATGAGGACAGGCATACATGAATCACATCGAACATGTCGGTCATCAACGTATCTACTCGGGCTGTAGCACTGGGCTAACAGGACTCCGGTAACCCGGGCTGTAGCAGGCTAGGCAGGACTCCGAATATCAGCGCGTGACATTTCCCCGAAGGGACAGACATAGGAACGACGTGAAACACATGCCGGCCAGTCAAGTGTCCAAGCAGTAGTGCTGGGCTAGCAGGACTCCGGTGAACCGGGCTGTAGCGGACTACTATCGCTCAGAAGCACAAGACTTACATTTCCCCATATGAAAGGCTGCCAAGGATAAACAACTAGATAGTCGGATCCCACTCATACCAAGCATTTCAATCATACACACAATATGCCCGATATGAGTAAATACAACATGGCATCACAACAGTACTCTACGACTCAAGTACTTTATTTAGAAGGCTCCGAGGAGCCATACATATCATCCATACAGATAGGGGTCACACGACCCAACACTCAAGTCATACAAACATACAAGCACATGCGGAAGCAAAGTAGTCTGAGTACAGACACTAGAAAGAAAGAAGGCTTGACGAAGCCTGTCTATCTACAACGACCCTTCACAAGTCTTGGATCACCACCTGGGTGATAAGTCACTCGTCAACGTCGAGGTCTACATAGAACCCATCAGAGGGGTTGGTGCAGTCGTCTGAAAAACATGATTAAAGCAACATGAGTACAGAAGTACTCAGCAAGTCTTACAACAGGAACCTATCATACATGCACATTCTCAAGAAGGTAGTGGGGTTATTGCAGCAAGCCAGCTTTGACTCTTGGCTAAGTTATCCTACGATACACACCACTTGTAAATCATTTGTCGCACACGAGTCCACTATCACCATCACAATACTCCACCGTGGATCCTCTCTCGCCATCCTACGAGAGGGCCATCCGCGGTACTCACACTTATCTTGAGATTTTTAGTAGTATCCATTTAACTTGTCTATGAACTGATATAGGCAACCCAGAAGTCCATTACCGCGGACACGGCTATTCGAATAGATGATGTTAACCCTGCAGGGGTGTACTTCTTCACACACGCTCTCACCACTTATCGCCGTTTACACGACATGTACTCGGCAACCTTCAAGCGGAAGCCCAGCGAGGGTGTCGGCCACGGCCTACCTAAACACTCAAGTCTCTAGTCCAGGTTTATCGCCTATTCGGGTTCCATCCGCAGGGAGTCCGGCCGAGGTTTCCACTAACGGCCCCGAACGATGTGAACAGGGTTCCCGAGACACCAAACGGGCGAGTCGGTACACCGTGCCACGTGCCTACCGCAACACAGCCCACCCCGATGGTCAGCACCGCGTGCGGCCCCCAGCATACTACAAACACCAGAAACTACTTTGCAACTCCTGGACAGAGGACAAGCGTGATCAAGAAGCCGAGAGAGTCAATTAAGGATCCCAATGTGTGGTAGTAACTGTATCATGGATCACAAACACAGAACTCAGTTCCTAAGGACGGCCTCAATGAAACAACCCACCATGTACTCTTACATGGCCTCTCATCGATTCCTTTACCAAATCGTGTTCAACACTTCACTCTTGTCACCGACACAACCTTTCACTCCAGTTCATCATCCCGATGAGCCAGACCTGACACAACTCTAAGCATAGCAAGCATAGCATGGTAGGAACACACACACATGTAATGGCTCAATCAACTCCTACACATGCTAGTGGGTTTCATCTAGTTACTGTGGCAATGACAGGTCATGCAAAGGAAGTGGGTTCAACTACCGCAACACATAGCAGTTTGAAACGCGTTGTCTTAATGCAGTAAACGAGAGCAGAAGCGAGAACATGGGTTTGTATCGGAATGATCAACGAGTTGCTTGCCTGACGGAGTGGTCGTGGGATACTGCCCTTCAGTTGGATACTCGGAGATATCCTCGGAGGCAGAACCTACCACGATGAACACATCGGAACACAATCAATACATGGCAATATGCAACAATATGATGCATGCTATGACATGGTAATATGGATGTGTCCTGACCTAGTGTAAGTTAAGTCAGAAGGGAATGAACCCATTTGAACCAAAGATTCAAATGGAAACTCATTTATGAAGACCAAATTGGTGTATCAACTTGCAAAGTCTAAACAGTGGTTTTAACTTGTTCTGACATGCATGAAACCAGTACCAATGGATAGGTTGGATTTTTCTGATCATTTTTCATATATAAAACTTTGCATTTGGAGTTATAGATAATTTTCTATGAATTTTTGAAGTTTGAACTATTTTCTGGATTTTCCTGTATAAAAATTAAATCCAGTAATTAGTTATTGCGTCAGCATGAGGTCATGCTGACCTCAGCAGGTCAACAGACCCGGTCCAGGTCAAACCTGACGCGTGGGTCCCGCGTGTCAGGGTTATTAGATTAAACAGATTAGATTAATCCTAATTCTGGATTAGTTAGCGGGCGGGGCCCACATGTCATAGACCCAGGGGGTCAACGGGTCAACTCCGCCGGCGTTGAGCCGCCGGCGACGTCCAGACGCGGCGGAGGAAGTGCAGATTCGTGCTCCGGCGACCAAATCGACGGCGGAGCACGTCTACGTGATGCGGGAGCTGACCCGCAACTCTTGGTGGAGTTGGTTGGGGTCGGGGTGGCCGGAGTTGGCGCCGGCGACGAGTTTGGCGGCGCCGGGGCTCGGGCGAAGGTGGAACCGGGGCTGCGGGGCACGGCGAGGCGCGTGGAGTGATGCGTCGGGGCCCTGGGTGTGCGGTGAGGCTAGTGGACAGGGTGGCGCGGCCGTTGGGTGGCCGGAGCCTCGTCGGCGACGAGCTCCGCGGCGGCGCGTGCGGTTGAACTACGTGCAGTCGCTGTGGTGCACGAGAGGAGGAAAGGAGAGGATGGGGAGGTGGCTATGCTCACATCGAACTCGCAGAGCCAGACGGCGTGGTCGGGGACGAGCTGGTGTGGCGACGGCGTTGAAGGGGATCTCCGGCGACGGTGGACTCAGGCGGGGTCGGTGCGGTGGCTTCGGGGCACGCGAGCGCTCGGGGCTCGTCTTGCTCGAAGGAGAATAAGGTGGCGGAGCTCGTGGACACGGTCGGGTGGCACGGGGACGACGGCAGCTATGGCTACGGCGGCGGAGCGGCGACGATGGCGTCGGCCATGGCGGGGGAGAGCGAGGGAGAGAGACAGGGGGGAAATGGACGTGTCCAGGGCGTCGGGGGCACGACGTGGAGGCCGTCCAGGACAGCGGGGCGGCGAAGCGGCGAGCAGGTGGCGTCGTGGCGAGCTTGCGCTCGTCGGCGTCACCACCCTGCCTGCCTGGCGGGGACGAAGCAGCTGGCTGGCTCGGGCCAGCACAGTGCTGGGCCGCCAGGTGGGCCGGCTGGGGGGGTTTGGCCAGGTAAGTCCTTTTCTGATTTTTGTTTCTTTTTCTATTTCTTTTGTAACTTTGTGGAATTATTTAAAGTACTTAGGCTCCTCCAAAAATTCTCAAACTGCACATGCTTGCTATTTAAAATATAGACAACATGAAACATTTCTGTTTGAGAATATTTGAACATTTAAAATATTTTTATAAATTTTAAATGCCCAAATTCAAATACTTATGTGTTAATTCAATAACCTTCTGTTGACCTAGAAAAATGTGCACTATTTTTGCCAGGGGGTTTAATCCAAGACAAAGAGGGTGAACATTTTAGAAGGGCATTTCAGGTTCATTGAAAAAGATTTTAGTAAACCCTAGTTATTTCCGGGGGGGGGGGGGGAAGTGTGTGTTGGGGGGTTCTGGCATTTCCCATTTCAGAATTAATAGAATTTAAACATGATGCACACTCTAATGCATGGCCTAGCTAGGGATGTGACAAGGACTATGAAGATACAAGATTGAAGACTTCGTCCCGTGTCCGGAAGGATCTTTTCTTGGCGTGGAAGGCAAGCTAGGCGTGCGGATATTCGAGATCTCCTACCATTGTAACCGACTCTGTGTAACCCTAACCCTATCTGGTGTCTATATAAACCGGAGGGTTGTAGTCCATAGGACAACCATCATCATACACAATCATACCATAGGCTAGCTTCTAGGGTTTAGCCTCCTCGATCTCGTGGTAGATCCACTCTTGTACTACCCATATCATCAATATTAATCTAGCAGGAGTAGGGTTTTACCTCCACTGAGAGGGCCCGAACCTGGGTAAAATAAAGTGTCCCTTGTCTCCTGTTACCATCCGACCTTGACGCACAGTTCGGGACCCCCTACCCGAGATCCGCCGGTTTTGACACCGACACACACCCACGCTTCCAGCTTCCATGGGGATCTCGGGCTGGTTGGTTTGAAGGCGCGATAGCGTGCATCGGGTTCGTTCAAACGTTGCGGCTGTGCTCGTCGTCACCATATGCTCTTGCTCCAAGCATTCTGTGAAGGTAGTCAAATGTAGTATAGTACGTACATAAGCATAGATCCGCATGCATACTAATTCTTCATCTTTTTCCCACTTTTTTGCTCTGTTAGTTTCAGCATCTTCCTCGCTACAGTAGCGTCAACATCGCTTTCATAAGATGCTCAGCATCAATGCATCTTCCATGTCATCGAGTGGTGGCAGAGCCCACTTGGCGGAGCCATTGGAGCTGGAGGAGTGCTCGAAGGAGCTCCTGGAGGTGTCGCAGAACAACGTGCTGAGCATGGCCGGTGGCATGCTGACCTACAACATGGAGATCACCAACACATGGATCGACTGCACCGTTTGCGACGTCCACGTCGCATGCGGCAACTTCGCCTCAAATGATGTCATTGACCCAGACAAGTTTCACCGCCTCATATTTAATGACTGCCTTGTCAACGGTGGCAGATCCGTTGAGCCCAGCTTTCCTGTGTCGTTCCAGTATGGCAACTCCTTTCCCTACCCGACGACAGTCGCGCCCACCTCATGTAACTGCAACTAGCTATAGCTAGGGTATCGGTGACGGATGAAGCTATCTATTTTCAGATAAAATCAAGAAGAGGTTGGCTTGTGGTCTAATCTTACTTTTGGAGCTACTGTTATCGATTCTAGCATCAATGTATGGCGTCGAGGAATAGTTGAACCGAGTCCAATTGAGGGAGTCCTGGATTAGGGGGTGTTCGGATAGCCGGACTCCAGGACTATGAAGATACAAGATTGAAGACTTCGACCCGTGTCCGGAAGGATCTTTTCTTGGCGTGGAAGGCAAGCTAGGCATGCGGATATTCGAGATCTCCTACCATTGTAACCGACTCTGTGTAACCCTAACCCTATCCGGTGTCTATATAAACTGGAGGGTTGTAGTCCGTAGGACAACCATCATCATACACAATCATACCATAGGCTAGCTTCTAGGGTTTAGCCTCCTTGATCTCGTGGTAGATCCACTCTTGTACTACCCATATCATCAATATTAATCTAGCAGGAGTAGGGTTGTACCTCCACCGTGAGGGCCCGAACCTGGGTAAAATAAAGTGTCCCTTGTCTCCTGTTACCATCCGACCTTGACGCACAGTTCGGGACCCCCTACCCGAGATCTGCCGGTTTCGACACCGACATTGGTGCTTTCATTGAGAGTTCCTCTGTGTCGTCGCTTTTAGGCCCGATGGCTCCTTTGATCATCAACAACGATGAGGTCCAGGGTGAGACTTTCCTCCCCGGACAAATCTTCATCTTCGGTGGCTTTGCTCTGCGGGCCAATTCGCTTGGTCATCTGGAGCAGATCGAAAGCTACGCCCCTGGCCATCAAGTCAGGTTTGGAAGCTTAAACTACACGGCCGATATCCGTGGAGACTTGATCTTCGACGGGTTCGAGCCACAGCCAAGCGCGCCGCACTATTTCGAGGGGCATGATATAGCTCTGCCTCCGAATAGTACCCTGGAGGCCGCACACGCTCCAGCCCCGATCCTTGACTCGGAGCCCGCTGCGTTCTCCGAGGATGAACGGTTGGACGTCACCTCGGGGGCTGCGATCTCAAAGGCGATCGAGCCGAACGCCAGCCCCGTACTCCGCACGGCCCAGAACTCCAAGGAGCCGGACTCTTCTCCGAACTCTGGGCCTTCCGTGCCCCCGCCGATCAAATCTGATTGGGCGCCTGTAATGGAGTTCACCGCCGCGGACATCTTTCAGTGCTCACCTTTTGATGATATCCTGAATTCTCTCAAGTCTCTCTCTTTATCAGGAGAGCCCAGGCCGGACTATGGTCTGCGAGGTTGGGATTCGGACGACGAAGAAATTCAAAGCCCACCCACCACCCATTTAATAGCCACTGTCGATGATTTAACCGACATACTTGACTTCGGATGCGAAGACTTCGACGGTATGGACGACAAAGACGGAGACGAACTAGGACCAGGACCTATAGGGCACGGGACCTCCACCCCACCTAACGATGTATTCATGGTGGATACCCCTACAGGAAACGACAACGAGGAAAAAGGGGGCGGAAAAAGGGGTAAACCCTCCGAAAAGCAGTCAAAGCGGCGACGTAGACGCCAAGCCAAGCCCTGCCTCGATCAAGACCCAGCCGTAGAGCAGGATGAGCCGGTAGATGACGAGCATGCCTCAAAGCAGCCGTCCGAACAGGGCAACACGGATGGAGAGGACAGACAGCCCTCCCCCGGCCATAACAGAACTCCGGACGATCTCACGCCGGATAAAACCACGGAGCAGAAGAATCAAACTTTCCCCTCAGGAGTCCCGCCACTGGTCACTAAAGCCAATCATTTTTGATCAGCTAGATTATTCTAGAAATATCAAAAACGCAGGCCGGACTGCCCTGATACTGGATTCAATAATCGATGGATTCCAGTTTACCAATGTCCTTATGGACGGCGACAGTGGACTAAACCTGATATATCAGGATACAATCCACCGCATTGTCATAAACCCAGCAAGAATCCGCCACAGCAAAACCTCCTTTCAAGGGGTAGCACTAGGACCGGACACCCATTGTATGGGTTTTCTCCGGCTTGTAGTCATATTTGGCTCTCCCAATAACTTTCGTCGCGAAAAGCTGACCTTCCATGTAGTCCCGTTTTCAAGTCGCTATCAAGCACTAATGGGACGCGGAGCTTTCGCTCGCTTTAACGCAATACTGCATTACGCATCTCTCACGCTTAAGATGCCCGGTCCTCGAGGCATCATCTCTTTAAAAGGAGCGCACTAAAATACGCCTCCTCCAAACGGAAGATTGCGCGGCCGTTTAAACAGCCGCACAATAAAGTGGCCTCGCCAGCCAAAGGACTTTTTTTATAAGTCATCAAAGGCCACGGACCCGGACTCAACGAGTTCGGCACAAGTCCATCATTAACGCAGGCTTAGTACGCCATATACCCCCATACCAGGGGCTATACGCAGAGACAATAAAACTCAACCTTATATATTCTTTACTTTACATTTTGTTCCGCACGACCCATTTTTCAAATCAGTTCTTCTCTTTTGCAGATGAACGTCGTGCGGCGCTCGTCCAGGACACAGCACAACGGAGACACAGGCGCAGACGTGCAGTAGGGACCCGTCCTAAAGGATTCTTTTTAGATTAAGACCCTGCGTAAACCTTTTTTACTGTCTCTTGCTGCTATACATCCCCTGGTTTTTTCTTTTCCGATATAACCAAGGAGGAGGCTGGCGTTTTGGCATGTGGCCACGCCGGAATTCTTGCTCGTACCTAGATACTAAGGGCTTTTTTTTTCTTTTGTTTAAGGGTGTTGTTTCACACGCACTCACAAAGACCGAACACCTTAGGGAGTGTTCGGCGTCGCGAGTTTTGGCACTATATGCGTCAGCTCCGAATCATGATTTTGGTCATATGTTGGGTTGCTCGGCTCCTGAGTTCGGCTACCTTACGTTCCGCTCTATCGGCTAAGGTAGCACCAGGAGAACTACTGCGATTGTGCCCCGATTCGGCCGGGTGAGCACCTCAGTAGAGAAAGCCGAAAACCGACTGTCATGATGTAGCGCGAGACTGGTCGCCACTCGATGACTCACAGGAATTTATCGAATTCCTCCGCTTTGACGAAGGGTCGTTTCCCGGTCAGGCACGTACGCGCCCCGAACTCGGGCAAAGCGCAGTCGCCACTAAAGGGCTACCTAAAGAGTCCCACTGTCAAGCTCCTATGGCTAAGTGAAAGTGTTAAAGGATTATAGTCCAGTTGCCTAGCCCGCTGCGCTATCACCTCCTTTATAGGACCAAGACGTTGGGTTAAGTGTGAAAATGCGTCTTCTGCGCGCACCCCCGCACTATGTGCGTGGGGGCTGAAGCCAACGACTGCAATCTTTCAGAATTTATATATTTAAACGGCCGCACAGGAGGTGTTCCTAATACTTGAAGGCACAAGTCTAAGAATATGCCCCTACAATTTATCAAAATACTGCTTCATGATTACATGTGCTATCATAACATAGCATCCTTCGAGCACTGCGTCTCTATTATGCGAGCGCCTTCGAGGACTTCCTCAAAATATTGCTCGGAAGGTATTCGGCTTTTATCCGAATCCTGGGACGCAACAACGGTGGGCTCCATATCTGCCTAGTATGTCTTGACACGGGCAAGAGCCAACCGAGCTCCCTCCGTGCACGCTGACCTCTTCATAGCACCGATACGTGGCGCCACGTCGAGAAATTGCTGCACCAAGCTGAAATAACTCTTCGGCTTCAATCTCCCCGGACACAGATAATCCATGACGTACTTCATGGCGAGTCCGGACAACCTATTCAGTTCGGCCCATTGGGCCAGGCGATCGTCCACTACAAGTGGACGCTCTGGATTGATGAATTGCGACCAGAAGAGCTTCTCCACTTCATGACCCTTCTTATCTTGAAAGTGTTTGGTCGCATCAGCAGCACTAGCCGCCAAATCCAGATAGGTGTCCTCTACACTCCATGCTCGGTCCAACGGGGCAAACCTCCGGTCGCAAAATTTTCTCCGCAGCAAGAAGGGCTTTCCATCCGCAATTAGTCCGGCTTGACGTAGCTCCTCCTTTGCCGCTCTCATTACAGAGCGGGCGTCCTTGGTGTCGGTAACATCTTTCTCTAAGCTCGTTTGCCTCGCCCGACCTTCTTCTTCAAGAAGCTTGCAACGGTCACTAGCACTTTATAACATTACGACATATCAGCCACCACCTCCTTGCTTCGGCAATGGGCAGCCTGTTCGGCTTTCATCTCTTCAAGGGCTTTCACGGTAGCCGCATCGCTTTTTCTGGCTTGTTCCTTCGCTCGGGGGAGTTCGGCCCTAAGACCTTCCACGACGGCCGCACCATCTGCGTCAAGCACACACACGGTAAGATATTGACATAAAGCTCCTATTACTCACAATCGCCTAATGATTTCAATACCTTGAGCACCATCAAGCCGCTTGTTAACAAGCACGATGTCGGCTTCTACCTCATCCAGTTGTCGCTTTAGTTCGGCATATTCACGAGTCCGGCTCGACTCCGGACAATCAGCCACCTACGTATAAAGGTGCCACTTAAAGAACCTGGGATTAAGATGAAGGAAATATGCCCTAGAGGCAATAATAAAGTTATTATTTATTTCCTTATTTCATGATAAATGTTTATTATTCATGCTAGAATTGTATTAACCGGAAACATAATACATGTGTGAATACATAGACAAACAGAGTGTCACTAGTATGCCTCTACTTGACTAGCTCGTTGATCAAAGATGGTTAAGTTTCCTAGCCATAGACATGAGTTATCATTTTATTAACGAGATCACATCATTAGGAGAATGATGTGATTGACATGACCCATTCGTTAGCCTAGCACCCGATCGTTTAGTATGTTGCTATTGCTTTCTTCATGACTTATACATGTTCCTATGACTATGAGATTATGCAACTCCCGTTTGCCAGAGGAACACTTTGTGTGCTACCAAATGTCACAACGTAACTGGGTGATTATAAAGGAGCTCTACAGGTGTCTCCAAAGGTAGATGTTGGGTTGGCGTATTTCGAGATTAGGATTTGTCACTCCGATTGTCGGAGAGGTATCTCTGGGCCCTCTCGGTAATGCACATCACATAAGCCTTGCAAGCATTGCAACTAATGAGCTAGTTGCGAGATGATGTATTACGGAACGAGTAAAGAGACTTGCCGGTAACGAGATTGAACTAGTTATTGAGATACCGACGATCGAATCTCGGGCAAGTAACATACCGATGGCAAAGGGAACAACGTATCTTGTTATGCGGTCTGACCGATAAAGATCTTCGTAGAATATGTAGGAGCCAATATGGGCATCCAGGTCCCGCTATTGGTTATTGACTGGAGACGTGTCTCGGTCATGTCTACATTGTTCTCGAACCGTAGGGTCCGCACGCTTAAGGTTTCGATGACAGTTATATTATGAGTTTATGAGTTTTGATGTACCGAAGGAGTTCGGAGTCCCGGATGGGATCGAGGACATGACGAGGAGTCTCGAAATGGTCGAGACGTAAAGATCGATATATTGGACGACTATATTTGGACATCGGAAAGGTTCCGAGTGATTCGGGTATTTTCGGAGGTACTAGGGAGTTACGGGAATACGAGGAAGAAGCAATGGGCCTTGATGGGCCTTAGTGGGAAGGACCAGGAGGTGGCGCGCGCCCCTCCCAAGCCCAGTCCGAATTGGACAAGGGGTTTGGGGCGCGGCCCCTCTCTCCCTTCCTTCCCCTCTTCCCCTCTTTCCCCCCTTGACCTAGTTGGACCAGGAAAGGAGGAAACCTACTCCAACTAGGAGTAGGAATCCTACTCCGTGGCGCGCCCCTCCTAGGGCCGGCCTCCTCCCCCTTGCTCCTTTATATACGGGGGCAGGGGGGCACCCCATGACACACAAGTTGATCTTCGTGATCATTCCTTAGCCGTGTGCGGTGCCCCCCTCCACGATATTACACCTCGGTCATATTGTAGCGGTGCTTAGGCGAAGCCCTGCGACGGTTGAACATCAAGATTGTCACCACGTCGTCGTGCTGACGGAACTCCTCCCCGAAGCTTTGCTGGATCGGAGCCCGGGGTGCGTCATCGAGCTGTACGTGTGTCAAGAACTCGGAGGTGCCAGAGTAATGGTGCTTGGATCGGTTGGACCGGGAAGATGTACAACTACTTCCTCTACGTTAAGTCAACGCTTCCGCTTCGGTCTACGAGGGTACGTAGACAACACTGTCCCCTCTCGTTGCTATGCATCACCATCATCTTCTGTGTGCGTAAGAATTTTTTTGAAATTACTACGTTCCCCAACAGTGGCATCCGAGCCTAGGTTTTATGGTTTGATGTTATATGCACGAGTAGAACACAAGTGAGTTGTGGGCGATATAAGTCATACTGCTTACCTGCATGTCATACTTTGGTTCGGCGGTATTGTTAGATGAAGCGACCCGAACCGACATTACGCGTACGCTTACGCGATACTGGTTCTACCGCCGTGCTTTGCACACAGGTGGCTGGCGGGTGTCAGTTTCTCCAATTTTAGTTGAACCGAGTGTGGCTACGCCCGGTCATTGCGAAGGTTAAAACAGCACGAACTTGACAAACTATCGTTGTGGTTTTGATGTGTAGGTGAGATTGGTTCTTGCTTAAGCCCGTAGCAGCCACGTAAAACTTGCAACAACAAAGTAGAGGACGTCTAACTTGTTTTTGCAGGGCATGATTTGATGTGATATGGTCAAGGCATGATGCTGAATTTTGTTGTATGAGATGATCATGTTTTGTAACCGAGTTATCGGCAACTGGCAGGAGCCATATGGTTGTCGCTTTATTGTATGCAATGCAATCGCCCTGTAATGCTTTACTTTATCACTAAGCGGTAGCGATAGTCGTAGAAGCATAAGATTGGCGAGACGACAACGATGCTACGATGGAGATCAAGGTGTCGCGCCGGTGACGATGGTGATCATGACGATGCTTCGGAGATGGAGATCACAAGCATAAGATGATGATGGCCATATCATATCACTTATATTGATTGCATGTGATGTTTATCTTTTTATGCATCTTATCTTGCTTTGATTGACGGTAGCATTATAAGATGATCTCTCACTAAATTATCAAGAAGTGTTCTCCCTGAGTATGCACCGTTGCCAAAGTTCGTCGTGCCTAGACACCACGTGATGATCGGGTGTGATAAGCTCTACGTCCATCTACAACGGGTGCAAGCCAGTTTTGCACACGCAGAATACTCGGGTTATACTTGACGAGCCTAGCATATGCAGATATGGCCTCGGAACACGGAGACCGAAAGGTCGAGCGTGAATCATATAGTAGATATGATCAACATAATGATGTTCACCATTGAAAACTAATCCATTTCACGTGATGATCGGTTATGGTTTAGTTGATTTGGATCACGTGATCACTTAGAGGATTAGAGGGATATCTATCTAAGTGGGAGTTCTTAAGTAATATGATTAATTGAACTTTAATTTATCATGAACTTAGTCCTAGTAGTATTAGCATATCTATGTTGTAGATCAATAGCCCGCGTTGTTGCTTTCATATGTTCCTAGAGAAAATTGTGTTGAAAGATGTTAGTAGCAATGATGCGGATTGGATCCGTGATCTGAGGTTTATCCTCATTGCTGCACAGAAGAATTATGTCCTTGATGCACCGCTAGGTGACAGGCCTATTGCAGGAGCAGATGCAGACGTTATGAACGTTTGGCTAGCTCAATATGATGACTACTTGATAGTTTAAGTGCACCATGCTTAACAGCTTAGAATCGGGACTTCAAAGACGTTTTGAACGTCATGGAGCATATGAGATGTTTCAGGAGTTGAAGTTAATATTTCAAGCAAATACCGAGTTGAGAGATATGAAGACTCCAACAAGTTCTATAGCTAAAAGATGGAGGAGAATCGCTCAACTAGTGAGCATGTGCTCAGATTGTCTGGGTACTACAATCGCTTGAATTAAGTGGGAGTTAATCTTCCAGATAAGATAGTGATTGACAGAATTCTCTAGTCACCATCACCAAGTTAGTAGAACTTCGTGATGAACTATAGTATGCAAGGGATAACGGAAACAATTCCCAAGCTCTTCGTGATGCTGAAATCGACGAAGGTAGAAATCAAGAAAAACATCAAGTGTTGATAGTTAACAAGACCACTAGTTTCAAGAAAAGGGCAAAGGGAAGAAGGGGAACTTCAAGAAGAACGGCAAGCAAGTTGCTGCTCAAGTGAAGAAGCCCAAGTCTGGACCTAAGCCTGAGACTGAGAGCTTCTACTGCAAAGGGACTGGTCACTAGAAGCGGAACTACACCAAGTAATTGGTTGATAAGAAGGATGGCAAAGTGAACAAAGGTATATTGGATATACATGTTATTGATGTGTGCTTTACTAGTGTTTATAGCAACCCCTCGGTATTTGATACTGGTTCAGTTGCTAAGAGTAGTAACTCGAAACAGGAGTTGCAGAATAAACAGAGACTAGTTAAGGGTGAAGTGACGATGAGAGTTGGAAGTGGTTCCAAGATTGATATGATCATCATCGTACACTCCCTATACTTTAGAGATTAGTGTTGAACCTAAATAAGTGTTATTTGGTGTTTGCGTTGAGCATGAATATGATTTGATCATGTTTATTGCAATACGGTTATTCATTTAAGTAAGAGAATAAATTGTTGTTCTGTTTACATGAATAAAACCTTATATGGTTACACACCCAATGAAAATGGTTCATTGGATCTCGATCGTAGTGATACACATATTCATGATATTGAAGCCAAAAGATGCAAAGTTAATAATGATAGTGCAACTTATTTGTGGCACTGCCGTTTAAGTCATATTGGTGTAAAGCGCATGAAGAAACTCCATGCTGATGGGATTTTGGAATCACTTGATTATGAATCACTTGATGCTTGCGAACCATGTCTCTTGGGCAAGATGAATGAAACGCCGTTCTCCGGAACAATGGAGCAAGCAACAGATTTGTTGGAAATCATACATACTGATGTATGTGGTCCGATGAATATTAAAGCTCGCGACAAGTATCATTATTTTCTAACCTTCACAGATGATTTAAGCAGATATGAGTATACCTACTTAATGAAATAAGAAGTCTGAAACATTTGAAAAGTTCATATAATTTCAGAGTGAAGTGGAAAATCATCGTAACAAGAAAATAAAGTTTCTACGATCTGATCGTGGAGAAGAGTATTTGAGTTACGAGTTTGGTCTTCATTTAAAACAATGTGAAATAGTTTCACTACTCACGCCACCTGGAACACCACAACATAATGGTGTGTCCGAATGTCATAACCATACTTTATTGGATATAGTGCAATCTATGATGTTTCTTACTGATTTACCAATATCGTTTTGCGATTATGCATTAGAGACAGCTGCATTCACGTTAAATAGGGCACCATCTAAATCCGTTGAGACGACACTATATGAACTGTGGTTTAGCAAGAAACCAAAGTTGTCGTTTCTTAAAGTTTGGGGTTGTGATGCTTATATGAAAAGGTTTCATCCTGATAAGCTCAAACCAAAAATCGAAGAAATATGTCTTCATAAGATACCCAAAGGAGATTGGTGGGTACGCCTTCTATCACAGATCCGAAGGCAAGACATTCGTTGCTAAGAATGGATCCTTTCTAGAGAAGGAGTTTCTCTCGAAAGAAGTGAGTGGGAGGAAAGTAGAACTTGATAAGGTAACTGTACCTGCTCCCTTATTGGAAAGTAGTTCATCACAGAAATCTGTTCCTGTGACTACTACACCAATTAGGTGAGGAAGATAATCATGATGATAATGTAACTTCGGATCAAGTTACTACCGAACCTCGTAGGTCAACCAGAGTGAGATCCGCACCAGAGTGGTACGGTAATCCTATTCTGGAGGTCATGTTACTTGACCATGACGAACCTATGAACTATGAGAAAGCGATGATGAGCCCAGATTCTGCAAAATGGTTTGAGGCCATGAAATCTGAGATGGGATCCATGTATGAGAACAAAGTATGGACTTTGATGGATTTGCCCGATGATCGGCAGGCCATAGAAAATAAATGGATCTTCAAGAGGAAGACAGACGCTGGTAGTAGTGTTACTATCTACAAAGCTAGAATTTTCGCAAAAGGTTTTCAACAAGTTCAAGGTGTTGACTACGATGAGAGTTTCTCACTCGTATCTATGCTTAAGTCTGTCCGGATCATGTTAGCAATTGCCACATTTTATGAAATCTGGCAAATGGATAAGAAAACTGCAATCCTTAATGGATTTATTAAAGAAGAGTTGTATATGATGCAATCAGAAGGTTTTGTCAATCCTAAAAGTGCTAACAAAATATGCAAGCTCCAGCGATCCATCTATGGACTGGTGCAAGCATCTCGGAGTTGGAATATACGCTTTGATAAGTTGATCAAAGCATATAATTTTATACGGACTTGCCGTGAAGCCTGTATTTACAAGAAAGTGAGTGGTAGCACTACAACATTTCTGATAAGTATATGTAAATGACATATTGTTGATCGGAAATAATGTAGAATTATTCTGCGAAGCATAAAGGAGTATTTGAAAGGAGTTTTTTTTTTCGAAGAAGGACCTCGGTAAAGCTGCTTACATATTAAGCATCAAGATCTATAGAGATAGATCAAGACACTTGATAAGTTTTCAATGAGTACATACCTTGACAAGATTTTGAAGTAGTTCAGAATGGAAGAGTCAAGGAAAGAGTTCTTGCCTGTGTTACAAGGTGTGAAGTTGAGTAAAGACTCAAAGCCCGACCACGGCAGAAGATAGAAAGAGAATGAGAGTCATTCCCTATGCCTCAATCATAGGTTCCATAAAGTATGTCATGCTGTGTACCAGAACTATTGTATACCCTACACTGATTTTGGCAAGGGAGTACAATAGTGATCTAGGAGTAGATCATTGGACAGCGGTCAAAATTATCCTTAATGGAATAAGGATATGTTTCTCGATTATGGAGGCGACAAAAGGTTCGTCGTAAAGGGTTACGTCGATGCAAGTTTTGACACTGATCTAGATGACTCTAAGTCTCAATCTGGATACATATTGAAAGTGGGAGCAATTAGCTAGAGTAGCTCCGTGCAGAGTATTGTTGAGGGAGTCCTGGATTAGGGGGTGTTCGGATAGCCGAACTATATCTTCAGCCGGACTCCAGGACTATGAAGATACAAGATTGAAGACTTCGTCCCGTGTCCGGAAGGTTCTTTCCTTGGCGTGGAAGGCAAGCTAGGCGTGCGGATATTCAAGATCTCCTACCAATGTAACCGACTCTGTGTAACCCTAACCCTATCCGGTGCCTATATAAACCGGAGGGTTGTAGTCCGTAGGACGAACACATCATAACCATCATCATACCCATAGGCTAGCTTCTAGGGTTTAGCCTCCTTGATCTCGTGGTAGATCTACTCTTGTACTACCCATATCATCAATATTAATCTAGCAGGAGTAGGGTTTTACCTCCATCGAGAGGGCCCGAACCTGGGTAAAATAAAGTGTCCCTTGTCTCCTGTTACCATCCGACCTTGAAGCACAGATCGGGACCCCCTACCCGAGATCCGCCGGTTTTGACACCGACATTGGTGCTTTCATTGAGAGTTCCTCTATGTCGTCGCGATCAGGAAGGATGCCTTTTCCCGTCTTTAAAGACGGCGCCGTCACTGAGGGAGCTTTGGCTATCAGCCAAACCCTTCAGCTGGGTGGTTTTCTCATGACCGCCCGTTCGGCCATTACGCCGACGGTGACCTCTCGGTCATCGAAAACAATCTCCGCGTCAGCTCGGAATTGGCCGAGCAGCTAGATCCAGTGGAGCTCTCCTCCATAAACGAGCTCCTGGATCGCATCGCCGCCTTGGGGGTCGCTACAAACTACGACCAGGTTGGGCCTAAACCCGATCTAAGGGAAATCAACTCTCCCCAAGCCACCCATCATGTTGCTGTGGTGGAAACACAATGCGGTGACCCTTCATCAATCTTAAGGACCAGTTACGTCCGAATTCCGGAACCCTCCCTGCCGGATATCCACGGAGGGGAGGATACAACCCAAGACCTGGGCTTGGAACCAGGCAAACCGGAAAACATACAGGACTCCAGATCTCGGAATCCGGAGGTCGTTCGGCCTATGAACAGCAAATCGGGCGAAGTATCAGATCTAATGAATTCCGCCCGTTCGATCTTAAGCGATCTCTCCCAAATCAAGCAGATGCCCGAAGAAACAGTACATCATTACTAGGCCATATTCCTCCTGCTTATGAACAGGATAAAGGGCTGCCACGAGGGAGACGCAATTTCAATCTTCTGCAGTAACTGCACGGACAAGGGGATACTCAACGCCATAAGTCGTCGTAATATTACGCGCTTTGCTGACTTGGCGTCCATAGTACAAAAATACTGTGCGATGGAAAGTACTCGGAAAACCGAAATTAAATTTTGGGATAATCCGGCCTTGAATAGCAATCCCGTCCGAATCAAAAGGGCGCACTACAGCAAAGCGCCCGGATTAAATAAAAAATCAAAACCCTCTAGGGGGCACGGAACCGTGCTAGAAAGGTGGCTCGATGGACCCTGCAAAATTCATAGTACAGAGGATGCCACCCCAACTCACAGCCTCAGGGCATGTTGGATACTCCGGCAGGTGGCCAAAATTGGCGAGGACCTCCTAAATCCAGAGGTCAAAGGAAACCAACATGAGAATTTCAGTACCGTTCTCACAATCTCCGAGACTTTCGCATCAAATAACATGCGAAAAAGAACACTTCGCAGCCTCGCCGAAGTCTACCAAGTAGCGACCATAAATCCATGGAGCAATACTGCCATCACCTTCAATGCGAGCGACGAACCTAAATTCCGAACAGCCAGAGCGCCAGCCGCATTGGTTCTCAGTCCCATAGTGGACGGCTGTCGCCTCGCAAAGGTACTTATGGACGGAGGCAGCGGATTGAACCTCATCTACGAGGAAACCCTCCAAAAGATGGAAATAGACTTGAACCGCATGGAGCGAAGCAGCACAACCTTTAGAGGAATAATCCCCAGTCAGGAAGCGCGCTGCACCGGAAAGATCACATTAGATGTGGTATTCGGCGCGCCGGATAATTACAGGTCCAAACAAATCACGTTCCAGGTGGCCCCGTTTAGAAGCGGATATCACGCTATATTAGGACGAGAGGCATTCACAGTTTTCCAAGCCATACCCCATTACGGGTACATGAAGCCTAAGATGCCTGGGCCAAACGGAATTATCACTCTCGCTAGTGATCCGGACATAGCACTCCGCGCCGAAAACAAGACAGCCGCATTGGCCCTCGAGGCACTATCTGAAGCCTTAGCGACCGAAGAGCTGACGGCGCTGCGATCCACGGTTAGCAGGGATGATGTGGTACTCGATAAGAGATCCAAATCCACATCCTTCAAACCAGCGGACGAAATAGTCAAATTCCAGGTCCACCCAACGGACCCGAATAAAACAGCCTCCATCGGGGCACAATTGAGCCCTGATGTAAACGCCGCACTGCGCGAGTTCCTACGAGAGAACTGGGATATTTTCGCTTGGCACCCCTCAGATATGCCAGGAATCCCACGCAGGCTGGCCGAGCACAGCTTAAATATCCAGGAAGGATTCAAACCTGTCAAACAAACCCTTCGGCGTTTCTCCGAACCAAAGAGACAGGCCATGGGAGAGGAGCTAGCCAAATTATTGGAGGCCGGATTCATTAGAGATATCAAACACCCGGACTGGCTAGCAAACCTGGTAATGGTACCAAAAAAAGGACAAATCCTGGCGCCTGTGTGTCGACTTCAAAGACCTTAATAAGGCCTGCCCAAAGGATCCCTTTCCCCTCCCTCGAATTGATCAAATCATCGATGCCACCGCAGGACACGATTCCCTGTGTTTCCTCGACGCATACTCCGGTTACCATCAAATAAAGATGGCAGAATCCGACCAAGCTGCAACAGCATTCATCACGCCATACGGCCCATTCTGCTTCAACACAATGCCCTTTGGGCTCAAAAACGCCGGTGCGACATATCAGCCCATGATTCAAACATGTTTAGCAAACCAGATCGGAAAAATAGTTCAGGCATACGTAGATGATGTGGTCGTTAAATCAAGACACGTCGAATCTCTAGTAGACGACTTGAGACTTACATTCGACAACCTGCGAAAATATGACATCAAGCTCAATCCGGAAAAATGTGTTTTCGGCGTCCCAGCCGGAAAGCTCCTGGGCCTCATTGTATCCGGCAGAGGAATTGAAGCAAATCCAGCTAAAATCCGAGCTCTATCACAATTGGATGTCCCAAAAGATCTCAAGCAAATTCAGAAACTCACCGGATGCGTGGCGGCCTTAAGCCGCTTCATCTCCCGCTTGGGAGAAAAGGCACTCCCCCTTTACCGCCTCCTTAGGCGCACCGAACACTTTGAGTGGACGGACGCTGCCACGGCCGGACTCGAGGAAATAAAGGCCATCTTGGCAACAAACCCCGTCCTGGCCGCGCCGAATACCGGTGAACCCATGCTATTGTACATTGCCGCAACCCATTAAGTTGTTAGTGCAGTACTCGTCGTCGAACGGATAACGGACGGACACAAATTACCCCTTCAAAGGCCGGTTTACTACGTGTCCACTGTCCTCACACCATGCAAATCACGGTACCCGCATTATCAAAAAATCACATACGCGGTATTCATGGCATCCCGGAAGCTACGCCACTACTTTCAAGAGTGTTCTATTACAGTAGCCTCGGAAGTGCCACTCAACGATATTATCAACAACCGCGATGCAACAGGCCGGATAGCAAAATTGGCCATAGAGCTCCTCCCGTTCGGTATAACCTACAAGCCACGACAAGCAATTAAATCGCAAGTCCTAGCCGACTTCGTCGCTGAATGGACAGAGGCCGAACTCCCTAAAGAGTACGGCACGTACTCAAACTGGATCATGCATTTCGACGGCTCCAAAATGCTGGCCGGACTGGGGGCTGGCGTCGTTTTGACGTCCCCTACCGGAGATACAGTCCAATATGTACTCCAAATTATGTACACGGACTCCAACAATGCAGCCGAATACGAGGCCCTTCTACATGGCCTCCGGATGGCGGTATCCATGGGCATTCAACGCCTGGAAGTACGCGGGGACTCAAACCTCGCGATATCCCAAATAAATGGCGACTTCGACGCCAAAGACCCAAAAATGGCAGCTTATCGCAATGCCGTACTAAAAATGTCAGCTCGGTTCGAGGGACTGGAGTTCCATCACATAGCCCGAGAAAATAATCAGGCAGCGGACGTCCTGGCACGCATTGGAGCAAAACAAGATGCAGTCCCCCCAACATCTTCTTAGAAAGATTATTCAAACCATCCGTAACATGGGAGGGGGAACCCTCGGATAATAGCCCGGGCATAACTGCACAACCCAATGCCGAACAATCAGACATAATCGGCGGCCTCGCCACCGAAATTACACCCTCAGCCCACGCAATAATGGCGGTCATCGCCCCGTGGACGGAACCATTCCTAGCCTACCTTACTAGGTAGGAACTCCCCGAGGACCAAAACGAGGCACGCTGCATAGTGCGGCGATCTAAAGCCTATAAAGTCCACGAGGGAGAGCTATATAAGAAAAGCACTACAGGAGTCCTTCAAAGGTGTATCTCCGAAGAGGAAGGGCGGAGTCTGTTGGCTGAAATTCATGCCGGACTCGGTGGCCATCACGCCGCGGCTCGGTCCCTTGTAAGCAAGGCTTTCCGTACTGGCTTCTATTGGCCGATGGCTAGAGCAGACGCTCAGGACCTAGTCAAACAATGCGTCGGTTGCCAGCTCTTTGCCAACCAAAGCCATATGCCACCCAACGCCCTCCGAACTATCCCCATCACTTGGCCTTTCGCGGTCTGGGGGCTCGATATGGTGGGACCCCTTAAAGGCGGAACCCACAAGAAAAAATACTTATTGGTCATGGTGGATAAATTCACCAAATGGATAGAAGCCAAGCCTGTCAAGACGGCTGAATCCGGACCTGTGATAGACTTCGTATCCGGGGTCGTACACCATTATGGTGTCCCCCACAGCATTATCATCGATAACGGCACAAACTTCACCTCTGATGAAGTAAAGCTGTGGTGCAAAAACATGGGCATTAAGCTCGACTACGCTTCTGTCTATCACCCACAAACTAACGGTCAGGTCGAACGTGCAAATGGTATCATCATGAGCGGCATCAAACCCAGACTAGTGCGGTCCCTCAAGGAATCCGATATGCACTGGGTAGAGGAGCTCGACTCCGTACTCTGGGGGCTGCGAACCACGCCAAATCGTACCACCGGATTCACGCCATTCTTTATGGTGTACGGCGCTGAGGCGATTCTGCCCTGCGACATAATTCATGACTCACCTCGAGTGCGCATGTACGAAGAAAGAGAAGCCGAGCTTGATCGGCAGGACAACCTGGACGCCTTAGAGGAAGAGCGCGACGTGGCTAAGGCCCGTTCCGCATTCTATCAACAACAAGCTCGAAGATATCAAAGCAGAGAAGTACGGGCCAAAAATTACAACGTTGGTGAACTAGTTCTGCGCCTGCCGGATAAGCAAAAGAACAAACTCAAGCCCAAATGGGAAGGTCCATTCATAATCGACCAAGTCCTAACTGGTGGAGCGTACCGCCTGCGAGATGCGTCGGACAACCGACTCGAGCCGAACCCATGGAACGCCACACGTCTCCGAAGATTCTATGCCTAGCGCCGGACTCTGTGTTTGTCTCCTTCCTCTGTCCATTATTTACACTTATACCTTTTTTTACTTTGTCTACTACTCTTTTCTTTTCTAGCCCTTAAAAGGCCCATTATGTGACGCGCTATCAGCGCTCCTTAAACCTGGGGGCTTCTTTAACAGAAGCTTGTCTATATGGGTTTCACACCCAACGCATGCGTCAGACTTCCGCATGCACCTTTTCTTCACCATTATATGCATCGATATGACTTAAGTTTTGGCCAAGCTGGGTTGCCTGGCTCCTGTGCTTAACCCTACGTTCCCGATTGTTCGGCTAGGCGGTAAAGGGAGCACCTCTGCGATTGTTACTGCCGGATAAGCCGGATGTGTACCTCAGACTGGGTGAAGCCAAAAGCTAGCGTTCTTAAGGGAATATTCGGTCGGTGAACTAAAGATGAACCTTTTTATTTTATAAATGCCCCCAGATGATCTTCTGCATTTGCAGTTCGGACGTGCACTTTAGGGCACGCCACCCCAGCGAAAGGAACCCTTAACGGAACTATTCTCTCTGGAAGATGTTTCTTACTAACCATGTAATATAACATAACTAGTTGGGCACTTGTCTGATAAAGCACTAATGACCCCTACGCCTGGTCTCCATGCATACCCCGGCTTTTATATAGCCGTTATGGTATTCGGACACACTCTGGACCGTCAGGTCCCGAGGTCGAAGCGAAAAGGTCGGCAACGACAAACGATCTACAATCCGGCTAGAAGGCATTACACATGTCAATTATAAATTACATAGTCATCTTGATTGATCGTATTCCTCCTCTATACCATCTAACAGGCTGTCTAATTTATAGTCCTGCTGGGAATACTTTGCGGCTAGCTCTACCTGGCCATACACCAAGCTCACAGGGATCTCCTTCCCATCAGGCCCCACTGGTCCGACCTCGGCCATGTGATTGGGGTCAGACTTCGTAAAGCGGGTCTTCACCATGGCCCAGGCCTCCCTCGCGCCTTGTCGGCAGGCTGATATCTTCCACAACCGGATGCGCCGCCGAGCTCCCGTCAGCTTCTACAAGCTCTCCAAGGCCCTCGGGCGTGGAGTGGGCAGGCCATAAGGCCCGGGCAACCCCTTGCATTGCCCGCCGAATTCGTTCGTGCAGTTGCAGGAGTTCGAGGAGAAGGTCACCCATAGAACCGGGCATCTCCTCTGCAGGACGACCTGTGAGCGTACCTACAGACATAATTCTGTTATTCGTCTTCCTCGCCGAACTCCTTTTTCAAGAGTTCGCTCAAGCACTTACTAAATATGTCGCGTCGAAGACGCTGATTCTCCTTCATGGAGTCAGATAGCTGGCCACAAACGTCTTTCAGTTCAACATCCAGCTTGGTGTTGGCATCCTGAAGATCATTCTTCTCTCGCCTCACCCTTGTCAACGTACTCTCGCCAGCCTTTAACTGGCGTAAGAGTTGTTGCCTCTCCGGATCTAGTCCGGCACCATCTGCAACATTAATTGTCAGATTCGCACATAAGCCGCACAATACCAATCTCTCAACGTATATCGTACCTGAGGGGGTCCCTTCGGGCTCCCCTGTTGCGGCTAGTGCGGCCTCTAGTTGGGCCTTGCACTTTTCCAGCTCCTGGGACAGCACGGTGTTCTTCTCAGTAAGAACCTACATATTATATGATCCTTAAATCAGTTAGTTTAACTGTTTCAAGTCTCGGGGGCTACTGGTATATATATATTTAAATTTTCTTACCCGTATGTCTTTCACATACTGCTCCGTGGCTCTGGCTAAACCATCTTGAGCAGCACGAAGGTACGCATCTCCCGAATTGAAGGCGTTTAAGGCCTCACGGGAGAAACAAGCATCGCGTAGAACTGTCCGGCGACGCCTATGGTTCATGGCGCTCTCCACTTTTGAATTTGTGGCAGATAACCGGTCCGTGTCCTCTGTTGGAGGAGCGTCTGGCGCAAGCCTGGTGTTTGTCCCCGCCTCTGGACCAGACGTTGGGGCCTGGCTGGTAGAGGCGCGGTTGGTGGCGCCTCCGGATATAGTCCGGCGAGGCCTCTTCGTCCTGGAAACAGTACGAATGTTAACATGCCTTGACAGAATAACGCCAGGAAGACAGAAGGCGCGTTATACCTTTGTGTCGAACTCTCAGTCCGGACTTCATCCCTTTTTACCCCACGGGGCCCGGCGGATCCTCGTTGGCTAGCCGCCGCAGGTTCGGCCTCCCTCCTCGGAAATCTCCCCTGTAAAATACGGTTGTCGTCAGGAACACCGGAATATGTAAGGACGGAATATCTCTTGCGGGAATAAACACTCCGGTTTCTGTCACCTGGGAGGCCGAGATTAACCCGGGATAATTAGTCGTAATGGCCACCAAGGTATTATCTTTGCTTAACTGGTGGAACACCCCGTCGATGAGCTCCACCGATATGTCCGGATCCTCTTCGGAGTCCGGATCGAGGGACCGTTCTGGGTCCTCAGGCTGTGGAGGGCAGCTGTTGGTATCCTTTACCTCCTGTCGAAGCTCCTGCATTGAAATCACCAGATTACGTATCTAGTCATGGGAGCATTAAATAAGCAGGCAAGTGCAATTGTTCACTTACCCAACTTGGAGGTTCATACATAGTGAATCCGGCCCGCGGGTTGACGCGGAGGAAGTCCTCCTTTTCTCCCTTGTACAAAGATGTTAGAATCTTTACTAGAGCGGCAGCTGTGTCTGGCCCCTTGCGGCCGTAGCGGGTGGCGTCATCCTCCCCATTGAAATCCCACATGGGGTGACTCCTATATTGAAGCGGCTGCACCCCCCGCATAATACATGTAGCCATGACTCCAATCATGGTTAGTTCGGAATGAGCTAATAGTCTTATCCGGCCCATCAGGTAAAGAACATCTCTGTTGCTTTCTCTCTGAGAGCTCCGCGGACGCCAACTTAAGCGTTTCTTTAAGGGAGCCATGTTGAACTCAGGGAGGCCGACCCGGACAGGGTCCGGCAGCGGGACGTCGTCGATGTAGAACCATTCTGAAGGCCAGTCCTCGGACGCCTTCTTTGGGGTTCCGGATAGGTATCCGGTCCCGGCGATGCGCCATATTTCGGCTCCGCCCACTTGGTATATAGACCCCTTTTGAGAACGGGGCACCAAGCAGAACAACCTCTTCCACAGCGCAAAATGAGCCTCGACGCCTAAAAATAGCTCGCAAAGGGCAACAAAGCCTGCAATATGTAGCACGGAGCCAGGTGTGAGGTTGTGCAGCTGGAGGCCGTAGAACTCCAGAAGCCCGCGGAGGAATGGATGAATTGGAAATCCCAGACCCCTTAATAAATAAGGGATGAGGCACACCCGCTCTCCTTTAGAAGGATTGGGGGTGCTCTCCGCTTGCTTGCCGCCGTTGTAGGTGGCGAGTCCGGCTCGGACCGGGACCATATATGCTTGGGGAAGGAATCCTTTGGCCTGCAGTGACACTAGCTCGCTGTGTGGGATGGTGCAACTCTCCCAGTCTCCGGATTCGGGGCTGGAGGGGCGAGGGGAGGAGCTACAACGGCTGGCCATGTTGGAATGGACCTTTGCTGGAGACGCTCTGATGATAACTTGCGGGGAGAAGAAGATGTGGTTTGGATCTAGATCCCCATCCCGTTAAATAGGCGGCTCATTTATATGACCAAGGGTGTGAATATAAAAACACCCCTGGTCTTTTTCGCATTCGTTCAACACGTGGAAGACGGCAATTATTGGGCACCGAGACCGAGGAGCGCTACGGACATTATTCATACAGGTACACAAGATTCGGAGGGGGAACCCGCCTTGCAATGCCGAAGACAAATTTGCGCGCTAGACTTGACGTCATTGAAGCCTGGTTCGGGGGCTACTGAGGGAGTCCTAGATTAGGGGGTGTTCGGATAGCCGAACTATATCTTCAGCCGGACTCCAGGACTATGAAGATACAAGATTGAAGACTTCGTCCCGTGTTCGGAAGGTTCTTTCCTTGGCGTGGAAGGCAAGCTAGGCGTGCGGATATTCAATATCTCCTACCAATGTAACTGACTCTGTGTAACCCTAACCCTATCCGGTGCCTATATAAACCGGAGGGTTGTAGTCCGTAGGACGAACACATCATAACCATCATCATACCCATAGGCTAGTTTCTAGGGTTTAGCCTCCTTGATCTCGTGGTAGATCTACTCTTGTACTACCCATATCATCAATATTAATCTAGCAGGAGTAGGGTTTTACCTCCATCGAGAGGGCCCGAACCTGGGTAAAATAAAGTGTCCCTTGTCTCCTGTTACCATCCGACCTTGACCACAGATCGGGACCCCCTACCCGAGATCCGCCGGTTTTGACACCGACAATTGTTGACATAGAAATTTGCAAAAATACTTACGGATCTGAATATGACAGACCAGTTGACTAAAATTATCTCACATGATCACACCTTAGTGCCTTTTGGGTGTTAATCACATAGCGATGTGAACTAGATTACTGACTCTAGTAAACCCTTTTGATGTTGGTCACATATCGATGTGAACTATGGGTGTTAATCACATGGTGATGTGAACTATTGCTGTTAAATCACATGGCGATGTGAACTAGATTATTGACTCTAGTGCAAGGGGGAGACTGAAGGAAATATGCCCTAGAGGCAATAATAAAGTTATTATTTATTTCCTTATTTCATGATAAATGTTTATTATTCATGCTAGAATTGTATTAACCGGAAACATAATACATGTGTGAATACATAGACAAACAGAGTGTCACTAGTATGCCTCTACTTGACTAGCTCATTGATCAAAGATGGTTAAGTTTCCTAGCCATAGACATGAGTTGTCATTTGATTAACGGGATCACATCATTAGGAGAATGATGTGATTGACATGACCCATTCGTTAGCCTAGCACCCGATCGTTTAGTATGTTGCTATTGCATTCTTCATGACTTATACATGTTCCTATGACTATGAGATTATGCAACTCCCGTTTGCCGGAGGAACACTTTGTGTGCTACCAAATGTCACAACGTAACTGGGTGATTATAAAGGAGCTCTACAGGTGTCTCCAAAGGTAGATGTTGGGTTGGCGTATTTCGAGATTAGGATTTGTCACTCCGATTGTCGGAGAGGTATCTCTGGGCCCTCTCGGTAATGCACATCACATAAGCCTTGCAAGCATTGCAACTAATGAGCTAGTTGCGAGATGATGTATTACGGAACGAGTAAAGAGACTTGCCGGTAACGAGATTGAACTAGGTATTGAGATACCGACGATCGAATCTCGGGCAAGTAACATACCGATGGCAAAGGGAACAACGTATGTTGTTATGCGGTCTGACCGATAAAGATCTTCGTAGAATATGTAGGAGCCAATATGGGCATCTAGGTCCCGCTATTGGTTATTGACTGGAGACGTGTCTCGGTCATGTCTACATTGTCTCGAACCGTAGGGTCCACACGCTTAAGGTTTTGATGACAGTTATATTACGAGTTTATGAGTTTTGATGTACCGAAGGAGTTCGGAGTCCCGGATGGGATCGGGGACATGACGAGGAGTCTCGAAATGGTCAAGAAGTAAAGATCAATATATTGGACGACTATATTCGGACATCGGAAAGGTTCCGAGTGATTCGGGTATTTTCGGAGGTACTAGGGAGTTACGGGAATACGAGGAAGAAGCAATGGGCCTTGATGGGCCTTAGTGGGAAGGACCAGGAGGTGGCGCGCGCCCCTCCCAAGCCCAGTCCGAATTGGACAAGGGGTTTGGGGCGCGGCCCCTCTCTCCCTTCCTTCCCCTCTTCCCCTCTTTCCCCCCTTGACCTAGTTGGACTAGGAAAGGAGGAAACCTACTCCAACTAGGAGTAGGAATCCTACTCCCTGGCGCGCCCCTCCTAGGGTCGGCCTCCTCCCCCTTGCTCCTTTATATACGGGGGCAGGGGGCACCCCATGACACGCAAGTTGATCTTCGTGATCGTTCCTTAGCCGTGTGCGGGGACCCCCTCCACGATATTACACCTCGGTCATATTGTAGCGGTGCTTAGGCGAAGCCCTGCGACGGTTGAACATCAAGATCGTCACCACGCCGTCGTGCTGACGGAACTCCTCCCCGAAGCTTTGCTGGATCGGAGCCCGGGGTGCGTCATCGAGTTGTACGTGTGTCAAGAACTCGGAGGTGTCGGAGTAACGGTGCTTGGATCGGTTGGACCGGGAAGACGTACAACTCCTTCCTCTACGTTGCGTCAACGCTTCTGCTTCGGTCTACGAGGGTACGTAGACAACACTCTTCCCTCTTGTTGCTATGCATCTCCATGATCTTGTGTGTGCGTAAGAATTTTTTTGAAATTACTATGTTCCCCAACATAAGATCCTCTGCGCGTCGTACATCTTTACGACGCACAGAGTCTCAGGGGCTACTATCTACACAAGGCGCACTTTATTTATGTGCAATTAATACAAATATACGTTATTTAAAACGTACCTCAAGGCCTGCCACTAAACTCTTGACGGCCTCGTGCAGTCCGCTTTCTGCGGATGAAATCTTTTCAATCACCGTGCTCATTAACGCACGATGCTCCTCTGAGATAGGGGCTCGCCCAAGCAGAATCTTTAGCTCCTCCGGCCGAACACCAGATGGTGCCGGACTCGTCCCATGGCCTTCCTCAAAGGCCGGACGCGGAGAACCTCGGGGGGCTGCACCATCCACCCCTAGCGGATACAGAGAAATCCCCCGCGACGACACTTCAGCGTCGCCCGCCTTGCTAGGCGATACAGAAGGAGGAGGCGTTCCGCTCTCCATCATCTCCGGAAGAAGATCCCCCGAAGACGAGTTCTGCTGAGAAGGGCTAAGGTCCGAACTACAAAGTAAAGTTTCGGTTAAAACTTCTCAGATATAAATCAAGGATTTCTCTTAAAAGAATAACTCTTCTTCTACTTACGGCTCGCTGGAGAGCTGTTCCCTTTGAGGGTTTAGTTCGGCCGAGGGGTTCCCTGGCGTCGGGCCCTCTGACAAGGATTCTTTCCCCCGCTTCGAAGCTATGCTTTCCAGGCGGTCAGAGGCGGCCCTTTTCTTTCCCTTAGGAGGAGAATTATCGATTCCCCCCTTTGGAATGGTCTCTTTCGGAGAGGCCACGGTCTCCTTGTCTGCTCCCACATTTCCCTCCAAAGGCACTACCTGTAGCATCCTGACTAGCATAGGATCCAGCCTGGTTTCGGGAAGGGGAGCCGGACACCGGGTCAGCTTCGCCTTCGCTATCCACTCCTGCTTAAAAGGAAAAGTGCTGTTAAAAAAGCAAGTTTGCGGATAGAAGGTCCGGTCGCAAGGTCACCTACTTGAGTATCCGGGCGATTGCGGCTTAAACCAGCATCCTCGGTCAAATCCGGACTCACTTCTTGTGATCCGAAGAACAGTTTATACATCTCCACAGGCGTCACGCCCATAAAATTCTGGAGAGCTCGTGGTCCCTCCGGATTGAATTCCCACAAGCGAAGGGGGCGACGTTGGCCGGGCAGTGTCCGGCGAATCAGCATGACTTGTGTCACCTTGACCAGGTTGAGGTCTCCCTTCAAGAGATCCTTAATGCGGCCCTGCAGCAGAGGAACGTCTTTGGGCAAGCCCCGACCTAACCCTGTGTTAATCCACGATGCTAACCGTGGTGGGGGACCCGAGCGAAAGGCCGGAGGCGCCACCCATGCGGTGCCTCGAGGAGCAGTGATGTAGAACCACTCCTGTTGCCATAAGCCAAGCTCCTCTTGAAAAGCGCCCTCGGGCCATGGAGCATCGACATTTCTTTTTATAGCAGCGCCTCCGCACTCTGCGTGGCGCCCTTCGATTATCTTCGGTTCTACTTTGAAGGTCTTGAGCCACAATCCGAAGTGAGGGGTAACACGGAGGAACGCTTCGCACACAACTATGAACGAGGAGATATGGAGGATGGACTCCGGAGCTAAGTCATGGAATTCCAGCCCATAATAAAACATCAGCCCCCTTACAAAGGGATCCATGGGGAAGCCTAATCCCCGAAGGAAGTGGGATATAATACCACACTCTCGCCGGGCTGAGGGCTAGGGATCACCTGTCCTTGAACAGGCAGCCTGTGCGGAATCTCCTTGGTCAGGAATCTAGCTTTCCTCAATCTTGATACGTCCTCCTCCGTAACAGAGGAGGGCATCCATCGGCATTGGAGGTCGGAGCCGGACATTATCGAAGATCCGGTGCGCTCGGAATCTGGAAGCCTAGGGTGTTGGAACTCGAGGCGACGGGCAAGCTCGTTTTGAGAATAGAAGCGGGGAACAGGGCCTTGGTCTCTTTATAAGAGGCAGAATATCAAGCGCCCTCCCCGTAACCGTCTTGGACTAGCCTTTAATTAAGGCAAGACGTGCTAACAGGCATGATTGGGTTATCCACGACCGTATTAATGAGAATCCCGTTAGAGGGGGCACACGATCTCTGCTTTGACAAGACGTGCCAAGGAAACCGCCTCGCTAAACGAGCTGAGGTGGAACAATGAAAGCAATTTATATAGAAGGCTTGGTCGCAGTGTTATGACGCACTGCGGAATACGTTAGCGGATTTGATTTGTGTTAATTCTCTATATGGCAGTATGTGGAAACTTATTTTGCAGAGCCGGACACTATTTTTTGGTGTTTATAATCTTCTTGAAGAACTTGGAGGAGGAACCCGCCTTGCAATTCCGAAGACAATCTGCGCGCCGGACTCGTCGTCATTGAAGCCTGGTTCAGGGGTTACTGAGGGAGTCCTGGATTAGGGGGTGTTCGGATAGCCGGACTATACCTTCAGCCGGACTCCAGGACTATGAAGATACAAGATTGAAGACTTCGTCCCGTGTCCGGAAGGATCTTTTCTTGGCGTGGAAGACAAGCTAGGCGTGCGGACATTCGAGATCTCCTACCATTGTAACCGACTCTGTGTAACCCTAACCCTATCCGGTGTCTATATAAACCGGAGGGTTGTAGTCCGTAGGACAACCATCATCATACACAATCATACCATAGGCTAGCTTCTAGGGTTTAGCCTCCTTGATCTCGTGGTAGATCCACTCTTGTACTACCCATATCATCAATATTATCTAGCAGGAGTAGGGTTTTACCTCCACCGAGAGGGCCCGAACCTGGGTAAAATAAAGTGTCCCTTGTCTCCTGTTACCATCCGACCTTGACGCACAGTTCGGGACCCCCTACCCGAGATCCGCCGGTTTTGACACCGACACCAATGAAAAACATTTTGATGTTTCTCCCATTTTAGCAAATTTCAGTTACCATTCCACCACACAATGACGGTACCCTAATGAGGGCAAATCGTAGGAGTGGACACATGGAATTAGAGGTGGAGTTGAGAAAGAAAGCTTGAGAAAATTAGATTGAGACATCATTTAAAAGTGAACACAAGTAGGATAAGATCCAAAACCACTAACATGATAACTAATATTCAAACAAGGGGTCTCTTAGATCCATCACATCCAAGGGAAAAGGAAAAAAAGATAGTTCACATATGAGATACTAGTACTTGTGATAATTGTTGGGATTCCCCGAAGAGGAAGGGTGACGTAATATAGTAGCAGATAGTATTTCTCTCAGTAAAGAACCAAAGCTATTGAACCAGTAGGAGACCATTGGTGTCGAGGTCGACGGGAGGTCGACCAAGGGTTTCACCCATCCTAGGCCTTCGCCCACCACGCCTATTGGCCAGCCTGATCTGACAAGGAGAGATGGAGTCGACACAGAGCATCGGGATCCAGATATGGCACAGCCGCTGGAGCAGACCACGCTGCGAGGAGCCACCACCGCCCAACCGCCACCCATGCGACCTGAAGGTCCAACCAACACTCGCAACGCCATCCACCCGAAGAGGTTGATGTCACCTTCGCACCCAGGGCCGCGGACCCGGCCTCTAGAGCTCCCTAAAGTGACATAGTGCAGCAGAATCCTCACTTCCACCTTCACCAGCAGCAATTAGGGGACGCCGGCAACCTTCTCAGTTGGCATCTGGGACAAGAGGGAGGGGATAGGGGCTAGAGGAGCTGGGATTTGTCGCCCTAGAGTCGCCCGTACGTGAGGGGGGCCCAGGGTCTATTGGTCGCCCTAAGGAATTGTAATTTTATGCCATATATAGTGATTGGTAAGGTAGTCTTATCTTAAGCCCACCATGCAATCTAGAGAATATAATAAACAATTGTGTATAATGGGTTGTTTTTTAGTCTTATCTTTGATAAATAGTTGTCCCTAAATATATGTTGCAAGAGATATTGTTGCTAACATCGAGATTATCTCTTAATTAAGAGAAGGCAAACCTATACTAGTATCATGCACATGATACTAGTATATGATACTACCTTCATAGTGCATAGTAACATAGAGTAGTATCATAGAAGATCATATTTATTGCCATGCATGACACAAAGTAGTATAGCATTTAACATGTTACGGTATCTACCTACCTATGTTACTCTAACCCCCTCTCTCTTCTTTAATTCTTTGCCACAATCAACATGTTTGCTATTCCCGAGTGAATGTTACCGGCTAAGATACCACCATTATGGCCAGCCTCATCTCTCCTCCAATTCATCATTTATCTTACATGACACCCCTAAAATAACATCATTGTACACACCCTTATAATCTTTGTTTTGATCAATGGCATCTCTATTTTTCTCTTCACCTTCAACATCTGTAGGACTAAAATGCAGTGCAACTTTCTGCATGCCCTATCTCCACACTTGAGTTGAAGCCAAATTAATGGGACTTCGCTTAAGATCGTCAGCCCTTGTTTTCAGCCCATAATATTATATATTTATCGATGTTGTATTGTAGTCTCCCTGCACGTGCAAGAGGAGTATCTTATGATGTGTTTGTGGGTTTGGAGAAGCTTAAGTGCCACGTAAAAGAGCTGTCTAATCAACAAGTATCTAAAACGCAGTGCAACTTTGAGCTCCTATCTTTCAGGGGGGTCAAATTCAATACACCCATGAAGTTGTCTCTGGAGTGGAAAGTAATCGTGTAATGCACTCAACAATCTCAATCACGTAGACAATAGCTTATGGGTATCATATATAACAAATATGATTCAATATCTTCCTTAGCACGCAGACATATCACAACATGCGTCCATGCAGGAGTATTATGCTACTTATATGAAATATTTTACAACTGTACAATTATCAAATACAAAAGTTTATTTGTATTTTTAGTTCCAGTTCACATTATTAGTCCAAATATTATTGTTCTATATAACCAAATCTCCTTAAAATATATTAGCAACCAATTTTCACATTAATGTGTTAGTTATCATCTAGTCATATGTTGCTTTGCGGCCGTGATATATTCAATGGGAATGCATCTCTCTTTGCGATCACCGCATACTTAGAAGTTCTGGTATAATTAAGAAACGTATTCAGGTCCTTCATAAGCAAAGGCAAACATCAGTTATTTAACTAAGCACTAATTCATGCCAACGATTTATTTGTAACTTAGCTAATATATACTCTTTTCGCAGAAAGTCTCCCTTTCACTGTAGTTTTCTTTCTACTTGAGGCCGTTAGATACAGTTGATGTCACAGCAGAGATAACTTCATATATGGCGGTTACCGGTCTTTTTCATCAACCTTGTTACTTAACATGCTGAAAAGCCCTTTGGTCAATTTCATTGACATGTAATGGAGGTTGGAAAACAACCGGCACAACAATCGTTCTCAGCAACGTTTAGTTTGTCACTGCTGAGCTTTGCCCACTAGACTTCTTTACTTGGCTATTAAATGTCAATGAAAATACCCTTGCCGTCGCTAGCACTATTGCATGTGCATGTACGGCCCGGTCATGGTGCACGTTAGCATCTACTTGCAGCTCCAGCTAGGGTCAACTATATGTGTACACGGTTATAGTTTGACTTGTACTCCCTCCATTCCATATTAGTTGTCGCTGATTTAATACAACTTTGTAGTAAATCAACGACAACTAAAATGGAACATAGGGAGTAGTACCTATTTATAGACTTCGTTCACCATCCTTATAGTTATAGTAGATAAAATGTACACTGAATGTGAATATTGGTAGCAGCACACATGGGCGAGGGCACACATGCATGCAGCCACCGAAAATCCAAATTAAGTTTTGTTTGCATATTTGTGTTCGTTGCCACGAGAACTTTCAAACAAGAGCACTATTGAATACATTGTGACAAATTTTAAATTTACTAAGTTTGTATTAAAACTTTTTTAACACAAGTTTGTATTAAAACTTGATAGTTGTAATATTAAGTACATACCAAATAAATTTAAGTTTTTCAAACTTGGTGAATTTATCGTCCGTTCCAATCAACTTTTAGTAGTTAAAACTTCGTGAAGTTTTCCAAACTTGTCAAAATGTATTCAAGAGTACCCTTGTTTCAAAGTCCTGATCGCAAGGAACACGAATATGCAAACAAAACAAAATTAGACTTTTGGTTCAAAAGATATGATTTAAATTAGAAAGTCAAAAGAAAAAACATGAGAGGTGGGATGGGTGGAGCTACCAAAAGCTGTGAAAAGCTGAACGAATGGGTCCTACCTAAGGGAATTAAGGGCTAAAGCACATGCAAAGGCCAAACTAATTTCTGAATCACGAGGCAATCAGAGGGGGGGGGGGAGGGGAGGGGAATATGCGTGCTCCTACACCTGTGCACCACTAATCCTCTCCTTATTTGATGTATGATACAAATCACTATGAAAAGCAACAAAAAAAAGACACGGAGTAAGAATAATAATACCTAGCCTTAACATGCGCAATTATACTCCCCCCCCCCCACCCCAAGAAATATGAATAATTATACACACTTTTTAGGCCGGGAACAGCGCGGTAGGCCCTCGTGGTTAATTTTTATTATTATATAAACATATGCACAAAGTATACATGGGCAAGGATCCCCACAGAGAGCTTTGCATCAAGGAGTCTAACCAAGTCATGAGGGTTGATCTAGAAGAAGTTTTAAGCCTATGGGCCACAAGGGGTAGTTCTTAATTAAATAAATATTGCACCAAGAAAAAGAAGGCACGACATGCTTAAAATAAAAGTTGTTCCACTCCTTCCAAATGTTCCATAGGACAAAAATGGATGCCTCCATAAAGCACGGGCCTTAAGAGCAGCATCCTGTATGGCATGGGACAAGTAGGTGGCAGAAGACCATATGTAATACCCACAAACCACCAACAACAAGGAAGCAAAAGCACACTCAATGAAATTAGGATTTCAGTTTCCAAGGTGGCAAGAGTTCACATTAAGCAATAAATCAGGACAAGAATTCAGGTGCCAGTGTTGCCCTATCATCGTATCACGAATGCTAAGGCGATCCACCCAACAAAAAACCAATAGAAAACATTGCATCTTAGAGAGGCTTTCATATTTCCAAATTTTATGAATAAAAATGGAACTTGAAGATCATCATACATGAAATGTTGGATCCTAGACCGAGATTACGCAACAGCGCCCCCACGTTATTGTAAAAACACAATAATCCCTCCGATTGTTAAAATTACCTATAGGCTTGAGTGGAGAGAGGGAGTCTAAAAGTAAGATCTGTCTCCGCAAGCATACAATCAAGATAAATACTTTGATTGAGGGCATATGAGAAGAGTCCTCAGAATTTGTTTTCCAAAAGATCCTCCTGAGTATCTTTTCAATTCAAATAGAAGAACCATCTTCTGGAATGCACAGAGTAATGCCACGGTAAGTGGGCGAAAGGGAGAAAACACCACACCACCAAAATGAGCCCACACGACCAAGAGCATGAGGGACCACAACCTGATAATACGTTCGACGGATAAGAGCAACCTATGGCACATCACATTTCTGATAAAAATCATGTAGTTGTTTAAGAAAAAGGCCCTCAATTTGAAACGTGAAGATTAATCACACCCAAAAGGCCCTTCCTCTTTGGTCGGCACACTATGGCACACACATCCAAGGATTGTGCCTATTCTCTAGATCATCTTTGGCCCAAAGACAATGCCGACGAGTTCTATCAGATGCTTGATCACGGTCTTTTGATGCTTCAATTACCACATGAAATAAGTTATACACGTTGTTATCCTCAACCCACCAGACAACCAGCCAATGAAGATGATCAAACACAACCACGAGAGATCTTGCACAAGCTTGAATCACCTCCAGCTAATATGGAACACCGCACTGTAAACTTGCTTGTAGACTGGGGGACTAGTGTTGCTCCTCTCTCACTCAAGGGATCTGTATCTATCGGATTAGGTCAAAATCTAAGACTTTAGTAGCACATAAATTCACCAAATTAGGTCTAATAACTCACAAGAATACAACTTTAGAGTACGCAGGCATCACCGCCATGACGCTACAGCTTGACCACAAAAACGTGTACACGTTGCACCCATTTGAGGTGAGAAGGACACAACTGACCTAGCGCGATGACTTTGGCCGCCACTTTCCAACAGAAATGCATGCGTATGTGTAAGAGGATCCAACACTTGTCCATGGCTCTTGGTTAGCGACACGACCTCCATGTTTCCTTCATTATGATATTGGCGTGTTCTTATTTTTCATTTCGATATAGACAAATATACAAACTATATACATCTTAGAAGCTGCCTAGAGAACGCATGAACATGTACAAACTACACATAGAGCAGTAGAAAGTGTGTTTATTAGTGCATAGTATAAAACTATAAAATATACTGAAGGACGATGAAAGGCTAGTAAACATACTGTAATATATAAGGAGCTGCTCAAGGTTAAGAATCTCGGAGCGACTGCGGTTAGATTCAGTCCTGTCTTCGTCGTCAGAATAGCTAGTAAACAGTCCCGTCCGTATGAACCACGTGTCGATTAACCCGTGCTCTCGCAGGTCAAACTCTTTGCGTGCTGAATGTATCTAAAGGTAGAAATTCGGATCACCGACTCATTTGATTTTTTTCTCCTGTTCTTTTGGCAAACCTGACACTTTTTTTCCTCGAGCACAGCAACTTTATTGACTTAGAGAAAATGCAAGTGTTATGCATGTCGCTATTGAGAGCTCAGGCTATAGATCACTCAGAATATTATAGTACTCCTCACGCTTTCAAGCATGCACCGCCACCATAGTTGTTGATAGAGTCGCTCTTTGAATGGTCCTGTGCTTTGGTGTGGAAGAAGTACCTAAGTTCGCATCACGCTAGGAATAAGTACACTGCCGTACGCTTGCATGCGTAAGGGAGAGACTCGTGGAGTCGAGTAGTGTTTGCACTTTGGTGTGGAAGAGTTGTGTTCTCATGCATTATGCAAGAACATTGACCAATGCTCTCATATTCATCTTTCTCGTAACATATTACAAGCACTTACAAGTACAATGAAATAATCACCTGGGGTATATGTGGTAAGCCATCTCAGAAAATACAAATAGTATCTCAAAAAGTAAGATGAAACGATGCATATTCCCATATTGATAGTTCTCATACACGATACAAGCCCCAGTTATTATTGACTAGATAAGCGCCCAAAAGGCAGGTGGTGCGTACGTATGTATGTATACGCGCATGGTATACATTGAGGTAAAAAAATACTAACGCCTTACACGTGTTGTGGCGTGCTATTGGGCGGGGTAGCAGGTACGGCGAGGATGGCATTGCGTCTGCCACGCTCGGATATGCTGTTCTCAGCGAACTTTAGGCCAGCCATGTGGAGGCCCTTGCCCTTCTCCTCCTCCGACCACTCGGTCGAGTAGTACTCCTCCTCGGTGGCGTCGGCGCTGGGAGGGACGAACATGGATCCCCACTGCGGGAAGTGCACGAGCACGACGGGGAGCGTGCATGCGATGATCATGATGCCCATGTACTGCAGCCCTTTGCCGGTGGTGTACTGCGACGAAGTGAAGAAGAGAAGTTGTGTGAGACCGCCGCCCACATTACCGCCTGCACCGGTCATGCCGGAGACGAGCCCGAGGGAGCGTCGGGAGACGAAGGGGATGACACCATAGACAGCGCCGCATGCAGCCTCGACGCAGATGGAGTATAGAACCATGCATACTATGGAGGTGGGAAGGGTGGATGCACGACCGAGACAAAGACAGAAGACTCCACCAGCGGTCTGGAGGATCCAGATGTTCCAAAGTCGGGCGCGCATGCCGAAGTAGCGGGCACCACGGTCGGAGAGGTAGCCACCCATGGGGCGTGCAAAGATATTGGCCAAGCCAAAGCAGGCGGCAATGATGCCTGCTTTCCGAAGGTCGAGGTAGAAACTATCATAGTAGTACCCGGCAATCACATTGTTTGAGGTGAGCTCGACGCCCATGCAGTAGCCATAGATGAAGACAAAGATCCATGTACGGTAGTTGGTGATGGCGCCCCGTAGAACCTTGGAGAACTTGTCCTTGTTCATGCCACCATTTTTCTGGAGGCTCCTCAGGTTGCCATCGGGAAGGTCCTGTCCCAAGGTGAGCACGAGCAATCCCATCACCACCAACATCATTCCTGGCACGAAGTAGGCGATGCGCCATGCGGTGAAACGCGTCGCACCACATGCCTTGATGGCATCGAAGACAAAGGGCATGATGAGCTGTGTGGCACCTCCACCCATGTCTCCCCACCCCGCTGTTAAGCCGCCGACTGTCCCAATGATCTTGCTATTGAACATGGTGCTGATCCAGTATTGGCATGACACAAAGGTGGCAAGTGAGACACCGATGAGGAAGCGTACAGTGATGTATCCAGCGGGACTGTCAATGACGGACATGCAGAACACTGCTGGTGCAGAAAGCATGATGAGGAAAGCACCACCGTAGCGTGGGCCAAGAAGGTCGCAGATGGCGCCCATGGCCAGCCTTGAGAAGATGGCGCCAGATACAGAGGCGACCCCAGCGTTGCCAATGTCAGCCTTGGTGAGGTTGAGGTTGTCGCGGATGATGGGGATGAGTGGCGCGGCGGCGAAGGTGGAGACAACGCAGGTGAAGAAGGACATCCATCCAAGGTGGAATGCACGCACGTGTGGGTTGCCGAAGGAGAAGATTTTGATGGACTTGGCCTTGTGCTCAGAGTCCACCGGCAGCGAAAAGTTGGCGGATGCTGCGGTGGCGCCTGTCGAGCCGATCTCCATTTCCATGTCCTCTTCTGTTGGGGCCCGAAGCCTTCTTCTTTCCTTGGTACTTAGCTCTCTTCAGAGCTGCACCGCGGACTGAAGAGGCGAGAGCTAGGTAGCTAAGTCTCTAGGTTGTAATGGTTGGGTGCTCAAGAGGTTACAAGGATACATGTATTTATAGCATGCACGGTCCTTACTTCAGTTTGACACGTTCTCTGTCGTATCCTGACGTTTCCTTTTGTCCCCATTTCTCTTGATCTGCTGAAATTAACGCACAACATCAGTCACATGTTTGACCTCTTCTGCTTCTTAACTAGTAAGAGCGTCCATCTGTCTCGTTGAACTTATCAGGGCTGTTTCGTTGAACTTATCAGGGGTGCCGGTGAAAACCATGTATGGGTTCTAACAGGTTCTAAAACAAAGTCCATTATGATGGGAATGCCATGTTATACAAACATGTAAATTGTCAAGTTCGCACTGAAATTTTGAAAAAAAAAAAAGGTTTTCCATGGAGCTGTCGTACGCAAGAACTTGTTTTCAATCGGATTTATTCTCGTATCTTTAGGTATGTGCATATTTCACACATCATCATATGCATGATACTGGCCGTGAACCTGTGTTTTAACACACGGCATATGTATAGATACTAGGCGACGTGTGTTTTTCATGTAGTGTGATGTATGATACTTATTTATTTTTTGCTGGTGTATGATACTTCCTACTATGATCAGCCTTCTCAACAAGTAAAGGAAAAGTAGTGATTAATGGAAGTTTTAGTGGGTCACACCCTAGGTAGCGAATGCCAAGCATGCCAATAAATGGAGAGTAACTAAGACATGCAGTGGATGATTTTTCTTTTTTTGAAAGAGAAGTATTTTGAATGAATGCTTGACGATTGAAAAACGATTCAATTTCTCTTGAGAAAGGTAGAGGGAGGAGAATGTGGCCTTTTATTTGTGATTTTTAAGATTGTTCTTGTATACATGAAAGGTGGGAGTTGCTAATATAAACAAAACCACAATCATTTACAAAAAACATGCACAGTAGTGTTCGTGCCGTTCCATGTTAACTCGTTGGCTCCATATATATAGGAATGTGTGGCTCTACGCCTCTACCTATGTACATAGATATTAAGTTTTGTTAAGTGAATATAGTAATATGCAACTTTTATGATATATAGTCATAAATAAGTACTCACTCTGTAAAAATATATAAGCTCTATTAGTGATCTAAATGTTCTTATATTCCTTTACAAAGGAGATGTCACATAAATATACTAATAACATAATTGTTGAGCAACGGCCTGTCCCAGCCTAATATCCAAAGTATTCTAAGATGGGGTGGTGTATTTCGTTAGAGGTTTATGACAGCTCCAAACAAAGGTTAATTAGGTGAGGACCAATTCACCAATATTTAGAGGACACTGGTGAAAGCGCTGTGTGAAACCGTGCTGGGAGTTTCTTCCTTTGGAATCTAGCTAGCTAGTGTGTATAGTTTATGTGTTCTCGGAACAACAGAGCTAAAGTGAGAATTACTTGCAAGTAATTAATGGCGACTTGGCCTCTAACGTAATTGGGAAATTATAATGATAAATTATATGATCTGTCGAGTTTAGCTATCAGGGTTACTCTCTCTATAAAAAAATATAAGAGTGCTTAGATCATCACTTCAATGTTCTAAACGCTCTTATATCTCTCTTTATGGAGGGAGTAGTATATATGTTAAGATTGTACACGGTAAAGATAATTACTACGTTGATCGTGTACAAGAGTTGCAGCCCAAATGTATTGGTATGTATGTATACGACTAGCTGGGGAGTACAAACACAACCACATGCAAGTGTACGGATGAGTGATGTGTATACGACCAGGTACCTCCTCCTTTAAGTGACTCGCGTCACGATCGACGAGATACGTTTTTTGACTCACGTTGATGAATGAATCTTTGACTTGACCAGGTGGTAACCAGCAGCAGCACTGGCGGAGTCAGCACGACATTCCAATTCCGTGTCGTGTAGCTTACCGAGTAAGTAATTAAGTAGTCCTATAAGTATAGCAACGACGTGTGTGACTACGTGCACATGCATGCAACTGTATGGTGGCTGCGTCTTCGTCGTCGTCAAAAGTCAGGCTCCGTGCATCTAATGTCTACTACTAACTGCTAAGAATATATAAAAGTGAATATAAGTGGTAACAAGTGGGAAATCCAATTGGGCTCTAGGAAGCATGTGCTCCTGTGCGTCCAAAATTTATTTTGCAAATGTAAAAGAAATTGAAAAAAATTAGATGTTTTTATTGTCGCATCAAATTGCTAGTACCTGCAAAAAAGTAAGTCGAACGACAAATGTTACCTTCAAATGTTATACATATTATTATTTTTCCGTTGATGAAGCACTGCCATTCCGTTTTCCATGAAAATTGCCAAGCACACTTGTTACACTGATATAAACATCTACATAAAAAAAATCAGGTTTTAAAATTTTAAATTTACAGTTCACCCGGGAGTATTTGCTCCCTAGAGCTAGAACGGCACTCCCATAACAAGTACGGATATAAACTAATTGAAGTCTCGCGCGTCGTTATGGGAACCTTGTTGAAAGAAATGTGGGAATAGGTGCTATAAAACATTAACCTTGTCGAAAGAAATGTACAAATAGGTGCTACAAAACAACTAAAGCTAATGGAAAATAAATGCATAAGTATTTAGATTTGCATGTTAGAAACAATAAATTCAAAATGATGCACTAGTAGAAAAGGGGGCAAAGGTTCAGGCCGGGTAAGCCCATTAGTCCCGGTTCAGTCTAGAACCGGGACCAATGGGTGCGCTGCACCCGGTTCGTGAACCCAGGGGGCCGGCCGGGCCACGTGGGCCATTGGTCCCAGTTCGTCTGGACCTTTTGGTCCCGGTTGGTGGGACGAACCGGGACCAATGGACCTGGCTCCTGGCCCACCACCATTGGTCCTGATGGCTTGAACCGGGACCAAAGGCTACCCTTTAGTCCCGGTTCATGCCACCAACCGGGACCAATGGTGGTGCCTATATATACCTCCTCGCGCAAGAGCAGAGCACACTGCTCTGTTTTTTCTGGCCGAGGGGGAGAGGGCTTGGTGGTGCTCTAGCTCACCTCCTATGCACACAAGGAGTTCGATGGAATACCCGAGCCACACTACTTAAGCTTTCTCCTCTCCAAGCTCGACCTCCAAGATCCATTTTCCTCAATATTTGTCTAGGTTTAGCGGTCTGTCACGCCCCGCCCCCGTCTTCACCGCCGTCGATCACCCGCGCCGATCTCATCACCGGCACCACCGTGGTGAGCCTCTTGTTCTTATCTTCATTCTGAAAGGAAAAATATTCTTACTTGTATGTTTAGATAGATACTTGTATCATTTTCTTACTTTTATTATTGCATCTTATATAGTGCGATGGTTTTGGTATCCGCCCCCGTCGGCCCTCGTCCTGTCTATGATTCGGATGTGGTATATATTATCTTTATAACTATTGGTTCATTTATTGTTTATGAAAATTATGCCGACCAACGTGACATAGATTTTATTTATCTAGGAGGTATGTGAACCGGAAATTCCAACCGACCCTATTGTTGAGAGGTTAAATTTAGTTGAAGAAGAAAACAATTTCTTGAAGGAAAAAAATAAAAAAATTAAGGAGGAGAAGATGATATTGGAATTGCATGTTGCAGATGTCGTTGATGATCACAAGATCAAGATGGATGCAATGCGCTTGAAGATTAGAAAGATTAGAAAATATGTCGTTCATACCGAGGCTTGGTATCATTATGTTGTTGGATCAATTGTTACCTTGGTTGCAATTATGATCGCGTTTGTTTTCGCATTGAAATGTTTTACATAGTTTCAATGTATGGTTTAATTAATTAGATGCTCTGGAGAGCTATATGTTGTTAGATGAGAACTATGTATGTGCTTTGGTTTTAATGTGATGATGAACTTATATTAGTTTGGTCACTTAATTATCTATTCATGATGTTCTGTAATGGTTTTTGACACACTTAATTATATATAACGCACGCAGATGAACCGGCAATGGATGTACGGTGACAGGCACACCTCCGAGTACATTAAGGGCGTGCATGAATTTCTCGAACCGGCTGAGGCAAACAAGCAGAATGGTTTTATGTGTTGTTCATGCCCTAATTGTGGGAATACGAAGTCTTACTCTGACCGGAAAATCCTTCACACCCACCTGCTTTACAAGGGTTTCATGCCACACTATAATGTTTGGACAAGGCACGGAGAAATAGGGGTTATGATGGAAGACGGCGAAGAAGAAGAGTACGATGACAACTATGTGCCCCCTGAATACGGTGATGCTGCAACGGGGGAAGCTGGTGAAGATCAAGAGGAACGAGACGATGTGCCCAACGATGCTACAACGGGTGAAGCTGCTGAAGATCAAGAGGAACCAGACGATGTGCCCGATGATGATGATCTCCGCCGGGTCATTGTCGATGCAAGGACGCAATGCGAAAGTCAAAAGGAAAAGCTGAAGTTCGATCGCATGTTAGAGGATCACAAAAAAGGGTTGTACCCCAATTGCGAAGATGGCAACACAAACCTCGGTACCGTACTGGAATTGCTGCAGTGGAAGGCAGAGAATGCTGTGCCTGACAAAGGATTTGAGAAGCTACTGAAAATATTGAAGAAGAAGCTTCCAAAGGATAACGAATTGCCCGACAGTACATACGCAACAAAGAAGGTCGTATGCCCTCTAGGATTCGAGGTGCAGAAGATACATGCATGCCCTAATGACTGCATCCTCTACCGCGGTGCATACAAGGATCTGAACGCATGCCCGGTATGCGGTGCATTGCGGTATAAGATCAGACGAGATGTCCCTGGTGATGTTCACGGCGAGCCCCCCAGGAAGAGGGTTCCTGCGAAGGTGATGTGGTATGCTCCTATAATACCACGGTTGAAACTTCTGTTCAGAAACGAAGAGCATGCCAAGTTGATGCGATGGCACAGTGAGGACCGTAAGAAAGACGGGAAGTTGAGAGCACCCGCTGACGGGTCCCAGTGGAGAAAAATCGAGAGAAAGTACTGGGATGAGTTTGCAAAGGACCCGAGGAACGTATGATTTGCTTTAAGCGCGGATGGCATTAATCCTTTCGGGGAGCAGAGCAGCAATCACAACACCTGGCCCGTGACTCTATGTATGTATAATCTTCCTCCTTGGATGTGCATGAAGCGGAAGTTCATTATGATGCCAGTTCTCATCCAAGGCCCTAAGCAACCCGGCAACGATATTGATGTGTACATAAAGCCATTAGTTGAAGAACTTTTACAGCTGTGGAATGGAAACGGTGTACGTACGTGGGATGAGCACAGACAAGAGGAATTTAACTTAAAGGCGTTGATGTTCGTGACCATAAACGATTGGCCCGCTCTCAGTAACCTTTCAGGACAGACAAACAAGGGATACCACGCATGCACACACTGTTTGGATGACACTGAAAGTATATACCTGGACAGATGCAGGAAGAATGTGTACGTGGGCCATCGTCGATTTCTCCCGACCAACCATCAATGTCGAAAGAATGGCAAGAATTTCAAAGGCGAGGTAGATCACCGGAAGAAGCCCGCCATGCGTACTGGTGATCACGTACTTGCTATGGTCAACGATTTACACGTAATCTTTGGAAAGGGTCCCAGCGGACTAGCTGTTCCGAATGACGCTGAGGGACGCGCAACCATGTGGAAGAAGAAATCTTTATTCTTCGACCTACCTACTGGAAAGAGCTAGAGGTCAGCTCTTCAATCGACGTGATGCACGTGACGAAGAACCTTAGCGTGAACCTGTTAGGCTTCTTGGGCGTGTATGGGAAGACAAAAGATACACCTGAGGCACGGGAGGACCTGCAACGTTTGCACGAAAAATACGGCATGCCTCCGAAGCAGTATGAAGGTCCTGCCAGCTACGCTCTTACAAAAGAAGAGAAAGAAATTTTCTTTGAATGCCTGCTCAGTATGAAGGTCCCGGCTGGCTTCTCGTAGAATATAAAGGGAATAATAAATATGCCAGAGAAAAGTTCCAGAACCTAAAGTCTCATGACTGCCACGTGATTATGACGCAACTACTTCCGGTTGCATTGAGGGGGCTTCTACCGGAAAACGTCCGATTAGCCGTTGTGAAGCTATGTGCATTCCTCAATGCAATCTCTCAGAAGGTGATCGATCCAGAAATCATACCAAGGCTAAGGAGTGATGTGGCGCAATGTCTTGTCAGTTTCGAGCTGGTGTTCCCACCATCCTTCTTCAATATCATGACGCACGTCCTAGTTCATCTGGTCGACGAGATTGTCATTCTGGGGCCCGTATTTCTACACAATATGTTCCCCTTTGAGAGGTTCATGGGAGTCCTAAAGAAATATGTCTGTAACCGCGCTAGACCAGAAGGAAGCATCTCCATGGGCCATCAAACAGAGGATGTCATCGGGTTTTGTGTTGACTTCATTCCTGGCCTTAAGAAGATAGGTCTCCCTAAATCGCGGTATGAGGGGAGACTGACTGGAAAAGGCACGCTAGGAGCGGACTCAATAATATGTGGGGACGGGCACTCTTGGTCTAAAGCACACTACATAGTTTTACAGAACTCTACCTTGGTGACCCCATATTTCAATGAACACAAGAATAGTCTGCGCTCCAAACACCCGGAGCAGTGCGACGTCTGGATTACATGTGAACACATCAGGACTTTCAGCAGTTGGTTGGAAACACGTCTCAGAGGTGACAACACTGTTCGTAATGAGCTTTACTTGTTGTCCAGGGGACCATCTTTGACTGTATTGATTTACAAAGGATACGAGATAAATGGGAATACATTTTACACGATTGAACAAGATCAAAAGAGCACCAACCAAAACAGCGGTGTCCGCTTTGATGCAACAACCGAGAAGGGAAAGGACACATATTATGGTTACACAGTGGACATATGGGAACTTGACTACGGACATAATTTGAAGGTCCCTTTGTTTAAGTGCAAATGGGTCAATCTGTCAGGAGGCGGGGTACAGGTAGACCCACGGTACGGAATGATAACAGTGGATCTGAAAAATCTTGGTTACACTGACGAACCGTTCGTCCTAGCCAATGATGTGGCACAGGTTATTTATGTGAAGGACATGTCTACCAAACCAAGAAAAAGAAAAGCTAAGGAAGCAAATACATCATACGATGAGCCAAAGCGCCACATAGTTCTTTCAGGAAAAAGGGACATCGTGGGAGTGGAGGGCAAGACAGACATGTCTAAAGATTATGAAAAGTTTCATGAAATTCCTCCCTTCAAAGTCAAGGCTTACCCAAGCATCCTGATAAACGATGAAGATTATCCATGGTTATGGCGCAATAAGCAAATGACACAAGCGAAGAAAAAGTGAAGACTTTCTCCTGCAACTATTATCATGATACCATGCCAACTTTGTAACAGACGAGTATGATACCATTCTCCGTTTTGTACATGCACATGCTATGCCAACTTTTTCAGAGTTCATTTCAAATGCTTTAATGTCTTATGGTTTGGCCCTCGTAATACCATTAATCCCGGTTCGCTCCTTGTCAACAATGTTCTCACCAAGAACACTCTCAAGAGGGCAACAAACTTGTGATTCACACAAATTTCAAAGAATTCAAATTTTAACTATTCTAATTTGAAAACTAATGGCACTAACAGAAAGTTTATAATTTTTCTAAAACTAAAAGCAAAAAGAATTAAAAAATAAAGCAAAAAACAAAAGAAAATAAATAATGTAGAAAACAAAACAAAAAACTGAAATAAAAATAAAAATATCAACAATAGGTATTTTGTTGTAAGTAGAAACAAAATAAAATAAATAAAGCAACAAAGAAAACAAAAAACAAAAAAAAGTGTTTTCAAATTTGAAAACTAATGGCATTAACAAAAAGTTTATAATTTTTCTAAAACTAAAAGCATAAGGAATTAAAAATAAAGCAAAAAACAAAAGAAAATAAAATAAATAAAGCAACTAAAAAACAAAAAAAGTGCCACCTACTGGGCCCCCACAGCCTGAATATGACTAGAAACCCATCCATGGGCCAGGATTCAGGCCCGCAGGAGGCCCAGTAGGCCCATAGGCATAGCAGTGACAACTAGGCCCGTAAGCCTGCAATGGAGAGAAGCTCGAGAGGGGTGCGGCAGTGGGGCTTATAAACCACTGTGCACCCCTCTCAACTAGCGAGGTGGGACTAAACTGTCGACGCGAGCGCAGCAGCACAAGGCATTTGGTCCCGGTTGGTGGCACCAACCGGGACTAAAGGGGGCATTGGTACCGGTTCGTGGCAACAACCGGGACCAATGCCCCCCTTTAGTCCCGGTTGGTGGCACCAACCGGGACCAAAGGCCGTCGCTTCCCGCCCTTTGGGCTACTGAAAAGTAGCCTTTGGTACCGGTTCGTGGCACCAACCGGGACTAATGCCCACCTTTAGTCCCGGTTGCTGCCACGAACCGGTACTAAAGGCTCTGCTATATAAGTTAACACTTAGGAAATTTTCACTCTCATCTTGCAGTTGCCGCCCCCGACGACGCCGACGCCGCCAGGCTGCCCCGACGCCGCCCGCCCCGGCCCGCCCCCGTCGTCGCCGTCGCCCGCGTCCCTGCCCCGACGCGCGCCGCCCCGGCCCGCCCTCACCGTCGCCCGCGCCGGCCCCTTCCCCGATGCGCGCCACCCCGGCCCGCCCTCGCCGTCGCCCACGCCCCCTACCCCGAGCGCGCACCCACTGCCCCGTCGCCATCCTCGTCGCCGACCGCGCGGTCCTCCTGGTCCGGCCGGCGCCCTCCCTAGCTAGCATTTTTTTCATATATATGCTTTTTTTCATATATATGTACATATGTTATATGTGTATATATATGTTCATGTATATATGCAAAAGATAGTTTTTTAGAAAAATTAGGATTTTTTCTGTTCATAGATTTTTTTGGTGATATTAATTATTGTAAATATGCAAATGTTTGTATATTCATATGAACAATGAATTAGGCAATACTACTTGATGTATTTTTAAGAAGGAAGAAGAAGAAAAAGAATGAGAGGAAAAAGGAAATAAGAAGAGGAAGAAAGAAGAAGAAGAGGGGAGAGGAAGAAGAGGAGAAATAAATAACAAGAAGAAAAAAGAAGAAAAAGAAGAGGAGAAGAAGAATGGAATAGAGGAAAAGAAGAGAATATTTTCTCTTCTTTTCCTCTATTCCTTTCTTCTTCTCCTCTTTTTTTTTCTTCTTTTTTTCTTCGATCTTCTCCTCTAGCTATTCATTTCTTCTTCTCCTCTTTTTATTTCTTCTTCGTTTTCTTATGTTTTATCGGGTCTGTCGTCGTCGATATACCCCTCCCGATAAGTTCAACACGTGGGGGGTCGATATACCCCCTCCCCGATATTATTATTTTCCCATGTATGTATGTCGTCGTTGTCGATATAAACCCCTCCCGATAACTTCAACACGTGGGGGGTCGATATACCCGCTCTCCCCGATAACATTATTTTCCCGTGTATGTATCTCATCGTTGTCGATTACCCCTCCCAGTAACTTCAACACGAGGGGGGTCGATATACCCCCTCCCGATAACTTCAACACATGGGGGGGGGTTCGATGTACCCCCTCCCCGATAATATTATTCTCCCATGTACGTATGTCGTCGTTGTCGATATAAACCCCTCCCGATAACTTCAACATGTGGGGGGGGTCGATATACCCGCTCCCCGATAACATTATTTTCCCGTGTATGTATCTCATCATTGTCGATATTACCCCCTCCCGGTAACTTCAACACGAGGGGGGGTCGATATACCCCCTCCCGATAACTTCAACATGTGGGGGGTCGATATACCCCCTCCCCGATAATATTATTTTCCCATGTACGTATGTCGCCGTTGTCGATATAAACCCCTCCCGATAACTTCAACAGGTGGGGGGGTCGATATACCCGCTCCCCGATAACATTATTTTCCCGTGTATGTATCTCATCCTTGTCGATATTGCCCCCTCCCGGTAACTTCAACATGAGGGGGGGTCGATATACCCCCTCCCAATAACTTCAACATGTGGGAGGGGTCGATATACCCCCTCTGCGATAATATTATTTTCCCATGCACGTATGTCGTCGTTGTCGATATAAACCCCTCCCGATAACTTCAACACGTGGGGGGGGCGTCGATATACCCGCTCCCCGATAACATTATTTTCCCGTGTATGTATCTCATCGTGGTCGATATTACCCCCTCCTGGATAACTTCGACAGTGAAAACTCTCGAGGAGTACACCCAAACTAATATATCCACGTGCTGTCATGCTTGTGTAATAATTGCCATGTTGTAATATATATTTGCAGAAACAATGGAGCACGGACGAGACGAGCAAGCAGAAGAGATGTTGCGGGACATAATCTTAGACGGAGGTGATGTCATGTCATGTTATCTTAACGAGAATGATGGTCTGGAAGAACAGCAGGGTGAAGAAGCAGGTCTGGAAGAACAGCAGGGTGAAGAAGCAGGTCCGGAAGAACAGGGTGACGGCTCCGGTGACCGAACAGAGTCCGGCCAGGTAAATATATTAGTTAAGCCTGTGCTGAGACTAGCTAATTGATGCATTCATTGTTTTGGTATGTACACATATTAATTAACTCTCGTCTTTCTTCTTTTTTCTAGCCCTCCGGATCGAGCACAACTTCGGTAAAGAGACGAGGCCCGAAGAAAAAGTTGCGCGGGGATGAAAGGTTTGCGATCACAAAAATTGCGCGCGACGGCCTGCCGGTTGAACCCATTCGGACAAAGGATGCATTTACTGCTTAGTGCGGGGTTCTTGTTACGGACAAGATCCCGATCAGCAACCACCAATGGTTTAAGCCGGCTAAAGAAGACCCTGAGGTGTCTTATGTCAATGATATGCAGAAAGATGATCTTTGGAATGAGCTGAAGGCAAATTTCACCCTACCGCCAGAGGAGGATCCGGAGAAGCCGGTTATAGAGCAATTAATTAAGTCTGCTGCTCTTAAGAAGATGGTAGAGCTATTTAGGAGGTGGAAGAATGAGCTGAAAAGGTTTGTCGACAAAGAAGAGACACCACAATTTATCGGCAAATATGAGAAGATCAGAGATCAATGGCTCGCATTTGTGGCCCACAAGACATCGGATAAGAGTAAGAAGATGTCGGAGACAAACAAGAAAAATGCTGCGAAGAAGAAGCTTCACCATCGCACGGGGTCAGGTGGCTACCTCAAAGGCTGGCCTAAGTGGACAAAGGCTGAGACTGATCTGCTTGATAAAGGGATCGAACCAGAGACAATGAACTGGCCAGACCGTTGCCGGACTTGGTTCTTCGGGGCTGGCGGATCCTTGGACCCTTTAACAGGGAAGTGCGTTTGGACGGACGAGCAACTTGACATACCCTTCAAGAACCTTCGGTACTATATCGATGCAGCGCAGAAAGGGATGTTCCTTCCAGACAGAGAGAACGACGAGCTCACAAAGGCCCTCGGAAATCCTGAGCACCCTGGACGGACACGAGGCACGCTAGGTTCCATTCTGTGGAAGGCTGGGTTTCCGGACGCAGGCGGTTACAAATGCCACGAGAGGAGGAAGAAAGTGCAGCAGACCGAACTGCAGGCGCTGCACGCAAGGGTACAAGCGATAGAGGAACGAGAAGCAAATCGCAGCAAACGACTTGCCGAAGCTTCCCCTGAAGCTACCCCGCCATCTCAGCAGAGAAGCAGCGTGGCTTCCACCAAGCTGCTTCAGCCGGAGCATGTCTTGACGGCTCCTGCTAGCTATCCCGTGGATGCTATCACGGAGTCTCAAAATTGCCACCTTATGACGCAATGGATTAATATGAAGGTCAAGGCGGCTGTTGGCTCTGTTTTTGCTAATGAACCCGGCGCAACTTTTCACTGCCGGCCAATTCCAGAAGGATATGCTAAGGTGATGGTGGATGAAATAACGGAGGGATTTGAGGACCTCCCACTTGACCACCCTACCGGAGAAGGGGAGACTCGGCTGGGTTCTTCTCTGAAGACTCCATGCCTATGGCGGAAGGAGCTCATCAACCTTCCGAACTGGACGCCTCCGCCTCATCCTCCTCCTTCGGCGAGTCAGGGCACTCCGCCTCCTCCACCGCCTCCTCCTCCGGCGAGTGACGATCAGGGCACTCGGCCGGCTCCTTCTCCGGCGCGTGGCGGCACTCCGCCTCCTTCTCCGCCTGCGTCGGCGCGCCCGAGAAGCCAGCCTCCTCCTTCTCCGCCTCGTCAGCAAGGGCAGAAGAGACCCGCCGCCGCTCCGGCAGCTTCTCCGGCGCATCGTAGTCCTTCTCCTCCGCCTCGTAAGCAAGTAAAGAAGACAGCCGCTCCGTCTGCTCGGCCGGCGTCTAGCAGTACAGCCAGAGGCGGGAGGACATACAGATTCGGTCCTTCTCTGAAGACTCCAGAGAAGTTACCATACGAGAGGACCCCGGAGGAGAATGCGAAGATCGCGCGAACCGAAGTGGATGACTAGTTTCAAGGGTTGAAAGCAAAGAGACATCCACCTCCGGAGGAGAAGGTAGATCCGGTAAAAGCGAACACTCTGGCTGCCCTGGCAAAACCACCCAAGCCTCCGCCGAAAGGCAACTATGAGCGCATTATTGGAAAGACATGGGCCGAAGCAGAGCGGTCGGGAAGTACAGTCAGTGATCAAAGGATGAAAGAACGACGAGCAGCTAGGAAACAAATTGCCCAGCTCGGCGAATGAGGGAGTCCTGGATTAGGGGGTGTTCGGATAGCCGGACTATACCTTCAGCCGGACTCGTGGATTATGAAGATACAATATTGAAGACTCCGTCCCGTGTCCGGATGGGACTTTCCTTGGCGTGGAAGGCAAGCTTGGCGATGCGGATATTCAAGATCTCCTACCATTGTAACCGACTTTGTGTAACCCTAACCCTATCCGATGTCTATATAAACCGGAGGGTTCTAGTTCGTAGGACAACTTCATCATACAACAATCATACCATAGGCTAGCTTCTAGGGTTTAGCCTCCTTGATCTCGTGGTAGATCCACTCTTGTACTACCCATATCATCAATATTAATCAAGCAGGAGTAGGGTTTTACCTCCATCGAGAGGGCCCGAACCTTGGTAAACTTCGTGTCCCTTGTCTCCTGTTACCATCCGGCCTAGACGCACAGTTCGGGACCCCCTACCCGAGATCCGCCGATTTTGACACCGACATTGGTGCTTTCATTGAGAGTTCCTCTGTGCCGTCGCAATCAGGAAGGATGTCTCCTCCCGTCTTTAATGACGGCACCGTTACTAAGGGAGCCTTAGCTGTCGGCCAAACTCTCCGGCTAGGCGGTTTCCTCATGACTGCCTGTTCGGCCGTTGCGCCGACGGTGACCTCTCGGGTCATCAAAAGCAATCTTCACATCAGCTCGGACCTCACCGAGCAGTTGGATCCAATGGAGCTCTCTTCCGTAAACGAGCTCTTGGATCGCATCGCCGCCTTGGGGGTCACTACGGATTATGACTAGGTTGGGCTTAAACCCGATATAAGAGAGATTAATTCTCCCCAAGTCACCCATCATGTTGCCATAGTAGAGGCACAGTGCGGTGACCCTTTATCCATCTTAAGGACTAGCTACGTCCGGATTCCCGATCCCTCCAAGCCGGATATCCACGGAGGGGAGGACGTAATGCAAGACCTGAACTTAGAATCAAGCAACATGTCAGGTTCACTGGACAACATCCAAGAATCCAAACTTTAGAGTTTGGAAACTCCTTGGCCTCTGAGTCTCAAATTGGGTGAGGTTGCGGATTTAGTTCCACCCACCCACCCAAACATAAGCGATCTATCCCAAATCAGGCAAAAGGCCGAAGAAAGAGTACATCATTACTGGGCAAGGTTCCTCCTTGTCCGAAATATAAGGGTGCATCATCATCAGACACCCGGGTTAAAAACCAAAAAACCAAAACCCTCTACAGGGCATGGAACCGTACTGGAGCGATGGCTTAATGGACCCTGTAAAATTCACAGTACAGAGGACGCCACACCAACTCACAGCCTTAGAGCATGTTGGATACTCCGGCAGGTGGCCAAAAGGGGCGAAGATCCCCTAATTCCGGAGTCCGTGGAAAACCACCTCAGGGACTCCAGTACAGTCTTAACAGTCTTCGAGACCTTCGCATCAAATAACATGCGAAAAAGAACACTCCGCAGCCTTGCCGAAGTCTATCAAGTAGCAACAATAAAACCATGGAGCGACACGGCTATTACCTTCAACGCAAGTGATGAACCTAAATTCCGAACAGCCCGAGCACCAGCCCCATTGGTTCTCAGTCCAATAGTGGACGGCTTTCGCCTCACCAAGGTACTCATGGATGGAGGCAGCGGATTGAACCTCATTTATGAGGAAACTCTTCAAAAAATGGGATTAGACTGGAGCCGCGTTGAGCGAAGCAGCACTACCTTTAGAGGAATAATCCCCAGTCGAGAAGTGCGCTGCACAGGAAAAATCACACTAGATGTGGCGTTCGGCACGCCGGATAATTACAGATCCGAAGAGGTCACATTTTAGGTGGCCCCGTTCAGCAGCGGATATCACGCCCTACTAGGGCGGGAAGCATTTACAATCTTCCAAGCAATACCCCATTACGGGTACATGAAGCTCAAGATGCCCGGGCCGAACGGAATTATCACTCTCGCTAGTGATCCGGACATAGCACTCCGCGCCGAAAACAAGACAGCCGCATTAGCCCTGGAGGCACTATCCGAAGCCTTAGCAGCTGAGGAACTGACTGTGCTGCGCTCCTCAGTTAACAGGGACGATGTAATACTCGACAAGAGATCCAAGTCCACATCCTTTAAGCCAGCAGATGAAATAGTCAAGTTCCAGGTCCATCCAACGGACCCCAACAAAACAGCCTCCATCGGGGCACGATTAAACCCTGATATGGACGCTGCACTGCGAGAATTTCTACGTGAAAATTGGGACATCTTCGCCTGGCACCCTTCAGACATGCCAGGAATCCCACGCAGGCAGGCCGAACATAGCTTGAATATCCTAAAAGGATTCAAACCTGTCAAACAAGCCCTTCGGCGTTTTTCCGAACCCAAGAGACAGGCTATGGGAGAGGAGCTAGCCAAACTATTGGAGGTCGGATTCATTAAAGACATAAAACATCCGGACTGGCTAGCAAACCTGGTGATGGTACCAAAGAAGGACAAATCCTAGTGCCTGTGTGTCGATTTTAAAGACCTTAAAAAGGCTTGCCCAAAGGATCCCTTCCCCTCCCCCGTATTGATCAAATTATCGATGCCACCGCAGGACACGATTCACTGTGTTTCCTCGACGCATACTCCGGTTACCATCAAATCAAGATGGCAGAACCAGACCAAGCCGCAACAGCATTCATCACACCATACGGCCCATTCTGCTTCAACACAATGCTCTTCGGGCTGAAAAACACCGGCGCAACATATCAGCGCATGATTCAGACATGTCTGGCAAACCAGATCGGCAAGATAGTGGAGGCATACGTGGATGATGTGGTGGTCAAAACAAGACATGTCGAATCTCTAGTAGACGACTTGAGGCTAACATTCGACAACCTCCGAAAATACGACATCAAGCTCAACCCGGAAAAATGCGTTTTCGGCGTTCCAGCCGGAAAGCTTTTGGGCTTCATTGTATCCGGTAGAGGAATTGAAGCAAATTCGGCCAAGATCCGAGCTTTGTCGCAACTGGATATCCCAAAGGACCTCAAACAAATACAAAAATTAACCGAATGCGTGGCGGCTTTAAGCCGGTTTATCTCTCGCTTGGGAGAAAAGGCACTGCCCCTTTATCGCCTCCTTCGGCGCACCGAACACTTCGAGTGGATGGATGCTGCCACGGCCGGACTAGATGAAATAAAAGCCATATTGGCAACAAACCCAGTCCTGGCCGCGCCAAACACCGGCGAACCAATGCTATTGTACATCGCAGCAACCCATCAAGTTGTCAGCGCAGTACTCGTCGTCGAGCGGGAAACAGACGGACACAAACTCCCCCTTCAAAGGCCGGTCTACTACGTGTCCACTGTCCTCACTCCATGCAAATCACGGTACCCGCATTATCAAAAGATTGCATACGCGGTATTCATGGCATCCCGGAAGCTACGACACTACTTTCAAGAGTGTTCCATAACAGTAGCCTCGGAAGTACCACTAAACGATATTATCAACAACCACGATGCAACCGGCCGGATCGCAAAATGGGCCATTGAGCTCCTCCCGTTCGATATAACCTATAAGCCACGGCGAGCTATTAAATCGCAAGTTTTGGCCGACTTCGTCGCGGAATGGATGGAGGCCGAGCTCCCTAAAGAGTACGGCACATATTCAAACTGGATCATGCATTTCGACGGCTCCAAAATGTTGGGACTAGGAGCTGGCGTCGTCTTGACGTCCCCCACAGGAGACACAGTTCAATATGTGCTCCAGATCATGTACACAGACTCCAACAATGCAGCCGAATATGAGGCCCTCCTACATGGTCTCCGGATGGCAGTATCCATGGGCATTCAACGCCTAGAGGTACGCGGGGACTCGAACCTCGCGATATCACAAATAAACGGAGACTTCGACGCCAAGGATCCAAAAATGGCAGCTTACCGCAACGCCGTCCTAAAAATGTCAGCTCGGTTCGAAGGGTTGGAGTTTCACCATATAGCCCGAGAAAATAATCAGGCAGCGGATGTCCTGGCACGCATTGGAGCAAAACGCGATGCAGTCCCCCCCAACATCTTTTTAGAAAGACTGTTCAAGCCATCCGTAGCATGGGAGGGGGAACCCGTAGATAACAGCCCGGACCTAACCGCACCACTCGACGCCGAACAATCTGACATAATTGGAGGCTCTGCCACCGAAATTACACCTTCAGCCCACGTAATAATGGCGGTCATCGCCCCGTGGACAGAACCGCTCCTAGCCTACCTTACTAGGCAGGAACTCCCAGAGGACCAAAACGAGGCACGCTGCATAGTGCGGCGATCTAAATCCTATAAAGTCCACGAGGGAGAGCTTTATAAGAAAAGCACTACCGGAGTCCTTCAAAGGTGCATCTCCGATGAGGGGCGGAACTTGCTGGCTGAAATTCATGCCGGACTCGGTGGCCACCATGCTGCAGCTCGGTCCCTTGTAAGCAAGGCTTCCCGTACGGGCTTTTTCTGGCCGACGGCCCGAGCAGACGCTCAGGACTTGGTCCAACGATGCGTCGGTTGCCAGCTTTTTGCAAATCAAAGCCATATGCCACCCACCGCCCTCCGAACTATCCCCATCACCTGGCCTTTCGCGGTCTGGGGGCTTGACATGGTTGGACCCCTTAAAGGCGGAACCCACAAGAAAAAATACTTACTGGTCATGGTGGATAAGTTCACCAAATGGATAGAAGCCAAGCCTGTTAAGACGGCCGAATCTAGACCTGTGATAGACTTCATATCTGGGGTTGTACATCGTTACGGCGTCCCTCACAGCATCGTCACTGATAACGGCACAAACTTCACCTCTGACGAGGTGAAACTCTGGTGCAAAAACATGGGCATCAAGCTCGATTATGCTTCCGTCTATCACCCACAAACTAACGGCCAGGTCAAACGTGCAAATGGTCTTGTCATGAGCAGCATTAAACCCAGACTAGTGCGGTCCCTCAAGGAATCTAACACGCACTGGGTCGAGAAGCTCGACTCCGTACTCTGGGGGCTGCGGACCACGCCGAATCGCACCACCGGATACACACCATTCTTTATGGTGTACGGCGCAGACGCAGTTCTACCCTGCGACATAATTCATGACTCACCTCGAGTGCGCATGTACGAAGAAAGAGAAGCCGAGCTCGATCGGCAGGACAACTTGGACGCCTTGGAGGAGGAGCGTGACGTGGCAAAAGCCCGTTCCGCATTTTATCAACAGCAGGCTGGAAGATATCAAAGCAGAGAAGTACGGGCCAAAAATTACAATGTTGGCGAACTAGTTCTACGCCTGTCGGATAAGAAAAAGGACAGACTCAAGCCCAAGTGGGAAGGTCCATTCATAATCGGTCAAGTCCTGACTGGTGGAGCATACCGCCTGCGAGATGCGTCGGACAACCGACTCGAGCCGAACCCATGGAATGCCGCCGTCTCCGAAGATTCTATGCCTAGCGCCGGACTCTGTGTTTGTCTCCTTCCTCTGTCCATTTTTTACATTTTCTGTCTTACATTTCTCTCCTTCCCCTCTTTTCTCTTATATCCCTCAAAGGCTCATCAAGTGGCGTGCTACCCGCGCTCATTAAACCTGGGGGCTTCTTTAACAGAAGCTTATTTATATGGGCTTCACGCCCAACACATGCGTCAAACTTCCGCATGTACCTTTTTCTTCACCATTATATGCATCGATATGACTTAAGATTTGTCCAAGCTGGGTTACCTGGCTCCTGTGCTTACCCCTACGTTCCCGATTGTTCGGCTAGGCGGTAAAGGGAGCACCTCTGCGATTGTTACTGCCGGATCAGCCGGATGTGTACCTCAGACTGGGTGAAGCCGAAAGCTAGCGTTCTTAAGGGAATATTCGGTCGGTGAACTAAAAGACGACCTTTTTTACTTATTTATATACATGCCTCCAGATGAATTTCCTGCATTTGCAGTCGAACATGCACTTTAGGGCATGCCTCCCAGAGAAAGGAACCCCCAACGGAACTATTCTCTCTGGAAGATGTTTCTTACTACCCATGTAATATAACATAACTAGTTGGGCACTTGTCTGATAAAGCACTAATGACCCCTACGCCTGGTCTCCATGCATACCCCGGTTCTTACATAACTGGTAGGGTATTCGGACACACTCCGGACCGTCAGGTCCCGAGGTAGAAGCGAAAAGGTCGGCAATGACAAACGATCTAGAATCCGGCTAGAAGGCATTACACATGTCAATTAACAATTACATAGTCACTCTGACTGATTGTATTCCTCTTCTATACCATCTAACAGGCTGTCTAATTTACAGTCCTGTTGGGAATACTTTGCGGCCAATTCTACTTGGCCGTACACTAAGCTTACAGGGATATCCTTCCCATCAGGCCCCACAGGTCCGACTTCGGCCATGTGATTTGGGTTAGACCTCGTAAACCGGGTCTTCACCATGGCCCAGGCCTCCCTAGCGCCTTGTCGGCAGGCTGATATCTTCCACAACCGGAAGCACCGCCGAGCTCCCTTAAGCTTCTCCGCAAGATCTCCAAGGCCCTCGGGCACGGAGTAGGAAGGCCATAAGGCCTGGGCAACGCCTCGCATTGCCTGCCGAACTTTCTCATGCAGTTGCGAGAGCTCGGGAAGAAGGTCACCCGTAGAACCGGTCATCTCCTCTGCAGGACGACCTGTTAGCATACCTACAGACATTACTCTGTTAGTCGACTTCCTCGCCGAACTCTTTTTTCAAAAAGATTCGCTTAAGCACTTACTAAATATGTCGCGTCGAAGCCGTTGGTTCTCCTTAGTGGAGTCCGACAGCTGGCCACGAACATCTTTAAGTTCAACGTCCAGCTTGGTGTTGGCATCCTGAAGATCATTCTTCTCTCGCCTCACCTTTGTCAGCGTACTCTCACCGGCCTTTAGCCGGCGTAAGAGTTGTTGTCTCTCCGGATCGAGTCCTGCGCCATCTGCAATATGATTTGTCAGATTTGCACCCACGCCGCAAAATACTAATCTTTCGAAGTGTATGTTACCAGAGGGGGTCTCTTTGGGCTCCCCTGCCGCGGCTAGTGCGGCCTCCAGTTGGGCATTGCACTCTTCCAGCTCCTGGGACAGTACGGTATTCTTCTCTGTAAGAACCTGCATACCAAATGATCCTTAAATCAGTTACTCTAACTGTTTCAAGTCTCGGGGGCTACTGATATATATATATATATATATATATATATATATATATATATATATATATATATATATATATATATATATATATATATATATATATTTCACCAAAATTTTCTTACCCGTATGTCTTTTACATACTGCTCCGTGGCTCTGGCTAAACCATTTTGAGCAGCACGGAGGTATGCATCTCCCGAATTGAAGGCATCTAATGCCTCTTGGGAGAAACAAGCATCGCGAAGAACTGTCCACCGACGCCTGTGGTTCATGGCACTCTCCACCTCAGAATTTGTAGCGGACAGCCTGTCCGCATCCTCTGTCAGAGGAGCGTCCGGTGCGTGCCTTGTGCTCGCCTCCGCTCCAGACCAGGCGTTGGAGCCTGGCTGGTGGAGGCGCGATTGGCAACCTCTCCGGATGTAGTCCGGCGAGGTCTCTTCGTCCTGAAGATAGCACGAACGTTAATATGCCCTGAAGAAATAGCACCAGGGAAAAAGAGGGTGCGCTATACCTTTGCGCCAGCATCTCAGTCTGTACCACATTCCTTTTTACCCCACGGGGCCCTGCGGCCCCTCGTTGGCTAGCCGCCGCAGGTGCGGCCTCCCGCCTTGGAAATCTCCCCTGCAAAACGCGGTCGTCGTCAGAAAAACTGGAATACGTGAGAATGGAATCCTTCTCAAGGGAATGAGGCTCCGGTCTCTGTCACCTGGGAGGCCGGGATTAACCCTGGGTAATCAGCCGTAATGGCCACCAAGGTATTGTCCTTGCTTAGCTGATGGAACACCCCGTCGATAAGATCCACCATATGTCCGGATCCTCTTCGGAGTCCGGATCGAGGGGCCGTTCTGGATCCTCGGGCTGTGGAGGACGGCTGTTTATATCCTGCACCTCCTAACGCAGTTCCTGCGTTGAAGTCGTTAGACTATATATTTAATCATGGGAATATAAAACGAATGGGCAAGCACAATTGTCCACTCACCCAACTTGGAGGGTTGTACATGGTAAATCCGCCCTGCGGGTTGACGTGACAGAAATCCTCCTCTTCTCCCTTGTACAAAGAGGATAAGATCTTTACTAGAGCGGCAGCTGAGGCTGGCCCCTTACGACCGTAACGGGTGGCGTCATCCTCCCCGTTAAAATCCCACATGGGGTGGCTTCTATATTGAAGCGGCTGCACCCCCCGCATGATGCATGCGGCCATGACTCCAATCATGGTTAGTCCGGAATGAGCCAATAGTCTTATCCGGCCCATCAGGTAAAGGACGTCTCTGTCGTTTTCTCTCTGAGAGCTCCGCGGACACCAGCTCAAGCGTTTCTTTAATGGAGCATGGTTGAACTCAGGGAGACCGACCCGGACAGGGTCCGGTAGCGGGACATCATCTATATAAAACCATTCCGAAGGCCAGTCCTCGGACGCCTTCTTTGGGGTCCTGGATAGGTATCCGGTCCCGGCGATGCGCCACACTTCGGCTCCGCCCACTTGATATATAGACCCCTCTTGAGAACGGGGCACCAGGCAGAATATCCTCTTCCACAACGCGAAATGAGCCTCAACACCCAAAAATAGCCCGCAAAGGGCGACGAAGCCCGCGATATGTAATATAGAGGCGGGCGTGAGATTGTGCAGCTGGAGGCCGTAGAACTCCAGAAGCCCACGGAGAAATGGATGAACTGGAAATCCCAGTCCCCTTATTAGATAAGGGACGAAGCACACCCGCTCTCCTTTAGAGGGATTGGGGGTGCTCTCTGCTTGTTTTCCGCCATTGTAGGTGGCGAGTCCGGCTCGGACCGGGACCATATAAGCCTGAGGGAGGAATCCCTTGGCCTGAAGCGACACTAACTCGCTGTGCGGGATGGAGCAATTCTTCCATTCTCCGGGTTTAGGACTGGAAGAGCCAGAGGAGGAGTTGTGATGGCTGGCCATGTTGGAATGGACCTTTGCTGGAGGCGCTCTGATGATTACTCGCGGAGAGGAGAAGATGTGGTTTGGATCTGAATCCCCATCCCGTTAAATAGGCGGCTCGTTTATACGGCTAGGGGTGTGGATGTAAAAAACGCCCCAGCTTTTCGCATTCGTTTGACACGTGGAAGACGGCCATTATTGGGCGTGGAAGCCAAGGGGCGCTACATTACAAAAATCGGACATTATTCCTACAGGTACACAGAATTTGTAGAAGAACCCGCCTTGCAATGCCGAAGACAATCTACGCGCCGGACTCGTCGTCATTGAAGCCTGGTTCGGGGGCTACTAAGGGAGTCCTGGATTAGGGGGTGTTCGGATAGCCGGACTATACCTTCAGCCTGACTCCTGGATTATGAAGATACAATATTGAAGACTTCGTCCCGTGTCCGGATGGGACTTTCCTTGGCGTGGAAGGCAAGCTTGGCGATGCGGATATTCAAGATCTCCTACCATTGTAACCGACTTTGTGTAACCCTAACCCTATCCGGTGTCTATATAAACCGGAGGGTTCTAGTCCATAGGACAACTTCATCATACAACAATCATACCATAGGCTAGCTTCTAGGGTTTAGCCTCCTTGATCTCGTGGTAGATCCACTCTTGTACTACCAATATCATCAATATTAATCAAGCAGGAGTAGGGTTTTACCTCCATCGAGAGGACCCGAACCTGGGTAAACTTCGTGTCCCTTGTCTCCTGTTACCATCCGGCCTAGACGCACAGTTCGGGAACCCCTACCCGAGATCCGCCGGTTTTGACACCGACAGCGAACAAGGGAATCAATCGTGCCCCCCGCTCAAGGTGCCTAGCGACATCGTCGATCCGAGGATGGTGCCCGGTTATAGCAATCTTGGAGATTACCTGCCCGACGATGTACATTATGATTTCATGGACGTGCAGATACACAGATATGAGTACGGGAAGCCTCTCGTCAAAGATGAAAGATCTCTATCAACGATGATGCGAAGATTGCATGATTGGTACTTGAAAATCTGCAAAGAGTCTGGGGGAGGAGTACTTTGTATGTGAGAGTTAAAAAGGAGCATGACCTCGTTGGAATTGATCTGTTGCCTATTCCATTTGAGGAGTTCTATCAGTTTTTCAATCAATTGGCCCTCGATAAAGCAACGGTCACCTGCTACTGTCTGTAAGTACTACTACTTCTGTCATTAAGTCTCTCTATATAGCTCAGCTCTTTCATTGCATGTATTTATAATTATCCTCACTATATTATGCAGATTGAAGATCGCCGAATTGAAGAAAAGACAAGTCGGTGATATTGGGTTCATTAACACATATCTCATAGATGCAACTGAAGTTGAACTTCGTGCCGCAGATACCGAGGCCAACTTGCTACGATCATTCAAATAAATGAAAACAAAGATATAATACTCTTTCCTTACAACTTCAAGTGAGTGTTACTGTCTTGTGCATATTCGGTTTCCCTTATATATTAGTCCAGGTTATAGTAATGTAATTGTTGAGTTATGCATGCGTGCGCAGGTACCACTATATTCTCCTAGAGATTAGGCTTGAGCAGGGAGTAGTAACTGTCTTGGACTCTAAATGAAAAGATCCCCAGGAGTATGCGGACATGACTCAAATACTCGAGAAGTAAGTTAAATCGATCATTATCCACCATATCAGCAACTTTTTTCATTTCTGATATCAAGTAATTGTTTTCTTTGTCTGGCAGGGTTTGGAGAAAATTCACCAAAAAAGCTCCGGGACTGCCGAAGGAGCTGCAATTTAGACACCCGAAAGTAAGTACTATAGTAGCATGTTCCGCGCATCTCCTAGCTATTGATTCAAGCGCTAATTTCATCAATACCAATCGGCACTCTTGCTTATCTGTTTGATTGACCTCTATTTCTTGTAAAGTGGTTGTGGCAGGACCAAGGAAATGGTTTCTGTGGATACTACGTTTGCGAGTCCATCCGCCACACGACCTGTGAGCGGGGCTACTCTGCCGAACAATATGAAGTGCGTAAATAACAATATTCACAATTTTATTTTATTACCATCATTTGTGTTGAGTTTCATTCATTCATATATATATGTATTGACCCCCTTCTTCAAACTAGATGTTCCGGATGCGGGATGAACTCCTAGCACCAGATCGCATGCGAGCAATTCAAGAGGAATTGCCGGCATTCTTTCTTGACCACGTGATCGCTGAAGACGGAGAATACTATGTAGACCATGTGTCCGTAATTTAGGAGATTATATTTGTAAGAGATAATTATTGTATATATGTAGCCGGTAGTGTCGGATAGATATACAAGAACTTGTTGTTCAACCAATCTCTGGGAGAAGGAGAGGTGGTCGATATCACTTCTCTCTGTATGCATATATGTTCATGACGATCTTCTGTTTCCTTCGTTTGCTTACTAGCTAGCTAGCGTGTCTAGTCCTCTCTATACGTATGTATAGTACTTAGCGTCGACCAAGCACGGAAATAAGAGAGGACACTTCTCTCTATTAATTAGCTATCTAACACAATATATGAAATACCTAAATTAACCCCCCAAAACCCCCAACCCCCCCCCCCCCCCTTCAAAAAAAACAAAAACCCCAGCCACAGAAATGCTGACGCTTGGAGGTCTATTGGTCCCGGTTGGTGCCACCAACCGGGACCAAAGGCCCTCCTGCCTGGGCTCAGCGCGCAGGCCACATGGAGGCCCATCTGTCCCAGTTCTGGTTAGAATCGGGACTAAAGGGTCAGGGCATTAGTAACGATCCTTTAATCCCGGTTCAGGAACGGGACAAAAGGCCCTTACGAACCGGGACAATAGGCCCGTTTTCTACTAGTAATGTATACTTTTCTAGCATGACCACGGGTGTAAATACTTCGATTCTGTCATTCTAGCCCAGAATGCTTTGATTTTGATGGCACTGTTTGATGGGACCTTACTATTCATGTTAAAAACACGGTTTGATGAATATTAAGGTATCATTTGTATTTTCTTCAGTAAGAATACAAGGGATGTCAATACTTCGTGAAACTTCACACGTGAATAGAATGGTCGACCAAGTTTGATACCCCAAAACTTCAGAATATTTTGAATTTTGTAGTTCCTTTTAATTTATTATTCACGTGGGTGCGCATGAATCATGTTTACCATTATATTTTCGGCTATAAGACCACTAAAGCTAATGTAAAGCAAATGTTTGTGTGTTTCGATTTCCATGTTAAAAACAATAAAATAAAATGATGTATAACTAAAGAAAAAGGTTTTAACCATTGTTTATGAGACTGGCATTTTCTAACAAAACACATGTGAAGGCTTCATTGTCTTGTCAGGTTTGCCGCATAGTTCACTTTTTTCTTTTTTTTAAAAGAGGATAACTCCCAGCCTGTGTACCAGGACGATGTATATAGCCATATATTATTAAGAATGCAAAAACTAGCAGCCGAACAACATCGACCCAAAAATAAAGTGAAAAGAAAACCCAAGGCCACATGCCTTGCAAGCTTCATAGTTCATAGGCATCATAGTTGTGCTTCCTCATTGTGTACAATTTGCTTACTTTTCATACTTGAGCTTCTCCCCTGTGGTAGTTTGCTTCATATGTTTCATATTTCTGCATCAATGTTGTGTTCAGTTTGCTCCATTTTCCTGCTTCATATTGTTTTGTAGGTGTCGTGTTTGTATTCAAATCAATCAACTCGTGCATCATACATTGTTGAAACCCCAATGGGAACTGAAGAACATGCTCTACGATAGTGAGACGGAATGGTTCTGGTTGATGCTGGGCATGATGTGCGTCATGAGATTGAGCATCTTAGTGCCTTGTGTTCTTGTCATCGGCTTGGAAGCAAACTAGCAAGGACCGCACTCTATGGCCACGGGTCAATAACATTGGCCACTCAATGGTGCTACCCTCTTGCCTGATCTCTCGTGTAACTAATCGTTGCTGACATCCGTAGATTTGTGGAAGAAAAGGAGGACATCGAAGCATGGTTTTTAGCGTTGGAAGCATGACTTGCTGACGATGGAAGCAAATTGAGAAGATTTGTATTACGTGGAAACACGTCCCTATTGTTCTTGAAGCATGTGCACGCAGGATAATGGTTCTTGTTTTAATGGAAACAAGATCTCATTTAGTCTACCCAAACAAGAGTATTTTATTATTTTGATGTGAAAATAAATTCCAATTTCTAATTGCATTGGCAACTTTTTTTTGGCAACACATTTGGGAAAACCTTTTGATTAAGAAAATTGTTGTAACTGTGGACGAGCGCTCTTCCGCTCCTTTCTATGAATGAATGATAAGCATGGTTGTACGTATTTCAGAAAAGAATTTTTTTATTAAAAATAATAATAGGAAATAAGTAGAAGTTCTAATCCAGTATTGTCCATAAGTCACTGTGTCGATCTGCACTCTTTCATGTCAAACTCTTTGTGTGCTGAATTGTGAAATAGTAAAGGTTCTGATCACCGACTGTATTGATGTTTTGTTTCCTCCTGTTCTTTAGGAAAGCACATTTTCTCTAGAACACAACAACTTTATTGACTTTGCTTAGAGAAATATCACCCATAATATTAGAGAAAATGTGCTCCGTACACTTTCATGCATAGCAACCGCCGTATGCTTGCATGGTGAACATCAAAAGTAATGAAGTCATGTGTTTGACTGCTAGAGTCGATTCTTTGAATGGTTCTGTACTTTGCTGTGGAAGAAGTATGGTAGAATAAATATACCAAATCTCTGTGTTGGACCCTTTTTTCCTAATCTCTGTGTAATCTGCCTGTTAATTAAGAAACAAATTCGTGAACTCGCTCATTGATCAATGCGTGCTAATTAAGAAACAAGTTGTCCGATGACAACAAAAAATAGTAATCAAAACACTGAAGTACGCAAGTAGTAAACAAAGAAATTAAGTGAGATATCCAAAGGGGTAACAGAAACGATGCATGTTCTCATACTGATCTTTCTCATAACATATACATATTTTGGCACAAACCGAACTATTGTTTCGCCTTTTCTCATGACACATTACAAGTCCGTGTTATGGATTAAGACCTCCTCTGACGTGGGTTTGGATAAGTGAACTATTCTTTTACCTTCTCTCATAACATATTACAAGTCTTTATCAGAAAAAAAACATATTACAAGCCCAGTTCTTACTATTGACTAAGGCCTCCTCTTATGGGGGGTTGGATAAGCGCCAAAAAGACACGTGGTCTCGGAAACCACACCTGCCAAATGGGGTGCCCCGCCTCTTTCCCAGGGGCATCTACGTATACGGCGTGTTTATAGGCACGCCGTATACACTGAGGTAAAAATCTGATGGCTTACCGTGTTGTGGCATGCTGTTAGGTGGGGTAGCAGGTACGGCGAGGATGGCATTGTGTCTAACACGCTAGGAGATGCTGTTCTCGACGAATTTGAGGCCGGCCATGTGGAGGCCCTTACCCTTCTCCTCCTCTGTCCACTCGGCGGCGTAGTACTCCTCCTCAGTGGCGTCAACGCTGGGAGGCACGAGCATGGAGCCCCGCTGCGGGAACTGCATGAGCACGGCAGGGAGCGTACACACCATGATCATGATGCCCATGTATTGGAGCCCTTTGCCAGTGGTGTACTGCGATGAAGTGAAGAAGAGGAGTTGTGTGAGACCACCCCCAACATTACCGCCTGCACCTGTCATGCCAGAGACAAGCTCGAGGGAGCGTTGGGAGACGAAGGGGATGACACCATAGACAGCGCCGCATGCAGCCTCGACGCAGAAGGAGTACATGACCATGCATGCTATGGAGGTGGGAAGGGTTGATGCACAACCAAGACAAAGGCAGAAGACTCCGCCAGCGGTCTGGAGGATCTAGGTCTTCCAAAGTCGGGCATGCATGCCAAAGTAGCGGGCACCAAGGTCGGAGAGGTACCCGCCCATGGGGCGTGCAAAGATATAGGCCAAGCCATAGCAGGCGGCAATGATGCCTGCTTTTTGAAGGTCGAGGTAGAAACTATCATAGTAGTACCCGGCTATCACGTTGTTTGAGGTGAGATCGACGCCCATGCAATAGCCATAGATGAAGACAAAGATCCAGGTTCGATAGTTGGTGACGGCGCCCCAGAAAACCTTGGAAAACTTGTCCTTGTTCATGTCACCATTTCTTTGGAGGTTCCTCAGGTGGCCATCGTGGAGGTCCTGTCCCAAGTGAGCACGAGCAAGCCCATCAACACCAACATCATACCTGCACAAAGTAGGCGATGCGCCACGCGGTGAAACACGTTGCACCACATGCCTTGATGGCATCAAAGACGAAAGGCATGATGAGCTGTGTGGCACCTCCACCCATGTCTCCCCACCCCGCTGTTAAGCCGCCGACTGTCCCGATGATCTTGCTATTGAACATGGTGCTGATCCCGTACCGGCATGACACAAAGGTGGCAAGTGAGACACCGATGAGGAAGCATACGGTGATGTATCCGGCAGGACTGTCGATGACGGACATGCAGAACACTGCTGGTGCAGAAAGCATGATGAGGAAAGCACCTCCGTAGTGTGGGCCAAGAAGGTCACAGATGGTACCCATGGCCAGCCTTGAGAAGATGGCACCAGACACAGAGGCAACACCGGTGTTGCCTATGTAAGCCTTAGTGAGGTTGAGGTTGTCGCAGATGATGGTGATGAGCGGCGCGGCGGCGAAGGTGGAGACAACACAGGTGAAGAAGGACGTCCATCATTGCAAATCCGTCGGTCCCAACGATGTTGGATCACAGCACCGGCGGTCCCCGACGATGCTCTGTTGCATCACCGGTGACTATTGTAGCATCACCTTCTGCTGCAACCCCTGACGACCTTGCAACACCATCGTCGTGTGCATGACCGGTGGCCTCTACCTGGCAGCCAGCGACGCCACGCATCACTGCCCCACACCATGAGCTTCGACGCCCCTCGCATCAACAAATCGTCGCCATCGTCGTCAAACAACAGCCGTCGCAGCAGCAGCGGGTTCACCAACCAGGGTGGAAGAGGGCCCAGACTGAGGGGATGTTATTAGGAGAGATGAGATGAAGGTTCCAGAGGGGGATGGCGAGACAGGACCAGGATTATCCCCTGATTCAAAAAAGTGTTCTCAGAAATGAGCTATCATGTGTGAAGATTCATGGCTTTCAAGCCAAATTATCAATCTTATGGCCACATTCATGACATAGTTTGTTCAAATGATCTCATATTGTTCACAAGGGTGCATCTTGGAATGGCAAACAATGTTGCCTAAGGGAGTTTTCATTTTCTTTGGACGAAAAATAAATTATCCATTTTCTGAGTGCCCAAAATGAGTTTTTTTGTGAAGAACCTACAAAATAATTGTTGCAAAATTGGACCAAATAAATTTTCTAAAATACTAGGACATATTTAATGCACTGTTGACCAAATGGTTGGGTGTCAAAAGCTTTTATCCACCTCTCATGAAAAAGACAAATTTCTGCCGATTCAGCTGAAAGCAAGTAAAATTTGAACTGCAGCTGCCTTATAGTTTGCTATTTATTTTTCCCAAAAATATTTTTAGGTACAAAAGTATCTATTAATCAGAGAAACACCAAAAGTTTTCCACGATTTAACCACTAGCTAGGAACGGTCATGCCCACCATTTTGACTGCATTTTGAAATGGGCATTAAAAATAAAAATAAAAAAATTGGAAAACCTTCGCATTGTGTCATTATATGTGGCCAAGTTACCAGAAAAAATAATAAACTTGTAATATGGCAATTATTTTAACAAAGTGCTCTCTGAAACGAGCTATCATGTGTGGAGATCAATGGCTTTCAAGCCAAATGATCAATCCTATGGCCACATTCATGGCATAGTTTGTTCAAATGATCTCATATTGTGCACAATGGTGCATATTGGAATGGGAAACTATGTTGCCTAGGGAAGTTTTCATTTTCTTTGGACGAAAAATCATTTTCCATTTTTCGAGCGCCCAAAATGAGGTTTTTTTGTGAAGAACCTACCAAATAATTGTTGCAAAATTGGACCAGCTCCATTTTGTAAAATACTAGGACATATTTAATGCAAAATTGATCAACTGGTTGGGTGTCAAAAGCTTTATCCACCTCTCGTGAAAAAGACAAATTTCTGCCGATTCAGTTGAAAGCGGGTCCAATTTGAACTGCAGCTGCTGATGAAGCTATGTACCTAGGGTAGGGGCATTGCTCTGTCTTAAGTGCCCTACCCAAGGACATCCCTAGAAGAAGTCACCTTTCAATCGACTTGGAGGTATCCCACGCGACGGATTCAAGGCACTCGACCATGGGGCTATCACTCGACCACGGAGCCAACCACTCGACTGCCAGGAGATGTAAAGTCACTCCGCACGCAAATAGTCGGTCATTAAGGAGCTTTTATGGTCATCATAGCACTTTATTAGGGACTTTACCAGTAACTCCCAATCTTAATGTACTTTAAACCCTGCATTACTGAGGGCTGGAGGGGCCTGGCAAACTCTATATAAGCCACCCCCCTCCTCAGTGTCAAGGGTTCGCACCCCTGTTATTCACACACCTATAATCCAATCGACCGCCTCCGGGCACCGAGACGTAGGGTTGTTACTTCCTCCGCGAAGGGCGTGAACTCGTAAATATTGTGTGCTTACAACTCTTCCATAGCTAAGATCTAGCCTCTCCATTCATACCCCCCTACATACTGTCAGAGTTAGAACCACGATAGTTGGCGCCCACCATGGGGCTAGGAGTCTTAGCGCCTAGTTGGAGAAGTTGCGATTTTTTCCGATCTCTTTGATCATGGTTTCGGGCGGAGCTTTGGTGGAGGGCCGCGAGATTCATCTTGGCGCGCTCACGTTCATCGCCGACGACTCCGCTTGGCTTCAGGAGGCCCCACTCGATGTTGACGCACTCCCCGTCCGCGGGGCGACGCACTTTCCCGCGTGCGTCCGTGGTGTCCTCCTGCAGCAGCCGTCGACCCAGTATCGGTCGGCTCCAGTGATGTCCTCCCGCCCAGTCTCTCGCCGGCGCAAGCGCTCCGGTCGGTCGAGGCTTCAGAGGTGGGTGAGACATGCGGTGGCCCGCCAATCGGCCACCCCACAAGTCGCGGCGATCGAGCCCGACGAATCCCTCTACGGCATGTTCGACCTGTCGACTGGCTCCACAGAGACTGCATCCGAATGCGACAGCAGTGATCCAGCGGCGGAGGTTCTGGTGATCGATGGGACACGCAGTCCTCCCGGTTTTCCCCGCACCGACGGAGGCGCGGGTGGGGGCGACCCGTCGCATCCCCACGAGGAGTATCTCCCCGAGCCTCTTACTTCCGTGCAGCGAGAGGAGCTTCGCCGCCGAAACATGGATGCGCTCCACACTCCTATCGTTGGAGAAACCCCCGAGGCCCGGGCCTTGGAGGATGCGCGTTTGGGTAACTTGGCCGAGCGCACTCGACTGGAGAATCTCCAGCGAGCACTCGACGAGCGAGCGCGCCAACGGGCTCCTGAATCCAGTCGGCGTCAGCTCTTCCCGCCTACGCAGGTATATCGAACTCCAGTTCAGAATTTGGCGGTTGCGGCCCGTATAGCAGAGTCGATTTAGCCCTCCCAGTCAGAGGCTGGTAGGGGCTTGTTGCATATCAGAGCGTTGCTCCGGGCAGCGGGAAACCAGAATTCTATTGTTTCTCAGTCGCGGAATAAGATCCATAGTCGATCCGTTGCAGCGGATACAGTTCAGTCGGCTCACAGCCCAAGATCGCCCCCGAGGCGTGAGGGACGTGGGGACTGGCATGATCAGTACAGAAGGAATGAGCAGTATGATCACCGATTCGATCGTAATGATCGACCTCGAGCGCCAACCCTCCCCCCGAGGAGCGGATCATATGCGCCTCCACAGCAAGATGACAGGCGCCCTCATAGTGTTGGGTGGAGAATTCTCAGTCGACCCCAGAGATCCAGGCTTTGATGCGAGATCCATTCTCGTTCAATGTTTGGTCGACATGAATAGAGCTCACCGAGAAGGCCACAACAGAGATGCTCCTACCAGTAGCAGAGTACATGTTTCAGGACCAGAATGTTTCAGTCGAGCCATCAGAGCCGCTGTGATTCCTCCCAACTTCAGGTTGGCGACTGGAGTTAGTAAGTTCACCGGAGAGTCTAAGCCTGACACTTGGCTCGGAGATTACCGAGTGGCTGTCCAGATTGGCGGTGGCAATGATGAGGTTGCTATGAAGCATTTGCCTCTCATGTTAGAAGGCTCAGCCAGAGCGTGGTTAAACCAGTTAGCACCCAGCAGCATCTACACTTGGGAGGACCTCTCCCGAGTGTTTGTCACAACCTTTGAAGGAACATGCAAGCGACCTGCAGGTCTTACAGAATTGCGGTCCTGCGTGTAGAAGCCGAACGAAACTCTGAGGGATTGCATCCAGAGATGGATCACTTTGCATCACACAGTTGAAAATGTCCCAGATCAGCAAGCAGTTTGTGCCTTTAAGGAAGGCATTAAATACAGAGAATTGAATATGAAGTTCGGTCGAACCGGAGAGATGTCTCTCAATCGGATGATGGAGATCGCCACCAAATACGCTAATGGTGAAGATGAGGATCGACTCCGGAGTGGCAAGCAAAAGGCAGTCGCCCAGGAAACCGGAGGAAATTCCAGTCGGAAACAGAAGCGGAAGGCCGAGCCAGCCGCTCGTGGGGAGGCCCTGGCCGTAACCCAGGGAAAATTCAAGGGAAACCCCAAGGGGCCTTGGAACCCCAAGAAAGTTAAGGACCAAGATGGAAATGATGTTTTGGATCTGCCGTGTCACATCCACACCAAGAAGGACGAAGAGGGTAAACTCATTTACCCAAAGCATACCACTCGACAGTGTCGGCTCCTGATCCAGCAGTTTCAAGGCAAACAGTCCAAAGATAAGGAAAAGGAGTCGGACAAAGTTGAGGACAAGGAAGATAGTGACGATGGATACCCCCTGGTCAATTCCACCTTAATGATTTTTGCTGATGTTGAAAGCAAAAGTCAACTGAAAGTCATTAACCGCGAGGTGAATATGGTCGCTCCGGCAACGCCCAGTTATCTGAAGTGGTCTCAGACTGCCATCACATTCGACCAGTCGGATCACCCTACGCACATTGCCACCCCTAGGAGGCAAGCTTTGGTGGTCGACCCATTTGTCGAAGGCACTCGACTGACTAAAGTCTTGATGGATGGTGGCACTGGTTTGAACATACTATATGCAGAAACATTGAAATGGATGGGCATTCCGATGTCCAGACTCAGTACCAGTAACATGAGTTTCCATGGAGTCATTCCTGGGAAGAAAGACGAGTCACTCGGCCAAATTGCTATTGATGTGGTTTTTGGTGACTCCAAGAATTACCGCAAGGAAAAGTTGACATTCGAAGTTGTGGATTTCCAAAGTGCTTATCACGCCATTTTGGGCAGGCCAGCTTATGCACACTTCATGGCTCGACCATGTTATGTGTATCTCAAATTGAAGATGCCTGGTCCCAAAGGCGTGATCACTGTTACAGGCAATAGGAAGAAAGCAGAAGAGTGTTTTCAGAAAGGCTTAAAGATTGGTGACGCTCAGATGGCAGTGGTCGAGCTGCAAGAGTATCAGAAGACTGCAGATCTGAGTGAGTTGCTACAAGCCAAGAAGCCTGCTTCAGAGTCAGCTTTTCAGTCGTCCGGTGAAACGAAGCCTGTTCACATTCACCCGACCGATCCAAATGCTGCTTCGACTCACATCTCAACAACGCTCGACTCCAAATAGGAAGAAGCGCTCATCCAGTTCCTCCATGAGAACTGGGACATCTTCGCATGGAAACCTTCTGACATGCTTGGAGTTCCCGGGGGTTGGCTGAGCACCGTCTACGAGTCGACCCAAAATTTAAGCCTATGAAAGAACATCTTCGACGGTCCGCCGTTCAGAAGAGGAAGGCCATTGGCGAGGAGGTGGCTCGGCTCTTAGCAGCAGAGTTCATCCGAGAAATTTACCACTCCGAGTGGCTCGCCAATGTTGTCATAGTCCCAAAGAAGGACAGGTCACTTCGCATGTGCATTGACTTTAAACATATCAATCGGGCCTGCCTGAAAGATCATTTCCCTCTCCCCCGCATCGATCAGATAGTCGACTCGACCGTGGGGTGTGAGCGTTTGTCTTCTCTAGACGCCTATTCAGGGTACCATCAGATCCGTCTGTACGGGCCCGACGAGATCAAAACTGCTTTCATCACTCCATTCGGGTGCTTCTGTTATGTCACCATGCCCTTCGGCCTAAAGAATGTCGGGGCCACGTTCATGAGAATGATTCAGAAGTGTTTGCTCACTCAGATCAGTCGGAATGTGGAGGCATACATGGATGACATTGTGGTTAAGTCACGGAAGGGTTCCGACCTGCTGACTGACCTTGCTGAAGCTCAATCCATCAAAGTGCACATTCGGAGTTCCAGGTGGGAAATTACTCGGTTTTCTCGTTTCCGAACGGGGAATCGACACCAATCCTGAAAAAATTGGTACTATTCTCTGGATGAAACGTCCTGTGCGTGTGCATGATGTCCAGAAGCTTACAGGATGCTTGGCCGCTTTAAGTCGATTCATCTCTCGCCTTGGTGAAAAGGCATTGCCTCTTTACCGACTGATGAAGAAGTCCGACAAGTTCGAGTGGACTCCAGAAGCTGATGCAGTGTTTACAGAGCTCAAAGCTCTGCTATCCACCCAGCCGGTGCTCGCTGCCCCAATCAGCAAGGAGCCTTTGCTGCTTTACATTGCAGCCACAGGACAAGTTGTCAGTACAGTACTTACGGTCGAGCGGGAAGAAAAAGGAAAGGCCTTCAAAGTTCAGCGCCCAGTGTATTAGGTTTCTAAAGTTTTGACTCCTTCAAAGCAAAGATATCCTCATTACCAGAAGCTCGTATATAGGATTTATATGACCACGAAGAAGGTTGCACATTACTTCTCTGACCACACCATTACAGTCGTCAGCGACGCCCCACTATCAGAGATTCTTCACAACAGAGATGCAACTGGTCGAGTGGCAAAATGGGCGATTGAACTCCTTCCCCTAGATATCCAGTTTGAGGCAAAGAAGGCTATCAAGTCCCAAGCAATTGCAGATTTTGTCGCCGAGTGGATCGAACAGCAACTTCCGACTCAAGTTCACTCGAAGCACTGGACCATGTTCTTCGATGGATCTAAGATGCTGAATGGTTTCGGTGCTGGGGTAGTTTTGGTTTCCCCCCGAGGAGATAAGCTCAGATATGTTCTCCAGATTCATTTCGATTCCTCCAATAACGAAGCAGAATATGAAGCACTTTTGTATGGGTTGCGCATGGCCGTTTCACTCGGCGTCCGTCGCCTCATGGTCTATGGCGACTCAGATTTGGTGGTTAATCAGGTGATGAAGGAGTGGGACGTCAGAAGTCCAGCTATGACTGGTTATTGCAATGCAGTGAGAAAGTTAGAGAAGAAATTCGAGGGGTTAGAACTTCATCACATTTCCCGACTGAAAAATCAAGCAGCTGATGATTTGGCAAAGATAGGTTCCAAGAGAGAAGCCATTCCTAGCAATGTATTTCTGTAACACATTCACTCGCCTTCAGTTCAGGAGGATCCTTTCACAGATGAAGCTCCCCAACCAAAGAGTGCCTTAGATCCGACTGAAGTCGAAATTCCAGCAGTGGTCGACCTGGTCATGGAAGTCTTGACAATCGCCCCCGACTGGACGATACCGTACATCACGTATATCCTGAGGAAAGAACTCCCGGAGGACGAAGAAGAGGCTCGAGAGGTCGTCCGTCGATCCAAAGCCTTCACAGTCATAAAGGGACAGTTATATAGAGAAAGCGCGACTGGAATCAGTCAGAAGTGTATAACACTAGAAGAAGGTCAGATAATCCTCGATGATATCCACTCGGGGACCTGTGGTCACCATGCGTCCTCTCAGACCATTGTGGCTAAAGCATACCGAGCGGGATTTTACTGGCCAAGAGCTAATGAAATGGCAAAAGAGATAGTCGAAAAGTGTGAAGGGTGTCAGTTCTACTCCAACATGTCACACAAACCTGCATCAGCCCTGAAGACCATTCCACTCGTCTGGCCCTTCGCTGTTTGGGGACTGGACATGGTTGGTCCATTAAGAATAGGAAGGAGCGGCTTCACACATGTGCTTGTGGCAGTCAACAAGTTTACCAAATGGATTGAAGCTAAACCTATCAAGAATCTTGATGCTTGCACTGCTATCAGTTTCATCAGGGAGTTAACATTCAGATATGGAGTCCCGCATAGCATCATCACTGACAATGGGTCAAACTTTGATTCAGACAAGTTCAGAGCTTTTTGCGCCTCTCAAGGCACACGAGTCGACTATGCATCGGTCGCCCACCCCCAGTCGAATGGACAAGCAGAAAGAGCAAATGGTCTGATTCTCAAAGGACTAAAGCCTCGGCTGATGCGTGATCTCAAGCACGCAGCAGGCGCTTGGGTCGATGAGCTTCCGTTAGTTCTGTGGGGATTGAGGACCACCCCGAACCGGTCGACTGGGAGAACTCCGTTCTTTCTGGTTTACGGAGCCGAAGCAGTCCTGCCGAGTGATTTACTTCACAATGCACCCCGAGTCGAGCTTTATACCGAAGATGAAGTAGAACAAGCCCAGCAAGACGCAGTCGACCTCCTAGAAGAAGAAAGAGAAATGGCTATGATCCGATCGACCATTTATCAGCAAGACTTGCGTTGATTCCATGCCAGAAATGTGAAGAGTCGAGCCTTCCAAGAAGGAGATTTGGTCCTCTGAGTGGATCAACAGAAACCACACAAGCTCGCTCCTACTTGGGAAGGCCCCTTCATCGTCACCAGAGTCCTCCACAATGGAGCGTATCACCTTTACAATGTCGATCGCTAGATCGACGAGCCACGAGCTTGGAATGCGGAACTGGTCCGCCCCTTTTACACTTGAATTCTCACCCGGATGAGATGTAATAAGAAAAACTTCTATAGTTTATTTTTACCAAAGACAAGAGTGTTTCAATTTCTCCTATAATTGCTATCACTTTTGTTTGCGTATGAAATCCCCCAGTGGGTGACTTAGCTGTGAATCCGCTTCGCCTAAGTTTGTTAAAAAGAAAAAATCCCACCGAGTGGTGAGCCAGACTCCCACTCGGGGGCTTAGCTGCAGCCCAGTGCTCGCCTAAGTGTTTAAAAATCCTACCGAGTGGTGAGCCAGACTCCCACTCGGAGGCTCAACTGCAGCCCAGTGCTCGCCTAAGTGTTTAAAAATCCTACCGAGTGGTGAGCCAGACTCCCACTCGGGGGCTTAGCTGCAACCCAGTGCTCGCCTAAGTGTTTAAAATCCTACCGAGTGGTGAGCCAGACTCCCACTCGGAGGCTTAGCTGCAGCCCAGTGCTCGCCTAAATGTTTAAAAATCCTACCGAGTGGTGAGCCAGACTCACACTCGGAGGCTTAGCTACAGCCCAGTGCTCACCTAAGTGTTTAAAAATCCTACCGAGTGGTGAGCAAATCTCCCACTCGGAGGCTTAGCTGCAGCCCAGTGCTCGCCTAAGTGTTTAAAAATCCTACCGAGTGGTGAGCCAGACTCCCACTCGGAGGCCTAGCTGCAGCCCAGTGCTCACCTAAGTGTTTAAAAATCCTACCAAGTGGTGAGCAAACCTCCCACTCGGAGGCTTAGCTGCAGCCCAGTGCTCGCCAAAATTTTTAAAAATCCTACCGAGTGGTGAGCCAGACTCCCACTCGGGGGCTTAGCTGCAGCCTAGTGCTCGCCTAAGTGTTTAAAAATCCTACTGAGTGGAGAGCAGACCTCCCACTCGGGGGCTTAGCTGTAGTCCAGTACTCGCCTAAGTTTGAAAAAATCCTACCGAGTGGTGAGCAAACCTCCCACCCGGGGGCTTAGCTGCAGTCCAGTACTCGCCTAAGTTTGAAAAAATCCTACCGAGTGGTGAGCAAACCTCCCACTCGGGGGCTTAGCTGCAGCCCTGTGCTCGCCTAAGTGTTTAAAAATCCTACCGAGTGGAGAGCAGACCCCCCACTCGGGGGCTTAGCTGCAGTCCAGTACTTGCCTAAGTTTGAAAAAATCCTACCGAGTGGTGAGCAAACCTCCCACTCGGGGGCTTAGCTGCAGCCCAGTGCTCGCCTAAGTGTTTAAAAATCCTATCGAGTGGAGAGCAAACCTCCCACTCGGAGGCTTAGCTGCAGCCTAGTGCTCGCCTAAGTACAGAACACATCCCAATCCGCAAGGACGACAAAGTGCGAATCGACTGCTACCCTCTCCTTCGGAGCTGCACCACAAATACGAAGTTATTTCGAGTGAAGATCAAGTTCCACTCAACAATTAAGCCATGAAGATATTCAACGATAAATCAAGTTCGGATAAGATCCCAAGGGTCCCGGACCGCAGATCAAAGCACTCGAGCCTTCAGCTCGACAGAGTTTAACGGTTACAAAATCCACTCAGCATTCCGAGGCAAATTTAAAGTGAAGCATCAAAGTTTTTATTCCTCTGGCAGAGGACTGGAAGGGGCGACGAACTCGTCCAAGTCGATTCCGTCTGCAATACGAGTGACCGCAGCGATGAAAGTCTCCATGAAGTCTTGAAAGTTGTGTTTCCTGGTATTAGCAACTTGGATAGTAGCCAGCTTTTCCTCTCGTGCCTCCTTGCAGTGGACGCGGACCAGGGACATAGCGACATCAGCACCACACCTTGCGGAGGATTTCTTCCATTCCGTCACTCGACCAGGAACGTCATTCAGTCGAGTCATCAGAGACTCGAGGTCATTCGGAAGCGTCATCCTGGGCCAGAGCGGCGTGTTGATCCGCGACACCGCAACCTTCAGTCGGGCCAGATAATCAACCACACTTGCAACACGGGACTCCAGCCGGAGCACGTTCATAGCAGCTTCATCTTTCACTGGGGAGTTGATGGGGTCCAAATCTGTCTCCACTCGACTGGTCTCCTCCTTGAAGTTCTGGCAGAATTTTGCAAACACAAGTCAAAGATAAGACAGCGATCCTGCATGAGCTTAGTGACGACAAGCCAGTCAAGTGAAAATTGTTACCCTCAAGCATGACGAATAGCTTCTTAGCGAGTCCCCCGAGATAAGCCTCAAGATCGTTCTTCTTCCCCACCAGTTCACTGGCCTTATCACCCAGAGCTATCTTGTCATTTTTCAGACGGCTGACTTCTTGGTTAGCCGCATCAAGAGCATTTTTCAGTCTGGAGTTCTCCTTTTCAAGAGTTCCAACTGAAGTCAGCTTTTCTTCAGCAAGCTTGGTCTTGTTCAAAGCTTCCTTCTGCGCTTCGGCGAGGTCATGGTCCTTCCTCTTTAGAGCTTCTTCCAGTTTGTCTGCGAAACGACAAGTGAGTTCAACATCGAGAAAGGCCAGAAAGAAAGGACAGTCAAAAGCTCACCAGCCATACCTTTCGCCTCGTCTCTCGCCTTCTACAAGTTCTCCTGAGCAAGCTTCAGGTCAAGGTTGAGCTGGATCTGTTGGTTCTCCAACTCGATGAAGCGAGCCACAAGTTCACAGGATTTCTGCGAAAAACCAGTTAACAAACGTCAAAGATAGGTTGCTTCCGAGTAACCAAGAGACAATGGTGGCGTTTCTAAGACTACAGCTGAATCAAAACATTCGACAGCAGTCTCGGGGACTACACCCAGTGGGTGCACTCAGCGTGCCCCCACTGGTTCGACCAAAAAAAAGTCGACTGCCCGCAGTCGACCAGATACAGTTCCATTCGACATGGCCTGACCAGACCGAGTGAAGTACAACTACAGAAACACAGTATGAAGACTACAGTCGACTGCCAGCAGTCCATCGTAGTCTCGGGGACTACACCCAGTGGGTGCACTTAGCGTGCCCCCACTCGTCCAAAAATTAACAGTCACACCCAGTGGGTGTACAGAAATAAAGATCTTCAGAAAAGAGATTTTCCAGACAGCATATCCTAACAGAACAAGTGTTGAGTCGACTGACCTGGACGTTGCTCTGAAGAGCCGAACTCGCGTCATAAGCTGCTTGGCTGGCTTCCCGAGCCAACTTCACTTGCTCCATCATGATCCCCGCCTGGCGTATAGCTTCTTTGGCGGCACCCACTTGGTCCTCAGGGACGTGGTGTGTGGCGAAAAGCAAAGGCGGACCTACAGTCGACGTTGAAGGCCGGACACTCGTCAGAGGCTCAGCAAAGGTCACAGAGGCCCGAGTGGTATTACCACCCTCATGAACCACGGCCTCAGACGCCGGAGCAGTTTGTGAGGTCTTGCCAGCCGGCGCCCTCCTGTTCCTTCTCGCCCTCAGCGGCACTTCGTCGTCGTCGTCAGGGAGGTCAATAACATGAGGAGGAGCTACAAGAGAAATCCAATCGACCGGAGTTATGGGAAATCGGCAGTCGATTAAAAACAGAACATCAGCAATCGTACCAGGGTTGGAAGTAACAGCATCTTCCATCTCTTGATCATCGTCCTTGGCGGAGATCTCCGAGGTGGCAGCACTACAAATGTCGAAAGCCAGTCAGCTTATCAACTAGTCGACCAAGAGCCCGTCATGTTCAATAAAGGAAAGCAAGTGCAACTTTTACCCAGAAATGGTGGGGACAGTCATCTTCATCTTAGGCAAGGCCTTAGGTGGCTTGGACGGCGTCGCGCGGGGGTGCTTGGGAGCTTTTTCTGTCGGCGCCGGGGAAGAGGTTCGAGGTTGCTTCGACGACTGCCCAACGGGGGCAGTCGCCTTACCACGTTCCCGTGCAGGGTCGTGTGTAAGCTTGGATCACCTTTCCGAACGGGGAGGTTCGACTTCTTCCTCCTCTTCTTTGCTGGAGTCGTCGTCATCCCCCTCTCCCTCGCTGTCAGATTCCCACTCTTCCTTTTCGTCTCCACTTTCGCCTCCACTCGCCTCTCCTTCCTCGGTCTGCTCCTGTGCACCATTGGGCATCGAGTACATCTCAGAAATAGCCTAGAGGACAGCAAACAAGACAAAAGTCAATCAACCGATCCAAAGAAGAACAATTAAAGAAAGCAAGATCTCAGTCGGAGACACAAGGTCAGACCTGGTCCACTTCGTATGAGTGGTCGAGTGGAGGAATCCTCCTGGCTCCTCGGGGGTTGTCTTTGTTCCCTGTGATACTCGACAGCCACCCTTCCAGCATCTCGTCAGTGACCTCCTCTGGGTGAATCCGAGTGGTGTCATCGAGACCCGAGTACAGCCACATCGGGTGGTCACGAGCCTGAAGCGGTTGGATGCGCCTCCGAAGGAAGACCTCCATCAAATCCATGCCAGTCACGCCCTCGCGAACAAGCTGAACCACTCGACCAACCAGCACCTTGACATGCGCCTTTTCCTCCGGCGCCACTTTCAGAGAGGCAGGTTTTTCCGCTTGGTTCAGAGAGAAAGGGGGAAGCCCAGTCGACTGTCCTGGGGTCGCCTGGTCTTTACAGTAAAACCAAGTCGACTGCCAACCACGGACCGATTCGGGAAAGGTGACAGAGGGAAAAGAACTTTTTCCTCTCATCTGGATCGCCAGGCCCCCGCACAGCTGGATCACCTGTGTCCGTTCGTCACTCGACTTGGCCTTCTTTACCGATTGGGAGCAACAAGTGAAGATGTGCTTGAAGAGTCCCCAATGGGGGCGGCAACCCAAGAAATTTTCACACAGAGAAACGAAAGCAGCAAGATACACGATGGAATTGGGAGTGAAGTGATGGAGCTGCGCTCCGAAGAAGTTCAAAAAGCTCCGGAAAAAGGGATGAGGAGGCAGAGAAAATCCGCGATCGATATGGGTGGCGAGGAGGACGCACTCACCATCAAGAGGCTGGGGTTCGACTTCTTTCCCCGGGAGACGCGCAGATCCGTGAGGAATGAATCCTCCCTCGACCAGATCATCAAGATCATCCTGCCGAATCGCTGACGACATCCAGTCGCCCTGGATCCAATCCTTGGGCAGAGCAGTCCTCGAGGAAGATCCGCCCCGAGCGGACTTCTTCCCCTTCCCCTGCACCGCCGCCTTCTTCGCGCGCTCCAGAGCCGACGTCTTTTCCTTCCCCATCATCGCCGGCGAAGCTCAAACAGACTTACTGCTTGGAGATGAGAGCGGAGGTGGTGGAGGAACTCGTGAAGGGAGGGGGGAAAATGAAGGCGCACTGTTCCGGGGGTTTCGAGGCAGCTGCTTATAAGAGGTCGCTTCCGAGTGACTGACTAGTAGGCCCGGGCAATCCCGTCAAATCCCGCAACAGGCGCGCGCTGTACGTGGCGAAAAAGGTGGCGCGGGAATCGAGGGGCTTCCGTCTTATCCCATCCGATTGCTGCGGCCGCCCCCGTCCTGCGCGCTTCCCAAAATTCAAATCCCGCAAAATCCGCAGGCTGCAGAACAACTCGTCGGACAGAAGATCCTTTCCACACCATCGCCCGGAACTTCACAAGTAAAGAAATTCACTCGACAAGAGTCCTAGAATGGATCAAGGCGACTGAAAGAAGTTGATGACTTCATCCGTGACAGTTGATCCGAAACAAGGCACTCATATAACACAGAGAACCAGTCGGAAGGATTCCCAACTCCTTCCCCACTCAAACCTCGATCCATTCGGGGGCTAATGATGAAGCTATGTACCTAGGGTAGGGGCATGGCTCTGTCTTAAGTGCCCTACCCAAGGACATCCCTAGAAGAAGTCACCTTTCAATCGACTTGGAGGTATCCCACTCGACGGATTCAAGACACTCGACCATGGAGCTATCACTCGACCACGGAGCCAACCACTCGACTGCCAGGAGATCTAAAGTCACTCCGCACGCAAACGGTCGGTCATTATGTAGCATTTATGGTCATCATAGCACTTTATTAGGGACGTTACCAGTAACTCCCAATCTTAATGTACTTTAAACCCTGCATTACTGAGGGCTGGAGGGGCCTGGCGAACTCTATATAAGCCACCCCCCTCCTCAGTGTCAAGGGTTCGCACCCCTGTTATTCACACACCTATAATCCAATCGACCGCCTCCGGGCACCGAGACGTAGGGTTGTTACTTCCTCCGCAAAGGGCCTGAACTCGTAAATATTGTGTGCTTACAACTCTTCCATAACTAAGATCTAGCCTCTCCATTCATACCCCCCTACATCACTGTCAGAGTTAGAACCACGACAGCTGCCTCATAGTTTGCTCTTATTTTCCCAAAAATAATTCTTAGGTACAAAAGTATCTATTTAATGAGAGAAACACCAAAAGTTTCCAAGATTCAACCACTAGCTAGGAACGGTCATGCCCGCCGTTTTGACCGCATTTTGAAAAGGGCATGAAAAAATAAAAAAAATTGGAAAACCTTCGCATTGTGTCATTATATGTGGCCAAGTTACCAGGAAAAATAATAAACTTGTAATACAACAATTATTTTAAAAAAGTGTTCTCAGAATCGAGTTATCATGTGTGGGATCAATGGCTTTCAAGCCAAATAATCAATCTTATGGCCACATGCATGGCATAGTATGTTCAAATGATCTATTGTGCACAAGGGTGCATATTGGAATGGCGAACAATGTTGCCTAAGGGATTTTTCATTTTCTTTCGACAAAAAAATCATTTTCCATTTTTCGAGCGCCCAAAATGAGGTTTTTTGTGAAGAATCTATCAAATAATTGTTGCAAAATTAGACCAAATCCATTTTATAAAATACTAGGACATATTTAATTCAAAATTGACCAACTGGTTGGGTGTCAAAAGCTTTTATCCACCTCTCGTGAAAAAGACAATTTTTTGCAGATTCAGCTGAAAGTGAGTCAAATTTGAACTGCAGCTACCTCATAGTTTGCTATTTATTTTTCTAAAATATAACTTTTAGGTACAAAAGTATCTATATAATCAGAGAAACACCAAAAGTTTTCCAAGATTCGACCACTAGCTAGGAACGGTCATGCCCGCCGTTTTCACCGCATTTTGAAATGGGCATGAAAAATTAGAAAAATGGAAAACCTTCGCATTGTTTCATTATATGTGGCCAAGTTATCAGGAAAAATAATAAACTTGTAATACAACAATTATTTAAAAAAAGTGTTTTCAGAAACGAGTTACCATTTGTGAAGATCAATGGCTTTCAAGCCAAATGATCAATCTTACGACCAATTCAGCTGGGGTCACCGAGAGAAGGTCACAAGTTGACATATTTCTTGTAGTGTCAAACCATGCTAATTTAAAAGAGAAGACATTCTTGTTTCCCGCATGTGTCGCATCCCTAGAGTCAACAAGCAGCAGGGTATGATCAGAGATCGCTCTCTGTAATGCTTGGACTGTCACCGAAGGAAACTTCTGTTCCCATTCAATAACTGTGAGAACTCGATCCAACTTCTCATAACTCAAATTCGGCAGTGTGTGTTGCCCAAGTAAACTTTCTGTCTGTGAGTTCTATCTATCTTAGGTCTAGACTTTCAATAATCGTGTTAAACATAAATGACCATCTGCCATCAAAATTATAGTTATTTTTTTCATCTCTCCTCCTGATAATGTTAAAATCACATCCGACTAGTATAGGTAATATCTCATCCCCGCAAACCCGCACAAGGTCTGCTAGGAAGTCTGGTTTGAGCTTCGGTCGAGCGGCTCCATATACTGCAACTAGCACCCATTGAAACCCGTCAACGTTCAAGTGCACTCTGAATTTGACAGCAATGTCCCCTAGCACTTTGTTTCGAACTTCTAACATCTCGCACTTAACCCCAAGTAAGATCCCATCGGATCTTCCTCTTGGAGGTAGATAGTTCCAGTCAAAGTCAACACCATCAGATAAGGTGCCAAGAAATTGTGATGTAAAATTATCCCTACAAGTCTCAAGTAAGGCAATGAAGTCCAACTTATGTTCTAATGATGCTTCCGCCAAGAACCCTATTTTAGCCAAGTCTGCCAGACCACTGGTATTTCAAAAGATTCCTTTCATCTTTCATCATGAAATTTTTTTCCGGTCCGGATTCTTGCGCCTCTACGCACAGCGGATGCAGGATATACATTGCTCTTCCATGTTCATTTTGGCTTATCCTGTCCAACTGCTTTTCATAGCCGATACGTCAGTTCCTGCGAGGATTGCAGATTTGTTCCTTGCCCTCTGTACCGAAACTACAAGGTGGACTAATAGAAGATGGGGCGGTTGTTTGCCATGGTTGTTTGTCCCATAGTGCTATGCAATTCCTGATTGTGAACTCATTCATGCTTCAGATAGCACAGTTGCCTCCAATGTGAGGGCACCGCTTGCACAATATTAGTTTTTGTACAACCGTCGATGTTAGGGACCCTTTTATCGAAGTCCATGTGTTGCCAAGGGTGGTGGCAGATGTTGATGCTTGCTCTTGTGTGGTATTCATCGCTCCAGCATGACATGTTGGTGACACCCCCTTTGTTCTTACAAATATTTCATTTCTTCGTCTTGATAATGTGTCATGTGCATCTACTACCATATCAGGACTGATAATAAATAGCTTGGAGTATTCTGAATGTAGTAATGTTCATATTAGGGGTTGCATGATAAATGACAAGGAGTCAGCATTTGATCAGGTTTATTCTTCCTAAGAGCTGAATAAATGGACAAACTTTATGTAGCAGGCTTACTTAGCGTCACCAAATATCCATATTTTACTGATTTTCTAACAATGCAGACACAACTGGTGGAATCCATTAGATGAATCAACTTTTGTCAGGAATTGTTTTTTTATGATAAATGGTGGAATCAACTTAAGTGCATCTACAACGCTGACCCTCAAATTGGACACCGTATCCGTCCGCGGACAATTATGTGGGAGCCAGCCATCCAACCGTGCACGCATACATTTCAAACCGGATTTCAACAAACCAGACAAATTACATCAAACATGACGGAATTCAACAAAGTTTGGATGTGATTTACATAAAACAATCGGTATTTCATCTGCTTCACTAAACCAAGCCCGTAACACTTAGAAGTACATATAAATAATAGCACAATTCAGCCATAAATAGCATGCAAATAGGCGAATTAGCCTATTTACTGAATTTATCAGTAAGTGTACTCTCTCTCTCTCTTTCTCCTCCCCTCTCCCCCCTTCTCTCTCTCAAGTCAAATAGGGGCTCTTTGATTCGTTTCTAAGCATACACAAGTGTACCTTTCATGCCTTGTAGAAGTTGTCTTCCTTTTATTTGATTAATTAGTTTTGTTGATCATAAATTTGTGAACTGGGTGAAAAAAGAAAGTGAAATATGTTTCATATGGTATCTTACAGCCAGCATTCATGCAATTCGAAAACTAAAAGCCTAAACCACTTTAGTTTTTTTGTTGTATGAATTTAATTCAGGTATGATCACTAGTAGAAAAAGGGTCAAACGTGAAGCACATTAGTGCCGGTTTGTATTTGAGCCGGCACTAATGTATACATTAGTGCCGGTTCCAATGGCTAGCCGGGCCGCTTTCATTAGTACCGGTTCGTGGCGAACCTTTAGCACCGGTTCGTACCACAAACCGGTACTAATGAGAGTGGTGGCAGGATGTTGTCAGTCTGGGCCCCCTCCAGCACCTTTAGTACCGGTTCTTGGCACGAACCGGTACTAAAGGTCGTCCTACATAAACCCTTCGTCCACCCGAGCTCGCTCTGTTCTTCCCCTTTCCCCTCTCCTCTCTGTTCTTCCCCTCTTCCTCTCGAGCTCATCACACATTTTGCCCAAATTTTGTCAAGATTTGAAGGCCCCCATCCATTGAAATGATCACAAAGGTTAGCAACTTTGTCCTTTCATCTCTCATTGCTAGATTTACTCTTGCAATGCTTTATATAGTGATTAATTTGTGAGTTTAGTAATTTGGGAGGAAATATATATATGTGCTAGTATTTGATTTATATGCAATTTGAGGTCAAAAATAACACTTAGTTTGCATATGTAGGTGTGGTTTACTTAGTGCCTTCTAAATCTCCGTCGTAACCACCGTCGATCGCCCGCACCGTCCCGTCGCCGGCACCACCTTGTGGTGAGCCTCTTTGTTCATGAAATTTTATATAAAAATTGATGTTTGTGTGATTTGGATATATAGCTAGTTACTCGTATAATTATCTTACCCGTACGTTGTTTGTTATACATATAGTGCCATGGTTTTGATATCCGTCCCCGTCGGCCCTCGTCCTTGTTATGATTCGGATGTGGTATATATATTCTCTTTTAAAACTAGTTGCATTTCGTGTTTATGACAAATTATGCCCATCAAGTTGACATAGAAATTTTTTCTAGGAGGTATGTGAACCGGAAATTCCAACCGACCCTATTGTCGAGAGGTTAAATTTAGTTGAAAGAGAAAACGAGTACTTGAAAGAAAAATTGAAAAGAATTGAGGGGGAGAAGATGGAATTGGAGTTGCATGTTGCCGATGTCGTCGATGATCACAAGATCAAGATGGAGAAAATGCGCTTGAAGATTAGAAAGATTAGAAAATATGCCATCGATAGTGAGGCTTGGTATCATTATGTTGTTGGATCCATTGTTACCTTAGTTGCGATCTTGATCGCATTTGTTGTTGCATTTAAATGCTTTAGCTAGAGAGTTATTTGTTTGTTGCATTTAAGTGTTGTATGAACTTTATGTAAGAACTTGTATTAATTTGGTCTATTCGGTGTTGTGTAATGAAGATGAGCCGGCAATGGATGTACGATGACCGATGCTCTCCCCAGTTCGTTGAGGGCGTGCATACTTTTCTGATTGCGGCTGAGGCAAACAAGCGGGCGGATGGTTTTATGCCTTGTCCATGTGCTGGCTGTAAGAATGGTCACAATTACTCTACGTCAAGAACCATTCACGTCCACCTGTTTGAGTCCGGTTTCATGCCCCACTATAATGTTTGGACCAAGCACGGAGAAAAAGGGGTTATGATGGAAGACAATGAAGAAGAAGAGGACGACGACAGCTATCCTGGCCATGGGTTCCCTGAATACGATGATACAACAATGGGGGAAGAAGCTGAGCCGGTAATGCGGGAAGAAGCTGAGCCGACAATGCGGGAAGAAGCTGAAGAAGAGGCATCAGATGAGCCCGTTGATGATCTAGGTCGGGCCATTGCCGATGCAAAGAGAAACTGCGCAAGTGATTTGGAGAAGAAGAAGTTGCAGCGCATGTTAGAGGATCACAAAAAATTGTTGTACCCGAATTGCGTAGGTGACAAGAAAAAGCTGGGCACCACACTGGAATTGCTGCAATGGAAGGCAGAGAATGGTGTATCTGACAAGGGATTTGGAAAGTTGCTGGTAATGATAAAGGATATGCTTCCAAAGGACAACGAATTGCCCGAGAGTACGTACGAAGCAAAGAAGGTTGTCTGCCCTCTAGGGTTAGAGGTGCAGAAGATACATGCATGCCCTAATGATTGCATCCTCTACCGCCGTGAGTACGAGGATTTGAACGCTTGCCCGGTATGTGGTGCATTGCACTATAAGATCAGCCGCAATGACCCTGGTGATGTCGAGGGCAAGCGCCCCAGGAAGAAGATTCCTGCCAAGGTGATGTGGTATGCTCCTATAATACCACGGTTGAAACGTTTGTTCCAAAACAAAGAGCATGCCAAGGCGATGCGATGGCACAGAGAAGACCGTAAGAAAGACGGAAAGTAGAGAGTACCCGCTGACGGGTCGCAGTGGAGAAAAATCGTAAGAAAGTACGGGAAGGAGTTTGCAGATGACGCAAGGAGCGTATGGTTTGGTCTAAGCGCAGATGGCATTAATCCTTTTGGGGAGCAGAGCAGCAACCATAGCACCTGGTCTGTGACTCTATGTTTGTATAACCTTCCTCCTTGGTTGTGCATGAAGCGGAAGTTCATTATGATGCCAGTGCTCATCCAAGGCCCTAAGCAACCCGGCAACGACATTGATGTGTACCTAAGGCCATTAGTTGAAGAACTCTTACAACTGTGGAATGGAACAGGTGTACGTGCGTGGGATGAGCACATGGGGGTTTGACCTAAAGACGTTGCTGTTCGTGACCATCAATGATTGGCCTGCTCTCAGTAACCTTTCAGGACAGACAAACAAGGGATACCGCGCATGCACGCACTGTTTGGACGATACCGATAATATATATTTGGCTAATAAGAATGTGTACCTGGGACATTGTCGATTTCTTCCGAGCAGGCATCCTGTAAGAAAGAAAGGCAAGCATTTCAAAGGTGAGGCGGATCACCGGACGAAGCCTCGCCACCGTACTGGTGCTGATGTACATGATATGGTCAAGGATTTGAAGGTGGTCTTTGGAAAGGGTCCTGGTGGACAACCTGTTCCGAATGACGCTGACGGACGTGCACCCATGTGGAAGAAGAAATCTATATTTTGGGACCTGCCCTATTGGAAACACCTAGAGGTCCGCTCCGCAATCGATGTGATGCATGTGACGAAGAATCTTTGTGTGACCCTGCTTGGCTTCTTGGGCGTGTATGGGAAGACAAAAGATACACCTGAGGCACGGGAGGACCAGCAACGTATGCACGGAAAAGACGGCATACATCAGGGTCATGCAAGCTACGCTCTTATCAAAGAAGAGAAGGAAATCTTCTTTGAATGCCTGCTCAGTATTAAGGTACCGTCTGGCTTCTCGTCGAATATAAAGGGAATAATAAACATGGCAGAGAAAAAGTTCCAGAACCTAAAGTCTCATGACTGCCACGTGATTATGACGCAACTGCTTCCGGTTGCATTGAGGGGGCTTCTACCGGAAAATGTTCGATTAGCCATTGTGAAGCTATGTGCATTTCTCAATGCAATCTCTCAGAAGGTAATCGATCCAGAAATCATACCAAGGTTACAGAATGATTTGGTGCAATGTCTTGTCAGTTTCGAGTTGGTGTTCCCACCATCCTTCTTCAACATCATGACGCACGTCCTAGTTCACCTATGCGAAGAGATTAACGTTTTGGGTCCTGTATTTCTACACAATATGTTCCCCTTTGAGAGGTTCATGGGAGTCTTAAAGAAATATATTCATAACCGTGCTAGGCCAGAAGGAAGCATCTCCAAGGGCCGTCAAAATGAGGAGGTCATTGAGTTTTGTATTGACTTTATTCCTGACTTTAAGCCGATTGGTGTTCCTGAATCGCGGCATAAGGGCAGACTGGATGGAAAAGGCACGCTAGGAGGGAAACAAATAATATGTATGGACGGACATTCTCTCACTGAAGCACACTACACATTTCTACAGAATTCCGCCTTGGTGGCTCCGTATATGGATGAACACAAGAATTTGCTACGCTCCAAACACCCGGAGCGGTCTGATGACTGGATTACACGTGAACAAACCAGGAGTTTCGCCAGCTGGTTGCAAGCACGTACCATGCATGACACCTCTATTGAAGATGACCTATACTTGCTGTCCCAATTACCATCTTCGAATATAATGACTTTCAAAGGGTACCAGATAAATGGTAATACATTTTACACGATCGCCCAAGATAAGAAGAGCACCAACCAAAACAGTGGTGCCCGCTTTGATGTAGAAACCAAGACGGGAAAGGAAACATATTATGGTTATATACAGGACATATGGGAACTTGACTATCGACGTGGTTTGAAGGTCCCTTTGTTTCGGTGCAAATGGGTCAATATGACACGAGGCGGGGTAACGAAAGACCCGCAGTACGGAATGACAACAGTGGATCTCAACAATCTTGCGTATGCAGACGAACCATTCGTCCTAGCCAATGATGTGGCACAGGTTTTCTATGTGAAGGACATGTCTACCAAGCCAAGAAAAAGAAAAGATAAGGAAGCGAATGCATCGTACGATGAGCCAAAGCGGCACATAGTTCTTTCTAGTAAGAGAAACATCGTGGGAGTGGATGACAAGACAGACAAGTCAGAAGATTATGAAAAGTTTGATGAAATTGCTCCATTCACAGTGAATATTGACCCGAGCATCCTGTTAAATGATGAAGATTTTCCATGGCTACGACGCAAAGGGACACACGCGAAGAAAAAGTTTCACACCCAAAGATCTGGGATGTGATCGGCTTAACTATCATCACTTTCTTCTGTGTTTCACACCCAGGAGGGAATCTCTGTAATAGTTAGGGTAGCTAGTTATGTGTTTTGACATTTGAAACGCGAAGAAATTTTATGTGCAAGCAAATTCTTTCATGCATTTACTGATTTTTTCAGCTAAATGACCCTGAAATTGAAAAGCATTTCAAATGAACTCAGAAAAGGTTGAAAGTTGGCATGGTATCATAATTTCACCCACATAGCATGTGCAAAAAAGTAGAGAGGGTTACCGCAAAAACTGGATGCACTTCGTGTACAAAATGGACAATCTGTTTCGAAGTATCAGGGTTTCGGATGAAAACTCATTCGTTACAAAGGCATTTCATTTTTTAAATAACCTAAGCATTACCAAATTGAATATAATGATAAAACACACTAATATTAAACATAAGAAAAAAGAATCACTGAAAAATCTATTTTCAAAGTTAAGTTATTCACAAAAATAAATAAAGCAAAAAAAAGAAAAAAAAAGCCCACCTACTGGGCCACAGCGGCCTGCATACGACTAGAAACCCAAATTCAAGTTGGGCCATGATGCAGGCCCGCTAGCCCAGTAGGCCCAACAGGGCATCACAGAAGAGGTAGGCCCAGAAGGCCTGCTTAAGAGAGGAGCTCGAGACAGCAGCGACGGCGGGGCTTATAAGCAGGTGCGAGTGCCCCTCGGCTAGCGAGGTGGGACTAAACTTTTGTGCCCCTCGCCTGGCAGCGCACACCCTTTAGTACCGGGTCGTGGCACCAATTGGTACTAAAGGGGGGGCCTTTAGTACCGGTTGGAGCCACGACCCGGTACTAAAGGGGGTCGCTTCCCGCCGCTTGGGCTAGCCAAAACAGACCTTTAGTACCGGTTGGTGGCTCCAACCGGTACTAAAGGTGGGTTCTATATAAGAAAACACTTCAAAATTTCGTCAGTTTCTCATCTCTCCCTCTGCTTCTTCTCCTCTGCACCGTCGCCCGCCGCCCCCGCCGTCTCCATATCCCTCGTCGCCGCCCCGGCCCGTCGCCTCCCCCATCACCGCCCCGTCCCCGTCGTCGCCGCCCCGTCGTCCCGTCCCCGTCGTCCCCGTCATCACCGCCGCCCCGTCCCGGCCCGTCCCGGCCGCGTCGTCACCGTCCCCGTCGTCGTCGCCGCCCCGGCCCGTACGTCCCCGTCCCCGTCGTCGCCGCCCCGTCTTCGCCGCGCCCGTGGCCGTCCCCGTCGCTGCGCGCGCCCCCCGTCGCCTCTCACCTCGCCGGCCGGTGAGCGCGCACACACACACATACATGTTAGAATTGTTAGAATAGTTAGAAATGTTAGAAATATTAGAATAGTTAGAAATGTTAGAATTGTTAGAAATTTTTCTGTTTTTTAGTTATAGAAATAGTTATAAAAAAGTTAGAATTGTTAGAAATTTTTCTGTTTTTTAGTTATAGAAATAGTTATAAAAAAGTTAGAAATTTTTCTTTTTTTTAGTTATAGAAATGTTATAGAAATGTTAGTTATATATAGCATTGTTAGAAATGTTATAGAAATGTTAGAAATTTTAGTTATCAAAATCCAATCATTAAAAAATGTTATTTTTTGCGGACATATAGCTAGTATTTGTTGTCGACGATGCCCGGCCCGCATCCTCGTCGTCGACACGTCCGCGACGACGTCCAGCTGACCCATGTCCGGGACTGGGAGGTGCTGCCTAGAGGGGCGCGCCGCTTGATGAGGAACCCGGCCCCGGGTCCCGTCGTCGACCCTGATCTCGTTTGGTGGCATTCGCGTGGGCCAGTTTCGGTGCGGAGGGAGCCGGCCCCGCCGGAGGTGGTACGTCGTCGTGTCAGGGAGGAGGACAAGCACGTCCATCGCTACATGGTTGCGTTAGAGGGCAGCAGGTTCTCCAATACCTGGCAGTTTCTTCAGGGATCTCACTTCAGTTATGATCCTGTGAGGGCTCCTTCTCTTTGGGTGTCCACCGCCCGCACCGCAGGAACCGCGAGTGTCCTAGATTCTTCTGTAGTATTCGATCTTTAATTAGCTACCTAGCCAGTGATGTACTATTCAATATTATATATTATTCGAGACGATGTATTTGAGATTAAATCTATTATTCGAGACGATGTATTTGAGATTATATCTATTATTCGAGACGATGTATTCGAGATTATATCTATTATTCGAGATTATACTAAATTGTTTTATATTTCTTTTGGCATAGTTAAATAAAAGCTATGGCGGACAATACCGACAGAGAGAGAGAACAAACCATGTTCGATATGATACGCGGGCCAGATGATGATCAGAATGAAGAAGATTATGACGGCTCCGAATTTCTAAACAACACCGGAGAGGGTGATATGATATTCGATCGCGACGACCGAATTGATGAAGTCATGAACTACGATTATGACGATGACGAAGAACATGTTGATCCTGAAACAACAAACACCGGCGAGGTATATATATTTATATAAGTAGGAATCTGGTGATCATCGCATGTTTTAAATGAGTTGAAGATATATTAACGAATCGATCTTTCTTCTTTGAGCCATCCGGATCGAGCAAATCTTCAGGCAAAAGGACGAAACGAGGCCCGAACAAAAAAGTTGAAGGAGGGCGTAAAGTATAATATCGAGGCATTCAGACCTAATGGCGAACCATTAGCGCCTAAGAAGATTGCGGACAAGTTCGTTCATCAGTGCGGAGTTCTTGTGAAGGACAAACTCCCGATCTCCCTTCAAGAATGGAGAAAGCCAGCAAAGCCACGTCCAAATGTTACTTTTGTCGACGAGAATAAAAAAACTGCTTTGGGATACTCTCATGGAACATTTCACCCTACCAGATCATTTCACATAAGCAGATGTGCAGAAAGTCAAGGACGCTGCTTTTAGGAAGATGGCGATTGCATTCAAGAACCACAAGAGATGTGAATGGGAGAAGTACGTCAAGGGAGGAAGGAAGACTCCAGTATTCGAGGGGATACTAGAGAATCAAAGTGATCATTGGGACGATTTCGTGAAATTCAAGGATTCAGAATTAGCTAAGGAACGGTAGAGAATAAACAAGAAGAATGCCGAAAAAAAGGATAAGTTCCATAAGCTAGGGCCAGGTGGCTACGCGGTGGCAATGCCTAAGTGGGATAAGTCTGAGAAAGAGATGGAGGATGCAGGTGTCACTCCGGTTACTAAGAGCTGGCCCCCCAGGTGCAGGACTTGGTTCTATGCGCATGGGGGGAGTTGGACCCGAAGACAGGCAATGTTTCGACGAAGGCATGTCTGAATGGAGCCGACGATGTGATACTTGTTGCAATAGAAGAGGCTCGATCGGGGGTGTTCCAGCCCAATAGAGAGAACAACGAGCTTACGCGTGCCCTGGGAAATCCTGAACACCCGGGAAGAACACGAGGCAAGGGCGATATTCCGTGGTATGAGGGGTTTTCGGACTGGAACGCCGACTACAGAACCCGTGCGAGAAAGAAGATTGCGGAGGAGAAGAAGAGGAAGATGGAGGAGGAGCAGAGGAAGCGGGACTATGAACGCCTTCAAGGCCTAGAAGCAAGTCAAGCGGAATTGGCAGTTAAATTCCAACGGCAGCAGGAGCAGATCGACTCACTTAGCCAGCAAAGGGGGTCTCAGCAGCTGCAGCAGCTAGCGGATGATCCAGCATTGGATAGCACCGCCCCATCCATGCCGAGAAGCAGCGTGGGTTCCGCCCCGGGCGATGCAGTGCTGGATAGATACCCCGTGGATGACATCACGGAGAACACTAACTTCGAGCTACACTTCAAAATGAAGAACATATCCATGAAGGTGGCGGACGGCGTTGCTTATACAAATTCCCCCGATGCAACCTTCCATTGCAACCCGATTCCAGCAGGCTATGCTCGTGTCGTGGTTGATGAGGTGGTGGACCAATATTCGGGGCTAGAGCTTGACATTCCTGGAGGTGACGAGGAGCACACACTCGGAGATGCCAAACATCGTATCATCCTATGGAGAAAGGATTGCATCATCTTTCGAAGGCCGCCGACACCGCGTCACCCGACTCCTCGTCGAAGTCCGCCACCGAGTCAGCAGACTCCCGCTCCTCCAAGTCCACCAACGCGTGAGGCCACTCCTCCTCCTCCAAGTCCGGCAAAGTGTCAGGCCACTCCTCCTCCAAGTCCGACACAGCGTCAAACGTCCACTACTCCTCCAAGTCCGGCAAAGTGTCAGGCCACTCCTCCTCCAAGTCCGGCACAGCTTCAGGCCACTCCTCCTTATCCAACTCAGCCCCGTCAGCCGTCTCCGCCGCCTCAGCAATCCACGAAGAGACACCCCACAGCTATGGTGCGTAGCGGTACCAGTCGAGGTCATAGTACAGGAAGTACAGGCAGAGGCAAGCGATATAAATATGGTCCAAACCTCAGTACTCCTCTTCCTGAGAGGGCTTACGACAGGACCAAGGAGCAAACCAATGCCATAGTGCGGGCAGAAGTCGACGCCCATTTTGGACCGAAACCGCCACCACCGCCAAGGGAGAAAGTGCCTGTGGAAGTTATTGACCACTTCATTCGTATGGCTGAACCACCAGCTCCTAAGCCTGTTGACACAGACTATGAGCGCCACATCAAGAAGTTACATCGACAACGTCTACAGAAGGAGGCGAGCTCGAGCTCGAGAAAACAACAAGCAGCTATCAAAAAATGCGGGAGAACCGTTGCCCAGCTGGGAGAATAGTGGGCGCAACCGATCCCCCCGCTTGTTGTGCCGCCAACAACACGTGACAGTACGCGCGGCCAATATTATTGTGGGCAAACAGTTTACGTTCCCCAGGTGGGCGATGTTGTAATAACCCAGCAGCATATAACGCAGGCTGAAGAACTCAAGATCACTGTTGGACAACTCCTCGAGATCGAGGACATGCCTGTGCTTACAGAGGAGGAAATAAAATGGAAATATGTCCGGGGCCAACCTTTGGTCAAGCCAGAAGATGTCAAGAAGCTCCCAACGAGAATGTATGAATTGCATCAATGGTACATGGACATTACCAAGAGATCCGATCGACAGTCCCTCATGGTGCAAGTCAACAAGGATCATTACTACCATGAGAAACCTGGGACCGTTGAGTATTCTGAACTGTTTCAGTTATACAATCAAGACGCACTCGACAAATCTATCGTCAGTTGCTATTGTCTGTAAGTGATTTATTTCTGTAATTTAAGTCTCAAGCTAGCTGTATTGATCCTTTTGATCAATCATTACCTGTAATTATCCTCACTATATTCTTTTCTGTGGTATTATGCAGGATGAAGATGTATGAAATGAAAAAAGGTGGACGCTATGGCATTGGGTTCATTGACCCAAACACTGTTAATGAATACACATGGAATATAAGCAACTATTATAAAAAGCAGGTAGAGGACAGCATGTTTGAGTTCTTGATGCGCCTCAAATACAATGAAGATATACTACTTCCTTACAACTTCAAGTGAGTCACACTTTCTTGTACTACAAATTCTCTGTTTTTGCTTACTAGCTAGCTAGCTACATGTTTTTGCTTACATATGTCCGCTTAATTAAGACATGCAAACGTGTGTGCATGCAGATTTCACTGGATCTTGTGTATCATTAAAGTTGATGAAGGAACAGTTGAAATACTGGACTCACTACTCAAAGAAAATAGTGACTATAACGTCTTGTTTGGGATAGTCAACGGGTAATTTCAATCATTATTAACTATATATCTCGGCCTATTTAGTTCGTCATTTCATGATATGAACTATTTAATAACCCCTTTATTCATTTTCTTTGTCGGCGGGCAGGGCTTGGGCAAGGTTCATCAGCAAAACGGAAGGCGAATGGAAACGACAGCTGAGATGGTTTCGACCCAGGGTAAGTAATTAAGTAGTGGTAGCTAGCTGCCATCTTTTTAATATTATCATGCTTGATTAATTATTATCTGATCAAATTAAATTCCATTCTCGTAAAGGCCATAAAGCAGGCGCAGGGGACTGGTCTATGTGCATACTGCGTTTGCGAGAACATTCGCATGATGGCGTCCGAAAGGAGTAGATCTCAAAGACAGGAATGGGTACGCTTGTCAGAACACTATTCACAATTTGTGCACCATTATCGATATCTAGTCACACAACTAATACACATGCATATTGATCTCCTTCTTAACAGTTCACAGAGGTGCAGGACAAGCTCCTAGATACGGAGCGCGTACAAGCACTTCAAGAGGAAATAGCGGGATTTTTGCTCGACCAGGTCATAAATCCGAAGGGAGAATACTATTACCTGCTACCGCCCCCATCGACCAGGTCATGAACCACTTCCAATTTGTCATCGTGCTCTGAAGGCACCAATTAGGCTAATGCAACTGGCTCCGAAGGCAACATGCATATGTACGAGAAATTGTATATAGCTATACATGTGTGTATGTGTGAATTAATATGGTGGTTTGTGAGACATTGATGATCTATATATATATGCATAACGTGTACAATGCGTAGTATCATAAAATACCGGCAAACGAAAAAGAATTAAAATGGAAAACACAAAATTAAATGAAAAAGAAATCATAAAACCAAAAAAACCCCAAACATTTTAGTACCGGTTGGTGTTACCAACCGGTACTAAAGGGCTCCCGGCCCCCGGAGCTGGCTCGTGCCACATGGTTGCCCTTTAGCACCGGTTCGTGCTGGACCGGTACTAAAGGGGGGGGGCTTTAGTGCCCACACTTTAGTGCCGGTTATGAAACCGGCACTAAAGGGCCTTACGAACCGGTGCTATTGCCCGGTTCTGCACTAGTGGATGGATAGATTTACTTGGGAAGTTCCTCTCCTACAATACTCTTCTGTTTTGGTAAGTTCAATGAAAGGGCCACCTTATTTTTGTTTGGTCTTGAATAGGTTACTTGTATTTACCAAGATATGCAATCTGCATATGCTTTCCTAGTGTGTTGAAGTATGCACTTTGTACCTTGCAGGAGTACTCAATGTATGTTAAGTTGTGTTTGGAGATAACCTAACTTAGTTTTATGAAATGTATGTTATTTAGGTGTCATCCCTACTCATCATAGCCTTTTTTGGTTTGGGTGCAGAGCTCTTGCCAACTTGATATTCCAAGTGGATGCTATTATGTTGCAATTTTAGCTAAAGTGTGAATGAATGATGAAAAATTGTTTCTTCGGGTCTTACCTTATTTAACTTCTAAATTCATCTCCTTTTCATGGTTCATGTTTGCAGTAGCACACAATACTCATTATTTGTTCTCACTCTCTCTCTCTCTTTCTCTCTTTCTCTCTCTCTCTCTGATTTATGGTATTAGAGGAGAGTAACAGAGATCAAACAGGCAACATAAAGATCAATGGAGGAGCTACATGCGCTTCTAGGAAAGGAGGGGGCGCCCTCCCCCCCCCAATTAACAAAATTAGCGAAGGATTTATTTTGTAGATGCTTAAATTAAGTTGGTATTCCCAAACGATGTGATTTTGTTGCATTTATTATTTAGGTGAGGTGTGACAAAATGCTGAAACAAAGTGTTTTTTACGGTGTTAAATTATTTGAACTTCTAATTTTATCTCCTTTTTAGGGTTCATGTATTACAATACCGCACACTACTCATTTTTTGTTCACATTCAATGCTTCTTTAGATTGAGCCATCTTTAGAATGTGCTAGCACAACTTTAATGATTGTTTTATTTTTTTGTACTTCTTACTTTGCATCAGTATGCATTGATTGCTATGCCATGACAAAAATGTTACAACAGGTTTCATTCAGGCATGGGGAAGTTGTTGGGGATTACTGGAGGAGTGCATGGCTCGACGCCTGTGGCAGATTCCGATTGGGGTTTTAGCTTGCACCATCTGACGAATCTTGATGTTCTTATCATCTACTTCTTGATTGTACTGGCTCACCTAGCTCTTTTGCTCATTTGGCGAGCATGGAAGCATTGGACGGCATGTCAGACCAAGCAGGCTTTAGGGACGAGACATACCAGCCCAGAGGAGACAATAAGGAGGCTCTAGTCGACTTCAATGCAGTTGCCCTATTTATCTTGTTGACTTCGTCTAGGATGAGGAGCTAGCTGTTCTCCGTTGTCAGCATATCTACCATGCCCCCCGCTTATGCCACCAACTCCAAGGGGGCTACAAGTTGTGCGGCATGTGTAAGGGCAGTATGGTGTAAGCCTGTGTGCCTGTAGCTATATGTGATGTCCAGATTTGCGTCATATGTTCGAGACGCCATGCATTGTTTATACACATATGTATGGAGCTGGTTATTCGGTGATTTGGTGGTTTATCTCTCCCCCCTCCCCCCGAGTTATGGTGTCAGAGGAGTGTAACAGAGGTCAAACAAGCAACATTAAGATCAATGGCGGAGTTACATGCGCTTCTGGGGAGGGGGTGGTGCCCCTCCCCCCTCCCGCCCCGCCTTAACATAATTAGTAAAAAAAGTTTTAGAGATGTTTAAAATAAGTTGATATTTCCGAAGGATGTGATTTTGTTGATTTTTTTGGCTGAGGTGTGTTCGAATGCTGAAACAAAGTGGCTTTTGTGGTCTTAAGTTAATTCAACTTCTAATTTTATCTTGTTTTGAGGGTTCAGGTATTGCAGTACCACTCACTACTTATTTTTTGTGTGCATTCAATGCTTCTTTAGATTGAGCCACCTTTAGAATGTGCTAGTACAACTTCAATTCTTGCTTTCTTTCTTATTTTTCATCATTATGTGTTGATTGCTATGCTATGACAAAAAAATTGTTATAATAGGTTCCATTTAGGCATGGGGAAGTTGTCGGGGAGTGCTAGAGGGGTGCATGGCCCAGCGTGTGTGACAGATTCCAATTGAGATTTCAGCTTGCACTTTCTAACAAATCTAGATGTTCTTATCATCTGTTGCTTGATTTGATTGTACTGGGTCTCCTAGCTCTTTCGTTCATTTAGCGAGCCTGGCGGCATTGGACAAAATGCGAACCATGCATGCTTTAGGGACGTGACATACCCGCCAAGAGGAGACGACGGGGAGGCTCAGATCGACCTTAATAGCATTTTCCCTATTTATCTTGTTGACTTCGTGCAGGATGAGGAGCTATTTGTTCTTCGTTATCAGCATATATACGCCAAAAACTCCAAGGGGCTACAAGCTGTGCGGCCTGTGCTGCAGAGTGTGGTGTAGGCATGTGTGCCTGTAGCTATATGTGATGTTCAGATTTGTGTCATATGTTTGAGACACCATGCATTGGTTATACACATATGCCTAGAGTTGGTTATCCTGTGATTCGATGGTTTATATTCCGTGTAGATGCTTTGAGACATGCAAAACAGTTTAAATTATGTTTTGCTTTATTTTCTCATGTTTTCCTTGATCAAAATAGATAGAGCTTTTGCCTCATGTGAAAAGCAGCTAGGAAGGGATTTGTGTTGCATATCCTATATGGTATACGTAGATCGTGGGTTTGTTAGTTCATCTTAGCATCTAATTTCCCTGTGGAACTCCATAGAGTAGGAGCCACAGTGGGATGGTTGGTGCAACTACCTTGGCGGCCTCATCAGGAATGGCCGACCTTTTGTACTGAATAATGCTTCGGTGGAACTGCGGCACATGCTGGATACTGGGTAGATAAAACAAGGGAGTTGGTGATTTACATGTTGGATACTGGATAGGCAGAATTGTGCAAGATGGAATGCAATTTGGTGTTGAAATGTTGGAATTGCCTGCATATTTTTGGTACCATCCTTCTACTTATCTTTGTTTACCAAACTAAGGAATGTAATACTGGCAAGATGTGATGTATTTTCTCTTGCAATGTATAATAAACTAATCATGAGTGCGCGGTTTCAAATCTGGCATAACCATGCTATACTCTGATGCAATATACCAAAATTATTCTCTTTTGTATATGCTATTGTCTCAAATTTAATGCATATATACTCTTGGGCTACTCTCAGGAAATGGTCTAATTCATGTATACTCATTTTAGAATTCATATTTGACAAAGAGCAAAGGAGAGACACAACCTGATTTGTCTTCTTAGTTACTTTCCCATTGATTCCATGGTTTCTTAATCTTATGTGCCATATCTTCTTCCTCCACCAAAACAAACGCATGAGTAAATTGTATATTGGTGCTATTTCTATTTAAGTCACCGATATGTTGTTTTTTCATACCCACTACCACAAATACCCTGGCCCAATAGAGAGTGAGCGATCGAATAATTGCTCTGCTTCTTTATTCGATCAATCTATGGATAGTATTATCATCATCTCCTCCTACCTTTCTCTCTCAAAACCATGGAACATGCAACTATCTCCTTTTATGTCTTTCCATCCACCTGTAACACCCAGGAACCTAATTGATGAAGGGAAAAGTAGGATTGGGAGTCTAGGGAGGCTACAAGACAAATTTTCAGGAATTTGTTATTCAGATCTTGGGTGAGTAGAAAACTTGGCAGAATTACATGTGTATCGGCTTCCAATCTGAGGCATATGTGCATTAGGAGCCTACTGTTAATCCCGCTTCTCTTTCCTGTTAGAAGGGATTAGAGAAGAATTGGTGGAATTGATGTTTATTGCGTGTGCCTCGTGGGCGTATATATTGGAATCATGATCATCTTGGAGTACAAGGCAAGGTGGAATAAATCCTATGCTATCCTATGTTTCCTAAATAAACATTATACTCAACATCCCCCCGCGGTCACAATGGTAGCGACGCAAACGATGAGACTGGAGAAGAATTTGAAGGTAAGCCAATGGACGCCCCCCCCCCCCCACACACACATAGTCATAACGGTCGATGCATCGCGGAAGTCGTTGCTAGAGTGGAAACCGACGAGGTTGCTCAAGCAAGGTCGTAGCCCTTTGTGCAGATGATAGTTTGATATTCATAAGTGTGAAGGATCAAAGTGTAGTAAGACTTAACAATATTTTCCAGCTTTATGGCAATGCATCTGGTCAATGTGTTATAGGGACAAGAGTGCAATATATGTCAGTTCTAACACTACCAATGCGGCGAGGAACCCGCTGAAGGCAGCTCTGAACATCCATGTTGAGGCCTTTAGAGAGAGGTATTTGGGACTCCCTACGGTAGTGGGTCGTATCACAAGTGGCACTTTTGATTATATTGCTGAGAGAGCTAGAAGGAAAATTCAGGGATGGTCTGAAAGATTGCTAGCATGCGCTGGCAGAGAAACATTGTTGAAATCGGTGGTTTAGGCTATTCCCATGTACCCCATGAGTATGTTTTAGTTGACTAAAAAAATTGTAAGAGTGTTACCTCACCAATGGCAAAATGTTTTTGGAGTAGCTCCCTTAACAAGAAAGGAATGCATTGGGTTTCCTGGAAGAACCTTGCAACGCCAAAATGCAAGGGAGGATTGGGATTTCGAGATATGCAACAATTCAATCTTGCTTTGCTTGGGAAGCATGGATGGCACCTAATTACTAAGCCAGGTTCCTTGTGTGCAAGAGTTTTGAAAGGCCAGTATTTTCCTGACTCTGATTTGGATCTAATGAGTTTGATACGGATGTCGAGGGCTTTAAGCAAGCATCAATTTCCTCCTTGACCGAGGAACGAACTACTTTGAACATGGCGGTTTTGAGCTCCGCAAACATTGAAAGAATGTTGGATGCGGTTAAGGGGGCACCCGGGTTAATGGGGCGGCGGGACCAATGACCGGAGCAACAAGTGCGTTGGGCGCGGCGGGGGGGTAGGTTTTCGCCATCCTCCGCAAGGGGTGTGACACCTACCACATTCCCTACGTCATCCATATCCTCTAAGGATGTAAAACCTTAAATTAGAGCATGAGGCTCTGATACGAATTGAAAGGATAGATACGGTCGACTAGAGGGGGGGTGAATAGGAGACTACAAATTTTATTTTTTCTTGTCAATTTTAAGGTTTAGTAGATAAATAGGGTTCACTAGATATGCAACTAGGTGAACACAACTTATATGAGAAGCAAGCTTAAAGCTAAATATGCTAGGCAACAATCTAATTAGCAAGCCAACAAGCATACAAAGCAAAGTAAAGTGCGGGAAAGAATTAACCACAAGTGAGACGGTGACACATATTTCTTCCCCAAGTTCACTCTTCCTTGGGAAGAGCTACTTTCCGTTTAGAGTCATGCCGGAGCCAAAGCTTGCGGAACGCCACCAAAGGCGCACCGTAATATCTTTTGAGTCACCCCCAATGGATGAGCCTCGAACCACTCGGGGTTGGTCTTGAAGGCGACCACCACACCTTTACAAACTTCAACAGAGCACACCAGAAGCAAGGAAGCTTCCGGAGGAACCTCTAACCGCCTAGGAGCCCAAGCTCCAAGAGTAACAAGTAAACGGTGGAGAAATGTTGCGGGAACGCGATTTGGTTTGGTCAAAGTGTAGATCTGATCTTGCTCTCCCAATCCCCAAAGTTTCAACAAGTTTGGGTGGAGGGATTGAGAGTATTGAGCAAAATGAGGTGTAGCGATGGTGGAGCTCAACAAGACACTAGGGTTAGGGATGGAGGAGGAAAAAGGGGGTTATTTATAGTGTTCTTGGTTGGGTACTATTTCTGCTCGTTGGACCCCGTGCGCATGGGCTAAGTCAGCCCCGTGTGCATGGGGTACTCAGGAACTTACGCAGCACCCCATGCGCACGGGGGTCAAAAGACCCCATTCACATGGGGTACCCATGGAGTTACGCAGTACCCCGTGCGCACGGGGTACCCAGAAAAGTTCCTGACTACCCCGTGCGCATGGGGTCAAAAGACCCAGTGCCCACGGGGTATCCAGAAACCTTCTGTTGCAAACTTTCTGGGTACCACAGCAAGCACACTATGGATATTTGGTGGTAGGAGTGGGAAGGATGGCAATGGCATTCCCACACGACATAAATCCACAAATACCCCTCTTAATAGTGCAATCTTTCCTATGACTCGAATCGAACCAAAAAAGAAAACCTTCAAGCCGCCGATAAACCACGCCTTTGATCTTCTTGAATTGGGGGGTCGCACACCTTCATCAAGAATAACTTGAAACTAATATACTGAGATAAACTTTAGCAACCGATATTAGTTCCACTAACCATATTGTCATCACACCAAATATAATTTAAGTGACACTCGCACCTTCACCTCGCCACTGCGGAAGAGCAGGCACAACAGCGTCATGGTTGACGCGGGAAGCGGCAGCCTTGGCATGCACAGGGCCGGCGGATGCAGAAAGAGGCACTAGTAATAATTAAAGTGATAATAGGTCTTATCTATTTTTTATGTCTTGATTTCTTGAATCCAATTTTAGATGTACCTATTCGTGCACCAATTTGTGTAGATCTCAGGTATTTACGCAGTACAAAATTTTCATAGATATTTTGAGCTACACAACTTTTTTCTCATTTTTTATTTCTGTTTAGATATCCTCAAGACTGACGAGGGCGGCAACGCGTGCCTCTATGGTCTAGTACTCTGGTGTAACTGACATACTGTTTTGAACAATATCCAATTGTAACGCCCTCGATGCGGCTATATCTCCCACGTGTCGAAGCACGACTTAGAGGCATAACCGCATTGAAAGCAATGTCGCAAGTGAGGTAATCTTCACACAACCCATGTAATACATAAGGGAAAAAGATACATAGTTGGCTTACAATCGCCACTTCACACAAATACATGAATAAAACATTACATCATATAGTTACAATCAGGGCCCGACTACGGAGCCAAAATAAAAGAAGAAACCCCAAAAACGACAAAGGTCCACGATCGACCCCAACCGGGCTCCACTACTGATCGACTAGAATGAAACAACATAAAGGGCAAGATCTCCATCGAACTCCTCCTTGAGCTCGGGTGCGTCACCTGCATGGTACATCGGCACCTGCAAACTGGTTTTGGAAGTAACTGTGAGTCACGGGGACTCAGCAATCTCACACCCACGAGATCAAGACTATTTAAGCTTATAGGTAGGGTAAAAGGTATGAGGTGGAGCTGCAGCAAGCGACTAGCATATATATGGTGGCTAACATACGCAAATGAGAGCGAGAAGAGAAGGCAAAAGCACGGTCGTACAACTATGATCAAGAAGTGATCCTGAAACTACTTACGTCAAGCATAACTCCAACACCGTGTTCACTTCCCGGACTCCGCCGAGAAGAGACCATCACGGTTACACACGCGGTTGGTGTATTTTAATTAAGATCAACTTCAGGTTTTCTATAACCGGACATTAACAAATTCCCATCTGCCACATAACCGCGGGCACGGCTTTCGAAAGTTCAAACCATGAAGGGGTGTCCCAACTTAGCCCATGATAAGCTCTCGCGATCAACGAAGGATATTCCTTCTCCCCGGGAAGACCCGATCAGTCTCGGAATCCCGGCTACAAGACATTTCGAAAGCAATAAAACAAGTCCAGCAAAGCCGCCCGATTGTGCCGACAAATCCTGATAGGAGCTGCACATATCTCGGTCTCAGGGCACATCCGGATGAGACATCCTACGAGTAAAACCAAGCCTCGAGTTTCCTCGCGGGGGCCCCGCAGTCTGCTCGTTTCAAACCAGCACTTAGAGAAGCACTGGCCCGGGGGGGCTAAATAAAGATGACCCTTGGGTTAATTACTCCCAAGGGAAAGTAGGTGGTGGTGAGGCAAATGGTAAAACCAATGTTGGGCCTTGCTGGAAGTCTTATTCAAAGCGAACTGTCAAGGGGGTCCCATAAATCACTCGACCGCGTTAGGGACGCAAAATCCGGGAACATAACACCGATATGACGGAAACTAGGGCGGCAAGAGTGGAACAAAACACCAGGCATAAGGCCGAGCCTTCCACCCTTTACCAAGTATATAGATGCATTAATTAAATAAGATATATTGTGATATCCCAACAAGTAAACATGTTCCAAACAAGGAACAACATCTCCATGTTCCAACAAGGAACAAACTTCATCTTCACCTGCAACTAACAACGCTATAAGAGGGGCTGAGCAAAGCGGTAACATAGCCAAACAACGGTTTGCTAGGACAAGGTGGGTTAGAGGCTTGGTTGGACAACATGGGAGGCATGATAAGCAAGTGGTAGGTATCGCAGCATAGGCATAGCAAAAGAGCGAGCAATCTAGCAAGCAAAGATAGAAGTGATTTCGAGGGCATGGTCATCTTGCCAGAAATCCCGCAAGGAAGAAGAACGAGTCCATGAAGAAGACAAACGGACGAAGTCGAATGAATCCTCACAACTCCGGAACGAAACCGAAGCTAACGAGAGAAGCACCCCGGAAACAAACAAACAACATAGTAAACAACCACCACATACACATGGCATGATGCACTAACAAGTATGATGCATGTCCGGTTCAATGAGCATGGCATGGCAAAGTGCAACAAACAACACTACAAGTTAAGTGGAGCTCAATATGCAACGAGTTGCATATTGACAAAACTTCACAACATTTATTTAGTTTACTCTTGGTTAGGCTACCCAACAATATTAAATGTTGTTAAACATGGCAAGAGGTGAAACATATGAAAAACTACCTATCTAGGCAAATTTAAATGAGGCCGGAACAACAAACAACAAGTCCGGAAAATCCTCATGAGCATATATTAGATTTGGTACTGTTCTGCCCTAATCATAATTTTAGAGTTGTTAAACATGCAAAGCAAGTGCACCGTGTTAAACTAGGCATTTTTCTACCCCATTTACATATAAAGTTTATTTAAATCGGAGCTAC